>CM065700.1:9734828-9804828 GCA_017654935.2 Phymorhynchus buccinoides | reverse complement strand
TTTGTGTGTGTGTGTGTGCGCACGCATGCGTGCATGTGACTCCGTGTGTCTGTAAAGTCGTGTGTGTTTGGAGATGTTGAATTACTACAGTAATTGCGTGTGTGTGTTTGTGTGTGTGTGTGTGTGTGTGTGCGCACGCATGCGTGCATGTGACTCCGTGTGTCTGTAAAGTCGTGTGTGTTTGGAGATGTTGAATTACTACAGTAATTGCGTTTGTGTGTGTGTGTGTATGTGCACCGCGCACAAGCATGTGACTCTGTGTGTCTGTAAAGTCATGTGCGTTTGGAGATGTTGAATTACTACAGTAATTACGTGTGTGTGTGTGTGTGTGTATGTGCACCGCGCACAAGCATGTGACTGTGTGTCCGTAAAGTCATGTGCGTTTGGAGATGTTGTTGAATTACTTCATTAATCCAATTGGGGATTGGGTTTGGCAGGAAAGCACTGCATTACTGTCCAACACCACAACTCAAACCACTGACAAGGAATATCAGAACTCGCCTTGACCCGTAAGAACATATCTTTAAATCAGCATCCGCCCTCCCGTTTACCATGAACCTCTCTTTCTCTCCATTTTTTTCAATCGTGTCTACTTTCCTGGCCAACTTTTCTCCCCATTTATTGTGTTTAGATTAAAGGTGGACCCTGACGGATGAGTTTTTGCAAGAAACACGTCGAGATCACCAGAAAGACAGCCTTTTCAAGGATCGGAACACTCACTTTGCTCTGGTTTCCTGTAAATTAAACCATCAAAACGGCGATTACTCCTTGGCGGTGATGCCGGAGAGAGTAGCCATTTTGGATGGGGTGGGTGGAGGTCACTCATTGTGGTTGAAGCGTTTTCTTTTTTTGTAGTGCAGTAAAACAAATTGGAGCTGTTTCCTTTGTTGTGAGCGAAACTCCTTCAGATAAATTGTATACAATTTTTAAAAAATAAAAATAAAAAGGCTTGTATTGCGACAATTTCGTGCAAACGATTTGGCGGCCATTAGAAAAGAGACAGCACACGCCTTCTCTTTGGGTGAAATAATTTGACTTCCAGCACCTCCGCCAAGGAGGAATCGCCGATTTGACGGTTTGATTTCTAGGAAACCATAGCAAAGTGAGTGTTGCAATCTCTGTAAAGGGTATTTTCCTGGTGATCTCGACGTGTTTCTTTCAAAAACTCATCCGTCAGGGTGCCCCTTTAAAGCACTGTGTGCCGTGAACGTTCCTTTCTATGAAATCATTCCCAGAAACCTTTCCTGCCTTTCGGTGACGTGGAATGAAGGAGACTGCATAGTGTATTGGCTTATTTTTTTCCTCGCCATTTTTGCCAAGAATAATTTAGGAATGTAAAAAGGCTTTGCTGTGCTTCTTTTTTTTTGTGCTGTCCCATCTTCTGGGCCGTACAGTGGCATTATGCTCCCACGCCGCTCATTCCGAGTCCCAATTCGCAGCCACACCCCGGCTTGTTCAGATTGCAGAATCCGAGACCAGCAGTCCAAGAGGAGTGAATCTATGTTAGGCTGTCAGGAGGCAACCAACCGAGGAGACACTGCACTGCTGCTGAGTCACTTCGGTGGAGTTCAGTGGAGCCTGTTCAGGACACCACCTACTAAGCCCCCTACTGACGACACTATTCTCTTAGTCGCGGAGCCTGCGTGAGTGAGGTCCTCCTCCGAGGGTGCCACCACGACCGTCCACCGACAGCTCCCCAGAACTCACTGATCCCCATGACTTTGACCCCAACGCACACCAAGGCATAGACTGGATCGGAAACCGAAACTGAGGTCACCATGAGAACAGTGCTTGCAAAGCCACAGAATTTGTGGTGCTTTTAAGTAATTTTTTTCTCTTTGCTTTGCTGTTTGTGGACCAGTGTGTTTTGATTGTCCTTTTTTTTAATGCTATCAGTCATTTTTAAGAGTTAAAACCTTTTGTTTCCAGGTGTGTGTGCGTGCATGCATGCATGTATGTGTGTGTGTGTAAGAGTTTATTTACGAATGTGTATGTTTGTGTAAGTATACTTTTAAAAAAATTATGTTGACACAAAGCTGTTTTTGAACTGCGCCAGTTTACGAGACTTACTGTCATTCCATTTTTAACAAAAATTGTTTGCGCTTGCACATACAATGTACAGTAGCATTAGCCTCTTTGCCAGATTAGATTAATTTTTATTCCTGTTTTGCAAAATAAGGACAATATGTGCTTGGTTCTCAAAACAAAAAACAGTGACATAATCTTCATTCATTCATCGGTTTAATGGTCAGTTATAGGATTGGGAAGCAAAGAAGCAAAGAACTGGGGTTTTGCATCCCACCCACAGCATAAATGTGACCCAGCACCACGAAAGGGACATTTAGTTAATTCGCATCACAACAATTTTGGATTATTAAAAAAAACTCACAAATCACTCCAGCCATACACACAAACAAAACGTACATAAACAAAAGGAGAATTAAAAGATTACAGGTTTTTACTTCAGGTTTAGACATAGGGAAATGGTAGATCAGAGGTTGTTTTTTTTATATATAGACTTTATATAGAAAAACTCTACACCGATTGGTTTCCCCACAACTAACCACTACAAAAGCAAAGTCAGAGGGAAAATTGTGGTCTATGGTAGCGAAGCGAGTTTAGAAGTGACCAAGGTCTGATGTGCACACATATTTACTTCCCTTGAAGCAAAGGCATCAAATTGACAGCTATCTTTTAATTCCGGACATATATGGCCGGAATGACTTGAATGAGTTAAGTGTCAAACTGACCATTCTGGGAGAATTATACATTTGAAAACGTCAGGCCCTCCTCTCTCTACTGATACAAGAACCATTCTTGTATCTTTTTTCCGTTCTCGAGTTATGAGCATTTAAAGTTAGTAGGGTGAGCCTCAGTCAGTTTGAGAAAACACAGTCTAAACTAAAGTCTAGCCTAGCTGTAGAAAATGCATCGACCTACTCGTTTTAAAACACTTATAAGATCATTTAGAGACCACAGTAAAGATTATCCTTTTATAAATATGAAAGATAAGATGTTAGAGAGCGCAAAAATACCCATAACTCAAAATTGACAAAAAAGAAGAGATTTTTGACTTTCACAAGCCTGTTGTGAGAAACTAGCCCAGCGACTTAATGTCCCTTTCGTGGTGCTGGGGTCACAAACTGCCCATGGTGCTCGAAGAGTTGACCTCATATTTCTGAACGGAGCTGGCTATAGTAGAACATGGTGTATAATCATGTAAACCTTTACTTTTTTTTCCCCAAATGAACACTTCATATGTGAGAGATGAGATTTTCCTCCTTTTTGATGGCCCCAGTAGTCATTTCTGAGATCAGTGTAAATCTGTTGAGAACATTGGGGGGGGGGGGGGGGGGGGGGGGGGGGTAAAATGCGGTGAAAAGTTTGATAGAGATTGTGTTCTCATTTGGTTCATTCTGCCTGTCTGTTTCTCTCTCTGTGTCTGTCTGTCTGTCTCTCTCTCTGTCTCTGTCTGTCTGTCTCTGAGACTCTCTGAGACTCTCTCTGTGTGTCTCTGTCTGTCTCTGAGACTCTCTCTGTCTGTCTCTCTCTGAGACTCTCTCTGTGTGTCTCTGTCTGTCTCTCTCTCTCTCTCTGTCTCTGTCTGTCTCTCTCTGAGACTCTCTCTGTGTCTCTGTCTGTCTCTCTGTGTGTCTCTCTCTCTCTCTCTGTGTCTCTGTGTGTCTCTGTGTAAACAAAAACCCACTGGCCCTGAGCCAATGGTGTACGTACAAGTCCACACATTTTTGTAGGATCAAGAAGATTACATTTTTGAAAGTGTAAATAAATTTGCTGTCTTGGAGGCTGAATTTTTACAGGACTAAACGCAAAAATTCTTCAGCCTTCTAACCTGACCCCCGCTAGGGACTTTGACCCTGGACCCCATCGAATGCCTGTGCCGGTCCCCGGGACCCGCCTCTTTTTTGGTTCTCTGAGAATCTCATCTCTGAATTATGTGGAGAAGGGGTGGGGTGGGGACCAGTTTGGTATTCTTCTTCTGCGTTCCCAGGCCATATGGCCATAGTGGGTAAGGCATGTATGTGTCCGGTTTTCAGTTTCCACTGGTCTCCCCGCTGTGTACAGCCGACACATTCCGATTTCAGAGGAGCTCAAAGGAGAAAAATTATTTGGAAGATTTTTTGGGAAAAAGGCAGCAGAATGGGCCAATAAGATTATGATAGTAGATGATAGAAAGCAAAAGGAAAAGGCAGAGTCAAAGAGGGTGGCAGATTAGAGGAAGTTACAAGCACAGAACTTCAAGAAGGTGGGGGAACTAGTTTTTACTTAAGACCTGTTTGGTATTCATGTTGAAGTGTATTTGTGATTAGAGAGACCTGGTAAAACACTTTTTGTCCAGGATTAAAGTTAGTCACACAGGACACCTTAACTTTCATCAGGAAAGAGAGAGAGTGTGTGTGTCAAGATCACGAATCCTGTTGACTGTGGTTGACCATAGGGGGTTCTCTGAGAGATTTCACAAGTGGGAAAAAAGTCAAGTCAAAATGATATTTATTGAGGGTTAAAGAATAAGCTGACAAGCTTTTTTTCCCATCCTGCCCTGTGTGTGTGTGTGTGTGTGTCAGCGACCGACCCTCTCTGCTTTCAAATCTAACCTCAAAACCCACCTGTTCCCCAGTCATTCAGGCTCCACTCTCCTTCTCTTATCTCTCTTGCCTTTAGGTCTGTTTCTGCTGTATACCGTTTGTCATACGTGTGTGTTCACTTTGTGTTGCAATTTTGTTTGAATGTGTTATGAATGCTAACGTGTGTGTGTGCTTTGATTTGATTTCTATCAAGATTGAGCGCTGTATAAATACTGTATGTTGTTGTGTGTGTGCGTGCGTGCCTGTGTGTGATATTTATGTAGGGGTACATTACTATGTTAGACAAGTCTTTGGTCACCCAAATCTGTTTCATGTTCAGATACTGACATTGTGATAAGCTGGGGCGTACATTCACTCACACACAGACCCTCCCAGACTTTATAGCTTTCATGGGTATTTTATGTGTATGTAGGGGGGGGGGGGTCTACTTATTCACAGGAGTACTACATACATTTGCGATGGAAGTCACCAGTATTTCTATCATTCTTTGTTCAGGTGCTGGATGATGGACACTCGGGAGACGCCGAAGAGGAATCCCCGCGCCAGCGTCGTCCCACCAGACAGAATTCAAACGATTAAGTACCAAGCTGTCTCACCCCCTGTGATCGAATGGATTCTCCCTCCAATGCCATATATACCTTTATTTTGTTGTGTGTTGTTGTTTTTTCACCCTTCTTTTGCAATGTATGTTATTTTTTTCTCCCTCCAGATTTTACACCTTTAGGATATTTTTATGATTTGACTTTGAGCTATAATTGATTGATTGTAAACTTAAGTGACCAAAATTGCTTTTTTTTGTTTTGTTTTGGGGGGGGGGGGGTCAATTGTTTGTTGTTTGACTCGCTTATTTATTCTTTTACTCGTTGTTGTTGCAAATGGTTTTATAATAAATATTATCCAACAATTTGTGTGTGCCTATGGTGGTTATCATTTTTTTTGGGTTTAGTTTTACTGAAGTCTTTCAAATTTGAATTACCGGTACGACGATGTATATATGTTGTCAAGCATTCCATACACAACATCAAGCCTTTCTTCTTTTAAAATTTTTGTATTAGGGTATGTAAGAAAGTTAGAAACGATCAATTTTTTTGGTGTTTTTTGTTATTCATGAAGAATGTTGCTGAGCATTTTATGAAACGTGTGTCGTCTAAAAATTCCAAAGCCTGTTTTTATAGATTATACCAAAGGTACTTTGTCTCAACCTCCCTTCCGTAAAATGCGGACTATAAGCCGCTACTTTTTTCCTCAACTTTGGCCCATGCGGCTTTTAGACTGATGCGGCTTATCTGTGGATTTTGTTTCCATTCTACATTTATCAGTATGATTAAATCTGTTTCTGGCCACATTTTTCAGCCTATTTTGAGCTTCTTTAGACTCAAAACTGGTTTTGGTAATCAATTGATTCAGATCTCATGTTTAAAGTGTCTGAGGACATTAAATATTTATATTCTGATAGGAGAATTTCTATATTTGTGTTGGTTTGTGCACATGCAAGTTTCTCTGCGGCTTATAAACTGGTGCGGCTTATACCTAATATTTTGTCAATTTAGGGGATGTGGCTTATATTCAGGTGCGTCTTATAGTCCAGTTTTTTTTTTATGGTAGTTAGACTTTGTTTCAAAATCTTAGAGAGAAAAAAAAAAGGAAAAGGGTAGAAAACGGCAACCAAAATATGAAAAAATATAACTACCATGGTAAGTGAATTTTTTTTTTTAAGGAAGACAAATACTTGTTTTGACAACCGTAGAAAAAGCATGTATTTCTTATGGTGTTTGACAAGTTTGTTTAAACAGGTTTTTATTCGCTAACAAACAACAACAATTTGTACAAAGATGAATAATGGCATACAAAAATGAAATGTGCCTACTTTTTCCTTCCTCATCAGTCACAAAAAATGGACAAGTTCATAACTTTATGAAATTTTGTGCCTCATTATAAAAAAAAGGTTTCATAACCAGAAGTTGTAAACACACAACGAAAAAAGAAAAAAGGGGCTATCTGTATACAGCTTTTGACAATTTGGCATATTTGTACTTAAAATATGTCAGGTTTGATGAGATAGTGACGTTTGTATGCCAAAGGTAATGTTGGCAAGGATTGTTTTTGTGTGTATTTGGTAAAGCAATAATTTTGATGTGAATAGAACTATTATAAGGATCAAAGCTCTTGGTAAATATTCTTTGATGTCCCTAAAATTATACTAGAAATTAGTTACAGCTGTGTTCATACGCATCGTAGCCACAGCCGAAAGTAGTATCTATTATCTAAAACAGGCCGGCATTTTCTACACAATCGTGACTTTTTGTGTGTGAATAGAACTATTATAAGGATCAAAGCTCTTGGTAAATATTCTTTGATATCCCATACAATGCACCATAGTAAATTTGGAAATTCACCAAAGTTCTGTTACATCTATTTTTATGTATATATTTTGGGAGATCACGAAAGGCTTATTTTATCCATGTCAAAAAAGATTCCTTGTTGTGGTCTTCTACTCTCAAACAACCCGTAAACTGAAGCGTGAAGGCAAACTTCTTTTGCAAAAATAATAATTTCCTATGTTTTCTTTAGAACTCACTCGTGAAGCGCGCGCATGGTAGCGGATGGGGCTGTTTTTAAATATTAGCCACAAAGCAAAATTGCTGTAGGCTTTCGACATTAACCTCGCTTTCTGGGTGCCATTTTTAAAGCATTCCCACATGACTTTAAGGAAATGCACCAAAGTTCTGTTATGTATTTTTTTATGTATATATATTTTGGGAGATCGCGAAAGATTTATTTTGTCCATGTAAAAAAAAGGGTCCTTAAAAAAATGCAGAAGCCATTTTTTTGGGGTGGTCTACACGTATCTATGTGATAGATATTTGAATTTGGAAAAACAAAACAAAACATGTCTGGCAGTGAAAGGGTTAAATAGAATGCCTCATCTTTCCAGATGCCGAATGAAAAGTTGTGTGCTTTGCTTTGACATAACAGTTATTATTATTGTTATTGTGATAATATGTTGTTGTTGTTGTTGCATTGTTGTACTTTGCCTGTCGTTAGTGAAGTACATGGCTGTTTAATTTTTTATGTGACGTTTGTTATTTTTGATGCTACCGTAAAATGTGGACTATAAGCCGCTACTTTTTTCCCCTCAACTTTGGCCCATGCGGCTTATAGACTGATGCAGCTTATCTGTGGATTTTTTTCCCATTCTACATTTATCAGTATGATTAAATCTGTTTCTGGCCACATTCTTCAGCCTATTTTTAGCTTCTTTTGACTCAAACTGGTTTTGGTAATCAATAGATTCAAATCTCATGTTTAAAGTGTCTGAGGACATTAAATTCTCATGTTCTGATAGGAAAATTTATATATTTGTGCACATTTAATTTTATCTGCGGCTTATAAACTGGTGCGGCTTATATGTGAATAAATACCTAATATGTTGTCAATTTAAGGGATGCGGCTTATATACAGGTGCGTCTTATAGTCCAGTGTTTACGGTATATAACACTACTGTTTGTCGAAAATATTCCTGTACTTGTCATGACACTCAAAAATTATCAATTTGTGCACATTTAATTTTCTCTGCGGCTTATAAACTGGTGCGGCGTATATGTGCATAAATACTTACTATTTTGTCCATTTAAGGTATGCGGCTTATATACAGGTGCGTTTTATAGATGCTTATATTTATAAACTTGTGTAAGCTTAGAGAAGCAGTTTCGTGATTGCTTGTTGATTTTTTTGTTGTGGAAGTTACTTAACTAGATGTGCTTTTGCATATTATATTTTAATTTAAAAAGATATATGTTTTTGTTTATTGTCAGGCATGAGATATGTCGGCCTTTAAGGTCTCGGCACACGCTGCAACTTTTGCTAGTTGCAGCCTGCAACTTTGTGGTTGCAACAGCTGCATGCCACCTTAGTACTGCCACCTACAACAAGGTTGTAGCATTTCAGTTGTGGGTTGTAGGGCGATAGAAAACGATCCTATCTATTCTATCATGTTACCGTTTCACTACGAATGAGTTATTCCTTCCAATTTGGAGCAAATGCCAATTTACCAAAGACCAAAAAGTTCTAGTCTTAACAAGACTAGATTACTTCCCTTGGTCTACACAGCCAATACCACTAAGCTGCCGTGGATCCCACTCGCTACGTCACTTCCGGGGAGGCAACTTTAAATCATAATAAATTTTTTCCAACTTGGAGCAGCCATGTTGTTCTTTGCTCTTGCTATTATTTCGTTTATCTTATTTATTCTAGCCGCCATCCTCCTCTGTTTGGGTTGCCCCTTTGCCTTGGGGCTACAGGTTTGTCGGCATGTAGTTGGTGTGAATTATTTTCACGTTTTTTCATTGCTAATAATTATTTGAAATATTTTGTTGTGCTTACAACAAGTTACATGCTTTGTTCCCCCGGTCGCCATGTCGGCCGTCGATCCTGTAGTATGGACTCAGTCTAGTGGGATGTTAAGGGGAAGCTTTTGGATACACCTCAGGCTTCTTCTTCTTCTAGTTTTCGCAAACTTTCTAGTTTGAGGCCTAGTCTGCCTCTTCTTCATCGTTGGGGAAGGTGCAACCCCCCCCCCCCCCCACCCCCCTCTCTCGGCCTGTTCTGTGTCTCCTGCGTTTGTTACAGAGCAGATTATTTCCTGGGTGGATTCTTCTTCTCTGGCATCAGATATGCTTGCAGAGTTTGAGAATGAGGGGTTAGTTTTGGTTCCGTTGGCCTCTTGGGCCGGTTTGTCAGTTGGGCCTGGTAGGCCCTGGACACGACAACTGACTTGACTACGGACCAACTACGCAGGGTACTCTCACGAGAGTCAAGGTATTAACCAGTGTGTACGTTCGCCTCTCTTTGCATGAACAATAATGATGTTCCTTTTCTTTACTCGGTTGGGCAGCTGGCCCAAAGAGAGCTGACTACGGACATCTCCATCTTCCCACGAGAGGAAGACCTCGGGCTGGACGGTCGGTCCTCCTCCCAGCGTGACGTGGAAGCTGTTCGTTCCCACGACCGCTGCAGGAAGCCCCAGACGGACGCCGTACCTGTCTACGGCTCTCGTGCTCGTGATGGCGAATTTCTCCCCTCTCTCAGTGAATGGCAATTCCGTAGCCCGCGTAGGGCGAGTGGTAGCCCGCGTAGGGCAGGAGGTACGGACTCTCCCAACGATCGGCAGTCACGTAGCCCGGGTAGGGCGGGAAGTACTGACTTGCATTATACCCAGCAGAGCCGTTGCCCGCGTAGGGCCTTGCCTCGGCGGTCTCTTGAACCCGGAAATATCGACGATCAACAGTTCCGTAGCCCGGGTAGGGCGAGAAGTACGGACTTGCGTTGTACCCAGCAGAGCCGTTGCCCGCGTAGGGCCTTGCCTCGGCGGTCTCTTGAACCCGGAAACATCGATGATCAACAGTTCCGTAGCCCGTGTAGGGCGAGAGGTACGGACTTGCGTTATGCCCAGCAGAGCCGTTGCCCGCGTAGGGCCTTGTCTTGGCGGACTCTTGAACCCGGAAATATCGGTGACACCTTCGTCTACCCGCCACGGCCCGTGCGGCCCGTTCACGGACCAACCCTGTCCGTTACTCGTGCCGGCGGCACGCGGCCACCCGTCTCCACCGTCACGGGCACCCGTCACAGAACGGCACCATCTGCGGCGGACCGGCCGTTGCCTGTTCTGGAGCCTGTCTCACGTCATCCTGGCCCTCGTCGTGCGGATGAGTTTCAGCTTCCTGCGGATGCCTGTCTGACCAGACACCCCTCGAAGCGTCATGTAGCGCTGCCACGAGAGTCTTCTGTGGATGAAGAGTTTGAGTCGTTGCCTCGTGAAGGCTTGGTTGACTTTGACTTAGCCGTCCAGGACGAAGTATTTCGCATCATGAGAACTGTGTATCAGGGGTCTCAGCGGTCCCCGTCGAGATCTGTCCACGTCGACGATCTATTCTCTCAGTGTGGCAATGGTGTGACTGATTCCCCTGTGTATTCAGACCCAATCCCTTCGTCGTGCAGTCAGCCCTACTACACCGACGTCAGGCCGATGGTGCAGCTCGAATCAGCTCAGGCAGCGGGACAGCTACAGTTTTTTGGCAGTCTGCAGGCGCAGAAGGAGGCTCGTCTAGCGCTTCTCATCTCTCTGTTCGTTCGGCAGGCACTTCGTAAGACTACTCTACCCTGTGGTCTCAGCCGCCGCCATTGCCTAACGGCGACGTCTCTCCTCCCCCCCTGCCGGAGCCTGTCCCGTCTCAACCCGGCGCCTTTTGTGTAGAAGGTCTTCTTCCCACTGTTTCAGCGGGCTATCCCTTTGTGCCTGTGCCTTCGCACTCGGTTGTGGCCCCGTAGGTACGTTCCTCCCTTTGTTATGGGCGCTGAATGAGGCAAACTTCGGTCTTCATGGGCCGGCCGGCCTTCAACATCTTGGAGAGACCCATGTACTCTATTCTTCGAGCCTCGTCGTTAACCACGTCTTTGCTTCAGTCCCTGGCGCTCATCGCCGGCCCAACGAGCGTGCCTTGGGCGTTGCCATGGCTTCGTTCTACCAAGCTGTGAGCTCCAGTTCGTCCGTGGCCTCCTCTTCTAAGGTGCAACTAGCGGCCACGTTCAGAGACGCGGTCCTCAAGGACTGTAAGTTCCTCTCTCCCTGCTGGATCGTTCGGCCGTTCGTTCTGGCCCCACTGATCTTCGTTCTACTTTTCATCAGGTTTCCCTCAAGGACAACCTGGGGCGGTTCAAGGAACGGAGACTGGGCTGGGGTCAGGATCGCATCGTGGAGTTGGCTTCCAGGTCTGCCGGCCGGGGGGTTGCTTCCCCCCAAGCCAAGCGCGTGCGCATGGACTTCAGGCCTCCTCCTCTTGTCTCCACGAGAGCCGATTCGTCTCGAGGGCGTACCTTCGCTTCCTCAGCTACCAGCCGCCCCCGCAAGACCAGTCTGATTCGTAGCGATCGACAGAGGAGTCTCTGCGCTCTGTCAGTAGGGGAGCCCTTGTTCAGATTGTGCCTACGGGAACGGGATTCTTCTCTCGTCTGTCGTGGCCCCCAGGAAAGACGGAGAATTTCGCCCGGTCTTGGACTTGTCCCCCCTCAACAGGGTTTTTTTTTCGCACCGACAAGTTCAAAATGGAAACAACGGCTTCAATCCATCTCTCCATTCTCCCGAACGACTGGGCTACACCTTCATCCTGAGGGACGCATATTTTCACGCGTGCATCCATCCTTCACGTCAGCGTTTCCTTCGCTTCGCCGTTAGGAGCTCGTTCGTCTGGCCAGGTCCCGGGCTATTCGTCTTCATGTTTACCTGGACGATTGGTTGTTGCTAACAGCTTCGCAAGCCCTGTGCCTCTCACAAACGGACATTCTTGTTCGACTGTCCAAGACTCTGGGTTTTCGCATTCTCAACGGGAAATCAGAGCTGTCTCCGTCAGCCTCCTTCAGCTACCTCGGCATGAGTTCGTTACGGAGCGGTTTTCAGTGCAGCTGTCGGTAACTCGGGTCAAAGCCATCGTCGAGATTGTTTCGACGTTCAGGCCTAGACTTCGCTCTCTGCTTGTCAGCTTCTCCGTCTCCTGGGACTTATGGAATCGGTAGCGGATTTGCTTCCTCTCGCACGGTTGCGCTAACGGCCACTGCAACGACTGCTGTCGCAAAGGAAACTGTCTCAGCTGCCTCTCGAGCAACTAGTGTCTCACGGCAGTTGGTTCCTCGAGTCAACGTAACAGTGGATGATTCTCGAGTGGCTCAACAGCTCAGTGCCTTTCCGTCCCATGCATCAGCAGCAATTTTCTTCACACAGATGCCTCGACGACGGGCTGGGGCGCCCATTTGGATCGAGTCGAATTTTCGGGTCAGTGGACTTCGGCAGAGTAGAAATTTCGCATCAACCTCTTGGAGGTGGAGGCAGTGACCAGGGCCCTGACGCCTTTTGTAGTCCTTCTCTCCGGGAAATGCGTCACCGTCTGCGGACACAATACGACAGCTCTCTCATATCTTCGTCGCCAGGGAGGAACACGGTCTCCGGCTTTTTCAAGGAAAGCAGAAGAGTTTCTCCTCTGGGCCCAATCAAGGCAGATCGTGCTTTCAGTCGGGTTGTTGGAGATGGAGTCAGTAGCCAGGGCTCTGAAGTCTTTCACAGCCCGTCTCACCCAAAACTGGGTCTCCATCTGCGGAGACGATACGACAGCTCTCTCTCTCTTATCTCCGCCTTTAGTGAGAGACTCAGTCTCCAGCTCTCTCTAGGTCAGCAACCGAGAGTTGTTCAACCGTACCCTTGTTGCCTTCCTTCTGAATGTTGTCTGTTCTGGCAGTCATGGTTTTACTTGCTCTGTTTCAGACCTTCGTTTCCTCTGGTTACAACCATGGGTTGTTCAACCAGTTATTTCGTTCACCCGTTCCAGTCAGTCATCCTTTTCGGTCTGGTTCCGTCCCGATCGAACCTTACTGTCCGGCTAACATGATCTTCCATGCCCAGCCGTCAGCTCAGTTGTTCGACTGGGTGGCGTTGGAATGGGTTAAGTCGACGTCACGTTTGCACACTGTTTCGCTTTTTGTCTACATGTTTTCCTCTTCGGTGGGAACATTTCCGCGTCATCTGGTTAGTTTTGACGTCATGCGATAGCAACTATGTTGCTGTTTCGGTCTGTCCCTACGTCAGGGGCAGTTTTCATTTTTTGCCTTCCTGCGGTCTTAGCATGTAGAGTTGCTTATGAAGTGCAGTCACACATTCATACCGTGGCTTCTCAGTTTGCTAGTTCGGAGGTGGAATCTGCTGTTTTGCGGATTCTCATCTTCACCATTTAGTACTAGCTGTCTCTATCCCGTCATCGATCCTTTGCTTGCCCATTCTGAACAAGTCTTGTCCAGATGTGGCCTTTTCGTTTTTGACTCATACTCGCCACTTCGATCGATATTTTTTCCGGTTCGAAAGGGCGTAGCAGCGTGTGGTGGCCCGGTCCGGCCACTCATAGTCCGTTTTGTTTCGGCCTTGGCTGCCCTGGGTGTCTCCATGCGGAGTTTGTCATCTCCTGGCTTCTTTTCCAGGATATTGTCTCGGTGGAGTCCACTCAGGTTCTGCCCCAGGATGATGCTTTCGGTACCCTTCTGTCTCTCGCGGGTACCAAGTTTAGGGCCAGGAATCATCCTGCTCAGCTTGCTTCTCCCTCGGTTACGATTTAAAGTCTTCTCTCTATTCTCGGCCCTGTTGTTTCTGATAGACTCCTGTGCCCCGTCAGAGCTCTTAAGTTTTTCCTTAAGAGGACCTCCCCCTTCCGGGGGCACAAACTCCGTCTGTTCTTTTCTTTGAATGAGAAATACATGAGGGATATTTCTAGTCAACCATTTCTAGGTAGTTGGTGAACGCTTTTAACTTAGCGTATATAGGTGCCGACTGGTCATTGCTCACTGATCCTCTGTGAGCCCATGAAATCCGGGCTTTCAGCACATCCCTGGCTATGATTAAGGGAGTGGCGCTGTCCAGCGTTATGGAAGCTGCGTACTGGTAGTGACAGTCCACGTTTGCTAGCTTCTACCTTCGCCTTTTCTCCGCCAGAAGGCAGGACGACACCGTTGGCATCAGGAAGGTGGTGCTTGCGCAGACTCCTTTTTTCTCTGGTCTAACGATAAGCTTATGCTATTTTTTGTTCTGGTGTTGGTATGCATATGTTTATGCTGTTTGGGGGTATGGATGTTTTGGTTATCTAGTTATTATGTCCTCTCCCTTACAGGTTATCCCTGGCGTTCCCTGTCAGGTTTGTCTTGTGGGTATTGTTTTTTGTTTGTTGGAGTGAAGTTTCAACAATGTTTTCTTACCCACCTCCTCGCTGGGAATCAACTCATTCGTAGTGAAACGGTAACATGATAGAATAGATTGAATGATTTTATTTAATATAACTATCTATTCTATCTATATACTTACCGTTTCACTACGATCAAAGGTTCCCACCCTCCTCCCTCCGACGAAAACATCATTGGGAAGGTTGGTTTTTAAAAAATTTATCATGATTTAAAGTTGCCTCCCCGGAAGTGACGTAGCGAGTGGGATCCACGGCAGCTTAGTGGTATTGGCTGTGTAGACCAAGGGAAGTAATCTAGTCTTGTTAAGACTAGAACTTTTTGGTCTTTGGTAAATTGGCATTTGCTCCAAATTGGAAGGAATAACTCATTCGTAGTGAAACGGTAAGTATATAGATAGAATAGATAGTTATATTAAATAAAATCATTCAATTTCTGAGCCCCCGCTTGCAACAAGTTGTAGGTTGCAGCCAATCAGAGCGTCTTTTCGTATCACATGGTTTTTGCGTCACAATGGCGGAGTGAAACCGTCGGACTGAAACATGCAAACTGATCGAGTTCATTCGTAATTTGCCCTGCATTTGGGAACCGGGTGTTCTGATTACAAAAATCGGTTCAGCATATGATTGCAAGGAGGTCGTATCAAAGTTGCAGCGTGTGCTGCAAGCTCTGCAATTTTTACTGCAATTTGTGGTATAACACCAGTTGTTGCAACTAATTTGTTGCAGCATGTGCCGAAGCCTTTAGGTTGATTTCAGGCTTTTTGGTGGCCCCAGAAGTCATTTTTGAGATAAAAAAGAGACCAACTAAGTATAGAAAAATACTTCTTGTGAGTGAATAAAAATGAAATGATGACATCAGTTCTACTTCTAGTGCAGTTTTTAACCCTTTTGCCGCCAGCCATTTTTCAGCCCAAAAAATACGGTCATTTAACTTAACTAGGTACAGAAAAAAACCAATATGTGATGCAGTACGCGAATACCCAGCTAAAGTCGGCCAGCCACAAGAGAGAGAGATTTGATTGATTGAACATTTTTTCAAAATAAACTATTAGAGATAGATGAATTCTGTTTTTTTCCCGTTAATCTGTTGTCTCTGGCCTTTCTGAAAATATGAATAAGTCAAAAGTGATCATTTACGACATTAGCCTGGTTTTCCTGTGCTGCATCACATATTGCTAATTCCTCTGTGGCATGTATAACATTAGGCCTATCCTTACCTCCCAAAATTAAGAAAATAGGGTCTTCAGATAACAGGCCCTGATTTGATGCCTTTTAGTGACATGGGTGTTGTGTTAAACCTTTGTGGTGCTAAAATGCGACATTGGCGGTGAATGGGTTAAATCTTAGATTGCAAAAAGGCTTCAGTTTCAAAGGGCTTCAGCCTTTTTTTCAGCCCTTTTCAGCCACTTTTCAGCTTTCAGAAATCATGCCTGCTTGTTGTGTTATCTGATTTTGGTTTTTTTGTTTAATGCTTCAAGTTATTTTCTTGTTTGTGCCATGATGTTTCTGACCTACCAAAAACCAGATCAAAGTTTAATTTCATTCTTTGATTAACCAAACTTCCTTTCGAGGCTTGCCAGTTTGTTCTGTGTTGTTTATGTGTAACATATTCAAGGTTAGAAGGCTATGCCACTCTTGGATAGATGTTGATTTGTTTGTATGTTGTCCTCTCCACCATTGTTGATGTGTACTGTGTGGGTGGGGGGTCATAAAGGCAGAACTTGGCACATTCTTTCTTGAGAATGATGCTTTGTTTGTCTCACTTTGGCTCTGACCCACGCATTGTTAGATGATTGGTATCGTAATCAACTTTGGTGGAGGGGAGTTAATTAGAAAGAGAATATTCACCCTTTGTTCAATTTTATCTCCTCTCTTGGCTTCACTATTTCATTCTTTAATTGCTACAGTTTGCAACAAACAAATGAAGGCGAGGCTATCGTTTATCTGATTTGTATTTGTTGTTGTTGTTGATATGTCTCATATTGTCTGTCCTAGATTTTATTATCTAATAATATGTCAAAGATGAAATTATCATGACTGAATTGCTTTCAAGCATCCAGATACAAGTTTTATCAATAGCGATATTTCGCCATATCAAAATACAGCAATATTATTGATAAAATAAATGTTTGTGTAATAACCCTTTCATGGCCTTCCCCGAGTCTACTAAGGGGTCTGTGATGTCATTAACGATGTGGGATGTCATAGTCCTGGAAATGGAATACTGGTTTTTGGCTAAGACAAGTCAGGAACGATATCTCTCTAGACCCATTTTCTTAGATTGGGTGTACTGTAAGAGGTCTCTTTTTAAAATGTTATAATAGTATTAATAATAATAATAAACGGACATTTATATAGCTCTTTTTATCGAGCACAAAGCGCTTTACAATCAGCATTGAAACACTCGCAGACATACACACACACAGACACAACAGACACACACGAACGTACGAGCACGCACGCGAGTGAACGCGTTCTTGCACACAGACCCACACACATTTCATCAAACACACAGAAAACACACACACACTTACACTATCATGCACTTGTACAAACACGCACGCACACACAAATCACACACACGCACTCGCATACACAAACACACACGTGCACTCACACTCGCAGACATATACTCACACACACACACTACCCCCCCTCTCTCTATCCGAAGACAATAATAAGAAAATCGATAGTTTCTCATTTTCCCTGTGGCAGTGAAAGGGTTAACATTGAGCCTTGTTGATTCAGGTTCAGTTGCTTGGCTGGGGTTTGTTTGACACAACGGTGCCTTTTGTACTTACACGTTATTACCCGGTAATTTAAAGACCCCCACCCTCATCACGACTGTCACATTCCCTCTTATGCTTGGAAGATTTCTTGAGATTCCTAAACAGCTATAAGAGGGAAAACACGTGAAAACCGTGATTTTTGACACGTGACGTGGTGGGTCTTTAAGAAATGATTATTGATTTTTTGGCCAAGTTGTGTACTTTGTGATACGGTGGAACCTCCCTAATATAAGACATCCCATTATAAGACTCCCTCCCACATAAGACCTACTTCTCCGAAACATTGCCCTTCTTTGTAAGTACTAAAATTACCTCCCTTATAAGACCCCTCCCTTACAAGACCCCTCCCTTATAAGACCTCATTTGGGATGATTTTTGAAGGTCTTATAAGTGAGGTCCCACTGTACAAGAATTCAGCTATTTTGTACTTTGTACACTCCCTCGGACCCCACCCCCCCTTCAAATTTCAGCATTGAAAATATCTTTGCTGAGAATCAACGTTCTGCCTTTCATTGGGAAAATAACAGGGTTGAATTTTTGTGTCACAACCATAGATATAGCCTGAAGAAAAAAAAGTGAGCAATTCACTTGAAAATTTGCCACAAATGGTTATGATGGGTGTTTGTTGTGTTTTTTGTTTAGTCTTAAAATAGGCTTAATCACTTAATGTGGAACCTCCCTTATAAGACACCCCCCCACACACAAATGTAAGACTCCCTCCCACTTAAGACCTACTTCGCTGAGACATTGCTCTTCTTTGTAAGTATTAAAATTACCTCCCTCATACAGCTCCCTCCCACTTATTTTGGATGATTTTTCTAGGTCTTAACAGGGAGGTTAAACTGTAATCGTAGTAATTTAATTTATATAGCACAGTAAAATCATGCTAAAAGCAAATTTTGATCGCCTGTCTTTTCTAGTGCTGCAGCCAAAGGGATTAGGTTGTCTTTTCTAGTGCTGCAGCCAAAGGGATTAGGTTGTCTTTTCTAGTGCTGCAGCCAAAGGGATTAGGTTGTCTTTTCTAGTGCTGCAGCCAAAGGGATTAGGTTGTCTTTTCTAGTGCTACAGCCAAAGGGATTAGGTTGTCTTTTCTAGTGCTGTAGCCAAAGGGATTAGGTTGTTTTTTCTAGTGCTGCAGCCAAAGGGATTAGAATTCAATGGTTACTGCTCTTAAACTATCAACTACTCCACCCTCGTTTTGTTTTTCTTTTCTTACAATTGAATCAATATGTTGATTCCAATTTGTACTGGATTCCATTTTCTACAGGCTGTCAGTACAGATCAGAATTCCGATTTGTACTAGTAGAAATCAGAATTCCAATTTCTACTAGAAAAAGTCCAGTAGAAATTAGAATTCCGATTTCTACTAGTACCAATCGGAATTCCGATCTGTAATAATAATAATTAATAATGCTTATATAGCGCATAATCTTGCAAAGCAACTCAATGCGCTTTTCACTCACCATTCGTACTAGTAGGATTCCAAATCCTACTGGATTCCCATTTCTACTGTGACATATACGTCGGTGGCAAATACTGAAGCACTATAGAGGATGTATATATATGTCGGCGGCAACAAAGAGGTTAATAATATTGGATAGAAATAAATGAAGCAATGGGCTGTTCAGGTGAAGTTACGATCCTTATCCCTTGATGCGAGGTGGTGTTTCATTGGAAGATGGTTTCTTAACAAAGCCAAACTCACTCTCTTCTCCTCTCTCTCTCTCTGTCGCCTGTGTGCAACAGAAATAGATTGTCCCTTCTGTTTGACAAAGGAAAGTAAGATAAGTCAGTAGAGTGATCTCCCGTGGGACGTCCAGAAGCGCTCAAGTGTTTGCCAGTGCAAAATCCAGGGTTGTATGTAGCGATAATCTTGCCATGTTCTTTAATTTTTATTGTTGACTTAATTTGGTTTTTTGAACTTGAAAGCCAATGTGTTGTTATCATATACTTTATATATTTGTGACAGAGTATAGGAAAACCAGGCTAAAGTCGGAAATTGTCCCTTTTGACGTTTTTATATAATCTGAAAGTTTAAATTCTACAGACTGAAAAGCAAAAAACAGAATTGATCTATCTGGCATAGTCTTTTTTTCTATAATTTTTTAAAAGTTGACAAAATACACAGAATCAAGTATAACCAAGCTACCTGTTTTTGTGCATTGCTAAGAATGTCTCTCAGTGACTTTAGCCAGGTTTTCCCATACTCTGTCACATTTAGTTGGTGCCAGATAAAATGCTAGTATTACTACGGAAATAAAATGGTTTACTTTCATTGTGTTTTGTTGTGTGGTTGTTGTTTTTTATGCAGCGTTTGGGTACATGTGTATGTGTGTGTTTTGATGCACTTCTTCATCTTGTTCAGGAGATCCATGCAAAATTGTCAGGTTGCTTGCTTTGAAGACTCCTTGTAATCTGGTAATGCTGGTGATTGTTACATGATTTCTGTCAATCTCTCACTCATTCTCCGTCTCTTTTGCTCTCATTCTCTGTCTCTGTCTCTTTCATTCTCTCTGTATCTCTCTCTCTATCTCTCTCCACAAAATACTAAGCACAACAAAAGTGAACATGTCTTTGTAATAACTTTTATTTATGCACTGTATGGCAGCCGTGCAACGAGTGTCTTCTCAACCAAAGACCAAAGACAGCAGTCCACAACAATGCTTACGTACACAGACATTTGCCCCCCACCCCACAAAAGGAATATGATTATGTCAGCAAGTGGGAACTAATGGTCGTACAGTACTACACACAAACTACAAAGCACTGAGACATGTCAAACCTCTGCCAAAATAATTTAAAAAACCTCAATTTTGTTAAAAATATATTAAAAAACACCAGTTTCAATTTTGTTAAAAATGTTTTAAAAAATTCAATTTTAAAATTGTTATAAATTTTCAAAACAATGTTTGTTTTAAACTGTCATCACAAATCCGTCAAACTAGAGTACTAACGAGTCTACGCGTTGGCTGGGTCAGTGTGTACCCCCGCTTGAAATTGTAGAGATTGTAAAGAAATCACGTCATGCTTGCGTCATTTTTTTTCCAATGACGTTTATTTCTTCCGGCTACCGTTTTTCAAACGAAAGAGACCAACTTTCATGGAGTTAGAAGGTAAGATCCGAATCTACTCATTTTACTAATGGTTTCCTTTACGCACTTGGTGTGGGGTGAAAGTTGCTATGGGTTACATATAAGTATATATATATAAAAATGCAACACCCGTATGTACGGTGCACAATGACCAATTTCTCATAGTCTTCAGAAATCTGTTTGCTTCTAGAAAACGGTTTCAGTTACAAACCAGAGCGTTGATACAGCGGAAGCAGAAACATTTTAACAGACGCTGGTGATCTAAATCTTCTCCAATATCGAACTGGAGATCCACAAATTGACATCATAAAAATTATTACGATAATGCGGGTACGCAACCCCCTTCAGTACTCTAGAAGACAACTCGGCTGAACCAAGTCCATCACAGGGCAAATTATAGAGACACAAAGCTTGAACACGTTTTGAATATGAGTTTTACACCTATAATATTATAATATACAATGTAGATAGTATCTACATTTTACTTTTAGCCTCTAAGCAGGCATGAAAACAGCTCCGCCGTCTCCACCTTTTCAGCCAAAATGTCTTTGTAATTTATGGAATCTCCGCAGAATTGTTTTTATCTCTGCCGTTTTCGTGAGCGCAATGTTATTCTCAAACGGCGCAGTCCTTATTTGGACGCGTGACGCTTGCGGGCAAAAAATGCCCGCCGAAATGACCCGCGAATGGCGTGTTTAAGAGTTGGAAGGCGAAATAGGATGTGAAATGCTGTGAAATGTGAAATGATGCTCTCACCAAACTTTAACTAATTCAAGTCGTTAATTAATAGATGGCTGCCAATTTGTTTCAAGGGAGGTAAATCTGTGCACACAATTTGGTCACTTCTAAACTCGCTTCACTCACTTAGACCACACTTTTGCCTCTTACTATGCATTTGTGGTGGTTTGAAGTGGGGAAACTAATTGCTGTAGAGCGTTTTTCTATATAAAGTTGATATATAAAAAGTCTGATCTACCACTTCCCTGTGTCTAAACCTGAAGTAAAAACCTGTAATCTTCTTTCATTTCTCCTTTTGTTTATTTCTGTTTTGTTTGTGTGTATGACAGGAGTGATTTGTGAGTTTTTAATAATTAAAAATAATTGTGATGCGAATGAGTTAAGGCACTGTGCTGTGGACAATACCGTAACCCTTTAAACATGGGTGCAACTACACAAAACGAAAAAACCCTGAAAGGCCGGAGTCTAGGGGCAATGTCCCCCATGCAGCCAAAGAAAAAAATGATTTATGAAGGTATTTTAGTTTGCTTTTTCCACAATTTATACAAATGCTTATTTTAAAGTGTTTGAAAAACACAGTAGACACACAAAGATTTAAAAAAGGAAATTCCTTTTCTGGCAAAATTCAAAAACAGGAAATCCTTGTATACCATGAAAAAGTTGCACCCATGTTTAAAAAGTTATGGTACATGAAAACTTTCTTTTAATTTTTAAAGAATAATTTTAACAATTTAAGAAACGAAAATCATTTAATCATTCAAACTTTGGTCCGCAAAACGGCAGCCAAATGGACGGGCAACTGAGGATTACGAAAAACATGTTCCTCTGAAGTCAGAGTGTGGCTGCCCACGTGGGCGGGGTATTAAAAAGACGGTCACACACGTAATGTTCTCATTCCTAGCTGTTGCATTTGTACCATAGTGTTCAAGCGCTTCAGCTGTTTGGGATTATCCCTGGAGTCTTTAAGCCAGGGTAAGACAACAACAACAACAAAAAACATAACTCTCTTCATAGGATCTAAAACTCTCGTCACGACGATGATCTATTTCCCATTTATACCCAAGCAGTATAAATAAAAAGTAAAAAAATGCATATTTCGTTGTGTAATAATCCCCAATCCCAGGCAATTTCGATTTTATTATAACAATGCAAAGCGAATGGAATAACTTCATAAACTTGTTTATGTTATGCTTTTATGTTGTTAAAATTTAAAAGGAAATGCCTTTACCAAAAAAAATTAGTTATTTTTCGTATTAAAAAAAAAAATCAGCCTTGAAGCAGCTTGCCGAAAAGAAAAAGAAAGAAAGGAAAAAGATTTCTTTTACACAATCATAAATGCAAGAAATCGCCAATTTAAAAAAAGGGAGGGTAAGAAAAGTTAATAAAAGCATTGCAACAACCAAAAAAGTCAACATATAAACAGGCATTAAACTAAAAAGTTTTTTCTTGAATCCACAATTAAAGACCCACCACGTCACATGTGTCAAAATCATGGTTTTCACGTGTTTTCCCTCTTATAGCTGGTAAAAGATATTAAGAAATCTTCCTAGCATAAGAGGGAATGTGACACATGACGTGGGGGGTCTTTAATAATGCCATATAAACAAGCAAACTTTTTGAAAAGTCATGTTGTCTAAAGAAAATTCAGATCTTACGCATTTCAGCTCGATCGACATCGGTTTATTATAATTTCCCCCCCCCAATACTTTCTGTAAGTTGAATTTCTCAGCAGTCAGGCATTTTCTTTTTTTTTTACAAAAAAAGGTGGGAAAAAAAATTAGGATCAATTCATTGCAGTATAAGAAACATTCGTTGCATTAAAAATTACCCACCCAAAAAAAACAACGAGAAACAAACACACAAACACCTCGATACTTTATTAACAAAATTAATAAAAATACTGACGCGATGCCCCAGACTTGTGTTGTCGTAGTCCCAGTGTATTTTCTTTTTTTGTGTGGTAAAAAACAACAACCCCAACCCGTGCTGATTCCGAAAACACAAGACATGAAGCAGCTGCAGTGTCACAAATCAAAGAACGCTTACAAAAAACAACTACTGTAATTCACGGACTGCAAGCCGCTTCGTAATATAAGCTGCACCACCTACTTTTTGGGGGTTTTATCTGGAAAAAAGTAACGTATAACACTAGCATCAGAATAGTCTGAAGTCCAATCCTCTGAAAACCGCGGTACAAGGGCCATGAAGGCCCCAGACTGCAGAGGGACAACACTGACATCAGTTCCCAACATCACCAAAAGGGCTCAATACAGTGATAAAGCGCTTTAAAATGCTATTTAACACAAAGGATAACACTCAATAAAAAAGGCAAAACCTCTGACAAGAGAAGCCAATCCTCTGTCAGAAATTCTTAATCCTCTGACAATTCTGATGCCTGGTATAAGCCGCGTAGAAGCATAAGCTGCGGGAGTGTGGCGATGCACGATGTCCGCGTCCGGTTGAGTCGAGAGTTGATCACCAGGTGTGTTGGCTGCCAAAACGAAAATGTCGGACCGAGAAACAGATCGTCATTTTGTGACAAAGGTGATTTTTCCATCAACCGTGAACCAGGCCACAGATCAAAGGTCTGAATCAAGGATGCCACTGAGTTGAGTTTACTTTCACTTTCAGTAACGTTTAGGCTTGAAAACTTGAACTTTATTTTTCAAGGATAAAGATTTTAGGCAACGCCTAGTCTTCCAATCTGTCCTTCAGGCTGCGGCACTGACACTGTACTAGCCGCAGGGGGGATGTTAAAAAAAAAAGTTGCTGCTTATGGTCCGCGAATTACGGTATAATAAAAAAATAAAACAAACGATAACTCTGAACGAAGCCAGCCACACGCAGCTGGTCCTAAAACATTTCCCATTCGCTGGTGAACTCTTTAACCCTCTTGCATTCGCATTTGTTACGGAAAAAAACTTCTTCTAGTGTTCACATTTTGTTCACACATTTTCAGGAAAATCTGTAATTTGAAGCACACAGAGCGCTGTACAGTTACTACCACATCACTGCCAGTGAGAAGCTTCTTCATAGTGTGTGTATAACAAGCCAGAACTTTGTGCGTGATAAAAATGCTATCAGACTGGGGGCAAGCTACGGGCGGTTTAGGGCGGCTTGAATACACAGAGGCAACTTCCGGCTGGGAGGTTTGGGGCGGAATAAATGCAAGAGGGTTAAACCCACAGCCGGCATATATAAAGCGTTCACGCGAGGCGCGCACCATCATTCTCATCGCTGCTCGTGACAGAGACGGTTCAACTGTTCTTTTTTCCTGTTGCCCGAGCCACTGCGAGGCAGAACTTCGCAGCGACTAGGCTAGCAGTCTATACCCGATCCCTGGAATCGGTAGTTCTCCCTTTAAAGGTACACTGACCCACCACGATTAAGTCCCTTAGTTTTTTTTCTGGGTAGCTGTGACCCACATACAAATGCTCCCAACTTCAAATTGACGCTTCTCTTTAAAATTGTTTTGTTTTGAATTGGGGGGCATTTGTATGGGTCACACCTGGTCAAAACAAGATTTCTTACCAGCTATTAAAGAGGGAAAACATGTGAAACACGTGATTTTGACTCATGATCTGGTGGGTCTTTAACTGTGAGTTCATTTGCATACCCATTGCGGACAACACACACTGGGGCAATCACTGCTAGAATAAATATCCAGTAGAGGAGTTTTCATGAAAATATGCTTGTTTCATATTAGCCAAAAAAAAAAGAACAATAATATTGTTCCGCGATCACTCATGCTACACACAATCACATCACACACTATTAATTTAAAACCTTGCATGTCATTTAAAATAAAATAACACTGTTTTTCTGGACGGATTTGTAAGAAAGAAACAGATGCATAAACGTTGGCACATTTCGAGTTGGAATGTAAAATTAACCGAAAAATCACAAAAAATCAATGACAGTAAAAATATAATGCAAAATGGTTGATCCTGATTACTGGTTCAACAAAGGAAAGTATTAATGTAAACTGACTCACGCCTATAAATATATATATATTTTTTTTTAACCATGAATATGGACAAACAACAAAATTCAATATATTACAGATCATAATCCATAATGTGCAACAGAATGCAGCAGATAAACAGCTATTAAAATATATACATTATTTTCTGTTTTTTAAACAAAAAAGGTTTTTTGGGTGACTCGTTTACAATACAAACATATTATTTATGTACATACCCATTTAAGTTTTGATATACATAAAGATACAAACATTTACATACCTGAAAGTGATAGTCAATCTGATAAACATAGTGATACATAACACACAAACACTTGAAATCTCTCTATCTCTCTCTGTCAGTCATTAGGTCTCTCTGACTCTCTCAACATCACACTTTTCATGCAAAATGCCTTCTATTGCTTGAATACAAATATTCACAGGCATTGAGGCAAGATCATAAAACACTTCGGTAAAGGTAAAGATGTGCCACCCCCCCCTGAATTTCTCGGTTAATTCAATTTTTTTGTTTTTGCCTTTCTTACCAAACATAAAGCTGTATTTTATTAACCTTTTCAGCTAATTATCTTTTTGGAATAATAACCCTAACCCCCCACCCCACCCCCCCACCCCCCATAAGACGAAAAAATTTAATGAACCACGACCGTGACAAATGCCGCGGTGTACTGCACTACATAGGGGGTGGGGGTAGGGGGTCCTATTAGATAATGGCCTTTTTCATGACTACAATTAATTATTGAACAAAGATAATTACCTGAAAATGTTCATAAAATACAGCTTCATGTTTGGTAAGAAAGGCAAAAACGGAAAAATGGAATTAACCAAGAAATGTAGGGGGGGGGGGGGGGGGGGGGGGGTGTAAATAAAAGTCTTGACCTTTACCAAAACTTCATTAGTAAAGGGGCGAGTAAATTACTGAACTACAAAACCGCAAGATATTCGTGTTAATTTAGTTGTCAACTCAGCATGTGCAACTATATACTGTAATATGATGTAAGGTTGAAAAGTAAAAATATGGCATAAATACATACAATCAACATAACATCTACCAAAAATTAAAGCCAATTTGCTAAAAAAAAAGATGCTTCTGAGAGTCAAGGTCAAAACAGTGAAAGCAAAAAAAGGAGATTTTGAGAAATGCATTCAAAGTCAATAAAGACGTGAAAGAACAAAGAGACAGGATGTATATAAACCCAGATTACACCCCAGCCGAAAGGGTTCAACAGAAGGAACTAAGGAAAGAGTTGAAACGCAGGACTGCCGCAGGTGATAAGGATCTGAAGATTCGTGGAGGTAACACAGTGACAGTCAAACTAACAAGTCCATGGTTGGGTGTATACGAAAAAGAACATTAAAATTCGAAATAGTTACGGTTTCAAATGGGCGTTCGGGTGTTAACATTGTATGAAACTAACAAATTATGACAGAACAAGAAACAGCACTGATAAAGTATTCATTGAATATTGTAAAACTAACACAAGAAAATATTCTTTTACTAACAGAGTTGCACCTTTATGGAATCAACTAACATTAAGAGAGCACCTAATACTAACAGCTTTAAAAAATCAGCTCGACCAATTAAAAGTTTATGACATAATGTACAAATACGATGATTAATTCATCGCAAAAATCTGAGTATACGCTATACCTTGAGTATGTAAAAATAAAACCAAAAACACAAAGAGGGGACTTTGAAGGCCTAACGGATATATTATTTTGTTCTTATTTCCTAATCCTAAAGGATGGGGGTGTTTTGGTTTAGTATAAGATGTACAACAGGTACAAAATATTACACAAAATATATTCAAATGCTACAACAAATAATTAATATTCCATCAAATATAACCAGTCTTTCTGTACACATCAATAGTTATCTACCCAAATGCATAATGTTACAACAACAGTCACTCTCTGCTCGTGTGTCTATGAGCCTTCAATGTACACACATTTGCATAAATGATAGCTTTATGACAATGCTGAACCTGTGCGCATGCACACACTCAAACGCATTCGGTACAAGTCATGTACTCACCAAATCGCTATTCCTGCTCATGCTCAGTGGTGAGATAGCGCACATAAAAAACACAACCACTAGCTCTCACATACATGCACACACACTATAATAATGCATTTCCATGCATAAATGCAAACACCACACATTACCCCCACACTTATTAAGTATTTTTAACTTTGCAAAAGGGCTGATTTTGTATGAATTTCACAGCATTCACTTGCAAAAAAGGTTTTGTTTTTATATGAATCCCTATCACACACACACACACACACACACGTGTGTGCATAAACATGCATGTACACACAACACATACGCATAAACACACAGATTCAAATACCAATTTTTTTAAAGGCACAAACTGGCAAAAGACACAAAAATTGCTTTAAGAAACAATTTCTAATAAGCCACTTTGGTTGAGAAGTATCATCAAGAAGCCCTTAAAGGTGGACCCTGACAGATGAGTTTTTGCAAGAAACACGTTGAGATCACCAGAAAGACAGCCTTTTCAAGGATGGGAACACTCACTTTCCTCTGGTTTCCTAGAAATTAAACCGTCAAAACGGCAATTCCTCCTTGGCGGAGATGCTGGAGAGAGTAGCCATATTGGATGGAGTGGGTGGAGGTCTCTCATTGTGGTTGAAGCGTTTTTTTGTAGTGCAGTAAAAACAACAAAATTGGAACTATTTCCTTTGATGTGAGCGAAATTCCTTTAGAAAAACTGTATAAAAAAATTTTTTTTTAAAAGAAAAAAAAAGGCTTGTATTGCGAAAAATTTCGTACAAACCATTTGGTGGCCATTAGAAAAGAGACGGCACACGCCTTCTCTTTGGGTGAAAGAATTTGACTTACAGCACCTCCGCCAAGGAGGAATCGCCGATTTGACAGTTTGATTTCTAGGAAACCAGAGCAAAGCGAGTGTTGCAATCTGTGTAAAGGGTGTTTTCCTGGTGATCTCGATGTGTTTCTTACAAAAAACATTCCGTCAGGGTGCCCCTTTAAGAACAAACACGGTTAAACATAAAAATCCAAAACAAACACACACAAAATGCTCAAAACTGTCAGTCAAAGCGGAGTACAATTAACCCTTTCACCGCCAACGTCGCATTTATGCACCACGCTGATTTAACACCCATGCTACCAAAAGGTATGAAAGTTGGATCAGCTATCCAATATCCTTATGTTGTTCATTTTAGGAGATAAGGACAGGGTTTATTTGACGCATGTCGTTGGGGGATTCACAGCACTGCAGATGCCAACTTTTCTTTACCTAGGTAAGCTTGAGAGAACATTTTGGATGAAAAATGGCTGGTGGCGAAAGGGTTAATGAAGTAGGGGTGAAGGGGCTGGAAGGTGAACCTGGGTACAGGGGATTTTTCCTCTCACTCTGCACTAAGCCTTACGGTCTGAACGTGGAGTCTTTCGGATGAGACGATAAACAGAGGTCCTGTGTGCCCATGCACTTAGCACACGCTAAACCCAGTGGCAACGAAAAGTTGGTCAAAATTTACACACACACACCCTCATCCGTGAAATAAAAATGCAAATATAAAAAAAAATGGGTGGCGCGCTTCTGGCTGTGACACGCTCTCCAGTTGGAAGCAACCCGAATTTCACAGAGACGCCTCTGTGACTATAAAGTACCTAATACCAAAAAGGAGGTATTGGAAGGAAGGAATGGGGTGAGAAGCTTTATGCACGTACATCTCTCATATATAAATCCTGGGGGTTTGGGGGTTTAAACAAAAAAGTTATGAGCCTTTTCCAATTGACATGTTTAAAAGACAACAGTCCTTGGCTCTTTTTTTTTATGAGTATAATACTACATGTATATTTGGAGTGATTCTAGCAACACAGTCAGTGACTGTCAATCAAAACTCAACGTCAAAATTGGGCAAACTCTTATATCACAGTCGGTGCTTTTAATTTCTTTGGTGACCATCAAATCTCAAAAAGTAAAAAAAACAAAAAAAAACACCCGGGTAAATGCGAATCCAAAGCCTCAAGCATACAGTGACTCTTACCTCATATGTGACCCAGCACCACGAAAGGGACATTAAGTGTCAAACTGACCATTCTGAGAAAATGATACATTTGAAAACTTCAGACAATTCTCTTTCTAATGATGCAAGTACCAAGCTTGTATCTTTTTCCGTTCCAGAGTTATGAGCATTTAAGGTTGGTAGGGTGAGCGTCGGACATTTTGAGAAATCACTGTCTAAAGTCTAACCTAGCTGAAGAAAATGCATTGACCTGCTCATTGTAAAACACTTATAAGACCATTTAGAGACCATGTTAAAGATTGTCCTTTATAAGTATGAAAGATAAGATGTTGGAGAACACAAAAATAGCCATAACTCAACATTGACAAAAAATGAGATTTTTGACTTTGCAAGCCTGTTGTGAGAAACTAGCCCAGCGACTTAATGTCCCTTTCGTGGTGCTGGTTCACATATAGACTAGTCTACGGGTCTTTACAATAACAACAAAAATCTTATTTAACCCCAAAAACAAATACACAATAGCCGAAGTAATTTACGGGCAAAAAAGAAAAGAAAAAGAAAAATGAAAATATAAATTTATATACATTTGAGAAAAATATTTAGAGGGCAAAAAGCTTCAAAAGCCTACAGAGCCTAAACTGATATGATAAACTGATATGATAACCAATATTTTACTTAGGTGTTTACAACAAATCAATAAAAAACAAACAAACAAAAAATCAACTCATTGAGTAGGATGGCTTCAGATCAGTCTGGTCAAGTTATGAAAACTTCGTCATCTAACAACAACAAAAAGAAACCCAAAAAAAAGAAGAAAGAAATTCAACGAAGAATGCCAATCAAGAAAATGACGGCATAAAAAGTTAAGTCCAGTCAATCTCACACAAATGGAATTCAACAGATTGTCTAACAGTTAAATTATCCGTCTCTATTTAGACAAAGAACCGGTTGTGTGAGCGCATGCAAGAGTGGAACGTGAAGCATTTCTTTTAGACATCATCGGTCTATACATGAGATCAGTTAGTATCACACGAGTCAACATCACAGTCATAATGACCATAATCATCACACCAAAAAAAAAGATGTCAAAAAATATCACAGAATCATCATAAGAAAGGCAAAGGAAACAAAGAAAATCAATTTTACATACATACAAATGCCAAATAAAGATATAATAAAAATTACCTCACTCGGGGCGAATGAGCCGAATCCGGCTCATGGCTCGCACAACCGTTTAGGACGAATGGCCCGGATCTGGCTCATAAGAGTTTTTAAGAGGTTTTGATTTCTGGCGTGTAACCAGCTTTCCAGTGTGACGTCATAACCTACTTTCAATTTGCTTTGACCTTGCCTCTCTCGAAATCAACAATCATTGCACAGTTCACATTCAGCTTTGGTTGAAGAGGGGGGTCAAAGATCAGAATGTGAAATTTTCCTTCTTTCTATGTGTTAGCTGTTTTCGTCAATAGGAGACAAACGACGAAGGTATGGAATCTGATATTTTACGATTGTTTCTAAAGTGCATGGTGTTGCTAATCTTTTCAGAAAATACTGATGCCTAACTCTTCATAACTTGGTTTTGGTGATTGTTGCACGAACCTAGTCAAATGCCCAGTCCCCACAGAACAAGGGGAAATAATTCAGCCAGTCCAGAATGAATTTAAAAAACCGATGGACATGAACGTTCACATTAGCGTTGACCTCACCTCAGATTGGTGGGAGGAAAACGAACAGATAACATGTTGAAATGCGGTATGCATGGGTGCTCCTGGGAAATTTCTAAAATCCTGCAAGGGGGCGGCCCTGGCAGAGTGCATGGGGCAGCACACACACATTTACTGCTCTTTTTTCACCCCTCTAGACTAGTACAAGTGCTACTACATTACTTTGAATATAGCAAATGCTTACATAGGCCCTTTTTACTGTACAAGTGAAGTGATGTACTGAGGATCGAAAAGTGACAGGACAACCTGTCCTGAGACGAGATAAATCAATAGGACAGTGTCCTGGCCTTGCAGAAATCAGTAGGACAAAGCGTGCAAGTGCTAAAAATTTAATCACACATTTGTCCTGACAGGGGAGAACATAATAGAACATTTTACATTTTAATAGGTCAATGGCCTATGACCGGGGCCTCTGGACATCACTGCAAGTGCGTGTGTGTGTGTGAAAAAAACGATGCTTCTCAAATTCTCATAATCCAGCAACGCCGGCTCTAGGCAATTTAAAAGTCATGCAATTCAGGACATCTTGCAAGAAAGAGCATCCATGGGTTTGTTAAATAAAACCCCCAAAAACATTCATTGAAGGCAAGAGTTTTCAACATTAGCGAATATCACAGCCTGGTGTTTTTGAATCTCAAAACAAATGAATAATAATAATAATAATAATAATTGTACATTTATATAGCGCTGTACCTCAGATGAGCCCAAAGCGCTTTACAATCAATGATTCATCAACAGACAACAAAAACAGCATTAACCAGCAACAGCGCATATACAAAGCAACTCTCTCTCTCTCTCTAACACACACACACACACACACACGCACACGCGCACACACAAACACATATTTATCGACGCCAACTCGTTCATACCCCATTCGGCAAGCCACAGCAACCGAGCCGCATGGACTGACCACATACACCAACACAAACACCCTGAAATGAACGAAAGAGAACATCACAATGGTGTCATTGCTTTGGTAGTTACCATATTTTGCACGCTATAACCTCTCTCAAACTTTTCACAAAATGATCACAGTTTCTTATTATATTATTAGTCATAGTATTTGCCTTGCTTTAGCCCTTTCACTGCCAGCCATTTTTCAACAACAAATGTCCATTAAACTTACCTGGGTAGAGAGAAAAATATGTCTGTAATATTGGGGATTCCTCTGTGACATTTTTAAAGTAAGGCCTATCCTTACCTCCCAAAATTAAGAGAACAGGGTCTTTGGATAACAGACCCTGATTTGATGTTGCATTTTAGCACCACAATGATTTAACACCCATGTCACTAAAATGCATCAAATCAGGGCCTGTTATCCCAAGACCCTGTTCTCTTCATTTTGGGAGGTGGGGATACTGGCCTTACTTTAAATGTCACAGAGGAATCTTGAATATGTCAGACAAACTATGGCTGGTGGCGAAAGGGTTAATGTTCTTTGCGTCTTCCTAGAGTTTATCCAGAGTTCTTGTTCTTTGGTCAGAGCTGTTTCTAAACCCCACATTTTCCAGTCAGTAACACCAAGCTTTGAAATCAGTAATCTGAGGCATCTGTCAGTAATCCTCGGGACGCGGTGAATGCGACTATTTACGATAATTATTGATTCATTATTTTGCGACTTTTTATAAAAAAAATTAAACCAAACACACACACACAAATAATAAAAATGTTATCTAATAACATATACCGTATTTTACGGACTATATAAGGCGACACTTTTTTCCTAGACTGAGACTTATAATGTGACTGATAATATAGTAAGAAACTATAATAACAAAATCTGAAATTTGTATAACATTTCGGGGGCGTGCCTTATAATCAGGTTGTGCCTTGTAGTCCGTAAAATACGGTATTTGTATGTTTTTGTTAAAACTTTTATTTTATTTTTTCCTTCTTTCTTTTACTTATCTACGGATAAGCGCGTGACGTTTCCGCGTCTAATATGTGTGTGCGCCCTTAGCATGTGTCTGCTTGTCTAAATCAAAGATGTGCATCCTAAAAAAAAAAAAAAGTAAAGAGAGAGTGAAGAAAGATAATTGAAACTCCAAGGCACTTACAGTGAAAGACAACTGACTTGGAGCGGAAGCTTCAGGTTCGCGAAGCTTTGTCCGAATCTTCTTCTGCTGATTGGGGATGTTTATCCTGCCCCACGCCCAAAGTCTTCGTTAAGACTGCTATTGGCGCACAGGATGTATGCTTTGTGGGCTCGTGTCATCCATTCCACCGGCACAACACGGCCTACTCGTACCGAATAGTGGAACGGGCTTTAACGTGCGTGCAAGATCTTGTGCGTGCGTTCCCACACAGGACCTCGGTTTTAGGTCTCATCCGACAGGACCAGGAAATAGGAGTAAAGTATCTTTCCCAAGGATACAACACCGTGACCAGCCAGATTCGAACCCACCACACCCGCAAACCCGTTGGATTACGAGCGGCGACTCTAACCAACCGGCCATGGTGCCTACCTACGGCGCCTATCGATGTGTCACTTGCAATCATTCTTCCCTCCATAGGGGAGCAAAGTGCACAGGCTACAAAATTGTAGCCTGAACTCCACCGAAGTGATTCAGCACTCAGCAGCAGTGCAGTGTCTCACCAGTTGGTTGCCTCCTGACGGCCAAACATAGATTCGCTCCCCTTGGACGGCTGGTCTCAAATTCTGCGACCTGAACAAGCTGGGCTGTAGCTGCGAATTAGAACTCGGAATGAGTGGCATGGGAGCAACGCCACTGTATGGCCCAGAAGATGGGACAGCAAAAAAAAAAAAAAAAAAAAAAAAAAAAAAAAAAAATGTAGCCTACACAATTTCTACCACTGGCCTTCAAATAACAAGGCCAGGCTTTGCGGTGGGTCTTGTCCACTGGCCTTCAAATAACAAGGCCAGGCTTTGCGGTGGGTCTTGTCCACTGGCCTTCAAATAACAAGGCCAGGCTTTGCGGTGGGTCTTGTCCCTAGTATCGCTGCGGAACAGATTGTGTTTTTCTTTAGCACCAGTTCAGGATCAGATTCTGGTTGCGAACACCGTTTCCTCAGCACGATGTCCAAGTGGGAAAAGTCGTGCTAAAATGGCAACATGACCGGAAATACGAACCAAGGGACACTATTACTCCCTTTGATGGCAGACAACCACTGCTGGTGCCATTCGCCCTCTAGTTTCGCTTTCTTCTTGTTTTTCTTTTGTTCATTAAAAAAGCGGAATTAGTCATAATAGCGTGATCCCAAAATGGAATAATTACGGACAAATCGTAATAGTAAACAGCTCTGTTTGGCTATGCGCATGTCACGTTAACCCTTTCACCGCCAGCCATATTTCAGCCAAACATGTCCATTAAATTTACCTGGGTAGAGAACAAAGTCCATCTGCAGTATTGGGGATTCTTCTGTGACACACATAAAATAAGGTTTATCCTTACTTCCCAAAACTAAGACAACAGGGTCTTTGGATAATAGTAATCACTGTGGTGCTAAAATGCGACTTTGGCGGTGAAAGGGTTAAAATTACTTGTAAAATACTTTGGGCTAATTCGAGGTTAGCGCTATAAAAATGCACAAATTAACAGTAATACTAGTAGTAGTAGTAGTAAAAATCTGGAACATAAAAACAAACTCTGTTCTCGGAAATAATAAACTCACTCAGCTTCACTCACACAACTCGCCACAATAAACAAACAAACAAACAAAAAATTCAAAAAAATTCAGCGGACATCAAGTTCAATGTCAGTGTCGACTGGTTGGGGGCCGCGAGCGTCGCCGTGGTGATGCGTCTTTCTCGTTGGAGCGGCGCGAGACGGAGGCGCTGTTCCGGTTACTGCGCGGGGGAGGGGGGGCTTAGCACTGGTAGGTGTCATCTTCAACGACGATTTCTCCTGTTTGTTGTTAGGAGGGAGGGAGAAAAGGAAATGGAACAGCGTGAGTATGGCTTTAAAAAAAAAGAAGCTTAATCGAGTACAAACGACTGGGATAAATGCATACAGACACACACACTCACATGCAAGAATGCACACGCACGCGCGTGTGCGCATGAACATATATATGCATACACAAATTCAGTACAGACAAACCCCTATTTTACGACCCTCTGTTAAGCGACCACCTCTCATTTGAGACCGGATTTGTTGGCACGGATGCATTTTACTATGTAAACGACCTCTCTTAAACGACTTCCTCTAAAACGCGACTTACGACCGCCATTTTGTTGGTTTTTACGACCGTTGCTGTCGTCTGCATAGACTTCGAGCAAAGGGAAACAACCACGGTCAAGGGCCTGAAAGCGGAGTCGCTTCCCTTGTTGTAGAAAAGATGGCGGAAAGCGTAGGAAAAGCACGAAAACCACTGACTTTGAAAAAGAAAACCACTGACTTTGGACGAGAGTGGAGGTGATTAACAGAAGTCGGCGAAGTGAAACTGTAATACATCGATTGCACAATCCTATGGAGTTGGAAAGACCCAAATCCAGTTTTAATATGTCATTGTATGTGTGCATGAAGAAGAGAGTATGAACTGTGCTGAACTTTTTCTTTCTACGGCTGCCAGTGAAAACCTCTGTCATACGACCCCTCCAATTTACGACCGATTTTTCCGGACATTTTGGAAGTCTTAAAATAGAGGTTTGTCTGTATTGTGCATGTAAGCGCACATGCACACACATATATATAATGAGAAACAGAGTGAGAGACAGAGACAGATAGACAGAGATTTAAAGAGTGTTAGACAGACAGATGTACAGATGTGTGTATCTGTCTTTCTGTGTGTGTGTGTGTGTGTGTGTGTGTGTGTGCGTGTGCGTGCGTGCGTGCGTGCGTGTGTGTGTGTGCGCGTGTGCGTGCATGTCAAGTCAAGTCAAGTTAAAATGATCTTTATTGACGATGAAATAATAAGCTTGATAAAGCTTTTTTACATCCTGTGTGCGTGTGTGTGTATGCTTGTGTGTGAGTTGAACTGCGAGTACAAAGTACATGGGCGCAACTACACAAAAGGAAAAAACCTGAAAGGCCGGGATCCAGGGGTAATGTCCCCCTGCAGCTGAAGAAAAACATTGATTTATGAAGGTATTTTAGTTTGCTTTTTCTATACAATTCATACAAATGCTTATTTTAAAGTGTTTGAAAAATACAGTAGACACACAAAGATCTTGTTTGACAAATTAAAAAAAAAGGAACTTCCTTTTCTGGTAAAATTCAAAAACAGGAAATCCTTGTATACCAGGAAAAGTTGCACCCATGAAAGTACGTTTGTTCATACATTATCTGTGTGCATACATTATCTGTGTGCATCTGAATGCATTGAATATCTGTAAGCATAGGTGTGCATACAGGCAATTATAGGAACATAGCGCAGAAACGAATGACGCGAGCATGCATTCTTGCTTTAAAAGCAAACCGTTCAGCAGCTATAACCTATAGCAGAAAATATTCAACTACACTATGGCTAGCAAAACTACATCAATGTCAAAACAAAGAAGAAAAAAGCAGTCATCTTGTACTATATACACTCCTGAAAAAAGTTTTTGCATTGGGCATTTTTTTTTTACTGAGAAGCAACGTTCTGCCATACTCGGGAAAGGGATATGGGTTAGGATCAGCCTAGGATTATTTTCATACAACAGAAAGAAGCAGACTTTGAGATTGAGGGTCGTAAACATGAGGGGGTGTCTAAAGTACAAGATTGGCCCCCCAGAAAAGAAAAGAAAAAAAAGAAAAAAGAAAAAAAAGAGCAATGCATGGCATTTTACACAGAAAAAATCAGCCTCAATGTATCAGCCATTTCTGAAAGCAGAGATACCGTATACACAGCATAATTATATGTATATATGGATATTAAGATGCAAAAGCTTTTACATAATAATCATACACAATTAATATGATTATGATTTATTATTATAATTACAAAGGCATTGATACACCAGATGAAGTTAGCAGCAAGTATGAGGCATATAATTAATATGCAGGAGCCTCAGATAATTGTTAAGTAAAACAGTAGAACCTGAGTTTGATCCCGAATTGGAAAAAAACACCAAAACATTATTTGATAAACTGAACAGAGAGTGAGAGAGAGAGAGAGAGAAGGATAAAGAGGGATATTGAAAGAGTGAATGAAGGAGACTGAAAGAGAGAGAGAAGGGGGTATGCGTGTTTGTGCATGTGTATGCATGTGTAAGTGTTAAGGTATGTGTGTGTGTCTCTGTGTATGTCGGGAGAAGGGGGGTTGTGTGCCTGTGCATGTGTAAGTGCTGGGGTATGTGTGTGTGTGTCTCTGTGTATGTCGGGAGAAGGAGGTATGCGTGTCTAAGCATGTGTATGCATGTGTATGTGCTGGTGTGTGTGTGTGTGTGTCTGTGTATGTCGGGAGAAGGAGGTTTGTGTGTCTGTGCATGTGTATGCATGTGTAAGTGCTGGTGTGTGTGTGTCTGTGTATGTCAGGAGAAGGGGGTTTGTGTGCCTGTGCATGTGTATGCATGTGTAAGTGCTGGGGTATGTGTGTGTGTGTCTCTGTGTATGTCGGGAGAAGGAGGTATGCGTGTCTAAGCATGTGTATGCATGTGTATGTGCTGGTGTGTGTGTGTGTGTGTGTGTGTGTGTGTCTGTGTATGTCGGGAGAAGGAGGTATGTGTGTCTGTGCATGTGTATGCATGTGTAAGTGCTTAAGTATGTGTGTGTGTGTCTCTGTGTATGTCGGGAGAAGGGGGTAGGGTGTGTGTGTGTATGTGTGTGTGCTTGTGTTTATGTGCACGCATGCATATGTGTAGAAATGTCCCTAAATGAATATGTATGTAACAGTACTTGAAGCATAAGATAAAAAAACGATTATCAACAGCCAGATATACATTCTTTGGAACAAATTCGGCTCTGAAATCGATGACTGCGAATATTTGAATCTGGATCTGGTACTACAGTGGAACCTCCCTTATAAGACCTTCAAAAATCATCCCAAATGAGGTCTTATAAGATAGGTAATTTTAATACTTACAAAGAAGGGCAATGTCTCAGAGAAGTAGGTCTTATATGGGATGGGGTCTTATAATGGGAGGTCTTATAAGGGAGGTTCCACTGTATACATCAAAGGAGCCTATAAAGGCTATGTACTCGACGGAAATATATGAGCAAATTAAGTGAAACATGTATACCCCCACCCCCATCAGTATAAGAGTTTCTGGGAGCTTTGAAATCTCAGCTTAAACACAAACAGCACATTATGAGCCAGGAAGTAAAGTGGAACCTCCCCCCATTATAAGATTCCCTCCCTTTTAAGACCTACTTCTGCGAAACATTGCCCTTCTTTGTATGCATCAACCCCTTGACTGCCACCAATACTGACCTGATGACATCACTGATGATGTCATCAGATGAAGAGGAATAACCCTGACATGCTGGCTTTTGCTCTAACACAGTCCAGAGGTCCGTATCCCCAGACCATTTTGCCAGATTGTCTCTAGTACCAGTTGTCTTTTTCATGGCATGATTTACCCAATCATTTTTTCTTCGATTTTCTCTGGCAGTCAAGGGGGTTACAATTACCTCCCTTATACAAACTCCCTCCCATCTAAGACCTCATTATAAAGCGCTTAGAGCTTAAAGATTAGGCGCTATAAAAGTTGTCTTAACCCTTTCACCGCCAGCCATATTTCACCCAAACATTGCTATTAAATGTACCTGGGTAGAAAACAAAATCCATCTGCAGTATTGGGGATTCCTCTGTCACTTGTATGAAGTAAGGTCTATCCTTACTTCCCAAAACTAAGACAATAGGGTCTTTGGATAATAGACCCCAGTTTGATGCCTTTTAGTGACATAGGTGTTAAATCACTGTGGTGCTAAAATGCGACTTTGGCGGTGAAAGGGTTAATAAAATTTCTGAGGGTCTCATAAGGGAGGTTCCATTGTAGCCCCTTGTACATGGACATGAAAGTCTGCCTTGTTTGGGCGACAGGTCTAAAGATTATATGCACTTTCCAGCTTTTCTTCTTCTTCTTCTTCTTAGTTCATGGGTTTTTTTTCCTTCCCAAACACAGCAGCTTGTTATCAGACTCAAAGCCGAAATAAGCTCCAAAGATAGCCTCACATATTCATGGGTGCTCCTGGGAAATTAAAAAAATCCTGCAAGGCAGGGGTCCAGGGGCTGCCTAGGCCCCGGCGGAGTGCAGGGACAGCGCCCCTCCTGGGGGTTCCAGGGGGCAATGTCCCCTGGAAGCTGAAGGGAAACAACAGTTTCCAATGTAACTGACAGGCTCTCGTTGCACTTTCGCTTCTGGTGAAACTTAATGACCTCTATAACCAGCAAAAATGCATCTTCTTAAATCAGACCTGTTTACCCCCTACACAAGTCTTGAGTAGTCTGGATAGCTGAAATGAGTAGTTTTGGTGTGAAATGAGTAGCCCTCTTCATTAAACCATCAAACAATGTTCACTGAAAATGAGTTATTTGAGCATTACATGTATTTTCAATTTTGAAGAGTAGTAGAGGTCCAAATTGAGTAGAATACTACTCGAAAAGAGTAGAGTAAACAGGTCTGTTAAATTCTCATAATCCGGTGACGCCGGCTCCAGGCAATAAAACACAAATCCTGAACTTCAGGACATCCTGGACAAAACAAATCCTGAACTTCAGGACATCCTGGACAAAACAAATCCTGAACTTCAGGACATCCTGGACAAAACAAATCCTGAACTTCAGGACATCCTGGACAAAACAAATCCTGAACTTCAGGACATCCTGGACAAAACAAATCCTGAACTTCAGTACATTCTGAAAGCAGGAGCATCCATGCATATTCTAAGAAGCAGACGCTACAAATTGAGACAGAGAAGAACAGTTTCCTACTAACTGTCGCTTACCAACCACTTCTATGTCCATGCTCTGTGGAAATGTGGTATAATGTGATGAGTGAAAATATTACATCCCGACCACCTAGATAAACTCTAAGGCCGTGTACACACATAAGCGGATATTCCATGCGGAAACCCGTGCGCAATCCATGAATAAGTGAAACAAAGAAGGGAAAAGATTTGCGCACCTGTCCGAATTTCCCCTACATGCATAAACTTTTATCCTTCTTTCTTCCACTTATTTAGGGTTTTCCGTACGGAACTTACGCAACTAATGTGAACCCGGCCTAAAATTCTTCTGAATTTGTTTTTACCTTATAACTTATACCCAACGTCCATAAGCATTGCAGTTTAAAAAAAAGTTCACAGACAGAAAGACACAGACAGACGGACAGACAAAAACATATTCTTCTCATAAGATTTTTTCAGCTGTTTGTTAATAATGTCAGTTTCTACTTTAACTCTTGTTTTCTTGTTTATTTTCCTTGACGATCTTGGAAATTGATTTATTTTGTTTTAATTTATCCATGCTAAAGCCAACCTTAGCTGGCCGAATCTCTTTCTGGCAAACGGGTGCTCGGCCGAAACAAGCGAAGCCAATTCGTGCACTTTTCCTTTTCGCCCGAACAAACAACAAATTAATCGATTGCAGAACAGTGGGTTTGTTCCTTAATTTGACCCGTAACGAACTGTGCGGAAGTGCACCTTTGACCCCAACGTCATAGTGAGGCTTAAAAGGCCTACTTCGGTAAACATGTAGGCCTAAGCCTAGATTAAATCCCCTCACCTCCTTAAATTTCGGCATCTGTTTATTTTTTATCAAAAGGGGTAGCAATAGCTTTGAATTATTTTCATATAATAAATGATGTGATATGATGACAGATCGATGATCAGGCCATAGGCCTTTGATCTGTTCGTGCTGATCCAACTCTCTTGTTCACAAAACTGAAAGAAGCAGACTTTTGAGATTGAGGTTCGTAAACATGACGAGGGTCACAAAACTACATCTTTGCATTATATGCTCTAGGCTAACATCTGATGGCAAGACAGAAAAAGAAAAAACAAAGGCATGTTTTGGATCACTGATCTAAACATAAAGATCAGCGACAATTTTGTTTCCTTCAAGTAAACCTATTGAAGAGTTCCATTTAGCCCGACAACTTTCTTCCTTCACGTATGAAGAGTTCTCATTTCGCTCGGCGAACAGCTTGTTCCCAGAACACGAGATGGGAACAGGATTCGGGCTGAACTGCTGTTCGGCGAGCAAACGAACGGCTGTTCGGCGAGCATGTGCTCGGGCTATTAGGGGAAAACCCGGTTTCGGCCGAACATCGGTTCGGGCTGTTCGCCGAGCAACCGTTCAGCCAGCTAAGGATGGCTTTTAAGCATGACAGTACTTGTGTGTTGTATTTGCCAGCTGCCATATTGATATGTACATTACAATGGTAAAAACAGGCCCATTATAAGCTTCAAGCTTGTTGATGCCATTATCCGTATTTGTACATAGATTATTGTATGTATGTTGATGAATAAAAACCTATTTAAACAATAAGTCAAATCAATCAGTGTTTTGTCTGGTATTTGAAATGCAATGGCTGTGGGTTCTTTTGATATTGATGCCACTGCCTAGCTGCGGCAAAGATTCTAAAAGGGTAAGATGGACTACTTAAGAGTTACAGCGAACCGGGCTGATAAGAGTTATCGTTAGTGGGGTAGTTATACACCATTCACAGCGGCGGCTATCCAAAAACTCAGACTGGAATTTGAATGGAGAATTACTAAAATTCAACTGGCCTATCGACGTGTAAATGTGTCCTGTTTAAAAGGGACATAACCAGTGTTTCTGTCCTCACTACTCATATAGGGAAAAGAGACCGGATGCTTGTCTTCCCCTATACAGTCTTTGGCTGCGGTCTAAAAGAACAAACGACTGGGGTTCCCAGGCAGCATCACTAAGCTAAAAAAAAAATTCAAACACACCCAACAACCCTAACATCAATAACCATTCTGATCTCTTAGGGCCTCACCCTTACTTTCCAGTTTTACGGGACGAGAAAAATCGAACTGAACGTCGAGCCCTTCGGATGGGGGGACTCAAAGAAAGTCTGACCCGCGCGCCTTACGCATGAAAAAACTCCCCTGGCAGTTAACTTAAAAGTCCATAGAGCAGGGAGAAATCCCACTGCCTGGTACGAACCAAACTGATAGCAAGATCTGACCGTTTCCTAGGTCCCACCCCTCACCACACCCCAAAAAAGGATGGCGCTGCACTAGCGACGACTTGCTTACCTGAGATCAGAGCAGCCCAAATTTCACAGAGACAAGTGTCAATGACTAGAAAATACCGTACAAAATACCAAATGCCAAAATTAAGACTGCACAAGAGGTACACTTCTCATTGCAAATGTTCTGTACAGAACTGAATTACAGCCCTGACCCTGCTTCACATATTAAATTCAACACTGCAACACACACAGGTCAGGTCAGGTAGGACGACAAGGCCTCGCGGCCTCTCAGGCGTCCTTTCTCTTGATTGGGATTTTTTTTTTTTTAAATCGGTTGGCACAGCTGTGACGATTTTAGTAGACTATCAGTCATACTGGTATTTAAACTCCATTCTCCCATACAAATTAGTCCACAACAGTTTTCAACTTTTTTTTTCAACTACAATTTCTGATTTAAAGATTTTTTTTTTTAAACCAAAAACACACACACAAACACATACATATTTCCTTCTCCTATACAAAATTTTCAACAACAGTTTTCAACTCTTTTTTTTTCAACTACAATTTCCGATTTAAACACACACACAAACATATTTCTTTCTCTTATACAAATTCTTCAACAACAGTTTTCAACTTTTCTTTCAACTACAATTTCCGATTGAAAGTAATCACACACACACACACAAACCCTCACCTGCGGTAACGACTGCGACAAGGGTCTCCCCCCTTGCTGGGACGACAACGACAACGACGACGACCCCCTGAACCCCTGGGGAGGGGGGATGATCAGGGGGCCCGTGCCCCCCACCCCAGCCCCCAGCTCCCCCACCTCATCCTCCTCCGCGATGCTCTCCCCCACCACCATCCCCCCCTCGTTTCCTGCCCACGCCCCTCCCGCCGCGCTGGAAGGGCCCATTGTGTTGTCCGGCTCTGCGTGAGGATGATGATGGGGGGGAGCCGGCAGTGAGCGGTGCCCGGGTCGACCCGATTTCATGGTGCCCTCGCGGATGGGCACGGCAAATCCACTGATGATTGGGGGATCGTCCTCATCGATAAACCTGTTGTGTGTGGGGGGGGGGGGGGGGAATAAAAATTAAAAGAAAAGCTTTCTTTCAACATACCAGTGACCGTCCATAAGGATCTATGACCGACTGGACGCTAATCTCATCACACACACAAAAATATCAACATACCGTAATTTTCAGGCTATAACTAAGGCGCACCCCCCAAAATTGTACTTGTATTTCAGATTTTGTTAGTATGTTTTCTTACTATTTTATTAGTCATAGTATAAGGCGTAGGGATCTGAGTGTGGGGGGAAAAGTACTGCCTTATAGTCAGAAAAGAACAAACGGCTGGGGTTCCCAGGCAGCATCACAAAGTTAAATAAATTTATTAAAAAAACCAGTGTCGTCAGTAGGGGGCTTAGTAGGTGGTGTCCTGAACAGGCTCTACTGAACTCCACCGAGGTGACTCAGCAGCAGGGGGTCTTCGTAAAAATAGTTCCCCCACCTTCTGGAAGTTCTGTGCTTGTAACTTCCTCTAATCTGCCACTCTCTTTGACTCTGCCTTTTCCCTTTGCTTTCTGTCATCTACTATCTTTCCCACTTTCTGGCCAGGCTTAGGTCTAGAACTATAGGCTTGAATGCACACAAACAATGGTTTCATGATGATGATATATCTTTAATTGCTCCCTGCCCAATGTGTGGTTTTCATAAAGAAGATGATATACACTTTTTATTTAGTTGTAAAAAATATGATGTGATTAGAAAGAAGTGTAAACATTTTGAAAAAAGTGTTGCTGTATATTTGGATTTAGTTGGAGTTTTGAGAATGGACTATGATGATGAATCTATAAAATCCCTAGCTAAATATATTGCAGAAGCTCTGAATATTAGAACTAAGGAAAAGCAAATACAAGAAGAACATAGACAGAACATTACTTCTTAATGGAATGTCTTGAATATTGTATTAGGATATAAGTGTAGGAATCTGATATACTTAATTTGAATATGATTGGATGGTCGAGACAGACATTTGTTTTTATTTCATTTTATTTTTATTGCATTGATTGATTTTATTTCATTTTCCATTATTTTGTTCTATTCGCACCCCCATGTCATCTAAGCTATGTAAGCCAATGACATTAAAACAGTTCAGTGTTCAGTATCTTTCCCACTTATTGGCGCACATTCTACTTGCCTTTTTAATAAAAAAAAAATCTTCCAAATAATTTATCTCCTTTGAGCTCCTCCGAAATCGGAATGTGTCGGCTGTACGCTAGCAGGGGAGACCAGTGACAACTGAAAACCGAACACATACGTACCTTACCCATTATGGCCATATGGCCTGGGAACGCAGAAGAAGTAGTTTTGTGGCTGGTAAATAGCTCAGATCACCAGAGTCGATGGGGTACATCTGTCAGTTTTCGTCAAGAATTGTCCAAACACAACTGAAAATCTGACATATACGTACCTTACCCATTATGGCCATATGGCCTGGGAACGCAGAAGAAGAAGCTTTGTGGCTGGTAAATAGCTCAGGACACCAGAGTCTATGGGGTACATGCCGGAAAGTATTACCATGAAGGGAAAAGAGAAGGCTAATACAGTGGAACCTCCCTTATAAGACCCTCAAAAATCATCCCAAATGAGGTCTTATAAAGTTATAAGGGAGGTAATTTTAATACTTACAAAGAAGGGCAATGTCTCAGAGAAGTAGGTCTTATATGGGAGGGAGTCTTATAATGGGAGGTCTCATAAGGGAGGTTCCACTGTAGAATCAGATGGGGTACATGTCAGTTTTCGTCAAGAATTGTCCAAACACAACCTGAAAATCTGACATATACGTACCTTACCCATTATGGCCATATGGCCTGGGAACGCAGAAGAAGCAGCTTTGTGGCTGGTAAATAGCTCAGGACACCAGAGTCTATGGGGTACATGCCGGAAAGTATTACCATGAAGGGAAAAGAGAAGACTAATACAGTGGAACCTCCCTTATAAGACCCTCAAAAATCATCCAAAATGATGTCTTCTAAGGGAGGTCATTTTAATACTTACAAAGAAGGGCAATGTCTCAGAGAAGTAGGTCTTATGTGGGAGGGAGTCTTATAATGGGAGGTCTCATAAGGGAGGTTCCACTGTAGTAGCTTTCGGTGAATTACACCCTTCAAAACTCTTTACCAATCAATTACCGTAAATCTCTCAGTCTCACCCTTCTGTTTCAACACCTTTGAGGATGGTCAAGTACCCTGCTTTTTTGCTATCTTACACCAGGTGTCAGTAGGCACAGCTACTAAGATCATTTATTTGCTTCCATAATTATATAGAGCCTATATTACGTTTTTAGACTAACTTGCAACATTTTGTGTGCTTTCAATTTTTACATGTATGCACTTCTTAAAGTTTAACCCTTTCACCGCCAGCCATATTTCAGCCAAAAATGTCCATTAAATTTACCTGGGTAGAGAACAAAATCCATCTGCAGCATTGGGGATTCTTCTGTGACATATATGAAATAAGGTCTATCCTTACTTCCCAAAACTAAGACAATAGGGTCTTTGGATAGTAGACCCCAATTTGATGCCTTTTAGTGACATATATTATAATCACTGTGGTGCTAAAATGCGACTTTGGTGGTGAAAGGGTTAAAAACTAAAAACATACTTAAAGTTTAGACTACAGTTCTCTCACTTTATCTATTTCACTCTTTCTTTCTCTCTCTCTGAGTCCCTCTCTCTCACTCCTTGCACTCTCTCTCTCTCTCTGTCCCTATCTCTCACTCCTTGCTCTCTCTCTCTCTGTCCCTCTCTCTCACTCCTTGCGCTCTCTCTCTCTCTCTCTCTCTGTCTCCTTGCTCTCTCACTCTCTCTCTCTCTCTGTCCCTCTCTCTCACTCCTTGCGCGCTCTCTCTCTCTCTCTTCTCCTTGCTCTCTCTCTCTCTCTCTCTCTCTCACTCCTTGCGCTCTCTCTCTCTCTCTCTGTCTGAGTGTCTCCTTGCTCTCTCTCTCTCTCTCTCATTCCAACCTGCTGCTGTTAGTTTCGCCGTGCTGGTGGGGAGGCCCCTTGGAATGCTTAGGACTGGGCATCGCCGCCGAGTGCCCCCTCTCCCTCCTCTCATCCCTCTCTCTCTCCCCTCTCCCTTGCTGCTGCTGCAACTGCAGCTGCGGGGGGTGAAGATGCAGCGGGGCGGCGAACCCGCGGGCGGGCGAGATCTCCAGATTCGTAGCGTTGGCCTGGTTGGGCGGGGATTTCACCTCCCCCCTCTCCTTCTCACCCCCTCCTCCTCCACTGGCTGCTGTTGTGGTATTTGCTAGTCGCCCCCCCTTCTTCTTCTTCTTTTTCCGTTTCTCCTTGATGGGCTCTTCGGAGGGGGTGAAGAGGTCGTGGATCGGGGGCTTGGGGGCGTTGGGGAGAGGGGTGAGCATGGGCGGGGGGATCTTGCGTCCCTCGATGGCCACGCCTTTCGAACAGAGAGGGGGAGAAAATGCATGGTGCGTTAGTGATTGGGGGTTTGTTGTGACATAAATAGACAGGCGGGTGCGGGAAATTGACAGACTGCTGTGACTGACACATACGCGTGCGCACACACACACACACGCACACACACACACATGGGTGCTCCAGGGAAATTTCCAAAATCCTGCAAGGGGGCGGCTCCGGCAGAGTGCAGGGGCAGCGCACGCACACACACACACATTTACTGCTCTTTTTTCACCCCTCTAGACTAGTACAAGTGCTACATTCCTTTGAATATAGCAAATGCTTATATAGGCCCTTTTTATTGTACAACTGTGTCAAGTCAAGTCAAGTCAAAATCATCTTTATTGAGGGTTAAAGAATAAGCTAACAAAGCGGAACTTCATCCTGCCCTCATAAAAAAAAAGTATCAATCAAAAATCAATGAACTTAACATATTTACAGGAACACAAAACAGAAAACATTATGATCAGTATAATGAAAGTAAAAACAACAAACAAAGAACCAAACAGAAGAGAGAGAAGGGAATAGGGAGGAAGAGAGATGGAGAGAAAGCTGGGGGAGGAAACACTCACATACACACAAATATACACACACACATAGGTCACTAGGGTACACTAGGCCACACACACACGACACACACACACACACACACACACACACACACACACACACACACACACACACACACACACACACACACACACACGCGCGGCGCGTGAAGAAAAATGTCCAGCGACACTGCTCTAGGCAATGTTAAAATCCTGCAAATTAGGACATCCTGAACGAAGGAGCATCCATGCACTGACAGACCTTATGCCTCCCACACCCCCCCCCCCCCCCCCCAATAGACAAAGTGTACTATTTGCTCAGCAAAGCGGAACTTTGGGAGAGTGAGCCGAGTAGTGTCATGGCATCACACGACTGTGATCTCACTCCTGATGACGCCCTTGACAGGACTCAAGCTAGTATACTTAGGTTAAATCTTAGGACAGCTACCTTTATTTGGGGGGGAGAACCTTAGGACCCTCTAGGACCCTCAAATTGTGCATGCAGTTAGGTAATTAGGGTACCTAGGCCAAGTTCGAAAAAACTGAAGGTCATCTACCAAGGGTCAAGGTCACTGGAGCCGAAAATGCTGCTGCGCTGCTGGTTGATATAGTGCTTTCACGCTTTAGTTTTGTTTGTTTTTTCTCTACTTGACTTATGCACCCGCACTCACACCCGCACATACACTCACCCACATAATTATAATACACAATTATGCATGCAGACTCATGTGGCCGGCACGGGCACTCGACAACATTTGCATCTGGATCCTTATTGGCCAATGCAACTAAGGTTATTAACGCCCTTGACAGCAAGAGTAAATCCCCTGTTGGTCAGTATCCAAAAATAGGCATTCACTCTTGCAAAATGCAGCCATTTAGAATCCTCAAATAGGGTTACAGGCGAGAGTTATATTGTTTTTCAGTACTCAAGCATCTACCAAGGGCATTCACTCTAGCAAATACAGTGGAACCTCCCTTACTAGACCTTAACCCTTTCCGCCAGCCATTTTTCAGCCAAAACTTTCCATTAAATTTAACTGGGTAGAAAAAAGATTTTGTCTGAAATATTGGGGATTCCTCTGTGACATGCATAAAATAGGGCCTGTCCTTACCTCCCAAAATGAAGAACATAAGGTCACTGGATAACAGACCCTCATTTGATGCCTTTCAGTGACATGGGTGTTAAATCATTGTGGTGCCAAGAGGCGACAGTGGCGATGAAAGGGTTAAAAAAAAAAATCACCCAAAATGAGGTTGGGAGGGAGTTGTATAAGGGAGGTAATTTTAATACTTACAAAGAAGGGCAACGTCTCAGAGAAGTACCATATTTTACGGACCATAAGGCGATACTTTTTTTCCTAGACTCGAGACCCCTTGCGCCACATAATGTGACTGATGATAATATAGTAACAAGCTATAATAACAAACCCTGAATTTTGTGTGCAAAATTTGGGGTGTGCGCCTTATTATAATCAGGTGCGCCTTGTAGTCCGTAGGGAGGGAGTCTTATAACGGGGGGGGGGGGGGGGGTTGTAAGGGAGGTTCCCCTGTATCAAGCCTCAGCTTGAGTCCATTTCCTGGGGCAGTGGGTGGATGCCTCGTGCCTCCATACGGGGAGCTGGACGACCGCGACTCCTCCATGAGTTTCTCCACTTGGGGATACCGGGGAGGTCTTTCATAAAAATAGTTCCCCCACCTTCTGAAATTTCTGTGCTTGTAACTTCCTCTAATCTGCCACTCTCTTTGACTCTGCCTTTTCCCTTTGCTTTCTATCATCTACTATCTTTCTGACTTATTGGCCCCATTCTCCTGCCTTTTTTCAAACAAATCTTCCAAACAATTTTTCTCCTTTGAGCTCCACCCAAATCGGAATGCGTCGGCTGTATGCAGCTGGGAGACCAGTGAAAACTGAAAACCGGACCTTACCCATTATGGCCATATGGCCTGGGAACGCAGAAGAAGAAGAAGAAGAAGAAGAAGAAGAAGAAGAAGAAAAAAGAAGAGTCCATTTCCATGTTCGTTTCGCTGTTCAGAAGAAGCAGCCCTCACCAGCAGGCTTGCCGGTCCCACCGGAACTGGGTCTGTGCGACGAATCCGTAGCAGCAGCAGCAGCAGCAGTGGATGAGGCCGAGGGCCCCACACCCACGCTGACCTGAGTGCGCGTGCTGCTGACCTGGTCGGAGCTGTGGGAGGACAGGGGGGGGCTGACCACCTGATCCGAAGGACTGTGCACGTGGCTGTCCCCTCCACTGTGGTGATGGTGACCCAAGGAGAGCTGTATCACGCACACACAGAAAACAAAGAGGATAAATGTTAGCTGAATATCAGAGTGGAGGGGGGGGGGGGGGGGGGGGGGGGGGGGGGGGGGTGGGAGGGGGGGGGGGGGGGACGACCTGATCCGAAGGACTGTGCACGTGGCTGTCCCCCCCTCCTCCTCCTCCTCCGCTGTTGTGATGGTGACCCAAGGAGAGCTGTATCACGCACACACAGAAAACAAAGAGGATAAATGTTAGCTGAATATCAGAGTGGAGGGGGGGGGGGGGGTGGTGAACCCAGGGCTGACGACCTGATCCGAAGAGGACTGTGCACGTGGCTGTCCCCCCCCCCCCTCCTCCTCCTCCTCCGCTGTGGTGATGGTGACCCAAGGAGAGCTGTATCACGCACACACAGAAAACAAAGAGGATAAATGTTAGCTGAATATCAGAGGGGGGGGGGGGGGGGGGGGAGCTGACCACCTGATCCGAAGGACTGTGCACGTGGCTGTCCCCCCCTCCTCCTCCACTGTGGTCTGGGCTCTTCTTCTTCTTCTTCTGTGTTCCTAGGCCATATGGCCATAATGCATAGGTGTCAACCCAACTTTCCTTTTTCAAACCTTATTGAAAAACAATTTTCCCCTTATTTCAAGCCTGAAAACCGCATACATTTCAGAACACGCAAAACCATGAAAAAGTTGCCGTGAATATTCAGACATCGTTTTCATGCAGTTTTTGTTATACATGTATATATTGAAAAATGGGCAGGGGAGCGTACCTTCCTTTCTCAAAGGACAGGTTTTCCCATTCTTTCAAGTGTCTCCCACTCCCAACTCGTGCCTCTATGGCCACATGGGGGTTTGTAGAACTGGATGAATTAGCGTCCGCCATTTTCGATTCAAACAACGCTCACACGGAAGTTCTGAAGAAACCACGCATGCGCAGATTACCAGAACAAATCGAGCAAATCGCTCTCTGCGCATGACCGATCATCTAGCCTACTGCTTTCGTTTTCCTGTTCGGCTGCTTGGCGTCCGCGTTTTGTCGTCTGCTATCACAAAATTCTATCACTTCGCGGTTTGTCTCTGATTTCTGATCTGCCCGTATAAATCAGTTTTACCCGTATTGAAACTGTTATATGGCCGTACAGACCAAAATTCATGGTTTTCCCGCACAGCAATACAAGAAAACCATATAGGTTGACACCTATGATAATGGGCAAGGTACGTATGCGTCAATTTTTCAGTTTTTCACTGGTCTCCCCTCGCTGCAGAATACAGCTGACAGCTCAAAAAGAAGATTTTTTTTTTTTTTTTTAAAAGGCAAAAAAAGAATGGGGCCAATAATTCTAAAAAATAGATGACAGAAAGCAAAGGGGAAAAGCAGAGTCAAAGAGAGTGGCAGATTAGAGGAAGTTACAAGCACACAACTTCAAGAAGGTGAGGGGAAAACTGTTTTTACGAAAGAGACACCTGGCGGGTAACCCCACAGGCAAAAGACTTGTGAGGGGGGGGAGGGGTGCGGGGTCGTCCAGTTCCCCGTATGGAGGCACGAGGCATCCACCCACTGCCCAAACACAGCCCCTCACTGCCCAAACACATAAATTGGGTGGCGCGCCTCTGGCTGCGACGTTCTCTCCAGGTGGGAGCAACCCGAATTTCACAGAGAAGCCTCTGTGACTACAGTGGAACCTCCCTTATAAGACCCCATGGATGATTTTTGAAGGTCTAATAAGGGAGGTAATTTTACCACTTACAAAGAATGGCAATGTCTCAATAGAAGTAGGTCTTATGTGGGAGGGAGTCTTATAATGGGAGGTCTTATAAGGGAGGTTCCACTGTACTTACAAATAATGGCAATGTCTCGGAGAAGTAGGTCTTATGTGGGAGGGAGTCTTATAATGGGAGGTCTTATAAGGGAGGTTCCACTGTACTTACAAATAATGGCAATGTCTCAGAGAAGTAGGTCTTATGTGGGAGGGAGTCTTATAATGGGAGGTCTTATAAGGGAGGTTCCACTGTACTTACAAATAATGGCAATGTCTCGGAGAAGTAGGTCTTATGTGGGAGGGAGTCTTATAATGGGAGGTCTTATAAGGGAGGTTCCACTGTACTTACAAATAATGGCAATGTCTCGGAGAAGTAGGTCTTATGTGGGAGGGAGTCTTATAATGGGAGGTCTTATAAGGGAGGTTCCACTGTACTTACAAATAATGGCAGTCTCGGAGAAGTAGGTCTTATGTGGGAGGGAGTCTTATAATGGGAGGTCTTATAAGGGAGGTTCCACTGTACTTACAAATAATGGCAAAGTCTCAGAGAAGTAGGTCTTATGTGGGAGGGAGTCTTATAATGGGAGGTCCACTAAGGGAGGTTCCACAATACAGTACTCCCTCCCATGAACAACCATGTAAAATGCACCAACAAAGTGGTCTTAAAAGGGAGGTGGTCTCAAATGGGAGGTGGGTGAGGAGAGGTCATTACAAACATAAACACATAAGTTTACACATAAACAACAAACTACCCTGTATATTTTAAAGCAAGATTTTACTGACACAGTAACTGCATTATATTCCAAGTGCATCAATTTGAAATACCAATAAACCAAGTTCTCCTCGCATCACAAAACCACTCCCAAACTAGGTCGTTCAGGTCCGAGTACGTATGGCGTATTTTCGCTTTGGCCGTATATTCGTTCAGCTGTTTCGCCAGCTTCCCATAGAGCTGTCGGCGATTCTCGCTCGAGAATTATTGTTTGGATTTTGGTTTTTCCAACACCCAAGGATTGTGCAATGGATCGGCAGCTTTCCCTTTTGTCACTTCTTTCAGTAACTTTGATTCTTTCTTCAAGAGTTATCTAAGGCCTAAGAATTTTCCTTTTCTTCCCCGACATTGTGATCGTGAGAGAGGAAGCTGTCCGTTACACGCATGCGCATTGAGCTACTTTTCACTAGGGGAGATAACTTAGCCACGCAGAATGATGGAAACTGCACAACTGTGCTCGTTGAGTGAAGGTTCAGCGACAAATCTGACCAGCTTTCTTCGTTTTCTGTTGTTTTCCACGATCTTTGTGGGTTTGATTTTTGTGACATGGTCGTAAAAATCGGAAGGCAAGAGGTCGTTAATCGGGTATTGGAGGTGGTCGCTGATGAGAAGACACTCATATAGTAAAACCGATCGGTCACTGAAAATCAGGTCATAAAGTGGAGGTGGTCGCTGACTAGGTCGTATGAGGGAGGGAGTACAGTACTTACAAAGAAGGGCAATGTCTCGGGAGAAGTAGGTCTTATGTGGGAGGGAGTCTAACAATGGGAGGTCTTTTAAGGGAGGTTCCTTTGTATAATAATGTACCTAACCTAACCTAACAACTCACTTCAGTGGAAGCCTTGTGCGTTCTCGGTGGCGGAGGGTGGCGCACTCCGAAACCCCGGTGAGGCTCCGTGGCGGGAGGCGAAGGAACGGGCCCACCCCCACCACCCCCTCGGCCAGGGGACCTCTGCGACGACGGTGGGGGGTGGGTGGAGCGGAGGGAGGGTCTGGGAGGGGCCTGGGGGGAAGAGTAGGAGGGGGCGGGGGGCTTGGAGGGCTTGCCTGTGAGGTTTTTGTTGGCGTTGGTGAGGTCCGCTGGGTGTTTCTCGGTCGTCACCTGTTTAGTGGAGAGAAGAGTAGGAAATATGCTGAGAGTGTGATTCAAATAATTGATTGTCTTAACACTGAATCACAAATCACAAATAGTTTTATACTACAGTCGACCCCTCTTTTAAGACCTTCAAAAAATCTTGAAAAATCGGTCGTAAAAGAGGGGGGTCTTAAATCAGGGGTGACCAAAACAATGCACTCACTACACCGTATATGACGCACAGCACAAGCATATGTCTCCTCACTACTTTCACCCTTTGCTCAAGAGTGAGCGTCACACGTTTCCTTTTTTTACCCACATCACTACACTGTGCTTTCTCCGCCATTCTTGAATGAAACATCCGGAGTAGCGCGGCTTGAATTAGCGCAGAGAAATCTCGCGAGATCGGACCCTCGCGAGATCGGACCCTTGCGAGATCGGACCCTCGCGAGATTGACATTGGCTAACAACAGTGGTACCCCAGCTGTGTGTCGGCTCGAACTGAGGCCGAGAAAGATAGATATCATATGTTTTTCAGAATGTGTTGCATCGGTCGTAAAATCAACAAGATTTGCGGTCGTAAAACGCGTTAGAGGGGGAGTCGTAAATGAGGAGGCAAGTTTTGAAGAAAAACGATCCGTCATTCATATTTCGGTCTTAAAAGAGGGGAGGTCGTAAATCAGAGGGCCGTTCGTGAGGGGGTCGATTGTATTTGGAGTAAAATGCCTCTTGCCCCCTCAATTTCAATTTCCATTTAATTTCATTTTCAATTTCTATGTTATTGTTGTTCTTGTTGTTGCTTGCTTGTTCGTGCACGTTTTGTATGCTATCATTTTCATTATCATGTTCTGTTCCAGTCTCTTATAATACTTGTGGCAGCCAATATTGTATAATCTACTTGTGTTTGAGCGCCTTGTATAAGCTTTAAGCTTGTGCTCGTTCCAATTTGTTTATATTGCTGCTTTACTATGTGTGATTCAATAAAAATTTGTTTAAACCAAGAGTAGGAAAAGTGGAGTCATTTGTTGATGAATATTCGATTGCAAAGCACTTTGGGCTCATTTGTTGTAAAGCGCTAAACACATGGGTGCTCCTGGGAAATTTCAAAAATCCTGCAAGGCAGTGGTCCAGGGGCCGCCCAGGCCCCGTCAGAGTGCAGGGACAGTGCCCCTCCTGGGGGTTCCGAGGGGGGAAACTTCATGACCTCTATAACCAGCAAAATGCATCTTCTCAAATTCTCATAATCCGGCGACGCCGGCTCCAGACAATAAAAAAAATCCTGAACTTCAGGACATCCTGAAAGCAGGAGCATCCATGTATATAAATCTACCGTATTTTACGGACTACAAGGCGCACCTGATTATAAGGCGCACCCCCCAAATTTTACACAAAATTCAGATTCTGTTATTATAGTTTCTTACTATATTATCAGTCACATTATAAGGCGCAGGGGTCTGAGTCTGGGAAAAAAGTATCGCCTTATAGTCTGTAAAATATGGTAGGTTTTTGGGGGGTACTATTATTATTATTATTGAAGAAAATAAAAACCAGTAATTCATGTGTGTATTGGGGGGGGGGGGGGGTGAGGGTGAAATGGGGGAGGGGGGAAGTGGAGGGAGGTGGGGAGGGGAGAGAGGAGTGGGAGGGAGGAGGTGGGGACAGGGGACAGTGAGTTATGTTATGCTTACATGCGGTGAGTTGCTTTTTTATATTAATGCTATTCATTCTTTTATTTATCAACTTCATAGAGATGTATGGTGAGGATAAGTTGAGCTAGTCGTTTAGAAATGTTTGTAATATACTGTGTATCTTGTCGCTGAAAGTATATGGATGGTGAGTGAAAGCGCATTGAGTTGCTTAGCAAGATTATGCGCTACATAAACATTATTCATACAATGAAAACACCAGAATGCCCACTTAAAACCGTAAATATTTTGAATGTTATTAATTCATTGTCACATACACCCAACCACGGACATATAAACATTGGTAAAGGTAAAGATGTGCCACCCCCCATGCATTTCTTGGTTAATTGTATTTTTCCGTTTTTGCCTTTCTTACCATACATAAAGCTGTATTTTAGGAACATTTTTAGCTAATTACCTTTTTGGAATACTAACCCTAACCCTACCCCTAAACCTAACCCTACCCCCCACTATGTACTGCAGTACACCGCGATTTGTCACAGTTGTGGTTCGTTGCGTTTTTCCGTCTTATACGGTGGGGGGTAGGGTTAGGGTTAGGGCTAGGGTTAGGGTTAGGGTTAGGGTTAGTATTCCCAAAAGGTTATTAGCTAAAAATGTTCGTAAAATACAGCTTTATGTATGGTAAGAAAGGCAATAACAGAAAAATACAATTAACCGAGATAGGTAGGGGGGGGTGGCACATCTTGACCTTTACCTAAACATTATTCATTATTATTATTATTTAAGGGAAGAAATAGGCAATGTTAGCCTGTGGCAGATATTTTGTCCGTGACCTCTTGATTACTCACGAAGGAGTAAATAACTCATTGCGGGATGAAAACTGCATCATGGTTTTGTGTCGATGACATGTTCGTTTTATTAGTGTACATGTAACAATGCCATGAAATATCAATTAACCCATATAATGAGCGCTAGTAAAGTAACAAAAATGTTTGAATTCATGTGACTGTGAGCTCTGTTAAAAACTTAAACTAAGACATTTACATAGACACACAGACACATACACACACAACAACAACAACATACAGTATTTATATGGCACTTAACCCTTTCACCGCCAGCCATCTTTGAACCAAAAATGTCCATAAAATGTACAGTGGAGTCCGGGTAAAACGAATTTTAACGGAACACAGACTCAGTTCATTGTATCAGGATTTCGTTATACATGTACATGTACAATGTATGTTGAAAACAAAAACAGTTCAAACACTCGCCAATGATAACCGAAAACATAAACTTGACCAGTTTGAATCGTCTGTCTTAATCACGGGATTTACAAGGCTTGAAGAAGTTCAGCAGTGTTGTCTGACACTGATCTGTTTTGGCACACTTTTCAACAAGTTTGTCCATTAAGTGACAACACATCACACAAATTTAGTTTGTTATAGGCTTTCACGAACTTTTCGATCTTTATTTTGAGCGCGAATTGTAAAGCGACCTTGAGAAACCGAATGATCTGTAGGAAGCCTAGGCCTAGCAGACGACCCAGTGTGAATCTAAATGAGTTCACGCATGCGCAGTTCATATTTTCCAACTTCCTTCCTCTTGACAACACGTTCTAGCTTGGAGTTTGAAGGCCTAGGTTTTTGCAGCGCATCGCACAGGCTGAGTTCGTTATAGGCTATTTTTCCAAGTAAATAAAATTATCCTGGGGCGTAGAACATGTGTTCGTAAAAAGCGGATGTTCGTTATTTCAAAAGGATTTTTTGTTCGTTATACCCATGGCTTTGCAAGTGACAAATAGAAGGGCATTTCCCGGGAAATTGAAGTCAGTTCGTTAATCGCGAAATTTCGTTAAAAGCGAGTTCGTTATAGTTGGACTCCACTGTATTTGGTTACAGAACAAAATTTCATCTGCAATATTGTGGGATTTCTCTGTGACACATTTAGAATAAGGTCAATCCTTACTGCCCAAATTTAGAAACACAATGTTTTTGAATAATAGACCCTGATTCAAGAGTTTTAATGACACGGGTGTTAAATGACTGAGTTGAGAAAATGCGACATTGGCGGTGAAAGGGTTAATCTTGATCGAAATCAAATCGAACGACGCACACACGTCAACATTAGCAACGCATTCAAACCAAAAAAACTATACATCAATGAACAAGAAAATCACACAAACACACACACACACCAGGCATGGTAGTGGGGGCAAAGTGAGTTTTGCGGAAGATTATCCAACCGATTCTGCATTTCATTTGAAAGATGTCGACTCAAACTAAAATGACGAAGTTGGGAGTCAAAATGAAGAAGAAGAAGAAGAAAAAGAAGCACTAGGATCACAAATCTGGAAACATGTGGCGTGAGCTAGGCCGGGCATGACTGCTAACTTCGGCAGGAAGTTGCTTGTTCAGTCATTCACATCCGGTTCCGCGAAGTGATTGCATAGGTTTTAATGCACGTAATTTGTAGGCACCCCAGCAAATTTTTACCCTAGCTTTTTTTTTTTTGGGGGGGTCAAATTTTCACTTTCATTTTGATCCAGGGAGAGAGAGAGAGAGAGAGACACAGAGAGAGAGAGAGAGAGAGAGAGAGAGAGAGAGAGAGAGAGAGAGAGACAGAGACAGAGAGAGAGAGAGAGAGAGAGAGAGAGAGAGAAAGAGAGAGAGACAGAGAGAGAGAGAGACAGACAGAGAGAGAGAGACAAGAGCATTAAAAACTTAATATAAACACATATTATATAAAAAGCTACCCACCTCCACTTGCGCATACGACGGCGCCTGTGTAGGCGGGGGATGAGGCTGGAACCCAGCATCCTTGGAAACTCTGGACGACGACGACGACGCAGCTGCTTGCTGTTTTTGCTGCTGCTGTGGCTGTTGCTGCTGCTGTTGCTGTTGTGGCTGTTCTTGCTGCGGCCTTCTCAGCTGACCCAGCATCGGAGCTCTTCTCACCGCCGGCTGAACCCCACCCCGATTTTCCACCACCCCTCCTCTCCCTTTCCCCCGAGCAGGGGGAGGAGGGGGGGAGGGAGAAGGGCGTCTGTAAGAGGAGGGGGGCTGTTGTCGCCGTTGCCGTCGCGCGCTGTGGTGTTGCTCCGTGTCGTCAATGTCCGACACGTCCATGCCGCCCTCGCTGACGTTGTCGATGTCATCATCGTCGTAGTCGTAGTAGTCGTCGCCGTTGATGGCGGTGTCGTTGATGACGTTGAGCATGTCGACGTCGTCGGTCATGGTGGAGTCCTGCCGGCTGCCGCCACCGCCACCCCCTGTGAAGAAGGCCGAGTTGTTGTTGTTGTTGTTGGTGTTGTTGTTGTTGGTGTTGTTGGCCGCTGAGCGTGTGTTGACCGCCACCTTGCGTGGAAATAAATAAAGGATAGAAAACGTATGCATGCGCACATATATTTGGTATTTTGGTATTTTGTATTTCATAGTCACAGAGATGTCTCTGTGAAATTCGGGCTGCTCCCACTTGGATAGCACGTCACAGCCAGAGGCGCGCCACACTTTGTTTTGTTTTTAATTTGCATGCAATTTTTGTGTAATTGATGAGGAAGGAAAGAGGGAGTCAAAGAGAGTGACAGATCAGAGGAAGTTACAAGCACAGAACTTCCAGAAGGTGGGGGAACTATTTATACAAAAGACCCCTCCCCGTATCCCCATGAATTTGATTCTTGTGATGTATTGCTGTTAATGTATATAGTCAATATACCAGTGACTGAACGAGAGAGAAAGATAGTGTGTGTGGTGTGTGTGTGTGTGTGGGGGGGGGGGGGGGGGGGTTTATCGTGTTTATATTGATCCATTTTGCTGCTTTTGTTTGTATTAGGTATGTGATCTGTTTACAGCACTCACTGTCTGTCTCTCTGCTTTTCTGTCTGACTATCTATCTGACGCTCTCTCTTTCTCTCTCTCTCCCCTTCTCTCTCTCTCTCTCTCTCACTGGCTCTCCCAGTCTCCCTTCACTCTGTCTCTCTTCCTTCATCTGCCTTCATGACTTCTCCTTGTATGTCAACATCCGTGCCCTTGTTTCCATGTTTATTGAACTTCTGTGGTTTTCAATTATGTGTGTATCATATTTTGATGATGTTATTAGTATTTAATTTATGTTAGCTAACTTTAACATTTTGTTGTGTGCGTGTGTGTGTGTGTGTGTGTGTGTGTGTGTGTGTGTGTGTGTGTGTGCGTGCGTGTGTGTAGATGTAGACGTTTTGAAGAGGGTGTGGCCTGTCTAAGAGTATCTGTTCATTTTATGTACTGTTAATACGTGTGTTAGTTTATATGTTTTTATCCCCACGCACAAGATGAATTCTTCTTGTTATGAAGCCAATATACAGATTGATTGATTGATTGGCTACCGTTAAACAAAACAAAAATGTCCACCAAGGTGAGCGTTGATCCCTTGCTGCGAAAGTCTCTTTCAAGCCGAGATCTTCAATCTATAAACTTATACACTTATCAGGGGTATGGTAATGTAAGGAAAGCATTTTTCTCTGAAAATATTTTAGAGTTTCAGGAGATGATACCTCTTGGTGTAATCAAAGGATTAACCCTTTCACCGCCAACGTCGGGGGGGGCAGTTGCTCTTGAAAATGAATGCACAAAACTGTTCAAAATTGGAGAAAGGGGATCTCCTCAAGTTTTAAAACCCCTTCTGACATTTGTATTTCTGCATTCGCTTTTCTCTGAATTCTCTGAAAGTTACCATGCCTGTATGCTCAAGGAAGGACATGCAAAGGTATTAACCCTTTTGCCGCCAGCCATTTTTCAGCAAACAAATTTCCATTAAACTTACTTTGGTAGAGAAAAACATATGTCTGTAATATTGAGGATTCCTTTGTGACATATTTAAAGTAAGGCCTATCCTTGCCTACCAAAATCAAGAGAATAGGGTCTTTGGATAACAGACCCTGATTTGGTATCATTGTGGTGCAAAAATGCAGCATTGGTGGTGAAAGGGTTAAAATGTTGATAAACTGTCTTCAAAATTAACTTTCAATTAAAGAAAAGCACCGCAATAGGAATTGTTCGGAAATAATTAAGGGGAGTAATTTCATGGTGTGTGGGAATGGCCTTGCCTAATTCAATCGGTCAAACAGGGGAAGTCACTCTACCATCAGCTCTCGTAGCCTATCAACTCGTGTGCTTGAGCAGACATACAGCACTTAGAACACTGTGTGTCATTCTAAAAAAATTACGTCATTCATATTTTTACATCACATTTTGCAAGTTTTATCAGTTTGTGGCCACTGGCCACCCCTAATTTCTAAAAAAAAAATGTTTGCAAGTCGTTGACTCGCATCCTGCGGTATTTCAAGCTTCTACGACGCTATTGTTGCATTGTTGCTATGGTATTTGACCGAGTAATGGAGGAAAAAACAACTCTAATTTTGACGAAGTGCTCTCCCCTAGTTTTTTCCCTGAAAATCGTCTATAGTGGAACCTCCCTTATAAGACCTCCCATTATAAGACTCCCTCCTAATATAAGACCTACCTCTCTGAGACATTGCCCTTCTTTGTAAGTATCAACATGACCTCCCTTATAAGATGACCTCCCTTATAAGACCCCTCCCTTACAAGACCTCATTTTGGATGATTTTTGAAGGTCTTTCAAAGTGTGGAGTGGCACAGTGGTAGCGCGTTCGCTTCTGGTCAAGTAAACCCGAGTTCGAACCTGGGTACAGGGGATTTTTTCCTCTCACTTTGCACTAGGCCTTACAGTCTGAACGTGGAGTCTTTCGGATGAGACGATAAACTGAGGTCCCGTGTGCCCATGCACTTAGCATACGCTAAACCCAATGGCAACGAAAAAATTATCATTTGGTCAAAATTTACCCCCCTCCTCCCCTTTCCTTCCTCATCAGTCACACAAAAATCGCAAGCAAAATTTTTTATAAAACAAATTGGGTGGCGCGCCTCTGGCTGCGACACACTCTCCAGGTGGGAGCAACTCGAATTTCACAGAGACGCCTCTGTGACTATAAAGTACCTAATACCTAATACAAGGGAGGTTCCACTGTATCGATCCAACTTGTTCACCTCAATTCTCTCCTTCTTCTTGTCGTGGCCGGCGCTGTGCATCTTTCTGTTGGAGGCTGAGGCGGGGTCCCGGTCCCGGTCCCTCTCGGGGGTCGTCAGACTGTTGGCCCGCCGATGCAGAATGCGGTTGGTTCGCGGACGCTTCGGCGGGTGCGGAGGGGTGATGGGGGTGGACTGGCCCGACCTCGTCCGAAAACTCTGTGGACATTTCTTTCTTATTATAGTCTTTGTTTTAACCCCTTTACTGCCTGAGGAAAACTGAGGAATTTTTATTAATTCTACTATCTATTTTATCTATATACTTACCATTCCACTACAAAGTGCATATTTGTACAAGATTAGCTTGGAAGACAGAAATAAAACCAAGAGTGTCTTACTACCACAACTCCCAATCCAGGTAACTTCCGGTTAAGCAGACTACTCACTTTCTTGAAAGCAAGCATCTAATAAAAAGGGAAGGTACACGTTCAAAAACCATTAGGAGGGAGGTGGGTGGGTCAATTAAATGTAGTGGAATGGTAAGTATATAGATAAAATAGATAGTAGAATTAATAAAAATTCCTCAATCTATTCTATCATCCTTACCATTCCACTACAAAGTGCATGATTACCAACAAGGAGGTGGGTAATGGTTAAGCACTACTCTGAGAACCATGGAACAAACCATGACAGAGATACCACATAAACACACACATACCATCTAAAATAAGAAGGTAAAACAGCAAATCATGTTTACATATCCCCCAAAAGACATAAGTCTATAAAAACAAACAGACAATAAGTCAAACCTCAAAAGGACACCGTCTTGGAGGACAACACAGCACATCGAATGCCAAACGTGTTGTCCTGCCGGAGAGTAGAAAACTCGCGCAGGCAGAAAGAGGTAAATGTAGTCTCCGACTTCCAGAAGGCGGAGGACATAAGGAAGGGACTGGAACACCCCTGACCAAGACTAGTGAGGTGCTAATAGCCCTAACTTCGTGAGCCCGTATACCTGGGGGCGCAGAACGATCGGCGTGGGAGTAGGCTAGTCGAATCAACTCGACTAACCAGCGAGCCAAAGTGGCCTTACGGATATCATTTGAATAGTTGGAATTCAAAGAAATGAAAAGGCGGCGTTTCTGGCTACGGAACGAGACTGAACGAAGGAGATATGCCCGCAAACAGCGAACCGGACACAGACATTTTCCTCATCGTCCGGAGCGAGGATGTTATAGAGACTTTCGATAACAACCAACGGAGAAGCTTGCTGAGCCGATTGATTTTTCGCACGGAATTCCGGTAGAAAAGCCAGGGAGATCGAGGAACCATCCTCCGCGAATTCATAATCATTAACTAAACCGCTAAGAGCGTGGATACCACTCACACGTCTCGCTAAGGCAAGACTAACGAGGAAAAGCGTTATAACAGAAAGAAGCTTAAAAGATAACGAAGAAAGCGGTTCACATTCTGACCTGAGAAAGTGAAGCACAAGAAAAAACGTCCCATAGCGGAAGTCTGATGGTTGGGCGAATCGACTTATTACGCAAACCATCCAAAAAAAAGGGAAACCAAGACAGAAGAAGCAAAGGAAGGTTGACGACCAGTAGCAATCGAAATAGTGCTAACTGCCGACTTATAACCTGACAAGTTTGGTCCAAGAGGCCCTTCTCATTATGCAAATGAGACGAAAAGAAAACAAACTGAGCACCAGTCGGGTGCAAAGGAGAAAAAGACTCATTGAACAGAAATTGAACCAAGAGGTCCAACGCAAGGAATACAAGGTATTCATGCTTTGACGACGGGATTGAAGAATCACTTCAATGGTTTCACCTTTCAGACCCTGTGACCGCAATCCTGACCGCAAAGTAGCCAAGCGGTCAGGTGAAGGACGGCAGGATTTCGATGTGGAACGCCTGTCCGCGGTTGAACAAGTGACTTGGTGACAACTGGAGGGGAACACCCGGAACGTGGGTGAGAGCTAACAGCTCGGGGAACAACGGACAGTTTCCCATCCTGACGCTATGAGGATCAGAGCAGGACGCTCCCGAGCACACCTTTCCAACACCTTTGGAAGAAGAGCTGTGGATGGGTAGGCGTAGGCCCACAGACCCGTCCACTGGAGACTGAAGGCATTTCTTGCCCATGCCAAGGGATCTGCCAACGGGGAGACGAAAAGCGGAAGACGCCGGCTGAAGCGAGTTGCAAACAAGTCGATGTGTGGGTTTCCCCACATTGACCAAATGGGTTGAAGGACCTGATGGACGAGAGTCCACTCCGTTGCAATCACCTGGTTGGAACGGCCCAGCTGGTCGGCGAGAACATTCAACTTCCCGGGAAAGAACTCCACGGTTAGAAGAATGGAATTCTGTGCAGTCCAAAGCAGGATCTCCTCTGCCTTCCTGGAGAGTGAAGACGATTTCGTGCCCCCCTGACGCCGAAGGTACGAGAGGCAAGTGGAGTTGTCGCCACAAACTGTGACCCACTTGCCTCGTAGCAGGGGAAGTAGCGCTTTGAGCGCGAGGGAAACCGCCTCCATCTCCAGAAAATTGATGTGGAGAGACGAATCTGCTTGGACCACAACCCCGAAACCTCTCACCGGTCCAGATGAGCCCCCCAACCTTCCTTTGATGCATCCGTGAAAAGGAATTCTTGATGGTGGAGAGGCCGACTGGGAACAGAGGACCCCAGCCAAACCAGATCCAACCACTGGAGAACTGAGCCGCGAAACCACGAGCCCAAAACAATCTGAGATTCCAGAGGAAGATGAGAAACCCTGAGTTCCGCACACTTTCGTTGTAACGGACGCCTGTGCAGACGTCCCAGAGGCAAGAGGTCTGCCAAAGACTCCATGATGCCCAGCAACTTGAGAAGTTGACGAACCGTTGCTGAACCTGCCAACAGAACACTTTCCCGAAAGGACTGAATGGACTGGATCTGATCCGGAGACGGACAGACCGTGAACGTCTGGGTATTGAAGACCATCCCCAGAAATTTGAATTCCTGGGCCGGAGTCTAATCCGACTTTTTGACGTTCATGTTGAAAACCAACCTGGACGGACAGGTCCTGGAGCTCCGAAGTGTGTTCCTGGCACCGGTCCCTGGACTGAGCCGAGGTGAGCCAGCCGTCCAGGTACACCTTGAGCCGGATCCCTCTGGACCCGGCCACGCCGACGAACTCCCTGACCACCATGGTGAAAATCCAAGGGGCCAGAGAGAGCCCGGAGGGAAGGGCTACGAACTGATAAGTCGTGTTCCCCCATACGAACCTCAAGAGATGCCTTCGATCTGGGTGGATCGAAATATGGAAAAAGGCATCCTTGAGGTCTATGGAAGTCGCCCAATCCCCCGGCTGGATGAAGTTGTGAACCGAAGCAGCCGTCTCCATTCTGAACGCCATGGGGCGCAGAAAAGCATTGAGAGGAGACAAGTCCAGCACTGGACGGAACTCACAGTTCTTCTTTGGTACAGTGAACATGCGCGAGTAGAAACCCGGGCCTGGGTTGGGTACTGGAATCACAGCACCCTTGTCCAGAAGGGACTTGACCTCTGCATCCAAGATCTGAAAGCGAAGAGGATCTGCAGGTGGAGAAAAGACAATCGGCACCCACGAGACAGAAGGGTACCGAAAGCATCATCCTGGGGCAGAACCTGAGTGGACTCCACCGAGACAACATCCTGGAAAAGCAGCCAGGAGATGACAAACTCCGCATGGAGTCACCTAGAGCAGCCAAGGCCGATACAAAACGGACTATGAGTGGCCGGACCGGGCCACCACACGCTGCTACGCCCTTTCGAACCAGAAAAATCGAAGTGGCGAGTCTGAGTCAAAAACAAAATGGCCCACATTTGGACAAGACTTGTTCAGAATGGGCAAGCAAAGGATCGATGACGGGAAGAGACAGCTAGTACTAAATGATTAAGATGAGAATCCGCAAAACAGCAGATTCAACCTCTGAACTAGCAAACTGAGAAGCCACGGTACGAATGTGCGACTGCACTTCGTAACCAACTCTACATGCTAAGACCGTTGGAAGGTAAAAATAAAAACTACCTCTGACGTAGGGACAGACCGAAAGAGCAACATAGTTGCTATCGCATGACGTCAAATCTAACCAGATGACGCGGAAATGTCCCCACCGAAAAGGAAAACATGTAGACAAAAGGCGAAACAGTGTGCAAACGTGACGTAGACTTAACCCATTTCAACGCCACCCAGTCAAACAACTGAGCTGACGGCTGGGCATGGAAGATCATGTTAGCCGGACAGTATAGTTCGATCGGGACGGAACCAGACCAAAAAGGATTACTGGAACGGGTGAACGAGACAACTGGTTGAACAACTCATGGTTGTAATCAGAAGAAACCATGCCTGCCAGAACAGACATCATTCGAAAGAACGGCGAAGCCGGGGCCGTTGCCCCCGCAAAAATTCGTTCAGAAGGAAGACAACAAGGGTACGGTTGAACAACTCTCGGTTGCAACCGTGAAAGAAGGAGCGCAGTAAGGCTGCAAGGCCGCCAGATACCCTTGAATGACAGAAACAGAAGGATCTGAAAAAACCTCTTCCATAGAATCCACCGTGTGACCCGAAGTCGTAACTGACGCCGCTGGTTGAGCTGACTGACCGAAGGAAGAACAACCGACAAAAGGTCCATAACCTCCTGGTGAGAGTAGGTCCGCTGAAGAACCATACCAGCGGTAACGGGCGTGACCGGTACGGGCTGAGGCAAACGTCCCATGGACTGACTGCCCGCCGTCGTACGGCCCTGGGCCTGGGGACTACCCACGGGAGAGGCCGTAGCCGCCGTGACCGTGGTGGACCCGCGAGACCATGTCGCCGTGGCCGGTCCGCTCCGGAGAACCCCGGGTGCGGATGCCGGCCCGGTGCCTAAGGCACCGAGGCTGCCGTCGCCAGGGACCACCCACGGGAGAGGCCGTAGCCGCCGTGCCCGTGGTGGACCCGCGAGACCATGTCGCTGTGGCCGGTCCGCTCGGAGAACTCTGGGTGCGGATACCGGCCCGGTGCCTAAGGCACCGAGGCTGCCGTCGCCAGGGACCACCAACGGGAGAGGCCGTAGCCGACGTGCCCGTGGTGGACCCGCGAGACCATGTTGCCGTGGCCGGTCCGCTCCGGAGAACCCCGGGTGCGGATGCCGGCCCGGTGCCCAAGGCACCGAGGCTGCCGTCGCCAGGGACCACCCACGGGAGAGGCCGTAGCCGCCGTGCCCGTGGTGGACCCGCGAGACCATGTCGCCGTGGCCGGTCCGCTCGGAGAACTCCGGGTGCGGATGCCGGCCCGGTGCCTAAGGCACCGAGGCTGCCGTCGCCAGGGAAGCTACCCCCATTAGCGGCATCGTCCGTTTTTCGGCCGGCATCACCAGGCGTAATGGTGGCATCGGTGGGTACCGCCCGGTTGTCTATAGCTCTGTAAGACAAGTCGGACAGCACCACCGGTTTCTTCGCAGCTTCTTCTTCCAGAACCGGAAGTGCCCGTGCGGTATCATGAACGCCAGGAACCAATGGGGTACGGGAGCTAGCTTGGCTAGAAGAGCCGTACTGACCTTGTTCGGGAAAAACCCGGATGCCGGTTGCAGCTCCATCCGTGAGAGATCTTCAACGGACAACGAATCCTGGAGTGGAAGACCAACCGTTGAAAAGGCCGGGTCAACGTCCAAAACACCCAACAACATGAGAATCATCCACCGAAATGTGCTGGACCAAACCAGCCGAATCCACTTGGGAGAAGGAGAACGGCATGGCCGAAGACTATTCGCCCGTAGAACGCAAATGAGCCAGCAATTCCGACACCACTTGCTTTGTATCTTGAACCGAACGCGAAGAATGAGACTTACTCGAACTTCTTGACCGAGATTTGACTTGGACAAAGACTTTTCTGAAGGACTAGATTTTAGAAAACGGTCTTTGTCATCCCTGGGAGGAGAAGGCTGAGGTTCCTTAGTTGAACTACTTGAAGGTTTGCTAACTAACGCCGAAGAATCTACAACCTTCTAGAAGGAGTAGATTCCATAACGCGAAACCCGAAGCCAGAAGCCACGCCCACCTTTTGACCAACAGGCCCGAAATCTTCACAAAGATTACAACCAAAAAGGGGGGAGGGCCGAACGAACTTACCCAAGTAGCAAAGCAACACAAGGAAAACCAAAGGAAAACAAAAGACACTCATTAAGCTGAAAGCAGGAGACAAAATTCCTGGAGAAACAGAAAAACAAACCTGCCTTCCATGCTAGCTTGAAAGAAAGTGAGTAGTCTGCTTAACCGGAAGTTACCTGGATTGGGAGTTGTGGTAGTAAGACACTCTTGGTTTTATTTCTGTCTTCCAAGCTAATCTTGTACAAATATGCACTTTGTAGTGGAATGGTAAGGATGATAGAATAGATTGAGAAATTATCGATTTTCTTATTACAAAATTTAACTCATTCCATGCTGGCCAGTTGCTTCCCCTTGCAACCATTCTCTACTGGTCGATTTGCATAGGTTACCAACAAATTATTTTCTAAATAATGGTAACAGATACAAAAGTGAAATTTTGGCAATATGTACACAATATACAGTACTAACACCTGCAACAGTTTCAAAGCATCCACTTGATTAGTTTTGATTTGTAATATTTTCAAATAGATGCATGTTTTGTCAAGCCAGGGACACTCATAATAGCGAAAATATAATATTAAGGTCCCCAAAATAGCCTACAACCATATCATACTACTTGTGGCGGTGCTATAGCCGATGAGGTTTAACCGAGGCTTGGTCACCGCTACACCTATCTGTATTAATTTTAAAAAATCGGGACTTTACTGGTTTCGTACTGCCTCCGGGCATTGCCTCCAGTATTGTTCCCACCATATTTGTATTTACAAATGTCCCATATGTGTCTGATTCAGACCAAGAGGACGTAAAACTCCATGTTCGTCGTAGCCTACAACCATTCACTCATCGTCATTCTACTGAAATCCTCATGCCGTTCTCTGAATTAAAGAGGCAGGCTAAGAAGGGGGATGGTAGGGTTGGACATTGTGCTATGTCTCTGAGAATGATAAGGACACGATGTGTGTGTGAGTGCGGTTTATGCTGCAATGTTCTTTCTCTATCGTTCACACTCCTCACCATTCTACTGAAATCCTCATGCATGCCGTTCTCCGAGCTAAGCAGCAGACCCAGCCCGCCGGGCAAAGGGCTGGTGGGGTTGGACATCATGCGCTGCCTCTGGTGCGACATGATGATCAGCTGGCAGTAGTGCAGCTGCTTGGTGCGCGCGTAGTCCCAGGCCGTCGCGTTGAAGTGGTCCGGCTGGTTGATGTCCGCTTAGCCATGACAAAAGAGAAAAATTCTCAACTCAACTCAACTCAACTTTTGTTTTGTCCTCATAAAACCAAGGATAATTTTCTTGCAGACACGTCAAATATACACACAAGAAACCAAACAATTTATAAAGGAACAAAATAAAATGGAATTACATGCTTTAAAAGTTCCTTTCATACGCCACGTTTTTTGTTTTTTTATACAGACAACCCCCTATTTTAAGACCCTCTGTTAAGCGACCACCTCTCATTTGAGACCGGATTTGTTGGCACGGATGCATTTTACTATGTAAACGACCTCTCTTAAACGACTTCCTCTAAAACGCGACTTACGACCGCCATTTTGTTGGTTTTTACGACCGTTGTTGTCGTTTGCATAGACTTCGAGCAAAGGGAAACAACCACGGTCAAGGGCCTGAAAGCGGAGTCGCTTCCCTTGTTGTAGAAAAGATGGCGGAAAGCGTAGGAAAAGTATGAAGTTGGAAAGACCCAAATCCAGTTTTAATATGTCATTGTATGTGTGCATGAAGAAGAGAGTATGAACTGTGCTGAACTTTTTCTTTCTACGGCTGCCAGTCAAAACCTCCGTCATACGACCCCTCCAATTTACGACCGATTTTTCCGGACATTTTGGAAGTCTTAAAATAGATGTTTGTCTGTATATTTTTTTTAATATAAATTTTTCTCATTATTATTATTTATACAGTGGAACCTCCCTTATAAGACCTCCCATTATAAGACTCCCTCCCACATAAGACTTGCTTCTCTGAGACATTGCCCTTCATTGTAAGTATCAATATCACCCCTCCCTTATAAGACCTCATTTTGGATGATTTTTGAAGGTCTTATAAGGGAGGTTCCACTGTATAAATAATAAGGAGGACAGTTTATATAGCGCCCATCCTGCTATGTAGGCTACAGGGCGCTTTACACAGATGTCCGCTTAGCATGACAAAACAAAAGAAGAGAACAAAAACGTAAAATAAAAATAAAGTGGTCCAGAAAATAAAAATAAAGTGGTCCAATCTCTGATGTCCGCTTACATAAAACAAAAGGCTAAGTTTTCCTTTAGATAGGTATCGCGTTATGCGTGCGTGCGTGCGTCTGTCTGTCTGTCTGCGTGTGTGCGTGCGTGCGTGTGTGTGTGCGTGCCTAAAGTACAATGTTGCTCCCCACAAAAAAACAAAAACAGAAAAGAAGATAATTTTTTAAATTAAAAAAGCACAACAACAAAACGTGTTGCAAAGTACCGTACGGCACCCAGCTCTCTGGTTCATTTTCCCAACCAGATTTCCACTCCATGGGTAATACATACCCCCTACAAAACTTTCAAACGATTCTGTGCAACAACTGACTGATAGTCATGGGACAGACAGAAAAACGAAACTAAATAAATAAAAAACAGATGTGAATAATTGAAATGATCAGGGAGCACGCACACACACACACACACACACATTGAAAGACACACACACACCAAGATCCATGCTCTAACAAGTAGTTGACAACATCACCACGCCCTCCTATCGTGACTAAATGAACGGCTGTTTTGTACCAGGGCTCCCAGGGACCCCCATTTGGGGGTCTATGAAGCACTAAAATTCTAAAGGACCCTCTTAAAGAATGTGCAGGGGGTCCCAGGGATGCGCTAGAAAAAATATTTTTAGCATTCGCAATGCCACTGGGACCCTCTATCCTGCCTCTAGGACCCTTTATACTGTAAGTGAAGGAGTCCCTGGGACCCCTCGTTTTGCGGGACGATTGGGAGCCCTGTTGTACATAAGTACAGATGATCAGTTTGAGAGACAGACAGACAGACAGACACACACACACACACCAACCTCCCTGCTCCAACAGATAGTTGACAACGTCGCCATGCCCCCCAATGGTGGCTAGATGCAGGGCCGTTCTGGACTCAAAGTCACAGTCGTCCACCGTTACCGAACCGGCAATCTCCACGATCAAACGAGTCGCTGGCAACGACCCTGAAACAGAATACTGAGAAGATGAAAGAAAGAAAATGCTTTAGCTCTGAACGAAAATCCACAGTTAACATCATCACACTCATATGATTTAATCTACTATAATATCATGGTCTACCATATTTTTCGAACCATTAGGAGCTTGTGTGTACAAGGCAAATTGTGCAATTTTCAAAAAAACTTTGAAAAAAAGAAAAGAAAAAGGCGCCCTCGTTGGCAAAAGAAAGTCAAATTTTAAAACCCATATGCGTTCAACAAACACTTACCGACCGCCATTACCGTAGTCTTAAACAAGAGTAGGCGCCCTTTCAAACTAGCGAAGTTTCGTTTGTGCAACTTCCTGTTATTGTGTTTGCTTTTTTTCTTCA
>CM065700.1:9714828-9732328 GCA_017654935.2 Phymorhynchus buccinoides | reverse complement strand
ACACCTATGTTACTAAAATGCATCAAATTGGGGTATATTACCCAAAGACCCTATTGACTTAGTTTTGGGAAGTAAGAATAGACCTCATTTTGTATATGTCACAGAAGAATCCCCAATACTGCAGATGGTTTTTGTTCTCTACCCAGGTAAATTTAATGGACATTTTTTAGCTGAAATATGGCTGGTGGTGAAAGGGTTAACACACGCACACACACACACACATATACAGACACACAACACACCTGCAAACACTCTAAAGGCTCGGTGCGCCGTACGGCCCAGTGCATCCACGTTCGCCCGTTGACGTCGCGCTCGATCCCGTCGTGCTCAGCCACCGCGTAATTGGATCGGCACAGCAGCTCAAAGTGCGTGATGTTGTCCATGCGGCATGCCCACATGCAAGGGCTCAGTCCATCTTTGTCCCGCATCGTGGGGTCCACATTATTCTCCAGCAGCAGCTGGAAAGGAAAAAAAAAGCGTGGGAAAAAATACTACACTGCGTTCCTTGATAAATGCAAAAACAATCTCGTGTTCCTTGAGAAACGCAGTAACAATCTAGAGTAGGAAAGAAAAGTTATACCGTATTTTAACAGAGCGAAAGACGACACGTTTTATTCTCCAAGACTGAGACCCCAAAGGGTTAAAATAAAAAGAAGATAAAATCAGAAATACCTGCAGACACTCAGTACCCTGCGTGGTGACAGCCCAGTGGATTGGGGCTCGACCGTAGGAATCCCTGATACAGGGGTCAGCGCCGTAGTCCAGCAGAAGACTGACCGCCACCTCGTTGCCCTCGTGACAAGCAAAGTGCAGCGCCGTTGAACCGTCTGGAATACAACAGCAAAGTAAGGGGTGTACAATACAGTGAAACCCGTTTAGTACGAATTCCAGGGGAGAGGGCCAATTTACTCGTTGTAAGCATTGCTCGTTCAAACCATTTTATCGATTTTCGCAACCCTGACGAACCTATCAATCGGTCCTCACATCTACTGTGATGTGCGTGTTGGTAAAGTGTGAAAAAGACAGAAAAACGGAAACAACACACTTACCCAACAAAGCATGGTTGTAAGCCCAGTATCTTGTATCCATAGGGTTTTTAATGCCGATTACATACACTTTAAAACAGTTTATTAACACACGATAACATCAAAAACATAAAATCCACACACACGCTTTAAGAGAAAGTTAAAATTTCCCGGAAGTCACAAGATCAGTGCGCAAAGAGTGAGTCCAGTGTCGTCTGCTTGCGCTGCAGACACCCAAGTTGTTATATCGGCCAATCAGAATGCCGCTTACATATCGAGGGGTCAGTCAAGATGGCGATGTTTTTGTCAGTGTGTTCTCGTTCTAGCCAGGTAGTTGTGCAAGAAAGCTTGACTTTGGGATGGCGGTGTGGTTGTAAGTGCGTTCTCGTTCTAACCACATAGTTTTTGCATAAAAGCTTGACTTTGGGAGTCAATAAATTGTACGTTATATGCAAGTTGCTCGTTGTAGCGAGCTCGTTGTATGCAGAATTATTTAACAAGGAAAAAGAAGGCTTGTGGTCGGGAATTTTAACCACTCGTTAAACACGGGCTCTCGTTTAAACCGTACTCATACTAAATGGGTTTCCCTGTAAATAATTTTCTTTCAGTACTGGAAAATCAAGATGGCAAAAGACAGCACCGTCGGAAAAAAGTAAACTGACTACCTTCTTCTTCTTCCAGTTGGGGATGTTTATCCTGCCCCACACTCACCGGTCTTCATTCATTAATAGCGTACAGGATACGTGCTAAGTGAATTTGTGTCATCCATCCCACCGGCACACACGGCATACTCGGTACCGAATAGTGGGATGGGCTTTAAAACGCGCGCGCAAGATCTTGTGCATGCGTTCGCACATGTGAGGCAAGACTTGATAATTATCATAATTTTATTATCATCACCATCACCATGATCATCAGAGCAAACCTAGAGACCAACCATGTGCAGTAGCATTAATGTCAGCGCCACTTGCTCCGTATGGTGAATGCTATCATCATCATCATCGTCATCACCTTCATCATCATCATCATCACCATATCATGATCATCATCATCATCACTATCATCATCATCATCATCCTCAGCCTCCTCCTCCTCCTCTCCTCCTCACCATCATTTATCACATACTAACCATGTGCAGTAGCATTAATGTCGGCGCCATTTTCCAGGAGGTAGTTTAGGGCCTTGTGCTCCATGTGGTGAACAGCGTACATCACTATCATCATCATCATCATCATCACCATCATCATCATCCTCTCCTCACCATCATTTATCACATACTAACCATGTGCAGTAGCATTAATGTCAGCGCCATTTTCCAGGAGGTAGTTAAGGGCCTTGTGCTCCGTGTGGTGAACAGCGTACATCACAGTGGTCCTCCCTATCCCGTCATGATCGTTGGCCGTCCTTAGGTCTGTGGGGGAAAAAACAGTGTGAAATAGACACTGTGTAGCAGCGGAATAAGTTGTACCACTCGGTTTGCCAGTTCACTCCTGATTGTTAACAATTCATAGATCTGTAACAAAACAGACAGCTCTAGACAAACAAAACATTATATTGGGTTTTGGGAAAATGTTAAGAACAACTCCCTCCTCTGCCCCTTCCATTCATTTCAGACAGTTTCAGTTAGGGTTAGGGTTAGGAATAGGGTTTGGGGTAGGTTTAGGGTCAGTTAAGTGTTAATCTCATAGTCATAACATACATTGATACATTACTTTTTTGTGTGGATTAGACGGTTTCGGGTAAGGGTTAGGGTTAGGGAGAGGATTGGGATAGGGTTTAAGGGATAGGTTTCGAGTCAGGTTAGTGTCAAATACACACACAAAAATAAACGTTGATGACGAAGGCATCAAATAGAGTTATTGGCGAGAGTTATGCCCTTGTTTGGTCAACCATTTTCCCCCATCCACCAAGGGTACAAAAGGTGTATTTTGCAGTGGCCAATAGAGGGACAACATTGAAAACAGCTTCCAATATGACCAAAAAGGCTTTACGCAGTGAGAAATCACATCAAAATGCTATTCAACAGACAAGTTACCACCCAATAAAAAGGCAAAACCTCTGACAGTAGAAGCTATGATTTAATTTATTTAAGTTCAGTTTCTTCTTCTTCTGCCAATAATGTCCACCTGCCATAACCGGAAGTTACTGACATGTACTGGGGTTCAAAGAATTATGCAGGGACCAGGGACCAAGGCTTGGCCGATCCTATGGGTTCAAAGCCGTTGTGAAGAAAACGTACACAACAAAGGAACTAGAACCAAAGCTGAAGGAAGCCACATCATCAACTAAGTACGATGTGATAGTGATCCACTGCGGCTTGAATGACATCAAAGAGAACGCTGATTCGTCTTCCGGCAAAACATTTGTAAACACGGTGAAAAACATTGCAAAGCTACATTCAAAAGTCGTGATCAGCAAGATAGCACCTGTGAGCAACTCTGAGTTGAACATGAAACGGGAATTGTTCAATGCCATGTCATGCTCTGAACTTTTCAATGTTCCGAACATCTCAGTCGTCAACCATGAAAACCTCCAGGCCACTCCTAGAGCTTTGGTCGATGGCATCCACCCGAACCGTAGAGGGGTCAGCGTGCTTGCCGGCAACCTTGGGAGACATCTACACAAGCTGCTTTGGGAGTTACCCAGGAAGTCCAGGAGGCTTGGGCCGCGTCGTCATCCCAGTAGAGCACCAATCCGCCCTCCACTCTACGTTCCTTACGACCATCATGGGCCGTCTTTCTACCAAAAACCAGGATCATGGCGGAACTTTTATGACCTACTGGAAGGCCGATGAAGAAACTGCAAAACTTGTCAATTAACAAGAGATTTAAAGTGGTTTTGCTATGTCTAGCAGTTTATACTGAAAGTTTACTGAAATAGGATAAACTTTTGTAGCCTTTTGCGTTGTATTGTTTTCCCTTATATTTTATAGGTTTTTTTGTTTTTGTTTTTTTTGTTTGTTTTTTGTTTCCAATTAGTGTTTTTGTTGTTATTTTGGTACAAATTAATTGACTAATGACGTGGAAAGATATGTCCCACTTTTCCATATTACAATGGAATTGTAGATCCATAAACACTAATTTGGTGTTTTTAGAGCAGTTCCTAAAAAAATGTCCACACTGTGTTTTGGCACTTCAGTCGCTAAATGTACAAAGCCATAAGTTACCAAAGATACAAAACTATTTTTACCCTCCTTTATTACAGGATTGTAAAACATCAAATAAAGTACAAACTGCTATATACATAAGAAGTGACATAAGTTATGCGAAATTATTTACCAACAATCTCCCAAATGAAATGGAAGATGTGTATCATACAGGAGTTACTATAAACATCAATAACGAGTTAACAGTCAACATTTTGTCTGTCTATTTTCCAAATGGTCCAAACAATGATAACACTGACTGGATCAAACACCTCGATACAAAAAATCAAAAATGGATTATTTTGGGAGATTTTAATGCGCATGCTCCGTTCTGGGAGAATGGTTGTACAAAGGTAACCAGTAATCGTCTGATTGAAAACATATCTGATGCAAACTTGTATTTATTGAATGATGGTTCAGTCACTAGAATACCAGATGTATCTACTCACAGAGCAACTTCGGTCGATTTGTCACTCATTTCTCCGGAGTTAGGAATAAATTGTATATGGACTGTGTGTGAGGATAGCTTAGGGAGTGATCACATTCCAATTGAGATAACTTTGGAAGAAAAAATTGGTAGATCTATTGAGAGCGAATGTGAAGATAAACTACCAAAGTTCCAATATAAATTTGCTGACTGGTCGTCGTTTCAAAACATCTTAATGACATACGATATTAAATCCATTGAAAATGATGATATTGATACTTTTTATTCTAACCTAGTTGAAGCAATCTTAAATGTTGCTGCTCAGTCGATCCCAATTTTAAAAGGATCATCAAATCCAAAACACAATGGGAACGTTTGGTGGACAAAAGACTGTGAGGAGGCTGTGGCACATAAAAAAGAAACTTTTAAACTATGGTTAAAAGCTACTATAGCAGAACAAAAGGAAAAGGCTAAGAAGAAAAATCAGATTAATAATTGTTCTAGTAATACAGGAAATCATGCACAAAATACAGAAAACAACATCGAAGAACTTTTTCAAGACATGAAAAGAGCTAAAATTCACAGCAACAAAGTAGTGGCCAGAGCCAAGAAAAATTATTGGACTAATTTTTGCAGTACTGAAGTGTCTGAATCAAAAGACTTGCATAAAGCATGGGGAAAGGTTAAAGAAATGAAAAATGGCTTCACATTACCAGTCTATCCCATAAAGATAGAAAATAAGCAGTTTCCAACGCCCAAAGAAAAAGCTGAACTGTTTCTGGAAACATTTACTAACAACAGCTTATCATCAAATATGGATGCTGATAGTCTTCATTATAGAAAGGAAGAGGAATGCAAAAATACATATACTGATCCAAAGCCTGATAATACGCACTATCTTAACGCTCCAATTCAGTTTGATGAATTCATTGAATCACTGGAATCATTTTCTTCAAATAATTCTTCTGTTGGTTTGGATGGCATATCTTATCAACTGTTGAGCCATTTACCTAATAACTGGAAAGAATTGCTATTCTCGTTTTACCAAAAATGTTGGTTAAATGAAGCTCTTCCCAAAATCTGGAAGCAGTCAATTGTAGTTCCTATCCCTAAACAAGGTAAACCGCGATCAGCAGTAAATAGTTATCGACCAATAGCTTTAACTTCTCATGCCAGTAAAATATTAGAGAAAATTATACAGAAAAGATTGTTCTATCACTGCGAAAAATATAATATTATTCCTACATGTCAAGCTGGGTTTAGAAAAGGACGTTGCACAATAGATAACCTAGTTAAGCTTACAACTCAAATTAAAAAACAGTTCTCCAAAAGAAAAAGTACACTTGCCACATTCTTTGATGTACGGAAAGCTTATGATAGTGTTTGGCATGCAAGACTGTTATATAAATTGAAAAAAATCGGAATAACAGATTTGACTTATCAGTACGTCAAAAATATACTTTCAGATAGGTCAATACGAGTAAGATTGGGGAATGTTTACTCTTCAGCTAAAACAGTTGACATAGGCATTCCACAAGGATCTGTAATAGCACCACTGCTATTTAATATATTAATTCATGATCTACCAAATTGTCTATCGAAGACAACAAATGCTGTGCAATACGCAGATGATATAGCTATTTGGGTCAACACATCTTTAAGAAAACATACTAACAAAAGATCAGTTAATCATGTTCAGAACATATACCAAAGAGAACTTGATAATTTAAATCAATATATGAAAGAAAATGGATTGATGTTATCAAAAGAAAAAACTTATCTTATGCTTTTCAATAATGGTGAAAATCCTAAAACTCTACCTCAGTTAGTATTGGATGGAAACATTCTTGCTTATAAGCATTCAGTTAAATTTTTAGGTGTATATTTGACATCAAAATTAAATTGGACAGTTCATATTGAGTATTTGATTTCAAAAGCGAGAAAAAGACTTAATTTTCTGAAAATTATAAACAAACAATCATGGAGTCAAAATACCAAAACATTACTACATCTTGCAAATTCTTTAGTTCGATCAGTACTATCCTATGGGCAAGAGGTTTATTTCAGTGCATCAAACACTCTTCTAAATAAGTTGCAAAGCATAGACAGTAAAGCTATTAAACTAGCACTTGGTATTCCTATGCACTCTAACACTCTTAGAACATATAAAGAGAGCAATATAATGTCATTAGCTGAATATAGAAAGTTATCTGCCTCAAAATATATAGTAAGAGGTCTCTCTATTGACAACAATATAAAGGAGGAAATATTCACAGACTCAGAGACAGATTATCCAAAGCGAGCAAAAAATATAACGTTTCTTCAGCCAATCAAGAATTTCACTGAAGACGTTATAAGTAGAAGTAAGGTAGATATCCACAATATCTCAGCCATGCCTATTATACCACTAATGCCACCATGGGAACAAAGAAAGGCAAAATTTGATATAGAATATACCAGTTACAAAAAAGATGAAGAAGTTAATCAATTAGTTTCTGACGTTCGACTTCATTTAGATTCAAAATATTCAAATCATCTAAAAATTTACACTGATGGTTCAGTCTTAGAAACGTCAGACAGTGGAGCAGGTTTTGTTATTCCATCACTTAGAATAGAAAAGTCATACTATTTAGGCAAAGGCATTTCAATCTTTACTTCTGAATTATATGCAATAATGCGAGCTTTAGAATTTGTTTATGATCTACCATATTCAATTTATAACATTTTAGTTTGTGTGGATTCAAAATCAGTTTTACAAACTCTAAACCAAAGTAACAGTAAAACTCGTAACGACATTGTCTTTGAAATTAAACAGTTGATTCATTGTATTGTTGCAAAAGGTATTGGTATTGATTTTTGCTGGGTGCCATCTCATTGTGGACTCTTTTGGAATGAAGTTGCTGATAGAGCTGCCAAAAGAGGGGCTTTTAATAACTCTAACTTGGTTTCTAATGAGAAACTGCCATTATCAACACATGAAATCTACTGTTTATTGGAAAAAGCTACTTACATCAACTCATCTGACTTTAGATCTAACATTTTTATGCACAGTAGACCGATAGTTAGCTTAGTGTACAAGATACGACTCAATTCATGGAAAACTAAATACTTGGATACTAACTGTCTTTGTAGTGATAAATTATCAATTCATCACTTACTATTAGAATGCCCAGTATTGATCTCTAAATATCGAATGACCAATATGGACTTTTTTCGTAAGTATGATAATACCAAGGATATTTTAAATGACGCAGAAATTGACATTACTGTAATTGCAAAAGCAATGCTGTCCTCAACTATTGGAAGACTACTATAGAGGTTTTCTTTCCTTTCCTTTTTAAAAAAAAAAATATGTCGTTCTTAATCTTATGCATGTTATTTTACCTGTTTGTTTTTTTGTTTTTTGGTGCATGCTGTCTAAAATCACGATCTATGTGAAAAGACATTAAATTAAAGATTCATTCAAAGAATTATGCAGCGCAGGAAAAACAAAAACAAAAATAATAAGTCTAGACAAATAAGAGGACGTGCACGACTGAGCACCCCTGGCTAGTCCGAGAACACCCAGCCGCACACGGGGAAAAAAGAAAAAAAAGGGGGGGGGGGGGAGGGTAGTAGTGCTTTTAGTCAGGGAGCTTCAGCACCTTCGAGGTGTTTGTGTCAAACACACAAACACACACACCACCACTACTGCTACTACAACTACTGTACTACAACCATTACACTTTTTTTACAATGGAACCTCCCTTATATATAAGACCTCCCATTATAAGACTCCCTCCCATATAAGACCTACTTCTCTGAGACATTGCCCTTCTTTGTAAGTATTAAAATTACCTCCCTTATAAGACCTCATTTTGGATGAGTTTTTAAGGTGTTATAAGGGAGGGGTCTTGAGGGGGAGGTCATTTTACTTCTTTTCTGAGACATAATGCCCTTCTTTGTAAGTATCAAAATGACCTCCCTTATAAGACCCCTCCCTAATAAGACCCCTCCCTTATAAGACCCCTCCCAATTAAGACCCCTCCCTAATAAGACCCCTCCCATATAAGACCCCTCCCTTATAAGACCCCTCCCTTATAAGACCCCTCCCTTATAAGACCCCTCCCTTATAAGACCCCTCCCTTATAAGACCCCTCCCTTATAAGACCCCTCCCTTATAAGACCTCATTTTGGATGAGTTTTTAAGGTCTTATGATGGAGGGGTCTTAAAACGGAGGTAATAGTACAGTGGAACCTCCCTTATAAGACCTTAAAAACTCATCCAAAATGAGGTCTTATAAGGGAGGTTCCACTGTACTACTTTACTATTACTCCACCTTGTTTGATGAGTTCCTGTATGACTTTGAGGTTGCCCGCCTTCACGGCGCGGATCATAGGGGGCAGGGTGGTCAGGTTGAGGCTGTCGCTGACGGACATGTTGGACGGCAGTCGCGCGTTGTCCAAGTTGACCCAGCGCCACCGGAACTTGTCCGGGGCGTCCACGAAGGGAGTCATGGGACTGAGGCCTCGCGCCGACAGGCTGAGGGAGTGCTGCACGTTTTTCTCTTTGCTGCGAGACTGGGGAGGAAGAGAAAGAAAGAGAGAAAGAATGAATTAATTAATGATTAAGTATGAACTGGGAAAATGGGGATCTTGTTTTCATCAGCCATTAGATTTGGCAGAAATGTTTGATTCTATATTAATTAAGACTGTGGTTCTGGATAACATTACAAGACGGCCAATCCTAAAAGGACACTTTCTATCACTAGTATTGATCAGCTTTTCTATTCCTGATTTACGTAAGCATGAACTACTTAGAACCTACAAGCGCCCTTGCATTTAAGCACATTTCAAGCCGGGATTCATACTTGACTTATGCAAACACAGACACACATAGGTACTGCACATAGTGGCATACCCATGCACATACAGATGCCCCCCCCCCCCCCCCCCCCTCTTTTGCAGGTGTTATTCTACTGTTAATATGATTGTACCTGCAGCAGTCTGTAGTATTTCTGCATGTGCAGTAAAGACAGGTTGAGCGTGTCCCTGAGTTCGGCACAGTCCACATCGTCACTCAGCTTCAGCAGAAACTCGTGGATGAAAGCTGCCGCCTTTTGGAAATCTGTTAAATCATAACAGTTATTACAGTGCATTAATACAGTGAAACCTCCCTTTTAAGACTCCCTCCCACATAAGACCCACTTCTCTGAGACATTGCCCTTCTTTGTAACTATAAAAACTTCTCCCTTATAAGACCCCTCCTTTATATTAAAGTTATATGGCCCCATTTTGGATTCATTATTTTTGAAGGTCTTATAAATATAAATATAACTTATAAGGCAGGTTCCACACGACTGTCAAGTTGTCAATGTGTGCCCGGAAAAACAGGCACAAGTTTTTCATCGGAATTTTGAGCACCAGCAATAGTCAAACGATGCCAGAAACAGCTTTAAAGCTCTGAATCTGATTAATTCTTTGAATACCACATATAGCATATCATGATTCACATCTGGGCTCAATTACAGTCATGACTGAGGATGCCATGATCAAATGCAGGGGAATATGAGGCAATGTCAAAAGGTGCCATGCCGCACCCCTACCTCACAAAACTGTCCATAACTTAATTTCATGATGCTTATGATCTCAGTGATTAGTCTGTCTGTGTTGTAGAAACATTAAAAATGTTTATTAAACAGTAAAAGCTATTGAAGACATCAAATTAAAAAAACTATTAGCGAAAATACCGGCACTAGATGGCCGAAATCGGCGTGCATTTTGACTGTGGTGAACAGTGCACCACTTGGAGGGCTTGTGGTTCCAAATAGATGCAAATAGCAAACCCATTTTCAGTTGTATTATGTTCTTCTGTAATCTTTGCAACTACACTACTCACAAAAAGTTAAGGATCACTATGAGAAAACAGGTGCGCAATAAACTCCGTTCGCTCCTGTTATTTTTTTCTCAGTCAAGCCAAATTGTTATGAATTCTTGTTCAGCTGTAAGTGGGCGATGTTGTGTTAGTGGAAACATTGCACGTGATTCTCTATTACTGAGCTTGGCAGCAAAAGAAAAAGCGGAAACTTGCGAAAAAGGACCTTGTTTTGGATCGTTCTGCATGAACACATTGCACAAGCCAGATGGAAAAACCATTATGCACGTGCAAGCACTGCTGTTTATGTGTGAGATGCTGTCTCTTGCTTGGCTTTATAAGAAGACATACCACCAGTATTAGGCCTGATTTGACAATGCCTCCACGACGAAAATTGAGCGAGTTGGATAGGGGACGAGTTGTTGCATGGTTCCAAGATGGTGTTCCCAAGCGAGAAGTGGCCAGGCGACTTCAGGTGTCCATCTCGGTCATTGTCAGACTGATTCAACGCTTCACAGCCACTGGGAGGGTCCATGAAAGACGCAGATCTGGTCGACCGAAGAAGACAACTCCACGTGAAGATCGTCTCATTGAACGACAAGCCCTGCAGACAAGAACAGCCTCTTCCAGCATCATTCGAAGGCAGCTGAGGGTGGCTACTAACATCAACATCAGCCAGCAGACCATACGGAACCGCCTTCATGGGTTTAACCTCCGTTCTCGTCGCCCAGCTGTACGGCCACGCTTAACTCCAGCCCATAGGGCAGCACGCCGCGCCTTCTGCAGACGTCACGTGAGGTGGACACGTCAGCAATGGTCCCAGGTCCTGTTCAGTGATGAATCACGCTTCACCCTGAACCACAACGACGGCCGACTGAGGGTCTGGAGGCGCCCAGGGGAACGCTTTATTGACGCCACTGTCCAAGAAAAGGTGGCCTTTGGTGGAGGTTCTGTAATGGTCTGGGGGGCCTTCAGCCTTCACCACAGAACACCCTTGTATCATGTACAGGGTAACCTGACTGGCCTCCGATACCGGGATGAGATCCTTCGACCGCTGGCTGTGCCTACACTGCAGCAGATGGGACCGCCGGCTGTCTACCAGGATGACAACGCTCGCCCCCACAGGGCAAGGGTGGTCAACGACTTCCTGCAGCAGTCTGGAGTCAACAGAATGGAGTGGCCAGCATGCAGTCCCGATCTCAACCCGATTGAGAACCTCTGGGATGAGCTGGATCGCAAAGTGAGGAGCAACCACCCCCCTCCCAGGGATGCCCAGCACCTCTACCAGATGCTGCAGGCTGAGTGGCAGGCGCTTCCACAGAGGATCTTCACCACCCTGGTCAACTCCATGAGGACTCGCTGCGTCGAGTGCCAGAACAGCCATGGCGGATACACGCATTACTGAACTTTTGGGAGCATCAGAATGCCCTGTCTTGTGATTTCAATGACTTTGGGAAATCAAATTTCGATACGTACCCACTTTGATCAAATGTACAGACCAAACGATTGCTCGAAATTGAAGGCAATTGTGTATCGTTATCACTAAAGCATTGAATTAAATGTTGGCCAAAATTCAACGCATTGGCTTTCTTATTTGGAAAGTTATGAATTAGTTTGCAAGTGATCCTTAACTTTTTGTGGATAGCTTATAATAATGTTCAAAATAAAATGTTCATGTGTATCTTTACGGTAATATGACCTCAAAGTCGGTATGTTACTTGCTACAATTGTCGTCACATTGAGAGCTAGCAGATAACTGTTTACCGTGACTAACAAAAATATGGAACAAGTCTAAAACAAAGGTTATAGATCCATTGGAAGTTGCTCTTTTTAACACCTATTAGTACAATAGTTTTTTTGTGGTAATAGTTAGCAAAATTACATCATGTACGGATTGTCGTCACGACGTCACAAGTAACACTTATGAGCTTTCAATGCTTATTACAATTAAAAAATTCAGTCAACAAGAACGGAACCCCCAGTTTCTGTAAACCTTCGACTCAGTGTGCAATGCTCAATAGCTTTTCCACTCTTTTCAACATCGAAAGAGCGAAGAGAAGGCTCATAAAGTTTTGTTGTCACGGAGGAATTTATGTCACAAGTAACATAATCTTGTAGCAAGTAACACACAAACCATAGTTCATTTTTATATCAATTCGATTGAAGCAATAATTTGGATGGAAATATTGACAGCTTGGCACAAAACTTCTTTATTTTTATCTACTCTTCTGCTAGTGGGTGCCAAAATTATGTTGTAGGGTAAGAGACCCCCTGTGACGGGAGATCTTGTGGTGTCACATGTCACAAGTAACTCATGAGTTACAATTTTAAGTTGAAATTAGGCACATTACAAGTTTACTTCACAACACTTTGGCTGTTTCAGTAATACTGAAGCAATATTTCTTGAAAAAGTACTTTCTTTTCTGTTGGTTTATGAGACTTAATGACTTCAATCACATGTTACTTGCTACCTGTGACAACACTTCAATTTGTCGTCACATGGATTTGTGTAGCAAGTAACATAAATAAAGTTCTACTCTCATTCATTTGGCTTGAATTTTTTTATCATTACTTTACAATATACACATGGAATGTTTCTTTGAAGAAATAAACATTTGTTTGCTGTTTCTGAGATTTTCTTTTATGGTAGGCAATTGTGTGCGAGTGAGGCAACGACGTATGTGTAGGTGATGATACAAAATTAAGCATAACTCATGTGTTATTACTAAAGTGTCAAAAACAATTATACCAGATTATTCTAGCAATGTGACTTTATTTATTTCTGCTTTATGAAGATGATCTTTGCTTTACTCTTCACACAGCATAGTACTTTATGTTGTCACGTGTCACAAGTAACATGCCTCCTGAAGCCAATTTAAAATTGTGATAAATCATAATCTAAGCTAATTTATCCATAAATTCACACAAAGTCATTTTATTGGAGTTGAAAAGAAACAGAAAAGGTCAAAAGAATGGCTGACAATGACATTTTATTTTTCACTTGCTTGAAAAGCACCTTTTGACATTGCCTAATATATATATACTGGGATATGGATGCAGTGGGTTTGGGTTTTTTGTGCTTTTGTTGTTGCTTAGTTTGAAACAGTTTGGAGCTATGACTCGATGAGGAGGATTATATTGCAGACAATCATGCCCAAATTATTGTTTGTTAGACTCTTTTTTTTTCAGTTGATAATTTTTTCTATCTCAAATTTTCTCTGGCAATGAAACTTGTATTGAAAGGGTCAAAGCATGCATGCTTTAATTTCCATGATGAAAGAAAGGTGGCAGAGTGGTTAAGACAATCACCTGCCAAATTCAATGACTGACCCAGGTTCAAATCCCGGCCTCGCCCTTTCTATCTAGTTCGACAGGAAAATTGAACTGAATGTCGAGTCCTTCAGATGGGGACTTAAACCTAGTTAAAGCTAGTCTGACTCATGAATGCGCTTTATGCACGTAAACAATCCCACGGCAGTTAAAAGTCGGTAAGAGCGGGGGAAAATCCCACTGCCTGGTATGACCAAATTGATAGCTAGTTTTCCCTAGTCTGCCCCCCGCTCCTCACCCTACCCTACCCCCCAAAAAAGGGTAGGCGCTGCACTTGCGGTGATACTCTCTGGGAAAGAGCAGCCTAAATTTCCCAGAGATGTCTTTGTGATTATAAAATACCAAAATACTAATGCTACACACAGCCTAAACATGGATTCAACATATGAACGGTTTCTACATATGTCTATAATTATAATCGTGTCTAAGACTAGTAAGAGCTTGGTTGGTAAAGATGCTGATGAACACCCCTGTCAGTCTTGGTTCATTGCGTTCTTTCCATCTTGCCTTTATCTTCTACTATTATTGAATGCATTTTAAATTGTGTCAATGGATCCTTCTTCTTCTTCTTCTTCGTTTGATCTTCCACCTTCATCGTACTGAAGATTCTGGAGATTAACAATGCAGATGAAAATTAACGTTAAATATATACAAAACGATGAAGGTTTAATTAAGTGCTCAATCTGCAGTAAGAAAGGCAAGACTGAAAACACGGAAAGAACCAAGAAATGGAGGGGGTGGGGGTGGGGGGGGTGTTCATCTGCATCTTTGCCGTTTATTTACTTTTGTGTGTACAAAAACATACAAAAATCACTGAAAAATTAATGTAGGGAAGGCAGAGCAGAAAGGAGGGGGTGGGATACAATGGACAGAGAGAGAGAGAGAGAGAGAGAGAGAGAGAGAGAGAGAGAGAGAGAGAGAGAGAGAGAGAGAGAGAGAGAGAGATGGAAGAGGAAAAGAAGAGACATGTGGATTCGAGCACGTGGCATTTTGTTTACGAAGTTGCCATGGATACAAAAACTTTCAAAAGAAGAGCAAAACGAGATGCGTCAGTTATCAGTGTCGATGAAAGGCATTTACGCTCCGATTGTAAATTAGCATGAAGAACGAATATGTTGAGCTAACAAAATTGGCAAATATGGGAACATAAATTTAGTGAACAACTTAGTATCGTAACTTGGATAAACAAACATGGCGGATACACTCTAGAACGCACCTCGTCGCTTGATGACCATGGTGCTCTTATGTCCTTTCCAGTTTGACCGTTTAGAATCTATGCTAGTGATGCAAACAACGCACAGTTATTGTTGAAATAATGCAGCATGAATTTAACATGCTTTCCGTGCAGCCTACATTGGGTTTTTTCCAAAACAAAAAAAAAGACACAAAAGGCAGCCATGAACTCTATTTCGATTTGTCGACTTTACACTTCCGCCCATTCACTAATTTACTGTTCAGCCTACGCTAATAAGGCTACCGAAATAAAGAGATAAAAAAAAAAGTAATTTATTGCAAACAGTATATTAAGTAGTGTTCTAATCAATCATAATATTAAAACAATTTTGCTGGTAAGGAAATAAAGATTTATTGAAACGGGGAGGCTTTTATTACGCACTTTACTCTGTCATGATAAACAGGTAGCATATGAATGCGCCCATCGCTACCACTAGATTTTGTTCCTGCAGCGTTGCGCAATTGAAGCATTGGTCAAAAACACATTTTACGCCTAGAGTTGCAGGAAAAGCCGAGTGCTAGGACATCTTGAAAGATGACAGACGCCGATAAGCTCAATGTAGATAGCATTATAGCCCGACTTTTGGAAGGTAAGTGTTTTGATTTGGAATAATTGTTAATTTTATGGGAATTACAGTGAAAGAAAATGTAGATCTGATGCTTTGTCAACGGCAATGTCAATGGTGATATGAATCTGAAGTCAATAATTATTTATACTGAATTAATCTTGAAAACACGCTAAAAGTACAAGGCGTACTTTCGCTAATGCACTCATACTTTATGTTAAAAAAATAGTTTGAAAATGTCTGTATTTCTTGCTATGAATTTGTGTGAGCTAGCCAAACGCAATGTGTTTTGAACAGCAATGGCGGATTGTAGGCCAAAGTCGGTTAATTAAGTGACGTAAAATTTGTGACCTACTTTCGTTTTGGTTTTGTTTGTAGTGGTTACAGCCTGGAATATTCTGCCAACTCAAATAGCCAATGCGTTGGATGCGTTTAAAGACACAACCGATGGATGACCAGTAACAAGCTGAAACTGAACAGTGAAAAGACCGAGGTGATGCCTGTTGGCACCTCCTCTTCCCTGAAGAAAGTTAAAACAGATTCCATCAATATTGTTGGATCTGAATTGCCATTTCGGAAGACTGCTAAGTACCTCGGTGTCTCCCTCGATCAAACCATGTCGCTGCAGGAGTAAATATCTAGTGTTTGTCGTGCATCTTTCATCAGACCCTTCCTGTCCAGAGATGCTGCTGTTAGACTGATTTCTGCCTTCGTGTTGTCCAGATTGGACTACTGTAATTCGATGTATGCTGGGCTTCCAGCAGAACAGATTTCGCGCTTACAGAGAGTGCAGAACAGTGCTGCTCGGCTTGTGCTTGGCAAAAGAAAGCGTGATCACATCACACCTCTTTTGGCTGAGCTCCACTGGCTTCTTGTCAAATTCTGCTGGCAGTTCAAGATGGCTACTCTCGCTTTTCGTCACTTTGACAAACCTCTTCCTCACTACCTCTCTTCTTCTCTCTGCACCTACCAAAGCTCTCGTACTCTTCGTTCTTCTTCCCAGAAACTTCTTAAAGTTCCTAAGCAGTCCTTGAAATCTTCGGGTGAGAGGGCGTTTAGTTTTGTTGCACCAAACGTTTGGAATTCTCTCCCTGACCATACCCGTAACCAGTCCACTCTTCCTTCCTTCAAGTCCCAACTAAAGACCCACTTCTTCAGGAAAGCTTTCTCTCTGCAAAGTCTATGATCCTTTCCCCACTCTTGTTTTCCAGCTCATTGAAGACGTTGAGTATGAGGTTAACGCGTGCGCGTGTGTGTGTATGGGGTGGGGGTGGGGAATAGGGGGGGGGGGGGGATGGTGGGGGGATGGTTGGGGTGGTGGTGTTGAAGGGACGTGGGTGTTGGTGTGTTATGTTATGATTAATATGCAATGCATTCTCTAATATGTATTCATTTTCATAGAGGTGTATGGTGAGGATGCGTGGGCCAGTTTGTTAGAAATGTTTGTACGAATGGTGAGTGAAAAGCGCATTGAGTTGCTTTGCAAGATTATGCGCTATATAAGCATTATTAACCCCTTGACTGCCACCAACGTATTACGTACTGACCTGATGACATCAATGATGGTGTCATCAGATGAAGAGGAATAACCCTGATATCCTGGCTTTTGCTCTAACATAATCAAGAGAGTAATATCTCCAGACCATTTTCTCAGATTGGCTCTGTCAGTTGTCTTTTTCATGTCATGATTTGCCAATAATTTTTTCTTTAATTTTCTCTGGCAGTCAAGGGGTTAATTTATTTTTATTTTTTATTTTATAAAAGAGGGGAGGCGCTGAGCGCCCGCCACATTTGAATCACGGCTGGCGAGAGAGACGGCACTACAGAGAATTCCAGTATAGTCTAAAGCCACCATCCACCCTCAGAACATTCTCTCTCTGAGTCTGTCTCTCTCTCTCTCTCTCTCTCTCTCTCTCTCTC
>CM065700.1:9677328-9709828 GCA_017654935.2 Phymorhynchus buccinoides | reverse complement strand
TTGGTTTCCTGTTTCCCTACCTACCCTAGTTTTGGGCTGCCGACCCTAAACATATGTAATACAGACACTACAACAGACACGACGAGTATGCGGTGCTTCTTTTGATGAGTATAAGTAGGATACATAGTTTTAAATGTTTTCCAAAGGATATAAAAAGTTACGAAATGGTGCAGAGATAACATTCTGGTTTACAGATTAAAATTATTGAAAAGCCAGGGGAGGTAACTCATGATTGGAGTGGTAAAAATAGACCGCGTGCCACAAACTATTGCGATTTCACGCTTGTTTTGGGATGAATGAGGAAAAAAGAAAACAAAAGTAAGCGAGCAAAGAGAAACAGAAAACATTTTAAGTGCACGAGTATACTGTTTTGTTTTATTATAATATATAAATATATTCACACACATGGACCGAACACAAGATTTAAAAAAGAAAAGAAAAAAAGTCTAGTACCTACCTAGTACTTACCTACCCTATTTTTCAAACTGATGAAACCCCAAACAGACTTTTTTTTTGTTTTGGCCTAAGCATTTTTGTATGTGGATGTGTGATTGACAGGCAAGCGGCGCTACAATATCAAGCTGTGGAAAACCTTCACTGACTGCTTCAACTGCCTGCCCATTGCTGCCATCATCGATGAGAAAATCTTCTGCTGCCATGGCGGTAAGTGCAGCAATTTTTTTAAATTATTAGGTACTTTAATTTCTTCTTTATAGTCACAGAGGCATCTCTGTGAAAATCGGGTTGCTCCTACCTGGAGAGCGCGTCGCAGCCAGAGGCGCGCCACACATTTTTTGTGTGTGTGATTGATGAGGAAGGAAAGGAGGAGAGGGGTAAATTTTGACCAAATGACAACTTTTTCGTTGCCACTGGGTTTAACATGTGCTAAGTGCATGGGCACATGGGACCTCGGTTTATCATCTCATCCGAAAGACTCCACATTCAGACCGTAAGACCTAGCGCAGAGCGAGAGGAAAAAATCCTCTGTACCCAGATTCGATCTCGGGTTTACTTGACACGAAGCGAACGCGTTACCACTGTGCCACTCTACACCTTCAACGTGATGAAGTTGGCTGCCTAAGGAGAAGAAGAAGAAGTTGACTGTCAGTTTTACAGTCATCGCGCTAGAGATTTTCAAAAATAAATGCATTTGGTTTATCAGCAAAGTCGCCCCCCCCCAAAAAAAAAGGTGTAAATCAGGCAGAAAATTGTGTCGATTAAAACGCTATAAATTGGTTGAAGAGAGCAATTTCCCCACCATCAACGGCAAAGCAATCACTGATTTAGTGCATGCTGTTATAGGTTGCGCACTGGATGCATTCGCACATCATTAATTTCTCCAAGAACTATCAGGATATTTAGGATCAGTCATGGGGGAAATCTGTTCTGAATCCAAGTGTTATCAGTGACAATGATATCAAAGGGTCGAAAAATGCTGGCAGAAAACACATCATGTTTGCCATGAGACCAAGCTAGATTTTCCGCTAAACATTTATCAATACTGCAGGGTCTACAGTTAATTGCGGGCAGAAGTTGATTTCGATGTGTAGCACTCATAAGGGCTCTGAAAATGCATCAGCGAATTTCAAATATGCGTGGAACCTCCCTTATAAGACCTCCCATTATAAGACGCCCTCCCACATAAGACCTACTTCTCTGAGACATTGCCCTTCTTTGTAAGTATTAAAATTACCTCCCTTATAAGACCCTCCCTTACAAGACCTCATTTTGGATGATTTTTGAAGGTCTTATAAGGGAGGTTGCACTGTATTATGTGTTAATGCGATGCTGTGTAGATATTTGCCACAGTGCCCACTAGATATTTCAAGGGTCGCTTTTTTCCAGCTTACACCAGACTTCCAGATTTTGGAGTGCCAAAAAAAAGTCGCTTCCGGTTATTGGAGAATACTGGAGTGAAAAATCCGGCATGAACTCTGGGTTGAGAGGCTTGGGCAAAATGGTGGTTGTGAACGAAAATCTTTAAAGGGGCACACTGATGGATGAGTTTTAGCAAAAACACATCGAGGTCACCAGAATAACAGCCTTTTCAAGGATCGGAACTTTCGCTTTGCTCTGGTTTCCTAGAAATCAAACCGTCACAACGGCGATTCCTCCTTGGCGGAGTTGCCGGAGAGAGAAGCCATTTTGGACGGGGTGGGTGGAAGCCACTGAGAGTGGTTGAAGCTTTTTCTTCTTTTTAGTGCAATAAAAAACAAACAAGCTATTTCCTTTGTTGTGAGCGAAACTCCTTTTGGTAAACTGTATAAAAAGGCTTGTATTGTGGAAATTTCATGCAAACGATTTGATTTATAGGAAACCAGATCAACGTGAGTCAAGTGTTGCGATATCTGTAAAGGGTGTTTTCCTGGTGATCTCGACGTGTTTCTTGCAAAAACTCATCCGTCACGGTGCCCCTTTAAGTGTATTAAATTTTGTTACGGACCAAGGAAGTTTGGAAACCACTGAATTAACAGATGTTTTGATTTGTTTTTAGAAAATGACGTATGTCACTCATGCATGCGCACGCCCCTCCCCTGCTTTACACAAAATGTCATGGAGTTGAGTTTCAGGTTTTTGGTTTTTGACAATTTTTCATTTCAGGTTTTTGGTTTTCACTATTTTTCATTTCAGGTTTTTGGTTTTCATAATTTTTTATTTCAGGTTTGGGGGTTTTCACAATTTTTCATTTCATGTTTTTGGTTTTCACATCTTTTTCATTTCAGGTTTTTGGCTTTCACAATTTTTCATTTCAGGTTTTGTGGTTTTCACAATACAATTTTTTATTTCAGGTTTTGGGTTTTCACAATTTTTCGTTTCAGGTTTGGGGATTTTCACAATTTTTCATTTCAGGTTTTGGGTTTTCATAATTTTTCATTTCAGGTTTTGTTTTTTTCCGGAAATACTAGTTTCAGGTTTCTGGACTTCCTTGCACCTGCATCTGTGTAGATATTTACTTTCTTGTTATGTGTGCTCTCACCAGGCCTGAGCCCGGATCTCCAATCCATGGAGCAGATCCGCCGCATCATGCGCCCCACGGACGTGCCTGGTGTATGCATTGCAATCACATGCCTGCGTTTGTGTGCTCTGTACATATTTCCATGCATTCTATAGTACGTTCTTGTTGTGTGTTCCACATCAAGGCCTGAGCCCGGACCTCCAATCCATGGAGCAGATCCACCGCATCATGCGCCCCACGGACGTGCCTGGTGTATGCATTGCAATCACATGCCTGCGTTTGTGTGCTCTGTACATATTTCCATGCATTCTATAGTACGTTCTTGTTGTGTGCTCCACATCAAGGCCTGAGCCCGGACCTCCAATCCATGGAGCAGATCCGCCGCATCATGCGCCCCACGGACGTGCCGGACCAGGGCCTGCTGTGCGACCTGCTGTGGTCCGACCCCGACAAGGAGACCATGGGCTGGGGCGAGAACGACCGCGGCGTGTCCTTCACCTTCGGCCCGGAGGTCGTGGCCAAGTTCCTGCACAAGCATGACCTTGACCTCATCTGCAGGGCGCACCAGGTAAGGGGGAAGGAAAGGGGGGGGGGGGGAAACTGCATGCTCATTTTCATCTTTATTTATTTTTTTAACTGTATTTCAGACCTGCCTACTGTGACGAGGTAATGGGTTAAAAGGCTAAGTCCCTAGGGAAGACTTTAGAAAATTTGCCTTTAGCCCACTTCTCTAGGGTATGGGAGATGAGCAACTTTCCCGGCCCCTTTTCATCTAATAAATTTATATTTGTGCCCGGGTTCTGGCTCGTATGGTTGTAAGAAATACAAGTGGTTGAATTGCTCTAAATGGCAGACAGAGAGAAGTAGGGTTTTACATGAAATTACAAGACTCCCACTCTCATCAGTCTGACCAAAGGGTTCAGGATTATTTGACACTTGTATTTTATTTACTCCCAAAATCTGCATAAGATTATGCAACAATAATAATAAAGCAGCTCAATGGCGCCAAAACAAAATATGGATAAAAAACAATGAAATCCGAAAGGATTCACAAGACTTTTGTCTTTCTATAAGGTTCGCCCCATGCCGGAAGGGTTACTAATTATCTTCAGTGTCCGTAGGAAAGTTCCAGTGATTGGCGCGGTTTTATAAACTTAGCTCTTGGCAAGTTCTTCCGTAATGATCGGCGAGTGCTGGGGTGGCTGGGCTGGCTCATCAGGTGAGAGTAGCTCCCAGTCGTTCCGGTTACGGCTTCGCGGGATGGCACGGTTCAGGCGTGGTCTCCTCGCGGATTCTGGGTGCGGGGCGTCTTTCCCGTCTTGGTGCTTGGTGGAGTCCGGGATGATCGTCCGGCCCACGAAGCCTTCACTTTCAAACAATGAAAGCCTGTCATTGGTTTATAGCAGTCGACACATCACAAGATGATGCTATAATTTTATGCATACTAGTACGGAACAATCACGCGCTAGTTACATCCTTATCACGTGCCGACATTCAAATCCTTCTCGTGCTCGGAAAGGAAGGGTTGAAAGGGGCCGACTGTGGTTGTCACTTTCTTGTGATGGGTAAGTAGATCGGGGTTCAAAGGGATAATTGCCTTAGTCGGCGTTCGTTTTGAAGTAGCCGGGCAATTAACGTGGCGGTTGGTCGAGAAATGAAAAGGAGAGGGGGTGGGGAGGGGAGAAGGGGGGGGGGGGTGTAGATAAGGAATAAAGAAAGCGGGTCGCGCGGGACACTTACGTCACACCTACCACTACGGATTTTCCGTAGTTCCTACGGAATTTCACTATAAACTACAGAACTACAGTTGATAACCAAATTCTACGATTTTCTGTTACTGCAAAGTACGTTTTCTAGCAAAACTATTATTTTACGGACTTTAACTCTTACTCTCATATGAGGCTGACCTAGACCAGTGTTTCAGCTCCTAGTTCATAGAAGGAATTGGCAAAAAGAGGCTAGCAGTGGGTATGTTTAAGCAATCATAACTTTTATTCTAATGGATTTATTTGAATGAAACTTTAAGATTGTGTGAAAATATGATTGTTTTGCATGTTGAAAGTCATTTCATGCCTGTCATTGGCATATTATGTTGACTAGCGCAACGCCTAGTACTGGCAATGCACCGTACTGGTAACGCCTAGTAACGGTAACGCCAAGTACTGGTAACGCTGAGTACAGCAAATTTGAAGCGATTCGGTTAAGAAACGGCGGAGTTATAAGGCCCCGTTTCCTGTTGGCGCTGCTCTGAGAGTGACACGCTCTCCCGATTCTCTTCCAATTTGCTGCCAGGCTTTGCCCGGGCCATAGCAAGCATGACAGCAAATTTGAGGCAATTCGGTTAAGAAACGGCGGAGTTATTCGTGAAAAGGTGAAGCAGCGTATAGCGCACGTGTTTCTGAACAAAATTGAAAACAAATGTGTGTTGTCTTGCTTTTTCATGTTAGTAAAACACACAACACTGATGAACAAACAACAGCAAAAACAACAACAGAAATCACTGACCTTGATTATTTTGTGTAATAATTAATTCATTACCGTATTTTTCGGACTAAAAGGCGCACCTGATTCTAAGGTGCACTCCCCAAATTTTACACAAAATTCAGATTCTGTTATTATATTTTCTTACTATTTTAATAGTCATATTATAAGGCGTAGGGGTCTTAGTCTGGGGGGAAAGTATCGCCTTATAGTCCGAAAAATACGGTAATTATGCGAACAGGTGCACAATCTGTAATTGCCATCATCATCAACTTCCTCCTCATCTCTCGGAGGAGGAAGTTGAGGAGATGAGGAGGAAGTTGAGAAGGAAGTTGATAATGATTGCAATTATAATGTTGATGAAGGTAAAGACTATAATGATGATGTCGATGAATTGAATGGTAACGATTTCTCGTTATGCTTTGTTGTGTTTCCCAGGTGGTTGAAGACGGCTACGAGTTCTTCGCCAAGCGTCAGCTGGTGACGCTGTTCTCTGCCCCCAACTACTGCGGGGAGTTTGACAACGCTGGTGCCATGATGTCTGTCGATGAGACTCTCATGTGCTCCTTCCAGGTATAGAGAGTCAGAGAGAGTCGGAAAGAGAGAGAGAGAGAGAGAGAGAGAGAGAGAGAATGACAATTTCTCAGTTTTCCTCTGCCCCCAACTACTGCGGGGAGTTTGACAACGCTTGTGCCATGATGTCTGTCGATGAAACTCTCATGTGCTCCTTCGAAGTAGAGAGTCGGAGAGAGAGAGAGAGAATAACAATTTCTCAGTTTTCCGATGCCCCCAACTACTGTGGGGAGTTTGACAACGCTGGTGCCATGATGTCTGTCGATGAAACTCATGTGCTCCTTCAAAGTAGAGTCGGAGAGAGAGAGAATGACAATTTCTCAGTTTTCCTCTGCCCCCAACTACTGCGGGGAGTTTGACAACGCTGGGGCCATGATGTCTGTCGATGAAACTCTCATGTGCTCCTTCGAAGGAGAGAGGGAGAGAGTCGGAGAGAGAGAGAGAGTGACAATTTCTCAAGTTTTCTCTGGGGTTAAAAAAGTGAAAAAGGAGAGAAAGAGAATTGAGCGCTCATTCTCAGAGCTGATTCTAGGGCGCGGGATTGGTACAATCCACCCAAAATCTGTTCCTTCCCGCAATAATCGTGTCTAAGCGCAGGCCGACGCACGCATATTTGCAGAACTGCCTGCACTTTTTACCGATCGCTGCGGGAATTCCTTCGTCGTCTGCTAAATCCGTCGTCTGCACAAACCGAAAGCATCGAGCAGGAATGAATGATTTCTCTACATTTCATTGGTTCCTTTACAATGTTAGTGTAAATCAACCAATCGCATTCATCTCGTTTTACCGACAAGAAGTTGCGAGAGTCCTACCCACCATGTTGAATTTTCTTCAAAATGAAGCGGACAACGACGCTCTTCGACTTTAATTTTTGTGGCGGCAAAGTAAAAGAAAAGATATCCTCTGCCAAACGAGTGTGCAGAAGATGTTGCAGAAACAGCTACTGCATCAACAGTCTCGGAGAAGCAGCCCGAAGATAACGGCACTAGTGCGAGGGAACACCGGTTCCAAGACGAGTGGCTGAAGAAGTGGCCATGGCTAGAGAAGATTGAATCGGCCGCCCCCCCCCCCCCCCCCCCCCCCCCCCCCCCCCCTCGTATCCATTGGACCTGCCCCCCTTTTTTCATTCTTAGGGGGGGAACGCCCCCACTTTTTCAAAATCCTAGAATCAGCTCTGATTCTCTTCCTTGCTCGTTGCAGACGCACTTTCAATTTAGAATTGAATCTTCTTTTTTTTGTTCAAACAAATTGAACGCCATGTGTCAAGCCAAACTAGCGACTGAATATGGCTGACATTTATGGGAGGTAGACAGCCATTCAACGGAGAAGGAATGACTCTTCTATTGTTGGACTTATTCGACAAGGTAGCAAATATCCCAAAGTAACGATTTACTATGCAAGACTCGACAAAAAACACAAACGCCCACCATATCATTTGCGGCAAATTTTCAAGTGAATTGCTAACTTTTCACCTATGGTTGTGAGACAAAATTTAATTATGATGTCATGCATTCACACATGTAATGAATTAAGTTACAGTTGTCAGACAGAGGGGGGGGAGCAGGGAGCAAAGAAAAACAAGTCATCCTTCTCCAGACCTGTTTACTCTACTCTTTTCGAGTAGTATTCTACTCAATTTGGACCTCTACTATTCAAAACTGAAAATAATGCTCAAATTACTCATTTTCAGTGAACATTGTTTGATGGTTTAATGAAGAGGACTACTCATTTCACACCAAAACTACTCATTTCAGCTATCCAGACTACTCAAGACTTGTGTAGGGGGTAAACAGGTCTGCTTCTCTATAAAGCGTGGGACTTTAAATTACATTCATTGTGTGGGTGATGATGGTGGATTGTCTCCTCTTGCGCAGATCCTGAAGCCGGCGGACAAAAAGAAGTTCCCTTACGGAGGGCTGAACCAGGGGAGACCCGTCACGCCACCTAGAGGCAACACCAAACCCAAGGGGAAATAATCTGCCTATGGAACCTCAGGGGAGAAGTGTGCTTTATGCACAAGTTTGGTGTGTGTGAGAGAGAGAGAGAGATATGTGTGTGTTTGTATGCTTGCACACATATGTGTGTGTGTGTGTGTGTTTCAGACCAGTTTACTCTACTCTTTTCGAGTAGTATTCCACTCAATTTGGACCTCTACTACTCTTCAAAACTGAAAATAAATTTGCTCTTTAATTCTTGATTACTACTCATTTTCAGTGAACATTATTTGATGGTTTAATGAATAAAACTACACATTTTGCACCCAAACTACTCGTTTCAGCTATCCAGACTGCTCAAGACTTGTGTAGGGGGTAAGCAAGTCTGGTGTGTGCTTGTGTCATGTGTGTGTGTGCATGTGTGTGTGTGTGCTCGTGCACAAATGGTTGTGATATTCCTTGAGAGCGCAAGTAAATGCCAGAAACTTGACGCTACTGACGCTGCTGTGAACACATTGCTATTCTTATTCTTATTCTTATTCTTCGATCGCTCAGACAGTTTCCTGTCTATTTTGAGCGCAGATGCGTCATGCTGCCGTTATGCGCCTAACTAAGAAATAATTAGGCCCAGCAAGTCCGACTTCGGCTGGAGGAAATCTTTTTGAAAGTGTTTCTTGAAAAAAGGCAGGAGACTGGACACTTCCAAATTTTATTTGACAAAGATAAAGATTTTAGGAATGGATCGATAAGGCAGAAAAATAGTAGGCTAGATGACAGTAAGCAAAGAGAGTGACAGATTAGAGGAAGTTGCAAGTACAGAACTTCCAGAAGGTGGGGGGACTATAAATTATACAAAAGACCCCCCGGTATCCCCAATGGGGGACATGTTGCTCTGATTTGTGAAGGGAGGGGAAAAAGCTTTGTGGGAGTATTTTGAAGGTTTTCCTGAACATCGTTTTACTTTTTGTGATGCTGAAAAAGAGGAGAAAGAGATGGGAGGTGAAAATAGAAAGAAGAGAAAAACTTGTGGCTTACAAGTACCCAGCCCATCCATATCTTTTTTCTTATTTTTTTTTTTTTTTTAAAGTGTTTGACTTTTTCAGAAACTTACATTTATTATATAGAGAGCACTGGGGGGGGGGGGGGGGTGTGTTGCGTACCCCTTTAGGTATGGGCAAAAATGACGCAAGCATGACGCAATTTCTATATAATCTACGATTTCGGGAGGGGGGGGGGGGGGGGGGGGGGGGTACGCACGGACCCAACCTACACGCAGACCTGTCAGTACTCTATACGCAAATTGTCTCCCAAGATATTATTTTAAAATTGGAATGATAGGGAGGGAGAAAGTATGGGGTGAAGTGCAAGGCAAAGAGAGGGTTGGGTGGGTGTGGGGGGCAGTGTTTGTGTGTGAGGGGGTGTTGAGGGGCTTGTGACTTGTAGAAATGCATGGGTGAAAGTTTTCCTTCTCAGCAAGGATTTCCTTAATTTAAAAATCAGAAAATAAGGAATTCCTTATTTTAAGAATTTGAAGGGGGCAAAAAACCTAGAAATCGACCGATTTGAGCAACCAAAAGCCACAAAGTATGGCTGCTCCTTAGAACTTTCACCTTCAATGTCAGTTTAGAGTTCAAAGCATTTCATAAATGTGAATGAAAGACCTCAGGAGAGCTCACAAAATTGGCATTTATCTGTAAATTCTTGTCAGCTTCTGGGATGTTTGCCCCAAAGATCCCCTAAGCAGATGGCTGCCCCTACACCCCACCGAAGCCTAAGCAGCCCCTGAACACCCCCCACCCCCACCCCCGCCTTATCCTTATTTTCAAAATCTGTCGCCTTCACCCATGGAAATGTCAGCCCAAGGATGAATGAAAATGTTGTACGTCGATGAAAGCAAAGGCAGCGATCCTCAAGTTATTTTGGCCGAATGAATGATGCAGGGTTTGAGAAATGGAATGCCATTTTCAAGGCTTTGAAAACTGGCTTTGGTCTGTGAACATTGTGAAATGGTTTGTAAAAAAAAATTCATTGATGCCATACAATTTGTGGTGTTTCAGTCATCAGAATTGTCAGAGGATTAAGAATTTCTGACAGAGGATTGGTTTCTCCTGTCAGAGGTTTTGCCTTTTTATTGAGTGTTGTCCTTCGTGTTAAATAGCATTTTAAAGTGATTTCTCACTATATTAAGCCTTTTTGGTGGTGTTCGGAACTCATTTCAATGTTGTCCCTCTTCAGTCTAGGGCCAAGATAGCCCATTTACCGCAGTTTTCAGAGGATTGGACTTCAGAGTATTCTGATGCCTGGTGTTTGCTTCCAGAATTCATAAAGAAGCAATTTGATTTGACATTTTTTCCATATAGCAGACGTTCCTCGATTTGTCGAGTATTGCTTCCCTTCACTATATCCAGGTCTTTTGGCTACACCGGTACAACCTGGATGATCAGGATCGAGGCAATCGTCATCATTGCGTGTCGTGAGAGGTCTTTGAAAATGAGATAAAGGGTCTTTGGAAAGGCCTTTGGAAAGTGTAAATGTTGATATGAACATTCTGTATGAACCCTGAATTGACAGTACCTTCTGGCTTTTACGTTTGAAATGTGATTGGACGTGTTGCTTGAGTGGTCTACGGTCCATCTTAGTCAGCCACACAGACAATAGGATGAAAGAGAGCGGGGAAAAAGCCTACCTAAAAAAAAAAAATTAAAAAGATGAGGGAAAAGGAAAAAAAAAGAGACGAGGAAAAAAGGAGAAATGGAAAGAAAATAAGAAAAGAAAGGGTTAAAAATGAAGGTGGAAGTGGTGGTGGGTTGCATGGTGAGTGAGCAAGATAGCGGAGAGCGGATGAATGATTGGGTGTGGTGTGAGAGCTACATATTTGTGAATGTAAATTTATGTTTCATACTTTCATTTAATATTTTTATTTTACACGGTGGAAGACAAGTTTCCATGTGCGTTGTACAATGCCAATGAACAATAAAGAAACATTAGTTTTTGATTGTATGGTTAGAAGTTGATTTTTGTTTTTATGTTATCCTGGGTACTCTCCCTTTATGTGTAAGTTTTGATGGGGCAGTGGGTGGTGCCTTGTGCCTCCATATTAGCTGGACGATTCCACCCCTTCTACGAGTCTCTCCTCGTGGGGATATCGAGGGGGGGGGGGATCTTGCGTGCAAATAGTTCCCCCACCTTCTAGAAGTGGAAGTTCCGTGCTTGTAACTTCCTGTAATCTGTCATGCTCTTTTCCTTCTGTCATCTATCTTTTTGACATTGATCCATTTCTCTTACCTTTTTTATTTAAACAAAATCTTCGAAATAATTTCCTCCTTTGAGCTCCAAGATCGGAAAGTGTCGGCTGTCTACAGTGGGGGGATGAGTGAAAACTGAAAACCGGACGCATAGAGTCATTGTTTTGAACTTCGAACGCCTGCAGGAATCAAGCGTTTTTCTCACGTCCCTGATCCTCAAATGTCTAAGCTTGAAGCTTCATAGCAAAGAAGCATAGCACACGATCATTGGGCCAATAATAGAACTTGATTCGTCATCAATTCTGTGTTATGGCTCTCTGAAGACAGTGAGGGTCTGTGTAGGTTACTACGAACAGTTGTGCATAATCCTGAACGTGGTTTTTTTCAATACTTCAGACAGGGCTGTCATTGCTTAAAAAAGCAATGACATGCACTTGAAGCAAATCATAAACTGTCAGAAAATAACACCCGAAGATGTTTTTTAAAAGTTTCAATCAGTGAAACACGCACCTCATACATTTATACAACTTTTAATCATGTGCCCCCTCCCTTCCCCTATCCGGGCACCTGTCACCTTTCTCTAACTGAGCTGTAGAACGTAGCCTTGCTTAGGGAGAGCCTTTCAACTTCCAATGTCTTGATTGGGGGGTTTTCAGTTAGGAAGCAGTAATATGTGATTCAAACTCAATTATAAAGAAAAATGGAAGCGTTTGACGATTTAAAAATTAGATGTTCGCTTTTATGGAGGAGTGTTAAAATCTTGTTGGAACTTCGAACACTACATTTCAACGCTCAAACTGTCTTTTATTCACAAATATTCCTCTTTTTATGAACCCCAACAGGGCCCCAATTGTTTAATGCAAAAGAAAACCACTTGTAGACAGCCTCTGCGACCCTGGCTCAACGGAAAATTTCATTGTTGTGACCCATCACGTCAGCACGCTATTTTTCCAAACTTGTACGCGATGACGCGCTGTTCATTCAGTGACTACACTTAATGACCTTGGTGGAACGTTTTCATTGGCGGTTTTATTGAGCAGACGACGGAGTTGTATAGATAAATGAATGAAGTTTTAATCTTGAGTCTGTCAACAAGGATTTCAAGGGAAAATAAAGCAAATAGAGATGTTCGTAGTATCACCAGCGTTCGCCATTGTACCCATTCACTCTACCCCGGTGCATACCTTGCCCATTATGGCCATATTATATACTATGGCCTGGGATTGCAGAAGTAGTATAAAATTAGATAACTGTTGGGAAGTTACTTGCATCATATTCGTAGCAAATGTTCAATTTCACTCAAGATTTTTATATAAAAAATTATACCTCTCAACTTGCTGTTATATTTGAGAAAAAGAAAATGAGACGAATCTCATTAAAAAGTTGTCGCTTTTTCTTATTTTATTGATGGTGTTATGTATCGAACGTTAGCAAAAATCACACCTGTGTGCTTTGCCATTGCTGTTGGTTGTAACTTGTTATTCCTTTTTTATGACAACTTTTATTGTGTGTGTGCATGCGTGTGTGTGTTTGTATGTGTATGTATGCTTATACATGTACAGACCTGCCTACTGCTACGATTTGGCCGTAGCAGCTACGAAAAATAAAGCTTTGCTATGGAGCTACGGCAACCTTAACATTGCTACGGAGAAAACAAAATGCCGCCGCATTTTATTTTTGCTTATGCCGTTCCCGGTTTTGTCTGTTTCTAAGAGCAGACGCCGTATCACGCGCGATAACCTAGTCACTTCCGTTTTTATGAAAGTGACTGTGCATGCGTTCTTATTACTTTCTCTGGGGGGAAAATGGCGGACTCCAGCAGCAGTAGCGATTCGGGAGATGTTTCAAATTAAGAAAACCAAACCCAAACCAGAAAACGAAAATCATCTGGCACACCATCTTGTTCTAAGAAAAAACATCGGCCTGCCGCACAAGTTTTCAAAATAGCTTACACGGAGGAGTGGCCTTGCATCGTCAGAAGTTGACTCGGTGCGAACCATGCTCTCAGTCACTGCAGTGCAACCTCTGCCATGCGGACTTCTCTGTGGTAGATACGATTGCCGTCAACACGTTCAATCGGCGAAACATAAGCAGTGCGTTTCGTTTCGGCTCAGGAAGAGAACAAATCGATTGCCGTCGTTTGTGGATGCTACGAAAAAATTTGCCATGCTACTGAAATTGATGGCTGGGCTACTGATTGGGAAAATTCCAAGTAGGCAGGTCTGCATGTATGTGTGTGTATGTGATGTTAACAAAAAATTGTTACAAAATGTTATTCACTAAAAGGTGAGGCTCTTTTGGAAAGTAGGTATCGCTCAAATATTTAATTTGCGAATGGAAACATGGATAACATATTTGAATAAACCAGCTTTTGTGCCATTCTTAAGGTATGTTTTGTGATTATGAAATAAACTTGTTTTGTGTAAACCACCTTTATGTGCCATTTTTAGTTATGTTTTTGTGATTATAAAATAAAACTTATTTTGTGTAAGCCACCTTATGCATGTGTTGTGGTTATAAAATAGTAAACTTGTTTCTTCAGCATAATTGTCATTAGTTTTCACAGAGGTCTTTTATTTACTGAATACGTCTTTTTTTTGTCTTTCTTTCTTTCTTTTTTCTCTTTTTTTTTCTTGTAAAGAAAATGTGCTTTCTGTGTGTGTTTCTCTGATGACATCACTGATATGCTGGCTTTTTGCTCTAACACAGTCAAGAGAGTCATATCCCCAGACCATTTTGCCGGATTGGCTCTGTCAGTTGACTTTTTCATGGCATGATTTGTACAAATTCATTTATCTTGAATTTTCTCTGGCAGTCAAGGGGTTAAATATGGCACTGGCTGCTGCGAAATATTGCCACAAAATTTTACCTTTATTAAAATTTGAGTAATTTGAAGGAAGAGAAGGATGGGCATGTATATTATTACAATAAATATATTATTTTTAACTGCCGTTTGTGTTGTGTGTGTGCCTTTTATGTGGCGGCTTGTGTGCAGACGGGAAATATGGACAGGTTTAGGTATTAGGTACTTTATAGTCACAGAGGCGTCTCTGTGAAATTTGGGTTGCTCCCACCTGGAGAGCGTGTCGCAGCCAGAGGCGCGCCACCCAATGTTTTGATTTTTTTTTTTTTTTTGCATGTGATTTTTGTCACTGATGGGGGGGGGGGGGGGGGGGGGGGGGGGGGGGGGGGGGGGGGGGGGGGGGGGGGGGGGGGGGGGGGGGTAAGTTTTGACCAAATGACAACTTTTTCGTTGCCATTGGGTTTAACGTATGCTAAGTGCATGGGCACACGGGACCTCGGTTTATCGTCTCATCCGAAAGACTCCACGTTCAGACCGTTAAGGCCTAGTGCAGAATGAGAGGAAAAAATCCCCCTGTACCCTGGTTCGAACTCGGGTTTACTTGACACGAAGCGAACGCGATACCACTGTGCCACTCTACACCATCTTTGTGCATCTTTGTAAGAAATCAGCAGGGATTGTAAATCGATAGCTTAATTGAAATATAGGTTTCTTTTAAACCTTTCGCCGCCAGCTGTTTTTCAGCACCAAAAAATACCATTAAACTAATACATGGGTACAGAAACAAAATCTGCAGTATTGCGAATTCCTCTGTGACATGCATAACATTAGACCTATCCTTACCTCCCAAAATTAAGAAAATAGGGTCTTTGGATAACAGATCCTAGTTTGATGCCTTTTAGTGACATGGGTGTTAAACCGTTGTGGTGCATAAATGCGACATTGGCGGTGAAAAGGTTAAACTTACCTGGGTAGAGAAAAAAAATCTGCAATATTGGGAATTCCTCTGTGACATGTATAACATTAGGCCTATCCTTACCTCCCCAAATGAAGAAAATAGGGTCTTCGGATAGCAGATCCTAGTTTGATGCCTTTTAGTGACATGGGTGTTAAACCGTTGTGGTGCATAAATGCGACATTGGCGGTGAAAAGGTTAAACTTACCTGGGTAGAGAAAAAAAATTGCGAATTCCTCTGTGACATGTACATGTATAACATTAGGCCTATCCTTACCTCCCAAAATTACGAAAATAGGGTATTTGGATAACAGGCCCTGTTTTTATGCTTTTTAGTGACATGGGTGTTAAGCCATAATGGTTAAACCATAAATGTGGTGCATAAATGCGACATTGGTGGTGAAAGGGTTAATGTACAAATGTTTTTCAATTTGTATTCTACAGGCATCAGAATTGTCAGAGGATTAACCCTTTCAACGCCAGCCATTTTTCAGTTAAAAATTTCCATTAACCTTACCTGGGTAGAGAAAAGATTCTGTCTGCAATATTGGGGATTCCTCTGTGACATGCATAAAATAGGGCCTCACAAAATGAAGAACATAAGGTCACTGGATACCAGACCCTCATTTGATGCCTTTCAGTAACATGGGTGTTAAATCATTGTGGTGCCAAGAGGCGACGGTGGCAATGGTAGGGTTAAGAATTTCTGACAGAGGATTGGCTTCTACTGTCAAGAGCTTTTGCCTTTTTATTGAGTGTTATCCTATTAGCTATTAGGTACTTTATAGTCACAGAGGCGTCTCTGTGAAATTCGGGTTGCTCCCACCTGGAGAGCGCGTCGTAGCCAGAGGCACAGGCGCGCCACCCAATTCTTTTTTGCGTTTTTTTTGGTGTGACTGATGAGGAAGGAAAGGGGCTGGTGGTAAATTTTGACCAAATGACAACTTTTTCGATGCCACTGGGTTTAACGTATGCTAATAAGTGCATGGGCACACGGGACCTCGGTTTATCGTCTCATCCGAAAGACTCCACGTTCAGATCGTAAGGCCTAGTGCAAAGTGAGAGGAAAAAATCCCCTGTACCCAGGTTCGAACTCAGGTTTACTTGACACGAAGCGAACGCGCTACCACTGTGCCACTCTACACCCTGTGTGTTAAATAGCATTTAAAAGTGATTTTTCACACTATATAGAGCCTTTTTGGTGCTGTTTGGGAACTCATTTCAGTGTTGTCCCTCTATAGTCTAGGGCCTTGATGGCCCTTTTACTGCTGTTTTCAGAGGATTGGACTTCAAACTATTCCAGGCATGGGAATTGTCCGCGAATTCGCGGATTTCCGCGAAAAAAATAATTTTTATGTCAAAGTTTTAGTTACTAAATACTTCAATTTTTATGATAATATTATATTTTAACGCTGTAAAAATTAGGGGGGAGGGGGGGCTTTTCAGAGTTTTTTGTCTCTGACAATTCTGATGCCTGATTCTACCTTGTGTGATTTTTGGGTTTTTTTTAAACAGGCTTGATTTTTTTTCTGACCTTTCAGTGTGTACTGTTGATAAACCGCCTTGATATGTACACTATCATCACAAATCATATCTGAATTTTTTTTTTTAATTTTAGCTTCTTTTTCCTTTTCTCTTTCCAGTTTAGGATAGGGGAATCTTTAACCCTTTCACCGCCAAAGTCGCATTTTAGCACCACAGTGATTTAACACCCATGTCACTAAAAGGCATCACATTGGGGTCTGTTATCCAAAGACCCTATTGTCTTAGTTTGGGGAAGTAAGGATAGACCTTATTTTATAACAATTATATATCACAGAAGAATCCCCAATACTGCAGATGGGTTTTGTTCTCTATCCAGGTAAATTTAATGGAAATGTTTGGTTGAAATAATATGGTTGGCAGTGAAAGGGTTAAAACAGACAACAATGCCTTTCTTTACGTGAAACGTCCCTTATCATTGTTGCCATATGATATTATATTTTTCGGACTTGGTATACAACAACGCTTACGGCTCTTGGAAATCTCCATCTTAGTCCGTCACACAGACAAAAGTACGAAGGAGAGCCGTGGGGGAAAAAAAAGAAAGGGATCAAGAAAAAAAGTTTTGAAGAAAGGACAAAAATGGAGGCAGAAGTGGTGGTGGGTTGCATGATGAGTGAGCCAGATAGCGGAGAGCAGATGAATGATTGGGTGTGGTGTGTGAGAGTTACATGTTTGTTTTAATGTAATTTTTTTTTTTTTGGCTGTCCCATTTTCCGGGCCGTTCAGTGGCGTTGCTCCCACGCCGCTCATTCCGAATCCCAATTCGCAGCCACACCCCGGTTTGTTCAAGTCGCAGAATTAATGTAAATTTATTTTTCATGTCTTTAATTCATATTTTGATTTTGATATATCTCATCATTATTTTACACGGTTGAAGACAAGTTTCCATGTGCGTTGTATAATGCCAAATGGACAATAAAGAATCTTATGAGTTATGACTTACATTTGTTTCCCACCAGACTCAGTCCCTGGTGCCTTATGCTATGACTAATAAAATAGTAAGAAAATATAATAATCTGAAATTTGGGTTATTAGTCTGACAAATATTTTGATACATTTTAGAGTGTCATGACGAAGTACGGGAATATTTTTGACAAACAGTAGTGTTATATACCGTCAACACTGGACTATAAGACGCACCTGTATATAAGCCGCATCCTTTAAATTGACAAAATATTAGGTATTTATTCACATATAAGCCGCACCAGTTTATAAGCCGCAGACAAAATTAAATGTGCACAAAGCAGCACAAATATATAAATTTTCCTATGAGAACATGAGTATTTAATGGTCTCGCACACTTGAAACATGAGATTTGAATACTGATTACCAAAAGCAGTTTTGAATCTCAAAATAGGCTAAATAATGTGGCCAGAAACGGATTTAATCATACTGATAAATATAGAATGGGAAAAAATCCACATATAAGCCGAATCGGTCTATAAGCCGCATGGGCCAAAGTTGAGGGGAAAAGTAGCGGCTTATAGTCCGCATTTTATGGTACTGGAACATTTTTGACAAATGACATTAGTATTAAGCATAGGAGCATTTTTTTCAATTAACTAGAGTGTTAAGACGCTATATCACCAGCCGCGCGACACATTTTCATTTTCAGAATGGCGCAATGATCTTGACCTTTGACCAATGACATTCATTTTCGAACGTGGCCTAGATGTGGTAACTACCTATGCGCCTGCAAAATTTGAGCCTCTTCGGCCCCTCCGTTCAAACGATATTGTATTAACATACAATACATACATAGAGGTGTAGAGTGGCACAGAGGTAACGCGCTCGACTCGTGTCAAGTAAACCCGAGTTCGAACCTGGGTACAGGGGATTTTTCCTCTCGCTTTGCACTAGGCCTTACGGTCTGAATGTGGAGTCTTTCGGATGAGATGATAAACCGAGGTCCTGCATGTGTGCCCATGCACTTGGCACACGTTAAACCCAGTGGCAACGAAAAAGTTGTCATTTGATCAAAATTTACCTACCTCCCCCCCCCCCTTCCTTCCTCATCATTCACACAACAATTGCATGTGAAACAAAAACAAAAAAATATGTGGCGCGCCTCTGGCTGCGACGCGATCTCCAGGTGGGAGCAATCCGAATTTCACAGACGCCTCTGTGACTATAAAGTACCTAATACCTAATAATAATAGTCAGCCAACCAAGAACAGACAGACAAAAGTCACTGAAAACATAACCAGCTTCGCTTGTGTGATTTTTGGAGAAATAGCAATGAGGACATGAAAATTTTTGAGGATCATATAGTAATAAGCACAGGAACAGCTTTTTAGTAATGTCATTAACCCTTTCAACGCTAGCCATTCCTCAGCCAAAATGTACCATTAAACTTACCTGGGTAGAGATTTCGTCTGGAATACTGGGGATTTCTCTGTGACATGCATAAAATAGGGCCTATCCTTACCTCCCAAAATCAACAACATAAGGTCACTGGATACCAGACCCTCATTTGATGCCTTTCAGTGACATGGGTGTTAAATCATTGTGGTGCCAAGAGGCGACAGTGGCGATGAAAGTTTTTTTTTATTAGGTATTGGAACATTTGTTAGAAATAGTGATGCTGAGTATAGGAACTTTTTTGTTCAGATTGTAGCTGAACCTTGTTTCTCAATGTGTGGTTACACAGTTTGATTGTACAGAACTTTGGTGTCATTTCAAGATGCTGTGTACTTAAAGAAAAGCAAAAGCTGAATTTTACAGTGTGGAGCTGAATTTTTTACTCAATGATGTGGAGGCATACAATTTTTAGTCTTCAATCTTCAAATATTTTAGTCATACCGTCTAAAAAGACTATAAGTGACTTGAGGTTGCGCAATGCTTCCTAATTTTTATTTTTTTATTTTTGGCAAAAAAGAAGAAGAAAAGAAATGGGGAAAGTCTATTTACTCCTATCTCCAATTGTGTGTGTGTGTGTGAGTATAGATGCATGTTTATGGACCATAGACCTTTGTTTCACAGTATCCAGGCAAGACCAATCCGGCTACCATAGCGGGGGGCAAGCCCCTGCCCTTCATTTACCACTACTTTGATCTAGGCCCCCCCCCCCCCCTAACCCTATCTTGAATTTTAAAATAACAACCAGACCTGTTTACCCATAAGATTCCACCATATTTTGTACACATATTTGACAAAAATATCATAAAAATGTTACATGGGACAAAAATGTGGTAAAAAAAAAAAAAAAATCACTTTTGACACAGTATTTCAACAAGTTATAAAAAATGTATGCATGTTTACACTCCGTTGTGGAAGCTTTCTTGTTGGAGTACTCCTATTTTTGTGAAAAATACACTTATTTTGGATTTCGAATACCTGAAGCCCAGTTTCAGGGTAAACAGGCCTGGACATGTTGTTGAGCTCCCTCTTGAATAATACCAGAGGGAGCCTCTCACAGACCTGTTTACTCTACTCTTTTCGAGTAGTATTCTACTCAATTTGAACCTCTACTACTCTTCAAAATTGAAAAAAAATGCTCTGATTACTCATTTTCAGTGAACATTGTTTGATGGTTTAACCCTTTCACCGCCAGCCATTTTTTTTATCAAAATATTTCCATTAAACTTACCTGGGTAGATGAAAAATTATGTCTAATATTGGGAATTCCTCTGTGACATATTTAAAGTAAGGCCTATCCTTACCTCCCAAAAATTAAGAGAATGGGGTCTTTAGATAAGAGACCCTGATTTGATGCCTTTTAGTCACATGGGTGTTAAATCATTGTGGTGCAAAAATGCGACGTTGGCGGTGAAAGGGTTAATGAAGAGGACTACTCATTTCACACCCAAACTACTCATTTCAGCTATCCAGACTACTCAAGACTTGTGTAGGGGGTAAGCAGGTCTGCTCTCAGCTTCTGCAGCTGGGAGAGAATTCCACACAAGAAACACATACTATGCTGTTTGGGGTAAATATTGGTGTGTGTGTAGAGACAGCTTGTGATTGCTCATTTACATGAAAAACACATTCAGTTTGCCATCCAAGCATCATGTCGGGGGCTCGATCAGCGAGACCCGACTGGCTGGGTCATCTTCGTAGAGTGGGGTTTTGTTTTATTTTGTCTCTTTTTGATGTCAGCACATAGTATCATAAAATCAAACTGGTGATTGTGGATACTCCACGGTAGAAGAAGAAGCAAGAATGTAGATTTAAGCGTTTGCATTTTTGTACAAATGGTTTTTCGTTTGGGGAAGGGGGGGGGGGGGGGGGATGTAATGAATCGGTCCATCAAGGTCAGAACTTGGTTTTACTCTTCTTTTACCTTTTATCTTTTCTTTTGGCTGGTTGCCTTGCATGCATTTATTAGTGAATAAAATAAATGATGGAGTTTATGTTTTGATTTTACTGTATGAGTGTATATGTATGTTGCACGTGCAACTGTGTGTGTATGTGCATGGTTTGACGTTTGTTGGCAGACATTTTGCCACATTTGCGTTCATTTGACATACATTTTGTTTCCATCAATGTCGCTAATTTTGTAGGCATGCTTCTACATTTTGAACTCCAGTCATTCACACAACAACATACAGTATTTATACGGCGCTGAATCTTGATAGAAATCAAATCAAAGTGCACACACATGTTAGCATTCATAACGCATTCAAGCAAAAATATAATGCAAAGCGATCACACACGTATGACATAAATGGGCTAATGTTAAGATCAGCTCCCTCCGCTGTTCCAGGGTGAAGTTGGCCAATCAGCTTAACGGAAAAGGTAAATCGGAGGGAGCTGATTGGCCAACTTCACCCTGGAACAGCGGAGGGAGCTGATCTTAACATTAGCCCATTTATGTCATACGTGTGTGATCGCTTTGTATTATATTTTTGCTTGAATGCGTTATGCGTTATGAATGCTAACGGAGAGAGCTGATCTTAACATTTGCCCACAAATGGTATACAGCAGAAACAGACCTAAAGGCAAGAGAAAGAGAGTGGAGTCTCAATGATGGGGGAACAGGTGGGTCACACACACACACACACACCAATTTTGACGTTTCCCTCTTTATTCATTTTCATTGCTTATTCCAAAACACGTAAAGGAGAAAATAACCCAGTCAAGATAACACAACCAACACACCCATAGAAGTGTCGCAACATAAATGTTCATCAGTTCTAACACCACCCTCTATGTGGTTTGAGCGCTAAGGACTTCATAACATGCTAAACAAATTCTACTGATGCATAGGCTGACATCTTGACTGCACCATTTGTCGTAACAACACAGCTATTACAAAGAAACGCCATTTTCTATTCACACACACACATAAAATGTACGCACTCACGCACACATGCACGATCCAAACAATGTCTATTGTCATGATTTTCCATCTATTCATTTTTATTCTTCACTTATGTTGGGGGTGGGTGGCTCAGCTCAGCTCTCGCCTCGTGTGTTTGAGCAGACATGCATACAGCACTTAGAACACTGCGTCATTCTTACATTGATGCCATTTATATTTTTGCGTCACATTTTGCAAGTTTTATCAGTTTGTGGCCACTGGCCACCCCTAATTTTTCTTTAAAAAATGTCTGCAAGTCACTGACTCGCATCCTGCGGTTTCAAGCTTTGACGCCATTGTAATTGTTGCTATGGTATTTCACCGAGTAATGGAGGTAAGCAACTTTAATTTTCACGAAGTGCTCTCCTCTAAATTATTTTCGAAAATCGTCTTATTGACATGTTTCTTACATCTAATACTGTAATAGTATGGCTTGTGCTGATTGTGTATACTAGAAGTAAGAAATAAATTATGCGGATAGGTTTCCGTATTATGTGCACAAGCCTTTATATTATTTCTTACTTCCAGATTATTATTGCGGATAGGTTTCCGTATTCACAGCTCACATTCTCAGCATCAGAAAGTTAGACCCAGATTTCACTGCCTAGGCCCTAAGCTTTCCCATTTTCCAGCAGCAGTGAGCGTGCCAAAAATAGACCTCTCCCTTTTTTTTTCTCCTGCTGCCTTCAAGGCCTTTCTGACCTTTTAGTTACCTCTCCCTTACTGGCTGGATAGAGATAACACTCTCTCTCTCTCTCTCTCTCTCTTAAAATTAGAACAGCAGTGGTGCTGGCTCAGATGAGAAGCAGGCAGGAAAAAGGAAGGGTAAATGGCTAGAGTGGGCCAAACTTTATGAAGCCAGAATGCGGCAGAAAAACATGCTGTGATTATGTGCACAAATCTTCATATTATTTCTTACTTCCATGTTATTATTGCGGATTAGGATAGGTTTCTGTATTATGTGCATACATCCTAAAGGGCCAGCCACACGTCCACTAAAATCCAACGACTGTACGGTACGATTCGATCACATGGTCTCGAAGAACAAAATGTGATTCGCACTTCGAGACCACGTGATTGAATCGTATCGTATCGTACAGTCGTGCGATTTTAGTAGACGATATGGCTGGCCCTAGCCTTATATAAAGAATTTTGTTTTTCCTGCGCTGCATAATTCTTTGAACCCCAGTACATGTCAGTAATTGCCGGTTATGGCAGGTGGACATTATTGGAAGAAGAAGAAGAAGAATTGAATCACGTATTCCATGACTGATGGTGGTTTACTCTACAACTCCTGTTTGCCAGAGGGTGCAGTGTCTATGACTTTCTCTCGGTAGGGTCCAGTTTTGTACTCTTGGGGAACCTGGGCATTCTTCGAGCTCTTCTTGAAGAAGCCTCTCCTAAGCAGCAGATCGTTGAGTTCCTTGCGTGTGTATGACGTCATGTCGATTTTCTGTCATCAGAACAACAACGAATGATGATGTTATAGCATGATGATGATGACGTCATGGCTGTCATTCTGACAGAATATTAAGTTATATCATATTAGCATCGAGGACGTTGTCATGCCTGTCGTGATAACACAATAAATGAGCATAATGATGTTGACCTCATGACTGTCCTCGCGGAACACAATGACTAATGATGTCATAGCATAATGATGATGTCATGTCTGTCATGAGAACACAATACATGATGATGTCATAGCATAATGATGATGTCATGCCTGTCATGAGAACACAATAAATGATGATGTCATAGAGCAGTGACATCATGTCTGTCTTGAGAACAGTGAATGAGGATGCCATAGCATAGTGATGTCTTTGTTGTGTTTTTTAAGAAAAAGTTATAATTCCAAAGTTCAATGATTAACTTGTTGAAGAATACCGTAACCACAAAACACAACCATGTTTGAAACAGTAGAATACACTTTCTAACCCTTTCACCGCCAGCCATATTTCAGTCAAATATTTCCATGAAATGTACCTGGGTAGAGATCAAAACCCATCTGCAGTATTGGGGATTCTTCTGTGACATATATGAATAAGGTCTACCCTTACTTTCCAAAACTAAGACAATAGAGTCTTTGGATAATGGACCCCAATTTGATGCCTTTTAGTGACATAGGTGTTAAATCACTGTGGTGCTAAAATGCGACTTTGGCGGTGAAAGGGTTAAACTACAGAGAAACAACTACAAAAACATACTCCGAGTCTCCTAAGGATAAAGCATATTTGGTATTGCATACTTGGTACATTGTATATTATATACTTTATGGTCACAGAGGCGTCTTTGTGAAATTTGAGTTGCTCCCACCTGGAGAGCGCGTCGCAGCCAGAGGCGCGCCGTGCAATTTATATTTTGGGGGCATGCGATTTTTGATGAGGAAGGAAAAGGGATTTTGAAAGAGAGAGAGAGAGAGAGAGAGAGAGAGAGAGAGAGAGAGAGAGAGAGAGAGAGAGAGAGAGAGAGAGAGAGCAATCTTTGCCACCAAACTGAATACAGATCCATCAATAAAATGATCAGATCAGTCACAGACAAACAACGCACAATGGCATAAATACACATGGGAACATACTCGTATTTACAATACAGACGCTAGCACAAAAACCAACTATCACACACACACACACACACACACACACACACACACACACACCACACACTCACGGTGAGAGAGAGAGAGAGAGAGAGAGAGAGAGAGAGAGAGAGAGAGAGAGAGAGAGAGAGAGAGAGAGAGAGAGAGAGAGAGAGAGAGAGAGAGAGAGAGAGAGAGAGAGAGAGAGAGAGAGAGAGAGAGAGAGAGAGCAACCACTAGAAAGACGCAGATAGATAAAACATTTTAAAAAAAGAACCCCTCAAAAATGCATGAACCGTCTTTTTTTTTTCTTCGGTGGAAGCAATAAAACGCTAGCTGCCAATAGATTTTATCTTGATCCTGTTCCTTAGCTGTCACCACGACAAGGACTGACACCGGCATGATAAAAAAAACCTGACGTTTGAATGTCCACGACATCACTCTGCGTGTGTCACGTACACCTGTTGCGCGTGAGTGTGCATGCGTGACAGTGTAGACAATAACGAAAGTGATGCCATAAGGTACTATCATATTTTTGGTTGAAAGCCAGAAGTACTACAGTGGAACCTCCCTTATAAGACTACCCATTATAAGGCTCCCTCCCATATAAGACCTTCTTCTCTGAGACATTGCCCTTCTTTGTACGCATTAAAATTACCTCCGTTATAGGACCCTCCCTCCATCCAAAATGAGGTCTTATAAGGGAGGTTCCACTGTATCATATTTCTGGTTGAAACCCAGAAGGTACTAACACAGAAGGTACTAACATATTTCTGGTTGAAACCCATAAGGTACTATCATATTTCTGGTTGAAACCCATAAGGTACTATCATATTTCTAGACATCGTGCAGAAAAAAAACAACCAAAGTTATCTTTGAGGCATGGTTATAGTTTGTTTGTTTTCATTCCTTCCATTTTTACAAGACTTTAGTTTCGTATGGCTGCTTATATGATGCGCTCAAGCTCAGTCAATAACTGTTGTAATCTTATAACAATCAATTGCCTCAGAAGCAGTATAGGCCTATTGGCTGCCTGTATCTTATATGATTGATGCGCTCGAGCTTAGTTAATAACTGTTGTAATCTTATAACAATCAATTGCCTCAGAAGCAGTATAGGCCTATTGGCTGCCTGTATCTTATATGATTGATGCGCTCGAGCTTAGTTAATAACTGTTGTAATCTTATAACAATCAATTGCCTCAGAAGCAGTATAGGCCTATTGGCTGCCTGTATCTTATATGATTGATGCGCTCAAGCTCAGTCAATAACTGTTGTAATCTTATAACAATCAATTGCCTCAGAAGCAGTATAGGCCTATTGGCTGCCTGTATCTTATATGATTGATGCGCTCAAGCTCAGTCAATAACTGTTGTAATCTTATAACAATCAATTGCCTCAGAAGCAGTATAGGCCTATTGGCTGCCTGTATCTTATATGATTGATGCGCTCAAGCTCAGTCAATAACTGTTGTAATCTTATAACAATCAATTGCCTCAGAAGCAGTATAGGCCTATTGGCTGCCTGTATCTTATATGATTGATGCGCTCGAGCTTAGTTAATAACTGTTGTAATCTTATAACAATCAATTGCCTCAGAAGCAGTATAGGCCTATTGGCTGCCTGTATCTTATATGATTGATGCGCTCGAGCTTAGTTAATAACTGTTGTAATATTATAACAATTGCCTCAGAAGCAGCATAGGCCTATTGGCTGCCTGTATCTTATATGATTGATGCGCTCGAGCTTAGTTAATAACTGTTGTAATATTATAACAATCAATTGCCTCAGAAGCAGTATAGGCCTATTGGCTGCCTGTATCTTATATGATTGATGCGCTCGAGCTTAGTTAATAACTGTTGTAATATTATAACAATTGCCTCAGAAGCAGCATAGGCCTATTGGCTGCCTGTATCTTATATGATTGATGCGCTCGAGCTTAGTTAATAACTGTTGTAATATTATAACAATTGCCTCAGAAGCAGCATAGGCCTATTGGCTGAAATGAATCTAGCTTTTGGTGAAGGTTTGCATACTGCCTGTATTAATGCTTTCTGGTTCTGTTGCGATTATTTTGCTTGCCCTAGCCCACCCACACTCTCCCTGTCCGCCTTCCCTCCCCCCTCTCTCTCTCTCTCTCTCTCTCTCTCTCTCCCTCTCTCTCTCTCACACACACACACACTCACACACACACACACACACACACACGCACGCGCGCACTTTCTTTGCCCCAAATCCCTTCTTCTTTTTTTTCCTTCCCCCATCACGGACATACTCTCTCTCTCTCTCTCTCTCTCTCTCTCTCTCTCTCTCTCTCTCTCTCTCTCTCTCTCTCTCTCTCTCTCTCTCTCTCTCTCTCTCTCTCTCTCTCTCTCTCACACACACACACACACACACACACACACACACACACACACACACACACTACTAATACACACACACATATACAAACACACACATACACATACACACACACACACACACACACACACACACTCACTCTTTTCACCTCATTTTAATTCAATATTTGTTTATGTCTGTTTTGTTCTTGTTTAATTAATGTATTTATTTAAGTCTAATATCACCATTGTTGTGAACAGACTTTAAATTAAATCAATCAAATCAACACACACACACACGATGCCCCTTCACCTCTATGGGTGTTCCCTGAGCGTTTAGAAAGAACAGGTCGGGAGGAGCCCCAGCGATGTCTCTGAACTGGACATTGTGACTGAGACCGCTGGTCAAGGAACAAGACAGTACTTACAGACTAAAATAAAAGGGGCTGACACAATGCAAACTTCTAATCGAAAGAGGATTAAAAAAGCTCCGAGGTGAGCCTATACGTTTGCTGAGTGAAACTGTTATAAAATTAGTTTTATCATGATTAAAATAGTTTCAGTTTTTCAAAAGCTTCTATGGTTGCCACGAATGTACGTGTCACCCACAAGCGAACCAATGTCTAAGCATGTAAAGTGTCGGGGGATAATTTGTTCTACGTTTTGAACTGCCATAAGGCCAGAGAGAGAGACAAACACAGAGAGAGAGAGAGAGAGAGAGAGAGAGAGAGAGAGAGAGAGAGAGAGAGAGAGAGAGAGAGAATAGAATTGAATTCAATGAATGTTGAATTGAATTGAATGAATTTTATTTATAGAGGGTAATAGAATAAGCAATAACATGCTTTTTTACATCCAGCTCTCTGGAAAACAAAATTACAAATATAAAAGTAGAAATGAAAAAGGAAAATGAGCACAGACAAAGCAATATAAGAATGCAAAATACAACCCTATATAGTTGCACGACAATAACAATATCAAACCTAATATTATCAACGATACTCATTTTTAACGTGCATAAATTAAGAGTAAGCGCATACACACGGAGAAAAACCCCATCCTACTTTTCATACAGAGAGAGAGAGAGAGAGAGAGAGAGAGAGAGAGAGAGAGAGAGAGAGAGAGAGAGAGAGAGAGAGAGAGAGAGAGAGAGAAATCGTTTCGCTCCCTCTCACCTTAACAAAACGGAATTTTGTTCGAGATTTTAAGAAGCGCTTGAGAGAGGGCGAGGTCACTGGTTCGGCACTGAAAATTATAAATTGCAACATTTTATTTCTCTTAAAGGTGGACCCTGACGGATGAGTTTTTGCAAGAAACACGTCGAGATCACCAGAAAGACAGCCTTTTCAAGGATCGGAACACTCACTTTGCTCTGGTTTCCTAGAACTTAAACCGTCAAAATGGCGATTCCTCCTTGGCGGAGATGCCGGAGAGAGTAGCCATTTTGGCTGGGGTGGGTGAAGGTCACTCATTTTGGTTGAAGCGTTTTCTTTTATTGTAGTGCAGTAAAAAAAAAAAAAAAGCGAGCTGTTTCCTTTGTTGTGAGCGAAACTCCTTTAGATAATCTGTAAAAAAATAAATTCAAGAAATTAAAAAAGGCTTGTATTGCGAAAATTTCGTGCAAACGATTTGGTCTAAACGCAGGCGGCCATTAGAAAAGAGACGCACACGCCTTCTCTTTGGGTGAAATAATTTGACTTCCAGCACCTCCGCCAAGGAGGTATCGCCGATTTGACGCCGGTTTGATTTCCAGGAAACCAGAGCAAAGTGAGTGTTGCAATTTCTGTAAAGGGTGTTTTCCTGGTGATCTGGACGTGTTTCTTACAAAAACTCATCCGTCAGTGTGGCCCTTTAATAATATTCAACATGTAGGGGGCACGGTCAAAACAAGGGGGGGGGGGATTTAAAGGTTAGCAACAAGACGAGATGAGAGAGTTCAGAGTTACGGTTTGAGTGGAAACAATAACATTGTATGCAATCACACACACACACACACACACACACACACACAGATACACGCGCGCGCACACACGCACACATACATGCGCGCGCGCGTACCACACACACGTGCGCGCACACATACACGCGTACGCACACACATTATACTATCTCTCTCTCTATATATATATATATCTCTCTCTCTCTCTCTCTCTGCGCGCACAAAAGCATGCATGTATAACACATGTCATTCTGGTATCCCGACTCAAAACAGCATCAGCATCAGCATCAGCATCATCATCATCCCCACCTCCACCACCATCACCATGTATTGTTTATGTATATTTTGACGAGTATAGAGGGTGGGGTGGCGGAGAGGTAGAGGGGAGGGAGGGAGGGGGGGAGATGGGGGAGAGAAGTGGTATGTGTGTGTCCAATTAACTTTTTTTATTATATCGCAATGTTTATGTATGACCCCTGTGGTACAAGTATTTTTGATTTCTGATGTATTCTTGATCGTTGATTGCATGTCATATATATATATCGTAATGTTCATGTATGGCACTATTGACTGTAATTTGTTATTGTAAGGCGCTTTGAGCTGTATTTATCAGGATATTGCGCCATATAAATATAATTATTCATTATTATTATTATTATTATTATTATTATTATTCATTATTATTATTCATTATTATTATTATTATTATTATTATATTTTATTATTATTATTATTATCATGATCGTTATCAATGACAGCTAAGGATACAACAGAGGGAGATCGTGGTGAATGAACCTCTTGACCTCTGGGAGCTTCTTCAGCTGTCACCCGTTGCAGCTCTGAAACAACAACAAAAATCAAGATGGTGAAGACTGTGACATACACACGTACTCCCAGTTCAGCTGTTTTTTCTCTCTTACTTTATCATCCTAACGACTCCTACCAGCGCTTTTCTTGGGGTGATATAATACTAGCTTCTAGCCTTTCCACGTCCTAGGGCTCCCACTAAAATTCTACAAGACCCTCTAAAAGAATGTGCAGGGGGTCCCAGGGATGCACTAGAAAAATTCTTGTTAGCATTCACTATGCCATTGGGACCCTCTATCCCGCCTCTGGGACCCTCTATAATGCACGTGAAGGAGTCCCTGGGACCCCTTGTCTTGCGGAGCGATTGGGAGCCCTGCGTCCCAAACCAATCTACCTGCTCTCTCTCATTCGAGTAGCTTATGGGTAAACGAGACAAGTAGGTCTAAAGCTGGAATTCCATATAGACGAAACGGATTTTTTTTCCCCGTTCCGTCCAGAAACTTTCGTGAAGAAAACCGAAGTTTTGAATCCATATGGCATATAACGGAAACGGCAAGTGTCTTTTTCCTTAGATAATACAAGAAAAAAATGTGCGCGCACGGGGTTAACGTGATGACCTCCAGGGTCGGATCCAGGGGGGGGGGGGAGGAGGTTACCTGGGTTCCGTAACCCCCCCCCCCCCCACACACAAAAAAAAAAAGAAGAGAAGGAGAAAAAAAAGAAGAAGATAGAATGGTAGGCCTACTTAGGTGAAGACGGGTAAAAAGCCCATGGGCGGGTAAGAAGCCCATGCCAAATATCTCATGAAATAAAGCATAATATGGCTTAGGCTGGGAGGACGTAAAACAAACTTTTCTTCAATGTCAGTCACATTTTGCCCATGAGACGAGTGTTAATGTTTAGCATTCGTCTCATGGGCAAATTTGACGGAAACTTTCTTTATTTCATGAGATAACTGAAATGGGCTTCTTACCCGCCCACCTACTGTCTTCACCTACTGTTTTGTTGTTGTTGTAAGGTACAATTTATAGGGAGTTTTGGCACTTCATTGTGCTAAAAAAAAGCTTCAGCGTTGCCCATGTACCCCACCTGGGGTCTACGCGGCCCCCAGATCCCCGCCCTTGTTTGCAACCCCCCGGCCCTGACCTCGACCCAAACCCCTCCTTTTCATACCTGACCCAGGCATTTTTCTTCTTAAAGTAAAATCATGGTGCCGGGCCGGCAACGGCAGAATTCGCTACATGACCCTGTGCCGTTTCGTTGCCGTAAGCGTTGCCTTTGACGTTTTGCCGTTGACGTTTCGTCTTCGTGGTTTCAGTAGAACTTTAGTTTGAGCGATTAACACGAAATAATGTTTGCCTTTGTCGTTACCGTCGCCGTGCCGTTTCCGTGCATGTGGAATTCCATCAGGGTGATCTCACCCACTCAAGGGTGGGGCGTTGTGCTTGCCATGTACGAGCTGCATAGCTGATTGGTGGGTGGGCAAGCTCTGTACTCTCACTCTATCTCTAGCGCTCCACACACATTATGGGTTGCATTATGAAGTTACCTGCCATTTTTTTTCCCCACAATGGTCTACTGACTGGTTTCGGCAGGAACATCAGTGAAATCATTCACGTGCATACATATGACGTTCACACGCACACACACACATTCATACGCGCGCACACGCGCACACACACACACACACACTCATACGCGCGCGCGCGCACACACACACACACACACACACACACACACACACACACACACGCACGCACGCACACACACACACACACACACACACACACACACACGCACGCACGCACGCGCACACACGCGCACGCACACACACGCACACACGCACGCACACGCACACACACACATGCAGACATAGAAACACACAGGCCCTCGTTCCCATTGTAATAAACTCCATTTCTTATAGAACTGGGAGAAATAAACAAAAAAGACACCACCAAGAGCACTGCACTTCTCTGGACGTCGTTTTTAACATTCAGCTTATAAAAAAGAAAAAAAGGTCTAGACGCAGGGCTCCCAGGGACCCCCATTTGGGGGTCTATGAAGTACTAACATTCTAAAGGACCCTCTAAAAGAATGTGCAGGGGGTCCCAGGGATGCACTAGAAAAATTATCTTTAGTATTCACAACGCCACTGGGACCCTCTATCCCGCCTCTAGGACATCTCTATACTGTAAGTGAAGGAGTCCCTGGGACCCCTTGTTTTGCGGGACGATTAGGAGCCCTGAGACGCCTATCAGTAAAGAGCAGAACTTCTCAAGATAAAAGAAAGAAGAAAGAAAAACAAACAAAAAAACTAAAGAGAAGAGAAAAAATCTGATAGTACCTTCAGGGTTTCAACAAAAAATATGATAGTACCTTTTGTGTTTCAACAAAAAAATGATAGTACCTTCTGGGTTTCAACAAAAAATATGATAGTACCTTCTGGGTTTGAACAAAAAATATGATAGTACCTAGTACCTTCCTTCTGGGTTTCAACAAAAAATATGGGTTTCAACAAAAAATATGATAGTACCTTCCGGGTTTCAACAAAAAATATGATAGTACCTTCAGGGTTTGTACCAGAAATATGATAGTACCTTCCGGGTTTCAACAAAAAATATGATAGTACCTTCAGGGTTTGAACAAAAAATATGATAGTACCTTCAGGGTTTGTACCAGAAATATGATAGTACCTTCTGGGTTTCAACAAAAAATATGATAGTACCTTCAGGGTTTGTACCAGAAATATGATAGTACCTTCTGGGTTTCAACAAAAAATATGATAGTACCTTCTGGGTTTGAACAAAAAATATGATAGGGTTTGAACAAAAAATATGATAGTACCTTCTGGGTTTCAACAAAAAATATGATAGTACCTTCTGGGTTTGAACCAGAAATATGATACAGTGGAACCTCCCTAGAGAAATTTAAACACAAACTTCAAACTAATAGGTCTAACAGTAAGGTTCTTATGACGAAAATGTTTCTCAAGTACAGTATCTATTTTTGCCCTTGAACACGTTTTATTCCAATATTTAAGCATAAAAG
>CM065700.1:9649828-9672328 GCA_017654935.2 Phymorhynchus buccinoides | reverse complement strand
TCACTACTAGGAAATTTCATCTTATGTTGGTTAGGCTATTTTTTTACTTCCCCCAAAAAACATAATTTGTGGTAAGCGTCACTGAATTAACCCTAACAGGGCCCATCACCCACTGACATATTTCGCCTCAAGTTATTGTCGGTTTCATGTCGTCTGCTACAATTTATTTTCCTAAGTTCTTTCCAAATTTTATTACTCCAAACGCTGAAAATTATCTTCTCAAGTTGGAATTGTATACAGTGAGGTCAGTTTGAGTTTTATTTTTTAGGTTAATTTGTTACTGAATTAAGTTTAACTGTTCTCATTGTATCTGTAGTAAAAATGATAGCTTTTTTTTTATTGACTCGATGTTTAGGCGCGACAGCCAAATAGGGTGCCTCCCAAAAGATGCAATTTTCAGTAAAATGATTGAGGTTTGTGAAACAAAATGCAATCTGAACGAAAGAAGAAGATTTGAATTCAATTGTGAAATGGGTGTTTGCGTGTTGCGTTGCTTTAATTTAAATGCGTTGAGATACGGAATCCATCACGCATGAATCCACCGTCATGACGTATCTTCCACCGGTTGCGTGTTTTTTTCACGAGATAAATGACGATAGGCCTACGTAACGCACCTCAAGCTTGACGGTAAAGTTGAAATCCTCTATTATAAAAGTATGTGCGTGTGTACACATCTGCTTAAGGTCACAGGCTACGCTAAAAATAGGCACAGAACGTGTTTGGGAGTCACGTGTTCGATTTTGAGATTTTATCAGAATTGCCTGCAATAATACCTTTTCTTTCTGGTTTCCGAACCCGTTTTTCGTAAACATGCTTATTAGCTGCTGAAAAAGTAATATTTTTAACCATATTGTATCAGTAATGACTTCGTATTTTGTCAAAAAAAGCTAAAAACACTAATGTTTTGTGCATGGCAAATCTAAATTCTCCCAACTTGAACCGCCATGCCTGACACGATCGCATTCTTTATTCTCTCCCCTTTAGCGTAGTATAGTTTTCATACTACACAAGGCTGCGTCTGCGAGCGTTAGAACGAATAAAACGATCCCCCGCACTGACCTAGATCTCCATATAAGGAGACCTACGTCACCAGCCTACGACCTTAGACCTTAGGTCACCCAACACACATATTTAACATATCGTCAACAAACTCCTTTCAGACCTGGTCCAGAGTAAGCGCTACAAAATCCAATAATTAATTTTGTGACGTCACTTCCGGTTTTGGCTATTCCATCACCCAGGAAACTGAATCGGAAAGGGTGGACAGCCATTCTTGAGCGTGATTTGTGTTATATAAGTAACCTTTTGGGTAGTATAAATTGACTCGATTAACTTGTGGCGGTGCCATAGCCGATGAGGTTTAATTAACCGAGGCGTGGTCACCGCTACAGCTATCTGTATTAATAAAACAAAATCGGGACTCTACTGGTTTCGTACTGCCTCCGGGCATTGCCTCCAGTATTGTTCCCACCATGTTTGTATTTACAAATGTCCCATATGTGTCTGGTTCAGACCGAGAGGACGTAAAACACCATTTTCGCCGTATAAATTGACATGTTTACTTGTGGTAGTACCATAGCCGATGAGGTTTAACCGAGGCGTGGTTGCTGCTACACATATCTGTATTATCAAAAAATCGGGACTTTACTGGCGACTATATCGTTAAAAAATCGGGACTTTCCTGGAGTTGCACTGCCTCCGGGCATTGCCTCCAGGATCGTTCGCACCATCTTTATATCAACTAATGTCCCATATGTGTCTGTTTCAGACCAGAGGACGTTAAACGGATTTTCATTCACGACGTTAGTCAACAATCATTCATTATTCATCATTCAGAGGTCAACCGCCAAAGCAAGAGAACGCCACGCTTCACTGCACTGCAAGCGGCACATTCTCCAGCTACACACGCAGCGAAGGCCTACCTAGTGAGAAAAAGAAGGGGAGCAGTCTCACACGGTTACTAGGGGAAGACGGGGTAAAAAGCGCATTTCAAAGAACATTTCAGTCAAATGTGCCCATGAGACGAATACTAGACATTAACGCTCGTCTCATGGGCAAAATGAGACTGAAATTTGTTTCATTTCATGAGATAATTGGGGTGGGCTTCTTACCCGCCCATGCGCTTTTTACCCCGTCTTCCCCTACTAATGCTACGAACGCCGTCCCTGAGGGTTTCTACGAACAAAAGAACGTCACCACCAGACAATGTTTTTGTCACACCAGTGGGCAAAATGACAGGTGGGGTAACAGCCCAAGATACCCCCTCTAGAAAGAGGTCTCGGGTGGCGGAATCCCCAGCCAGCCCCACAGAACAAATGGCCCTACCAGGGACAACGAAAACCAAAGAAGACTTAGTCATCATGGAGGGTGAGAGCTCCAGCTACCCCCTCCTCACGACACTCACTGAGAAAGAAAACGAGGATGAGCAAGAGGGGGGGGGGGGGGGGACACTGCGGTTACCCTCCCCCCCCCCCTCTCGCCGCCGAAATTGACATGGACACAAACACGCAAACGAACGAAAAATTGTGTTTTACGTCCTCTCGGTCAGACACATATGGGACATTTGTAAAAACAAGGATGGTGGGAACAATACTGGCTGCAATGCCCGAAGGCAGTGCAACACCAGTAAAGTCCCGAGTTTTTAGCAATATAGATAGGTGTAGCGGTAACCACGCCTCGGTTAAACCTCATCGGCTATGGTACCGCCACATTGTCTTAATAACACATACACGCAAAGCAATGCACACATCACAAACAAAAGTGGGCCGGCCCCAGCTGGGGACACACCACCGCCCACGGGCAACAACGCGCGTGCACGCCAAATCAACCAGGGACGTAACCCAAACCACAAGCTGCCACCACCCACATTCGTACGGCATCCCGTCATTGTGGAAGACCTAGGTACCGGACCAGCCACCATCAGTAGCATAGGTCCGGTATCTCAAATGAAAATGTTCAAAAACACCATTGGCAACATAGTTAGCCAAAGACCCCTGGCGAATGGCCACTGGCTTGTCGGGTGCCAGTCGGCAGATCAGCTGAATTGCCTCTTGTTGTATCCTACAATCCTCGCTTGATGTTGTTGTTTCGGATTTCAAAGTGAACGTTTATCTACTCCTTCTTGGATCCATTCCATTCCCAAAACCGGAAGCCCCGTACATAGTGTGTATCTTATTACCCAAACATATACAAACACGACACCTCTCACGCATGAAAGACATTTCAAATATGCCCATATGCTGCTTCATACCGACGGCCACCACCGAGTGTGTCATTAAGCCCATACCACTCGAAGAAGACGTACGGGACATAGTTGTGTACATTGAAGATGCGAAGCTCATACTAGCTCAGACTAATCAATCGCGATGGGACCCAGTCCAAGGCCATAAAAATCGTCTTTGAAAACCCTATTCTACCGAAAATGACCAGTGTACTTTACAAACCATGCATGTTCTACCAAAAAGGACCAAAATCTACGCAACTGAATACGTAGTTCATCCATTTGTGGCCCCTGTCAGGCGGGGCAGGAAATGTGCGCGGTTTGACCACAACACCAGCCATTGCCGCGCACAAAAAGACACCTGCACCAAGTGCGCCGGGCCCGGTCATGCAGCCAAAGACTGCACGGCCCCAATGGCCAAGTGCGTCAACTGCGGGGGCCCACATTTGGCATCCTACAATGGCTGCCCACAGTACTAACTTCGCCTAAAGGCGAACAAAATTAGGGCCGAAGTTTTCATTCCACATTCCGAGGCAGTACGTAGGGCCAAATTGGCCCTAGAACAAGAAAAGGAAAACAAAGCTCGGATTCCACTCTCTCCCCCACCACAGATAGACCCATCTTGGTGGCTGGAATCCACCCCCAAACCCCCAAACAACAATTCCTACGCCAATGCAGTCAAAAAACCAACAAAGCCACCACTGATCCCCAAACGGAAAATTCCAAAACCGAACAATGATACAAACATCACCACCACCGAAACAATACCGACAGCCATTACTCCCCCCAAAAAAACCCAACAACTACCAAGAACATTTCGATCCGTAACAGAATCTCGAGTACTCAATCAAGAGCTATCCGACTCACAGCAAATGCCACTAGATTGTCACTCTCAAAACAAGTTACCGAACATCGGATTGAAGAGCTGGTGACGAAACAGATACAACTACAAACAACAACAATGATGGACTCAATGACAAAACACATGGACAGACTGTTTCAAACACACACAGACAAACTGACCAACAGCAGACAGACATACGAACAACTACATAGTACTGAGACAACAGCTCTTCAATCCCAAAGCACCCCCTTATCAGAGATTGAACACATTCAACTTAACATCCAACAAACAAAAGACAAATCTAACTCTGAAGTTTTTATAACACAAGTACTCATACACATCGCCAAAGCACGCACTGCAAATAAATCCAGCCTCTTGTTGGAGGGACTAGTCTCCCTCCTTCCACCCTCCAGCCGCCAAGACACTATCCCCATGGGCCCCAACACCAGCCTGATGTCTTGCCGAATTGGCATGTGGCCTACCTGGGGGAGAGGGACACAAATTAAAAAAACCCGATCAGGATCATACAGAAAATCACAAGCACACAAACAGTAACGGCACACACAAATATCTGTACCGACAGTAGTCCTCTCGTCCTCTTCCTTCCCTCGTCCCGGGCAGGAAAGAATCGTTAACCACCCCCACCACACTTTCCTGATATTTTACAGCTTTCTGGGCTCCCTTACCACAACAATAGTTTACTACATAAATATATGAAATTAATACTATAATTATAATAACAATAAAAATATATAAAGCCTTCATTTCTTTTCTATAAACATATATTAATACATTTTTGTTTCCACTTAATAACATTCATAATTCCTCTGAAATAATTGTCCTATTTGGTTCTTCACAACCGACAGGACATCCATTTTTAATTCTATTAATATAAAATACATTTGCGTGGCCAGAGCAAGGGAGACAAGTAGTTGCGCTGCTTTGGATTTGGTTCCTCACACACCGCCCGCAAAACATACATATCACAATACCAATTTTATCAGTAACTTTTATTACCAAGTTTTAAAAAAAAATTATTCGATCGTCTGTTGCCGTCTAAATCGTCCACCAGGGGTCTTTGGACTCTATAATATAACGTCAATTATAATAATATTTTTATTCATACTATTTTAATCTCATCATATTACACTCACTCTTAACATAATTTTATGCTCCATGTCACAATCGACGTTTTCATAGAAAAATAACCCTGATCGCTTCTCTAAGACAGTGATTCAAGAACATAATTTTTTGTTTATACCCTGGTTGGTTTGTTCAGCCTGTCGTACATGGCGAAAGCCGATACGCGACGTTAAACTGAACTTCCACAATCGACGAGTTTTTCGGGTGAGGCTAGTTCTCCCCCTTGAATAATCGTCAAATAATTATTTGTCTCATAATATATATTTTTTCCCTAATATTCTCAATTTATACGAGATAAAATAGGGTTTTACGCCCTCTTCGGCCTTTCGGCCATGTGGGGCATTTGTAAATACAAAGATGGTGGGAACAATACTAGAGGCAATGCCCGGAGGCAGTGCTAAACCAGTAAAGTCCCGATTTTTTGATAATACAGATATGTGTAGCAGCAACCACGCCTCGGTTAAACCTCATCGGCTATGGTACTACCACAAGTAAACATGTCAATTTATACTACCCAAAAGGTTACTTATATAACACAAATCACGCTCAAGAATGGCTGTCCACCCTTTCCGATTCAGTTTCCTGGGTGATGGAATAGCCAAAACCGGAAGTGACGTCACAAAATTAATTATTGGATTTTGTAGCGCTTACTCTGGACCAGGTCTGAAAGGAGTTTGTTGACGATATGTTAAATAGTTTGGAAGTTATTCAAATATATGTAAATTTGGTTGTCACTTTCATTAATTCCCATATATGGATTTTTTAACTTTTTCATCCGATTTCGAAGAAATTCGCAGGAATATCGGAGGACACTATTCTAATGCTGGATTGCAAATATTAAACCGATTGGCCAAAATGTGTCCGAAATATGGCACATTTTCGCAAAACTTTAATCTTCAATAACTTGAAAACAGCTGCACGGAATACTTTCGTTTTTTCAGTGTTTACTAAAGAGTAACATTGCAATACTTTCGCTATAAATTCGAACCGGAAGTGCCAACCGAAAATGGGGAAATTTTAATATTGAATAACTTGGAGAATCCTGTCATATTTGCTCTCAAAGGCAAACATAAGCCCTCTAGTTATTTTCGTCTTCGTGGATGTTTGTTTGCGATGTCCGCCATTTTGGAAAATTGCGAAGGTAATGGCATGGGGTCTGTACATCGATTTCTCGGCAAAGATGTACATTAACACCCTCCCGCTCAATTTCTCGGGTCTTTCCGTCTGGATTGAGTACTTAAATATCTAAATTACAAAATTAATAGTTATCGTTACGGTTGTACTGTGGCACGCATGCATAATTATTACGGTGGAGGGGACTTATTTCACGGGAGGGCTTTTTTCTTTCTTCTTCTCGTGACACCGAATAATTATAGGCCCTATCACTGCGTGGGCGGGGAGTGATAGGTAGTAGGCCTAAAGCCACCGGTCGGTGTGTCATCGTTGTTTCCTTCCTCTTCACAACACACCGTACTAATTTAGGCTCGACTAGTTGCAGTTTGACAAAACCCATATAATGAAGAACATAGAATTGTGAAACTGGTATCAATGTCACATTTATGATTATTATGTGCTATGCAAGCCGGGAGTACGTAAAACACGATTTGTCTGGTCATGATCACTGCGTACGTCTTCAAGTTCTGGCTTGTTTGTTTTCGTTTCCGGTTTGGAACTTCGTCTTGTTAAATCGACCGGCTTGGGTACGTATCGTAGCGTGTTTTGTTAAACGGCAATGGCAGGTGTTTTTTTTATATTATGTTTTATTGAATCGTTATAAAGTGTGGAAGTCAGTTGAAGTTTTTGGTGTTTGTTGTTGTTTTTAGGTTTTTAATATTAAGGATGATTACCATTAGGAACCTTAGAATTTTTTTTAAAAATTTGTTGTCAAATCATAATAAAATTATGCCATTGCAAAGAGCTCGAAACGACCTTTAAAATGATACCCACATTATCAAACTCGGTCGAAAATGGAGAAAGTTACGACGTTTTAAAATGATACCCTTCTTTTTACATGAGCTAAGAAAAAGTTCGATCTTCAGTGTGACTCGGCAAGAAGAAAAACAAAATGTCGGACATGGTCGGACTAGGCTAACACCTCCGATTAGATTAACCTCGCAAAGTAGCAGATTATAAACTTACATGCACCAAATTTAGCACACTTGTAGAAAATTGGTTGAATCTATTGTGTTATTATTTCCATTCAGTTCTGGTCGACTGAGGAATCGGACCTAAAACTTGGAGCGCTTGACACTCGCGAACTTGCTTCCACTTGTAGGGGAAGACGGGGTAAAAAGCGCATGGGCGGGTAAGAAGCCCACCCCAATTATCTCATGAAATGAAGCAAATTTCAGTCTCATTTTGCCCATGAGACGAGCGTTAATGTCTAGCATTCGTCTCATGGGCAAATTTGACTGAAATGTTCTTTATTTCATGAGATAATTGGGGTGGGCTTCTTACCCGCCCATGCGCTTTTTACCCCGTCTTCCCCTAAACAAAAACCGGTCAAGACTAACGAGGACAATGAATGAATGAAAAATGGTGTTTTACGTCCTCTCGGTCTGGAACAGACACATATGGGACATTTGTAGATACAAAGATGGTGGGAGCGATACTGGAGGCAATGCCCGGAGGCAGTGCAACACCAGTAAAGTCCCGATTTTTTTAACTATACAGATAGGTGTAGCGGTAACCACGCCTCGGTTAAACCTCATTGGCTATGGTACTGCCACGCTCAATAAACGGGGACAAGCGTCTACTACACGACGATAATGCCCGGATGGGTCAGCAACAAGAATAACCACCAATGAAAACAAAGCAAAGACAGTGACCACGTGGCACGAAGCCAAAACACGGGTTCGACATTTTGAGGGGAAACTATCGAGTCGGTTTGACCCGATTCCCTCGATCCTACCAACATAGAAATGGAAGTGATTGAAAAAACAACAACATTAAGTTAAACAGGATTATGCTCTGCCGGTGTGATGTTCTCGGATTATCCGGAGGTTGGAACTTGGCAGAATCTTTTTCGGAAGATCTGTCAAAACATAGTGAAAATTATTCTCGACCAGGCCTAATGATCATTTTTTTTATGATGCAAGTCTTGTGATTATCTGTGCAATTGACTGCTAACACCTTATGCATATCATGCTGTCTGCTAACTTTTAAATGGCAGAGGCTACTTTCAAACAACAACAACAAAACAACAGAAAAAAAGACCCTTCAAGCGTTCCAGAAACACCATGTAGACAGTAGTTGTGGTGATTGTGGTGAGAATCGAAAGGAGATAACTCGAGTGAAGATAGAGGGCAGTGGGGGTGTTGCATGCGCAGTGGTGGGGTGATATGGGGTACCAAACGTGGTTTTATTATCTACTCTATTTTAGCCTATTCAATACGAAAAAGAGCTATTGAATACACAAAAAACTATTTAACAGTGTCAATGTAAATATTAAATAGAAATAGTAAATAATCCAAAATATAGAAAAAGTTAATTCATTACTGCGCTTTTCTATTCAATACTGTTCTTGTTCTATTGAATAGAAAAGTGAAAAGTATTGAATAGAAAAGTGGAGTAATGAATTAAGAGCTTGTATCTATTCCATACTTTGTAAAAAATATTCCATACTTTGTAAAAATATTCCATACTTTGTAAACATATTTCATACTTTGTAAAAATATTCCATAATGTGCTTGTTCTATTGAATAGATTCAAACTCAGTAGAGTAGAAAATGAAACGCTAAAGTATCAAATGAATTCCAAACCATTCTTTATTGAATACCCCAAAAATCTATTAAATACTTCCAATATCTATTCAATACTTATTGTGCATATAGAGTAGATAATGCTCTTTTCATACCACCATCTTTTTCTATTCAATATTATCCGTAAAGTATTATTAAATAGTTTAAATAGTAAAGAATTGGTTTCGAATGCAAAACTCATTCTCTACTCTCTCGGCTAGCCAGCTGACGGTTATTGTCAGAGACGCCAAGACTACGTGAGGGCTTTATGCAAATTGTAAGGGTCAAAATAAAGGCGCGCGAAATTGAGAAGCAGACAGCCAGCGGTAGGCAAAGATACTGGAGGCCCACACAACATCAAAATGGCAGAAGAGGGAGATGCATCCTTAGGGATTGAGTTGGACAAGTACCAACAAGAGCCTCGCCTCGGTTAAATTAATTCAATTCAACTCTCTCTCTCTAAAACAGGATCCGATTTTTATTATACCCCAAACCTACCCCCCCCCCCCCCCCCCGTATACCCCTCTCTAACCTCCCCCCTCCCTCTCCCCCCCCCCCCCCCCCCCTGTCTCTGTCTCTCGCCCTACTGACCCCGAACGGGAAAGGGTCAGACACAAAAACACACATTTATTTGTTTTCCATCCTCCCAGTCTCCCTGTGACCTGACCTCGCTATAGTATTATTATTATTAGTTCGGGCGCGCGCGCGTGCATATTGCATATGCTTTTGTGCACCTGTGAAGAAGCCCCGCCCACTACACAACGCTTGATTGGGTGGTTGGGGTGGGGGTTGGAGGGGGGGGGTATGTGGCTGCAAGAGTTTATTACACGCGCACTGGGCCCACCGAGCGCGCGCGTGTCTTGGTGTTCACGTTTGGATGTAACGCATTGCTAAAGGCTGCCTAATAATAGACTACTAGTAACTCAAAAAGCTAGTAATATAGGTGAAGTGCTTCAGGCGGATTGAAGAAGAAGATAATTATGCTTTAAAAACAAAGCAAACGAAACAAAACGATTGAGTGACACTGAAAGACTTACATGCAACCTCATTAATTGTGGCGTTGAACTTGAAACAAGTCGAATGAAGTGACAGGGGAGGCCAAGCTCGGAACGATGGTTGGACTCAGTGTTGACCTTCAAGATTTGCATAAAGCCCTCACATAGTCTTGGCGTCTCTGACAATAACCGTCAGCTGGCTAGCCGAGAGAGTAGAGAATGAGTTTTGCATTCGAAACCAATTCTTTACTATTTAAACTATTTAATAATACTTGACGGATAATGTTGAATAGAAAGAGATGGTGGTATGAAAAGAGCATTATCTACTCTATATCCACAAGATGTATTAAATAGATAATGGAAGTATTTAATAGATTTGGGGGATATTGAATAAAGAATGGTTTGGAATTCATTTTATGCTTTAGCGTTTCATTTTCTACTCTACTGAGTTTGAATCTATTCAATAGAACAAGCACATTATGGAATATTTTTTACAAAGTATGGAATATTTTTTACAAAGTATGGAATATTTCTACAAAGTATGGAATATTTTTTACAAAGTATGGAATATTTTTTACAAAGTATGAAATAGATACAAGCTCTTAATTCACTACTCCACTTTTCTATTCAATACTTTTCATTTTTCTATTCAATAGAACAAGAACAGTATTGAATAGAAAAGCGCAGTAATGAAATAAGTTGTTCTATATTTTGGATTATTTACTATTTCTATTTAATATTTACATTGACACTATTAAATAGGTTTTTGTGTATTCAATAGCTCTTTTTCGTATTGAACAGGCTAAAATAGAGTAGATAATAAAACCACGTTTGGCCCTCCATAGGGTGATGGGAGAGAGAGGATTGTGGGCAGAGAGGAGTCTGTGTGAGATGAGCGGGTGTCATGATAAATAAGTACCTCCCGTGAAATAAGTACCCTTCGCATGCACACTAGAACCATTATTATTTCATTGGACAAATAAGTCAACTATTGTTTACAAACATTGAGATTTAAGTGCTCAATCTACCATTTGATTAAAAGTCAAGCAATTGTGCCTTTCTTTAACACTTTCATATAACTGTGGCATATTCAATATAAGTTGACAGCATTTATATGAAAATATATTGTTGGAAAACTTGTATATTTTGGGAGAAAAACTAAAATGAGAGAAATGTGCACCACACACACACACACACATACAGAGAGTGAGTGAGAGAGAGAGAGAGAGAGAGAGAGAGAGAGAGAGAGAGAGAGAGAGAGAGAGAGAGAGAGAGAGAGAGAGAGAGAGAGAGAGAGAGAGAGACTGCTTAGACTGACATCAACAATCATTAATTTTGTGTCTAAATTCCTGAGAAGGTTTCCACCCAACTTAAGCCTGATTTAGTTCATAATCAAACAAATTTGTGCATATGCATGCAAAGACTTAGTACTTTGATTTTGTTTTATTTGAGGCAAAATGGAGACAGACAGCTGTGTGTGTGTCCGTCCACAACGGCACAAGCCTTGATCTAGGTCTAGCGCAAGCACTTCTCCGCTGACGTTTTGGTTTAACAAATGGAATAAACGAAACTCCAGGGTATCTATCGGGGTACATGCTATCTGCATTGCAGTATCCCACGCACAGCATTTTACAACCATTTAAAGTAGAGCAAAACTAAAATAAATAACGTCTGATCCACAGCACAGGCATGTGCTTCGGTGGTTGCGGCCACGTTTGTCCTACCATCAGGCGGGGTAACTCTGACTAACCGGGGATTTACCACCGTATTGCTCCCCTTGATTATTTGCGATAAATGTCTATTGTTGAAACCCCAAACTGACATAATTATTTTGGGGGCCTAAGATTAGCTCTTTTTTTAAAAATAGTGGGCTGATTATGTAATAGAATCTGCTTAAGCATGTCTTATTATGTGTTGTTTAATCTAAAGATATTGAATGAGGCGAATTGAATCTTTTGATAAATAAGATTTTAAGAATTTTTTTACGTCATGTTTTCATTGCAAAGAGATAAAGTGAATTATTTTCAATAGGGCGTTATTGACGTTTCACTGGTGTCATTATCATTTTTATTGACAGATAAAGTGTGAATTAAGTTTTATTTTGTCTGAACACATATCGATCATATAGCTGATTTAGATCAGTTTTTGTTAAAATCGTTTGGTTAAGGTTTGAGATCAGCAAAGGATTGCTGAATATAAACAGTATGTATTGTCAACCTCATGTTTATGCTTTAATATGCATATAATTCATACTTTTAGTGATCATACTCTGGTCATTTCACGTATTTGTAACGACCACACTGCACCCACTATCTTTTAATGACAGTATTGTGCTCAATAATTGTTTTTCAGATATAATGATGGCCAACAATCAACTACAAGTATGTATAGACATTTTGTTTCGGTTATTGAGTTAGTGAGTTGAGTGAGCGAGAGAGAGAAAAGAGAGAGAGAGAGAGAGAGAGAGAGAGAGAGAGAGAGAGAGAGAGAGAGAGAGAGAGAGAGAGAGTATGCATACGTGTGTATAAGTGCATGCGCGCGCGCATATGTATGTGTGTCTGTGTGTGTGTCTGTGTGTGTGTGCGTGTGTGTGTGTGTGTGTAAGATTACTGTTGGGAATGTGTGCACTTGCGGCTATATGTCTGTGAGTGTGTATGCAAATTTATAGTTGTGTCATAAGAAGGGGCTTCGAGCGGACGTTTGCCACTATTAGATTCTCTTTCTCCAGCTTACTTTCAGGTTTAGTTTCCTCAGGCATTGACAGTTATTGGCAAATACATTAAAAACAACTTAGCAGTAAAGGTAACAAGTACTATGCGACTATTGTAATGCAACAAATATTTATTGAATGAAGACTTTGCAATCATAATAGCAAATTGTGATGGTGAAAAGAATGAATAAGATGATGATGATAGCATACCAATTACGATAATAAACTAGTTTTGTGTCAGATAGTAATGAATTGACGAAAACTATGCAATATAGTTGAATTTTTGCCAGAGTTTGCATGAGTACACGCGTTTGGTTTCTTTTATTTCTTGTTAAATGGGCACCCTGATGGATGTGTTTTTGCAAGAAACTCGTCGAGATCACCAGGAAAACACCCTTTACAGAGATTGCAACACTCACTTTGCTCTAGTTTCCCAGAAATCAAACCGTCAAATCGGCGATTCCTCCTTGGCGGAGGTGCTGGAAGTCACATTCTTTCAGAGAAAGAGAAGACATGTGGCTTCTCTTTTTTAATGGCAGCCTGAGTTTAGACCAAATCGCTGGCACAGAATTTTAAGAATACAAGCCTTTTTATTTTTATTATTTTAAATTTCATACAGTTTACCTAAAGGAGTTTCGCTCACAACAAAGAAAATAGCTCAATTTATTTAACTGCACTACAAAAACAAAGAGCTTCAACCACAATGAGTGACCTCCACCCACCCCATCCAAAATGGCTTCCCTCTCCGGCAACTCCGCCAAGGAGGAATCGCCGGTTTTGACTGTTTGATTTCTAGGAAACCAGAGCAAAGTGAGTGTTCTGATCCTTGAAAAGGCAGTCTTTCTGGTCATCTCGACGTGTTTCTTGCAAAACCTCATCCGTCAGGGTGCACATTTAATGCTAATACTTAACGATTGCTTCATTTGGCAATGACACAGAAATCACTGAGTAAACGAAGAATAAACTATCAATTGAAAAAGTGCATATTGACAGTAGAAAATTGTCAAAAGACTGATGGTTAATTACAGGCAAATGAATTTCCTGTGGCCTGGCTCCACAACATCCGAGTTGAGTATCCCCAACGCCGTTACCGACCCTATTTTTTGCCACCGCTATATTTCAACCGGGTCCCATTCTCTACTGAATCTGTTGCTGGTCTGAATATTCGTGTGGCGGAGAATCCACCATCGAAAAAGAAACCGAAATCCCCACAACCATCAACCTCCACCCAGTCATCAGCAGCAGGCCATGCTTTCCTGGAAAACCCACCAAACCTGCAGGGGCGGGGGTTCGAAGAGAGCGTCTTTCGGAGCGACAGTGCACAGAGCCAGTGCCTTCAAGCCTTGGGAACCATTAATGAGGGGATGATGATCGTGTCCCAATTTAAGTTTTGGCAGTTCTTGAAAAAAATTACTAGGAACCTCTCTCATCAGGCCAAGGGCTTCAACACTGTGAAAAAGCTTGCCTCCATTGTGGACCCATCTATTCCTAATTCGGAGTCCGATATCATCGTCATCAGTCGAAAGTTTGGCATAATACTTGGTGAGATCAAGTCGGTTAAGAACAAGAGCAAGGGAATCACCAGAAATGTCAAAGAGGCCTTGAAACAGCTCAACACTCGGAAGACCCTTATGGATTCTTTGCTTAATGACTTGGATATGGGCCAGACCAGAGTCACCAACGTTGTGATGCTACCCACCATCACAACTGCTGAACTGATTGATGCAGTGGACACTACCAATGTGGAAGACCCGCGCATTAGGGAAGAGCGTGACTTCATAACAACAGTAAGTACAGACTCTGAGAATAAATCCCAATTACATCCTACATCTCATGCCCAACAACTGTTAAATGTATCAGAAATGTATTAGAATCCATCACATTTTATGATGTTCTCGCAATATGGCTAACATACCAAAATGATAATATGATAATGGGATTTTAAAATCATAATGTGCATGAATGGTAACCAGGATTAATTCGATTATTTGTACTACGACTATTTTGATGCAAAGAAAGCAGTTTGTAAATAACGTTGTTTTAAATTTGTGAGCATATTTTTTTTTTTTTAAATAGAAATCCACAAAATTAGCACTTTCACAACATTTATGGCATTTATTTATGTTCATCTAAACGACGCATTCAAAGCCAATCAAAGCCAAGTGTATCTGAAAACGTTTACAACTCTGTCTGTGATCTTCAAGTGACGGTTTGTCCATTGCAGTCATTGATTAAGACCACTGGAAGCCCGGATCTGCAACACGCGTTGACCAGGTGTCTATGTCAGGACCACCTGGAGCAAGCAGGCACCTGGTGGACAACGCTTTGGGACGCAATTGGAACGGACCCAGCCATGAATGACACGATGTATGATGGGCTCCTGGCATGGTGAGACGCGTAACAGATAGACACCTGTGTATTCTGAGCATGTTTGATTTGCTTCCTCCCCCCCGTGGGGGTACCGGTGTGTGTGTGTGTGTGTGTGTGTGTGTGTGTGTGTGTGTGTGTGTGTGTGTGTGTGCCTTATACAAATAGTTCTCTCACCTTCTGGAAGTTCTGTGCTTGTAGCTTCTGTCAGTGTCACTCTCTTTGACTCTGACTTCTCTCTTTGCTGACTGCCATCTGCTATCGTTCCGCCTTACTGGTACTCCTGCCTTTTTTTTCTAAGCTTCCTAGAAAAAGGTACACACGTAAAAATAAACCCCGGGTAAATGGGAAAGTCACACCAACGCCATCTCTTGTCTCGCCACCATTACTATCCGGTGTGCTCTCGAATCCAATTCTCTCTTGCCGTCCTACTCCACCCTCACCACCTAGATGTCTGCCTCTTTCCGCCTCTGTCTGCCTACCTGACGACCATGACGACTCCACTCCTGTGCCACCCCTCAACTCTCCTTCGTCTCCTGCTTCATCTGCCACAACCTCTCCTTCATCAGCCTTCCAGCACTGTGATTCTGTATCTGTTCTATCCACCACACCTACATCCCCGTGTTGTGTACCAGAACCATATGTTGACAATTGTGCGACCAACGACTGACTCTGATGTGTCTTCTAACCAGCCCTTTGCTTCACTACATTAAATCCTTCCCCCGTTCTTCTTTAGGTGGGGGCCTCACTGTACTGTATAGAGACGTGTTAGATAAATCCCTTTCCTTCAACCTAACCCTCCCCTTCCCCCATCTGTCTTTGGAGGCTGTAGAAGTTGTTCTTAGCATGTCTGGTCAATCTGTTGTCTTCTCCTGTATCTATCGTCCTCCACCTAGCAGAACTAATACTCTCACTGATTCAATGTTTCATCCCGAATTTGAAGCCCTCCTATTCTCTGAACCGCAGGCCTCTTATTGTGCTAGGTGATTTTAATTTTCACTTTGACAACCAACAGTCCTCTCACACAAAGCGTCTCTGCCTCTCACTTGCTAACCACTTCCTCTCTCAGCTTGTAACCGAGCCTACACACAAGGGCCACATCATTGACTGGCTTATCGCGCATGATTCCGGCCAACTTGTTTCATCAGTGTCAGTGTCTAAGATCCTTTCCTCTGACCATGTTGCCGTCCTTGCCTTTGAATCTGTCCTAAACTCCCAGAAATAAATGTACGGTCACACGCCGCAATCTCAAGTCCATAGATATCGATACTTTCAGTTCAGAGGCAACAGAACTCCTGTATAACGTGAGCATTTATGACGATCCTGCCTCGACTTTTAATTCAACTATGAGTAACTTGCTTGATAAACACGCTTCCCCATCCACTCGTGTTTTGTCCGATCGTCCCTGCGCTCCCTGGTACACGCCTGAACTTAGAGTAAGTAAACGCACTAGTCGTAAGGCTGAGCGTCAGTGGCGGGCCTCAAAACTAGAAATCCAGGGTCATATATATCAGTTTCTCTGCAACATCTTCACTCTTCTTCTGGCCAAGGCAAAAACAAACTATTTATCATCTAAACTTCTTGAAGCCAGCATAACAAAGGTCCTGTTTTCCACCATGTCTGATCTCCTAGACACTAAGAAATCAAGTCCTCTGCCATTAAATATCAGTCCTGACAAACTGCCAGAAGCCTTTTCCTCCTTCGTCTCCACCAAGATTCTCGATCTACGATCAAAAATCGACTTATGCCTTTTCAACCAACTATTCCAGACCCATCGTTCACTGGGGTCCCCCTTCTCTCTTTCAAGCTGGTGTTTGCGACCGATTTTAAATCCTGTGATCTTGACCTCATCCCAGCCTCTCTTTTCTCACAAATCCATCAACGCATTCTGCCATCAATCACCACCATCATCAATTCTTCTTTAGTTTCAGGTGTGTTCCCTTCTGCTTTCAAAAGCGCTCTTGTAAGGCCCCTTCTCAAGAAGAACAATTTGGATCCCACCTGTATCTAACCTTCCGTTTCTCTCCAAACTCCTAGAGAAGACTTCTGAAACAACTTAGCGATCATCTATCCTCAAAACAATATTCACCATCCTTATCTGTCTGCCTATAGAGCCAACCACAGTACTGAAACAGCCCTTGTTCAAATCGTCAATGACCTCCTACTTGCTTCTGATGCTGGTCAGATCTCTCTTTGACGCTTCTTGATCTTTCTGCTGCCTTTGATACCATAGACCACTCCATTCTTCTGTCTCGTCTTGAACATACTTTTGAAATTAAGGGCCTCGCTCTTTCTTGGTTCTCCTCTTACCTCTCTGATCGTTTTCAATCAGTTCTGGTCAATGGTCGTCAGTCGGAACAGGTTAGGCTTTCTTGTGGAGTTCCCCAGGGGTCTGTGCTTGGTCCTGTCTTGTTTACTTTGTATACGTACCGCGTCACCTCTTGCCAATGTCATCGACCAGCACAACATGAAGCATCACTTCTATGCAGATGACTCACAACTCCAAAATAGTACAACCCCTGAAGATCTTGATTCCATTCTTTCAGAAAGTAACAACTGCTATATTGATATTCAAAATTGGATGGTTCAAAATAAACATCAATTAAATGGTGAAAAAACCCGAAGCAGTGCTTGTAGGGACAAAAACAAACTAGCCTCTGTTTCCTTAGAGTCAATCCAACTGGGTAACAATATTATTCCCCTCTCAGACTGTCAAAAACTTAGGTGTCACTTTGGACAATACCCTTTCCATGCAGTTTCCTGACTCAGACCTGTCAGTCCTGCTACTATCACATTCGTCGCATTGGCTACATTCGTAAATATCTCTAAGATGAAGCCACAGCAAAACTTGTTACTTCCCTCATCCTATCTCGTCTTGACTACTGTAATGCTCTCCTTTCTGGCCTATCAGTCTCTTCTCTATCTTGTCTCCAGCGTATTCAAAAAACACACCTGCTCGTCTTGTCCTTATGAAGAAAAAGTTCGACCATGTTAGCCCTCTTCTCCGTTCTTTGCACTGGCTTCCTGTTACATACAGAATTGAGTATAAATTAAACACCCTTTGCTATAAATCTATCCATAAAGCTACCTCAGCGACAATATTTCCATTTATACCAACTCGCACATTGCGTTCAGTTTCTGACCCTCTTTCTCTCCAGATCCCTAGGTATAAGCTTTCAACTGTTGGTCGGCGCTCTTTTGCTGTATAAGGACCGACATCTTGGAACAAACTCCCTCTTTCCCTCCGTCAGCGACCGACCCACTCTGCTTTAAAATCTAACATCAAAACCCACCTGTTCCCCCATCATTGAGTATCTACTCTCTTTCTCTTCTCTGTCTTGCCTTTAGGTCTGTTTCTGCTGTATTCCATTTATGTCATACGTGTGTGTTTGCTTTGTATTGCATTTTTGTTTGACTGCGTTATGATTGCTAACATGTGTGTGCGCTTTGAATTGATTTATATCAAGATTCAGCGCAGTATAAATACTGTATGTTGTTGTTAAGGCACATGGTTGACGTACAATACTCTCTCTCTCTCTCTCTCTCTCTCTCTCTCTCTCTCTCTCTCTCTCTCTCTCTCTCTCTCTCTCTCTCTCTCTCTCTCTCTCTCTCTGTCATGTTAACAGTCTCTGTGGCCCAGTCTGCACCAGCACCATTGCATGTGCCAGAGATGGCCATCCTTGGCGAGAGATCAGGACAGAGGGACAGGCTGTGGCTGAAACAGGTCTCCGCTTCGCCGCACTCACTCTCACTCCCAACCAGCTGTTTTTACTCAACGATCAGCCGGGACGTCAGTACCTGCACCTCGAAGGCCCGCCTGGCTGTGGGAAAACCATCACGGTGCTGCTCAAAGCCGCGCAGATGGCTAACCAAGGCAAGCAGGTGGTGGTAATCACATCTAGCCAAGACAAAGCTGTGGGAATGTTGATTGAAGAACAGATAAAAATAATTGTGGGGACCGAGGCAGCTGGAAGAATCCACCGTCGCCACGGTGACTTCAAACGCTACATGGGTCATTTGGATCCCAATTCCTTTGTCATGGTCGATGAGGTCGATACCAATAGCAGGTATGTTTTTCAGCCAGGGCAATATACAGTTCTTGTTCAGTTTTGTTTTATATATAAGCAAATAGGCATGTGTGTCTGTGTCTGTGTCTACCTTTTTTGATGTTCACAGAGCTTATGATTCCGTTTGCAATTTCAAGTTATTGCATAAAGCTTACAAAATTAGCAATTCAAGGTCATTCCTTTAATTTTCTAAAATCATTTCTATCAAATAGAACAATTCAAGTTAATGTAAATAGAGTCCTTTCGAGTTCTAGGGTTCTAAATATGGGTGTTCCCCAGGGTAGCGTTATTTCCCCTACCCTTTCCTCTTTAATGTTATACAACATTAAATTTATAAACACTAAAGGTGGCACATTAGCTGTTTACGCTGGTGATATTGCCTCATAGCAAAACGTAAATTGTAATTTTTGTAAAACCAAACGAAAAGGAATAATATTGTTAGTAATTTTCAAGAAGTGGTTGACTTAATTTTGCACTATGTGAAGTCAAATGTTTTTTCTCTGTCTGCCAATAAGACAGTCTTTGTTATATTTACAAAGAAATTAATCGATTTTGAAGGTAAAGAAGCTGTTTGAATTAGAGTTAATAATTCTATTATTCACCCAAGTAAACAAGTCAGATTTGTAGGAGTTATTTTCCATTATGAACTTCTCTGGTTTTAAATTGTTTAGTTAAGAAAGCTAGGAAAAAGTTGCATTATTACGTGTTCTTTGTAGCATTCCTGTGATGAATTGTGGTTCTAAATCTTGTTCACTTGGCCTCTGGTCTAGTTCGATCAATTTTATTATATGGTCAGGAAGTATTTTTTGCTGCTTCGAATTCTGATTTACATAAATTAACCAGCCTAGATAGTTTAGCCTTTAAAACGGCTTTAGGTTTGCCTCGTTGGTCCTCCATTGATTTGACTGGTGTTTTGCAAAGGCTTCTGAATACCTGTGAATTTTCAGTGAGGTCTAGATCCATTCCCAATTAAGTTTTAGGTGAGTTAGAAGGCTGTTTCCAGAGAAATTCGTAATAAAGCTGTTTGCAGATCTTTGCATGACTACGTTTCACCTGTTTTTAATAACATTGACACTCCTATTGATGACGTTGCAAAGATTCATTGTTGTCCATATCCTCCATGGTTAGCTGAAGAAGCTGAAATAATTCATCTCTTATGGTGATTTCAATAAAACAGATAATCCTCTTCATCTATCTACTTTAGCTAAGGATATGATATATTCTGAATATAATTCATATTTACATATCTATACAGATGGGTCAGTTTCTGATAGTTCCAATGTTGGAGCTGCTTTTGTTATTCTAAATCTTAATATTGGAAACAAATTTCGTTTAACTAAAGGTTCTATTTTTACAGCTGAGCTTTATGCTATTATGAAGGCTATTGATTTTGTTTTAGATATGCCTCCTCTGCTATATAAAATATTCTCATTTTATCTGACTCAAAATCTGCTTTAATGGCTTTAAAACATCGTTCAAATTCTAATCGTCCAGATATAATTGAGATTTTATTATTAATCCACCAGTTAATTATAAGAGACTCCTTCATAACTTTATTATGGGTTCCTGGGCACTGCAATATACATGGGAATGATTTAGCTGATGTCTGTGCCAAAGATGCTACAAAAATGTCACACAATGTCCAAAACTATAATTCCGCTTGCTTCATCTGAACCAATTAATATGTTTTTTAAGTCAGTTTGGAATATGCGTCAAAAGCAATCTTTGGAGGACTCGATCACTTCGTAAACAAAGATGGGATCTTAGTACGCCCAGTGCGTCTTGCACTAGTCCACCGGGATCAATTCCAAACAAATTTAATTCATAGATTGAGAGTTAATGGATGGCTTTGTAGATTTCTGAAACCTTTTAAATTTCTTTGCGTAGTTTTAATATTTATTTGTGTATGTGTTTGCGGGTGCACGTTCGTGTGTGTGTGCAGGTGTGTGTGTGTGTGTGTGTGTGTGTGTGTGTGTGTGTGTGTGTGTGTGTGTGTGTGTGTGTGTGTGTGTGTGTGTGTGTGTGTGCGCGTGCGCGCGCGCGTGTGTGTGTGTGTGTGTGTGTGTGTGTGTGTGTGTTTGTTTGTTTGTAGTTGATTGTTAATTTAGAGCGTCATTTTATTGTAGATTGAGAAATTGTTAATGATTTGTTTTCCTTTTGAGAAAGAGGAGGAGAGGGGTGGGGTGGAGAAAGATAGAATGGGAGAGTTTGTGAATGTGTGTGCGTGAGTTGATTTTTGGGTGTGCGTGTGTGTAGGGGTGGGGGGTGGGGGGGTAGAGCGTTGGCGGTAGAAAAAGGTATTTCACAAACTGATTGTGATAAGTGTCAGTGAGAATGTTATTGTGTTTGAATGAGAACCTAAGTAATTGTGGAAATGTGTTATAGATTAAGATAGAGGCGGTGAGTGAAAGAGTTAGTTAGAAAGAGAGAGAGAGAGAGAGAGAGAGAGAGAGAGAGAGAGAGAGAGAGAGAGAGAGAGAGAGAGGAGAGAGAGGGGGAGGAGAGAGAGAGAGAGAGAGAGAGAGAGAGAGAGAGAGAGAGAGAGAGAGAGAGAGAGAGAGAGAGAGAGAGAGAGAGAGAGCGAGCTTATTTGAGATTTTTCATTTGCAATTTCGACAGCACTTTTATCTAATCACCAAAAAGGGGCATTCTCGGCCATGTGGCGAGATGGGAAACGGCGATTCGGTACCCACCCAGTTGTGGACACACACACACACACACACACACACACACACACACACACACACACACACCGCGCGCGCACGCACACGCACACGCACACGCACACACACAGAGTAATATGAATGACGCAGATAAGGATTTAAATGGAGTGCTTTTGAGGGATGACTTTAAGGAAGACAAAGATTTTGAACTGCGGAGTGGAAGAGGTAGTTTGTTCCAAGAGGTAGGAGCCCGGAAAGAGAAAGAACGTTCGCCAAGTGTCCCGGAGCGGTAATGACGGATCTGGAGAATATGAGAGTTAGAGGAAGAGCGTGGTTGTCTAGATAGAGTATATATTATACTCAGAAAATCAGCTAGGTAGATAGGAGCAAGATCGGGGATTTATTTCACGACGTTGAGTTTGTAGTCAATAATTCATCTAAAGATTGTGGTTTGTACTTAAAATGGTGTGTACCTTCTTGGTGGATATTTGTTTCTTTGTTTCATATAGTGATAACTTCCTGGACTGGCTCAAAGTCACCTCTAACAAGTATCCCAACGTTTGTGTGTGGTCAATCGGTCATCGTACATTGGGCCTCCTCGGGAAACAACGTCCACACTGGCTGGAGGTGGAAGTTTTGACTGAACCGTTGAGGTCAACGCCTGCCATCACTGCACGGGTGGCGAAGTCTCCTGAGATCAACGGCATCCACGTTGCTCACTATAGTCACCCAGCGCTTCCTCTGCACACGC
>CM065700.1:9617328-9647328 GCA_017654935.2 Phymorhynchus buccinoides | reverse complement strand
ACCAAAATTCAGCTGCTTCATTAGGATCTCTAATTTGATAAATAAAATTGATTTGAGAATTGGCTAGGTCTGATAGGAAATCTTGTTCACTAAATGTTTTAAAGCTTCTATAATATATGGTCTTATGTCCTTCCTTTGGAATTTTGATGTGTGATTTATACCAGGTAAGACAGATGACATTGTGATCACTACATTCAGAGGGAGGAGTACATAATGCAATGATGGATCGTTTATTGTTTGTATAGATATGATCAATTAAAGTCTTACTTGTTTCAGTTATGCGGGTCGGCTGGTTGATTAACAGTTCAAAACCATATAAACTATAGATGTTATGCTATTTTGGCTTTGCTTTCATTAAGTCGATGTTAAAAGCCCCCAATATTGTTTAACGGTCTGGCATTGTAATATATCATTCATTAAAGAGTTAAAGCTATTGTACCAGTCTGATTTTTCTGCTGAATTCCTGTACATATATATGAAACCTATTATCAGTGGTTTACTATTTTTTAATGTAATTTCGATCTATAAAGATTCATTAGAATTTGTAGTAATATCAAGTTTTCTGCACGTTAATGAGGATGCTTAGCACAAAAGGAGCCCTGTGGATTTGGGTTTGTGCGGATCTAATCGTATCATCTGTTACCCAGGCATGTTAATGTCAACATCTGTTATGTGTGATGATAAGCGGTATTCCGACAAACAAAATAAATGAAAGTATTGTGCCGATGTCATCTGTCTTATTCCTGGCATTGTTAATATCAAGACAGCCACTACGAAGGCCATCTTTAATTGGCCACGTGTTTAATGTGTCAGACATAACTTCAGATTATCAAGAATAGTGCACGCATTTAGATTGGAAAAAAAAGTACAAGTACAAAAGCAGAACTAAAAGGATCAACAGAAGTCGGGAAGTGAGTGTAGTATCTTAACACTATCAAGGGAATATACGGTAAGCACAAACCGTTACAAATTTGCAATAATAGCAAAATGTTTACATATAGAAACAAATCAGCACTATAATAGCATGCAAGAATGAAAAGCAAATGGATGACTGTTGAAATAAGAGAAGAAAAAACCCAAAAGACAATAACTAGATTGAATAAAAGAAAACAAAAGTAAGCAGTCAATCAAGAGTCAGCGGACTGCTAGAACTTGTCAACAGGGAAACCAACGAATGCACATCAAAACCACAACAAGGGAACGAAAAAAGCCTATCGTAACAAGGCAAGCACATCATTCACGGAAAATGTAACATCAAGCGAACATCAAGCCGATAGATTAGAAGCCAGAAACGAGGAACTAGTAGAATACACAACACAATTTGTGTGTGTGTGTGTGTGTGTGTGTGTGTGTGTGTGTGCGTGCGCGCGAGCGAGCGTGTGCGTGTTTGTGTGTGTGTGTGTGTGTGTGTGTGTGTGTGTGTGTGTGTGTGTGTGTGTGTGTGTGTGTGTGAGTGTGTAACTGCATGTGTGAGTGCGTGTCACAGTGTGTCTGTGCATGCATGGGTTCACGCTCGCGAGTGTGTGTGTGTATTTGTGTGTGTGTGCGCGTGCGCGCGTATATTCTGTCCCTGACTTTGTCATTCTGCACATTCGTTACCGTATTTCAGAAAATATTTATGTGTGCAGTGACCCCATGCCATCCTGTTCCCGTTGTTTTCAGGTCACCCTCGTTACAAAGATTGTTGGATCCTGTGTGTGGATCTTTTTGATGCAAGGGACGCCCGAATTCTTGTGGATCGACTTCATCAGCGTTACCGTCTACCGATCAGAGCAGTGTCATGTCCCACCAGTGATGCTAATGCAGAAGACCTGGCCTTGGCTCTCAATGACAAAGTCATTGTGACATCAATCAACAATGTCCATGGGCTGGAGCGTACGGTGATCATCGTATTGGCAAGATACGTAGAGATGTGTGAACTAGACGCCTGTTCTCGGTCAACCAGTTTCCTTTGTATCATTTCAAAGCCAAACAAAAAAAAAAAACAAAAAAGAAAATCAAGAAAATATATGGAGGGTTGTCTGCCAGAGTAGCGTATATCGCATTTTAGTAGTTTGGAGAAAAACGGAATTCAAAGTTTGAAGCTTAAGTACATCAATAAACGAAACCTTTGTAGCGCGGAAAGAGTTTAGGCGTTTACTTTGATATCTTCGCCATTAGCAAGAGAAAGAAATGTAGCAACACAATGTTTAGTTTTATCACAATAATTAATCAAAGTAGGTAGGGGGCATTCAATCCACAAGGCGCTCTAAACACCCAGCCTATCACGAGTATAGTCATATGTCTCAGTTCAGTCTGACGCAACACAGGACAGAGACCGGCCGAGACTCATTAACATACTGGAGTATCCTCACGTGCTCTGCTGGTGGTGGTTAAAGTGACCCTTTTGTTATATGCCGACATACACTGAGTGAGCAATGCGTACATGGTTGAAAATCACGTTTTCACGTAAAGCCAGACGTGATACGTGAGTCAGTGGGAAAACAAAAAGCGTTCAGAAGGCTACCAAAGTAGTTTTTATTTTTTTTATTTTTTTTACAACAAACACTTTGATTTACGAGTTTGATAACAATTGAACAGGAACATTTAGATATTCAGAGTAAAAATAAAATGTTATGAAGTAAACAAACGCCTTCCACTCCTACCTTACTCGGGAAACAAATACAGTATTATGTAGGCCTACAACTGATAATCAATAAGATTTTATTGTACGCTATTGCCCTTGTGTGGATATGCGATTTAAGGGCAGGCACAAAATAATAGTTTGTAAGAAAATAAAATGGAGAGGTAGGGGCTAAAATGGAGGTGTGGAAGGTGCTGTATTGCTAAAAAGAGCTTTTGCCTCTTGTGATCTTTATGAGATAATGGTAATTTGCAGAGTGGGCAGACTTACAAAAAAAAGGAATGACAGACAAAGAAACACGAGAAAAAAACCCACATACACATTTCAATATGTGTGTGTGCGCGCGCGCGCGCGCGTGTGTGTGTGTGTGTGTGTGTGTGTGACTGACAGACAGACAGACAGAAGAGAGATAGACAGACAGAAAGCGACAAACAGACAAACATAAAGAGATGGACAAACAGACAGAAAGATTCGGACAGACAGACAGAGATTGAGAGACAGACAACATCGATAGCTTTTAGGTGACCCATCGTTTGTGATGTAGGCATCAAACAAGTGTCAGCATTACCGCCCTTGTGATCTTCGTGCGTTCTGTACTGTTTGGTCCACTACTATTAGCCGTTTTAGGTGGGGTTGTTACTTCCCTTGATTTTTGTGCCTCGCGGATTCAGTCCCTTTGCATGTTTACTTCCGGTGGCGATCGTCTGAGCAGGGAAGATGGAGAGCGAAAGAAATCATTTTCAGAAGCTGACAATTCCAGCTTTGAAGGACTTTTTGAGAGCTCGAGGCCAAAGTTTAATTGGAAAGAAAGCGCAACTTGTGGCACGCGCGGAGGGTTGCGTGGAATTGAACCTCACACCCAACTTGGGGGCAGAAACCGACGCAAGCCAGTCACTTGCAAGAAAATTCAACCGCTTGGGGACGCCAACTGGCTATCAATTGCCTAATCCCACGACTTTGTCAGAGTGGCAAGAGCTGGTGGACTGTCCTGCCGTTACTGACAAAGATGTTTACAATTATCTGGTCCTCAGCCACCACCGTACAACAGACAACCAAAGGATGGGTGCTCAGAGACAGCTGAAAGCCAAAACGATGTTTGACGAGGGCCATGTCCATTCAGCTTATTTCCACAGAGTCAAAGATGCGGTTGATCATGGCTTTGTGAAAGCCTCCGTCATGCCATCCTTACCTGGAAAGGATCCAAAGAAATCTCCAGACTACCAGACTTGGATATGCCTCAGTAAACACACTGGGCATATTCATTCAGCAGACTGCACATGCACTGCAGGGTAAGCATGTCAAACTCAGAGGTATTTCCTCTTACATCTTAATTTTACATGACATAAAATTTGTTGTGTGTGTGTACAAAATTACTTATTTAACTCCCTTTTCCTTTTACTCACTGTCAATAGTGTCATCTACAATCTTTCTGCCTCACCGGTCCATTCTCCTGCCTTCTTTCAAGAAACACTTTCATTTTCAAAAACATTTCCTCCAGCCGAAGTAGGACTTGCTTGGCCTATGTATTTCTTAGGTGCATAATGGCAGCATGACACATCTGCACTCATAATTGACAGGAAACTGAGCGATCGAAGAGGAAGTAAACAAACAATTTATCATGATCACTGAGGGTGTAAATCACTAAATGTGTATGCTAGTCAGTTGTGTCTGTCTATGACTTTCACATACCAGAGAAAGCGACTACTGTTCTGGAGGGTTGGGCTGATATTTGTTTACAGTGGTGATAGGTGATAGAAGCGGTGACGGGTACCTGCTCGTCATTTATAAAATAAATAAAAAGAATAAGACCTATAACACTACCTTGAGGAACACCACCGGTTATTGTACTTTTTTCATATCTTTAGTTTAATGCTATAATATTGAGATTTGTCACTTGAAAAATCTTCTTTCTATCCATTATTTAACTAAGTAAATCCATCAAAGTAAACTGTTGTGAATGCCATGTTTAAACATTTTTTATTATTTATTTTATAATAATATTGCTTATTTCAATATAAATATATTGCAGGCCAAAAACAATGTGTTAATGTTATTACTATTTGACTTTTGACGCCTATGCTGGTGTTTTATGTACTCTTAGTCTTATAATAAATTTTAAGCAGTGGGGGAGGGGTGGAAGTCCAGTACATTTTCTTATTAGGCCATTGACCTATTAAAATTGAAAATGTCGGATTATTTTTGTTAACACTGCATTGCCAGTGGCACGCTTTGTCCTATTGATTTCTTGACGAGCCAGGGTATTGTCCTATTGATTTATCTCATCTCAGGACAGTTTGTCCTATCACTTTTCGATCATAAGGCGATATTGTTTTTTCTCCAGACTGAGAACCTGCACCTTATATTATAATCATTCTGCATACTAAAAATAGTAAAATAGTACGAAAATATAACAAAATCTGAATCTGAATGTTGTGTAAAATTGTGGGGGTGCGCATGCGCCTTACTTATTAGTGAAAAATATGGTATTTTTACATCGTCAAATGTTAACTGAACCGCATTTGCTTTTTTTGTTTCAGGGATGGAGAATCATGCAACCATATTGCAGCTGTGCTGTATATGCTGGTTGACATGACAGAGAAGAGAGAAAGGGGCCTCCTTTCTTCAACGTCACAGCGATGCGCATGGCTGATTCCAAGAAAACGGATCCTATCCCCCAAAAAAGTTGCTGATAGGCCTCTTCGTCGCCCAAAGTCAGATGTGCAGCCTTCCCCCAAAGTTGTGTTAAACCTCACAAGATTGAGCAGCAGATTGCAAGCATCAAACCCACACTGTTCATTAGTGAGCTTTACCAGCAACAAAGAACAGGCAAAGAGGGACTTTGAAGTGGAACTTCCTCCTGTTAAACTGAACTTTGCAGATCATGTGGATTTGAAGAATGAGAAATGCTTGGTGCAGTTTGAAGACTATGTGAAGTCATTGAAGATGTCGGAAAGTGAAATCAAGGAGATTGAGGCTTGCACAAGAGGGCAGGCTAAATGCGTTGCTTGGCACAATGCACGATCTGGTCGGGTGACCAGCTCACAGTTTGGTGCAGTGATGTGCAGAAAAGCAGACACAGAGCCTGACAATCTGGTGAAAAGCATCATGGGATATTGTCGCCCTTTCCAGACCGCTGCTACCAAGTGGGGGAAGAACCATGAAGCAGCAGCGAGGCGCCAGTACTTCAATAGAATGGCAACATCTCATCCACACTTGTCTGTTGCTGACTGTGGCCTTGTTGTTGATCATGATCTCCCATTCTTGGCAACCAGTCCGGACGGACTGGTTCATTGTCCCGATTGTGTACCTCCTCTGGGTCTTGTGGAGGTGAAGTGCCCATACACATGGTCCACTCGGTCCATCCAGGAAGCTTGTGCAGACAAGAGCTTTTGCTGTGCCCTTAAGGGGGAAGAGGTGAAGCTGAAAACCTCCCACCCTTATTTTTACCAAGTACAGGGGCAAATGGGCATCACAGGCAGGAAGTGGTGCGATTTTGTGGTATGGACTGTCTCCGACATCCACATTGAACGTATCAGTATTGATGAGGATCTCTGGAAGACCATGCAACATAAGCTGCGTTCTTTCTTTGTTAGTGGTGTAGTCCCTGAAATGTTTTCTTCACGCATACTGAGAAATAGAAAATTGCACCCAAAGTAAGTCCACCCTGCCACTGTTATGCGGCTTCTAATACCGTAATCAGTACAACAAACTGCTTGACTGAAAATTGACTTCTAGTTCTACTTTAAGTTTAACCCTTTCAAAGCCAGCCATTTTTCAGCTAAAAATTTCCATTAACCTTACCTGGGTAGAGAAAAGATTCTGTCTGCAATATTGGGGATTCCTCGTGATATGCTAAAAATAGGGCCTATCCCATTTAATGAGAGACCCTCATTTGATGCCTTTCAGTGACATGGGTGTTAAATCACTGTGGTGCCAAGAGGCGACAGTGGCGATTGAAAGGGTTAATTTGGCTAAAATCTGTTGAGGTAGTTTTTGTTTTTTTATATGGGTTTGAATGAAGTCTTCAGGGATCCATCTTGTTACATGACATTATTTATTCCTTTATTTTTCTTGCTGTCTCGGTGTCGTGTGATGACCTTCATTTTCTCTTTTTTTAAATACTGGTGATTATCTTCAACCTGATGAAGTTGGCCGATTGACGGGAAGAATAATAATCCCTGTATAGTAAATTAAATAGTGTAATAGCCAATTCAATCTCAATATGCTATTAGTTCGTAAAACATGAACATAATTTCTATTCCAGGACCTATGACTTGTGCTTATAAATAATCAATTTGTGATGACTGACAGTATAAAACATGACCAAATCTCACTTTGCTTCTTTTTATTTTGTATTTTTGATGACATCAGGATACATGCAAATTTAATGTATGAGATTATTGTGACAAGATCACAAGCTCAGTAATATATTTTGATCAGTCAATTTCCGACAGTAAACTTTGATGTGCTTTTCAGTTTCCCCTATGGATTGGGCCCTGTCATTAAAAAAGAAATGTTTACAGAAACATAATATACTACTCCTGTCGGCACAAACAGTTTTAGTTCCTTTCTTTCGTTCAAAGTGCCCTGTTGTTAACTTTTCTGTCTTTATAATTTATTTGACCCTCTGAATTAATTTCTGAACCCATTTTGGTTCCACCATTGAGCTTTTCATCTTTTTATTTCCCTATTTAATTTTATTCTGTTTCCTTTTTTCCCCCACTGAGCTTTTTATGTTTTTCTTTTAGTGTTTAGTTAGACACTGCCATTGGGTACTGTGGACTATCAAATGAAGAAATCATCCTATCTGGTATGGTCGAGGTGCATCACCACAACTCTGTAAACTCGTGAATGTGGGACTGGGGGTTAAAGCGTCATGCTCAGAATACTTATGTTCGGGTTAAAAAATAAACTTTCCTTTATGAAATGACCGACATTGACTTGTGATTGAATGACATAATCTGATTGATGAGTTGCTTAATAATTACCTTATTTTTGGGACTATAAAGCCCATGTTTGTATAAGGCGCACCCCCAAAAATTTACGCAAATTTCAGATTTTGTTCTTTTTTTTCCTCCTTACTATGATTATTGTCAGTCATATTATAAGGTGAAGGGGCCTGAAAAATACAGTAGTGAGTACTGTTAGTGTTAATAAGATTGCAATACTGTGAAATATTGATTGTGATACTGTGATTTATGTTGTCTCAAAAATGAAGTGCTGCATACCAAAACATTTAACAAAACGTATAATTGTAGCCTTCCAAAGGAACCAAGAATACTTTAACTTTGGACATGAAAAAATAGAGAAATTAAGAAAGGAAAACACTTTCATGCATGACAGAGGACACATAGTCAATTTTGAATATCCTTTGGCACTTTTGTGTATACTGTCTTTTATTAATCCATGTCTTTTAATCATAATTAAAGTTCGTACACACTTATATGAGCACACACATAACCCACAATTCCAGTCTCAGAACACCTCGGTCCTGAATTAAAAAAGCTATGTACGTTTACAAACAAAAAAACTTTCAAATTGTCAAAACAAAAACATTAACCCTTTCGCCTCAGCCATTTTTTAGCCAAATTTTCGATTAAACTTACATGAATAGAAAAAAGATTTTGTCTGCAATCTTGGGGATTCCTCTCTGACATGTTTAAAATAAGGCCTATTCTTACCTCTTCAAATCAAGAACACAAGATCGTTGGACAACAGATCTATATTTCAAGGCTTTTTGAGTTTTTGTGACATGGGTATAAATCATTATGGTGCAAAAATGCAACATTGGCGGTGAAAGGGTTAAAACAAAGTCTTAATAATAAAGACAGGTTTTCTGTAAAGTGCCCATTTTCATAAATAAAGAAATTGAAAATCACATTCAATGCTGCAAGTGGAGCTTAAATGAAAGTTCAAACATACATCGCAAAACCACAAGACTAAAGGACAGCAAGCTTCTCAACACAAATATAACAGAGCAGTTAAAGTGCACCGATCCCCACTCACCTGCAATTTTTACCATAGTTATGACGATTGTTAATTCCATAATCTCAGGGCCACAAAATTGTCCTTGCATTGTATAAAATGTTTCCAAACCATCTTATATTCTTTTAATTTTCATTAACATAATATATATGTTTTGTTAGCTGAAATTTTGTAGGTCTTTAATTTAAACCAACATTAGCAAAGACTTGATCATGATTTCTGATTATAGCAAAAAAGTGGCACATCACTGATTTGATTAGAATCCATCAAACAATGACCCAAATAGCTTAGTCATTGGTTGATGGTAACTGTTATACGGTACATACATTTGAAAATAGTACCCAGTAATTTATGGACAAAATAATGAAGCTGTGGAGCTGCTATAATCAGTTGCTAATGTCAGCAAATTCTGACTTTGTCATCAAATAGCATATACAAATTTTAAATGAAATAATATAATTCATATGCTAACAAAAACATGTGACTACATTAAAGCAGCCATCGTTACAGGATTAAACAGTCATTTAACCCTTTCACCGCCAATGTCACATTTTTGCACCACAATGGTTTAACACCCATGTCACTGAAAGGCATAAAATCAGGGCCTGTTATCTGAAGATCCTATTTTTGTAATGTTGGGAGGTAAGGATAGGCCTAATGTCACAGAAAAATGTGCAATTTTGCTGATATTTTTTTCCTCTGTGATTCAGGTAACTTTAATGATTTTTTTTTATTAAATGGCTGGCGGGGAAAGGGTTAACAATGAACCGCAAAGAATTGCTCATCAGTTTTCAATGACAGTCAACCTAAGTATAATTAACAAACATGAATTTTAAGCTTTGCTAAAACTTTTTATCCTTCCAAAATGTATCCAGGGTGTAAAATAATATGCTATGTGCCAGTTGTAGCTGTGAATGGGCCATTACATACCCACCCAATTAACATTGATTGTGTTTGCACAACAATGCAGATTTTCATGACTGATGCTGATTAAAATATATTAGTGCAAACAAAATCTACATTTGTGGCAGTTGTTGCACTAATTTTGCAATGTCATTTAATCATATTTCTTTTGCTAAAGTAGCTCTTGCTAAATGACATGCTTTATAATGTTCGTTATGCAATATTTCATTAGTTATGCTGGTTTGATACCACATAATAATAAAACTGCAAAATGGCGTCAGTCATGATCCTGATGATAGCAAGTACACAAATGCTTGTGAAAATCATACAAACGAGCCAATAAGTAATACAAAGCAGTGTTGGCAGAAGCTGTTAAAGCCAGCGCAGCACTATATAAGCAAGCAGTAGGCTCAAAATGTCAGTTTCTGCTTGGCGCTCGCAGCGAAAGCATCCCTTTTCAAACGCAAAAGGAGGGAAAAACTAAGCTGGCGCAGGCGAAAGCCCGCAGCTAGGAGTGTCACTGTGTTGTTTCTCTCTCTCCCACTCTTCACAACTGACTACCCGATTCCTGGGATCGGCTCTTAAATACACTATGAGTATGAAGCAAAATAATTCAGCAAAATATTGCACCTGACTCATAAGCTTGAGCAATAATGAAAAACCTGCCAAAACAAAAACTTGACCAGACAACCCATTTTACAGTTCCTGGCAGTCTTGTTTAATCCTACACACAATGGACAACAATTTCACCTGGCTTTTTAGTCAAACAAATTGTTTAGTCTACACTGACATACAAATTGAATCCCAATGCTAAATGCACAGTATCGTCTCAGATCAAAAAGCATATTACAGCTGAAGGACGAAAAGCAAATTTCAACACAAGGTTAACATAATTTGTCAAAACGGAACTATTTTATAAGTTGCATGTCGCCAAGCGACCATGTGCAAAACATAGACATAACTCAAAATTGGTCAACTTCGATGTATTGTACAGTCAAAAAGGTCTCAATTATTATGACTTCCAAAAAGTCCAGAAAAATCAGTCTTAAATTGGAGTATATAACATAACGGAGGTCAGTTAACGACGAGGATTTAAAGGTTTGTATAGCATTGTCAGAGCATTGCAAACTTTCCAAACTTGGTTGGGATAAAGACAAGTTGGAAGAACATCACTTAATATTCTGAATGTTTTCACTCTGGCCATGTATCGTTCCACATGAATCCTGAGGGAAGCTATGCGCCTTGTTTGAATGATCTGTTCTGGAGTCATTTTCTTCAATTTATTCTTTCTTGGTGGGGTTATTAACTGAATTCCTCTTTCAGTTGTGAACCTTGAAATGTCAAAACCCTTATCACCCATTATTGCATCACCTCTGTCTAACAAATCCAGAAGGCCAGACTTCACAACTATTTGCTGGTCACTGATGCTGCCTAGCCAAAGGTCAGAGACAAACGAAAGAGTTCCACATGGAGTAATGCCAATGAGGGCCTTCCAGGTCATGTTCGATTTGTAATGGCTATAGGTTAAAGTCTGTGACACAAGTGAAGATGGTTTGCGAGTGAATATCTCTGTACAATCAATCACAATCCTGCAATTGGGGAAATGAGTCTGAAAAGCCCTTGGCATAGATGCAAATATGTCTTCTGTTGAAGGCCACTGAATGAGGGGGACCAAATTTGTGTGCAGAAACATAGTCCAAGCAGAAAATACATTTGAGCACGTTGACAAACTAATGCGAAAACGATCAGCGAGATCTTGTAAAAGAAGACCAAGACGAAGTCTCATGAGGAACATGAAAAATTCATCCATGTAGCGTAGATTTTCTCTTTTACCCACTTGAGATTTCAGATGTTTTTCATCATGTGCAAGTTCATCAAAAACTGCCAAAAATGCATCCTTGTTTGGTATGCCAGTATAGAAAATCAGTTTTTGGTTATCATCAGCAACATCTTCAAATGTCATTGCTGGTAAATCTGTATTAGTGGCGGTCTCAAACTGTTCCACTCCAACCTGAATGCCTTTGTCACACAACTTCTTCATGTCACAGTTTATACCTGTGTCTGCTGTTTGCTTTCGCGGCACATCTGTTTGTGTTGCAGCGTCACAGAAAGTGACAAAATCACTTATGTCAACTTGGGAAGATGCAGCACAACTTGTAGGGAGGCTTTCCTTGAGCACAGGTCCACAATAGTCGTGCATCAACACTGATGCCACATATGGCGTGATGCTGCACCCAACAACAGGTGTCTGTCTCTCAAGATCCTGTAACAATATAAAATAATTTCAAGACTTTAAAACACCCAACCTGATGAATACACCACTTAAATAACACAATATACAAAAGAGAGAGAGAGAGAAAGAACAATATTGGTAGTCAGTTCTGTCATTTCAATTACTTCAAGCTACACTTTATTTTTGGGAAAAAGGAAGAGAAGGGAAGGTATAAACCATGGATTAAAAAATAAATAATTATACATTAGAAATCAGATAAGTCAAAATTGAAAGGACCAACATTTTATTTTGAGATATAGCCAATATTTTGAGATAAAAATACTTTTTTGCATACAAATGATTGACCTCTTCAGTGCCGAAGTGTATATGTGCTCTCTAAGTCTAATGCATCAATACTTCCCACCGACGTTTGTATACCGGTATGTATATGTCGGTGCTATTGCCGCATTCCAAAAACGCGCTGCATACCGGCTGCGTATGCGCAGCTGATAGCCGGTACTGAAGGGGTTAAGATGGGACCTAAAAATTATGGTGAGTTATGAAGTCTTTATGAGTTATGCAGTTTTTAGTTGGCAGGAATCCATTGTATATATATTTGCCATGCTTACCACATATTTCAGAACAAAATGAGGACCTATCAAAAGTATATGAGGATACAAATTTCCGTTCAATTTGTATTTGGAATATATTCTAGTCACAGAGAATTTTAGTAGCTAAAATTAACTGAAAAGGCGTCACAGTCTACATCAATCCATTGAACTGGGTCAGTTGCAACTCTTACTCTGTGACATCACAGTAACACATCCACACATATTTATTTCTAATAATAATCAGGCATGGTAGTGGGGGCAAAGTGAGTTTCGCGGAAGAATATCCAACCGATTCTGCATTTCATTTGAAAGATGTCGACTCAAACTAAAATGATGAAGTTGGGCGTCAAAATGAAGAAGAAGAAGAAGAAGAAAAAGAAGCACTAGGATCACAAATCTGGAAACGTGCGGCGTGAGCTAGGCCGCGCATGACTGCTAACTTCGGCGGGAAGTTGCTTGTTCAGTCATTCACATCCGGTTCCGCGAAGCGATTGCATAGGTTTTAACGCACGTAATTTTTAGGCACCCGAGCGAGTTTTTCGCCCGGCTTTTTTTGGTTGAGGGGGGGTGTCAAATTTTCATGGCTTTTCCGCAATTCGCGGAGGTCTACCATGCCTGAATAATGTATGAGGTTCAGGTCACTTACATCCTCATCAGAGGCAGATCCAACCTCCTGCAACTCCATCCTGTGTGCTGGGTTCTCAAGCAAAGCAGCTTCAGCAGTAGCAGCAAATTGTCCCTAAACAAAACCAAAAAAAAGGCCTGACAATAGGTTTGTTTTTAATTGTACAATACTTCAGATTTTTTCCCCCTCATAATTCTATATTTTATTGTCTTAGAAAAACAAAATACTGTATTTTTCTAACAATAAGGTGATATTTTTACTCCCCAAAAGTGAGACTAATTCCCCTCGTAATATGACTACTTATAATTTGATATAGCAAGAAAACCTAACAAAATATGAATTATGAGTGACAGCTGGAGGGTGCGCCTTAGAGTCAGAAAAGTATGGTACTTTGCGTGTTACTGAAACTGCGTAGGAGGGGAAAAGAACACATGGATTCTATTGTGTGTATTTAAAATTACGATAATTTGAGCAAATTAAAAACTGAAGTCAGATAAAGTTGGCATGAAATATGCATATTTTTGTTTTAAAATTGTTTTTTCCCTATGAATAAATGTGCATTCTGTTTTTGTTTTGTTACACAAATCACCTTAATGAACTCAGTAATTAACTCACTGCACAAGTTGTACAATGGAACCTAGGAGCGATCTTATGAGGGAGGTTCTACTGCACACACACACACGCATACACACACACACCAACTTCACACGGTATGAATGTGTTAGTATACACCAAACACTAGGTTACACAGAAACCCAGACATTTTTGTATCAAACAACAACACTTAAGGCTCTTGGAAATGTCCATATTAGTCAGTCAAGCAGACAAGAGGATGAAAACAAAAAAATGAAAAAAGGGGAACAAGAAAAAAGGTCAAAAAAAGAAGGGAAAAGTGGTGGTGGGTTGCATGAGTGAGCAAGATAGCGGAGAGTAGATGAATGATTGGGTGTGTTGTGAGTTACATATTGTTTAAATGTAAAGTTACGTTTCATGTTTTTATTTAATATTTTTATTTTCATATAATCTTATTTTACACGGAAGACAAGTTTCCATGTGCGTTGTACAATGCCAAAGGACAATAAAGAATTTTATGAAATTACAGATTAAAAAGGGATGTGTCAGACTGGAATATCGGTCGGTCATTAATAAACTCATTGGGCAAGACATTGTAGGTAAAAGACATCTAGGATAATAAAGAGTTAACTTACTGAAGAAATTGGACTTGCCAAACTGGAACATCTGTTGGACTGCTGAATGCCACCACATGAGTTTCTCCTTGATGACAGTTTCCCACAACCAGTCAAAAAGTTGTCCTTGTCAGCTTCGCAGATCTGTGGTACACAAGAACAGATAAATAATCATCAAATAAAAATCATCAAGAATATTACAATAAATTATTCAAGTTTAATACAACACCCAACAGTGACACTTTTTATTGGCCCATTATTCTGGACATTGACCCATCATTTTCTGTAATTAATCAGGTCATATGACCCATGAAGTTTAAAAACAATCTGAAGCTCTGCTTATGTAGTCTGCTAAATACATGTATGATTGGCATACTACCAGATTACTTCTTTTTAAAAACAAGCATGGATTGCCATTTGTGTGTAACATTATTTCCCCTTTACTTTCTAGTATTAAGTAACCTCAATGATTTGCTGATTATTTTGTCACTGTAAATGTAATTTCACAGCATCCGCAGAAAATGTGTACAGATGTCATACCCTAATCGTGAGACTGGAAGTACTCATTCTTTCCCAGGGCTGTGTGGGACACTGACAGTGTGAGTAGAACTCTTCTACCAGAAGCATATATCAGCCTCAGTGGAGGTATTCAAATCCCAGATTTAAACCTACTACCCCCTCCCCCCCCCCCCCTTCGTTCCTTCCTCCCCCCCCCCTTTGCCCTGTCCTCACCTTCCGTTGCCTCAACTCCATACCCCTTGTCCAGGCCTATTCCCCAAATTATGCCCACCCCCCTCTCACCCAGTCCTCCCATTCAATCCTGCATTGACCTGATCATCTGGGCAGCAAGTCTTCTATGTGTACACAAGTCTACTGTTTAGTTGGAAACACCCCACGTCATCATAAAATTGTTGATGGAGGACACTATATGTAAGAAAAAGAAGAAGCTAAGTGGGTTAAATCCTATTTCAGGCCCCATTATTATCTGCGCCTATTTCATGCATGTTTCACCTTGAATCAGGTAAGGGATAGGGTTAAAATCAGTTTACGACTATTTTATTTTTAATCCCCAAAACATAATTGGGGAAAAATCAACAAAAAACAAACTGAAATTAGAGTGAGAAGTGAGAGCCTATTTCATTCAACAATTTCCAGCCTATTTCCACTGCTGCACAGTCCGCTAAATTGGTCTAAACGGTGCCGAAAGGAAGACCGATGGCTTAGCATTCACGCTGTTGTTTTGACTTTGAGCGGCTGTTTTTAGGGATAAAGTTAATTCATAAACACCCCCTCCCCCGAAGATGGAGTGTGGCTGCCCACATGGCGGGGTAATCAAAAACGGTCACACACGTAATGTTCTCATCCCTAGCTGGTGCATTTGTACCATATTGTTCAAGTGCTCTGGCTGTTGGGATGATCCCTGGAGTCGTTAAGCCAGGAAACAACAACATACCCCCCCCCCCCCTCCTCTTTGATGAAAATAGCTCAGAACTGATTCTAACCCTATCCCTTACCCGAGTCCAGGCGAAACTTGCATGAAATTGGCACATATAATAATGGGGCCTGAAATATGATTTTACCGCTAAGTGACCCAGCCAGTCCTGAGTCAGGTCACTTAAGTTAGATTTACTGGAGAAGAAGTCAGTTTGCTCAGTTGCACTTGCAGTCTGAGTCTGTCATTGAATAATCACATCTGAGCCAAACAAATAAATAAGAAAACGAGAAAAACACACAACATTGTTATGTGTCAAAGTAATGTTGATTAATACAAGTAACAAGGTGTGTGGTCCACAGATTCAATGCGAAAGCTGTATGAAGTGGATATTTAATTATATTAATAAAATAAATATTTACTATATTACCTTTGATGTTTTAAATTCTTTTGTTGAAAACAGCGATGGGATGATTACGTTCGGTGGTTGAGGACCGGCACGCCCTTCAAAATGGTCCGAACACAGCCTGCTGTGCTCTGTGAAAACAAATCTTTTCATTGTCAGCGTCACACGCTGTTTCCAAATGTTTGCAACAGTCTGGTCAGCTGGGAAGCGATGTAGTGATATTTTTCGTCCATCTTCCATCACTTTTCCACGGTAATTGCTGCACGCACAGCAGTAGTGGCCTCTGCATGTCTTGTTTGGTTGCCCCTTCAATGAATCCTTGCCCATATTTCTTCTTGTCAAACTGCATCCAACAGTATCACGCCAAACTGCCAACCTGTCATCGGCCTGGAACAAGGAAAAGCGCTCTTCGCGACTCCGCGCGCTAGAGATAACCAAGGGCATTGACTCGTGCTAACAGGCTTCGATAAAGCACCTAATAGTCATATGTCTCAGTTCAGTCTGACGCAACACAGGACAGAGACCGGCCGAGACTCATTAACATACTGGAGTATCCTCACGTGCTCTGCTGGTGGTGGTTAAAGTGACCCTTTTGTTATATGCCGACATACACTGAGTGAGCAATGCGTACATGGTTGAAAATCACGTTTTCACGTAAAGCCAGACGTGATACGTGAGTCAGTGGGAAAACAAAAAGCGTTCAGAAGGCTACCAAAGTAGTTTTTATCTTATTTTTTTTTTTTTACAACAAACACTTTGATTTACGAGTTTGATAACAATTGAACAGGAACATTTAGATATTCAGAGTAAAAATAAAATGTTATGAAGTAAACAAACGCCTTCCACTCCTACCTTACTCGGGAAACAAATACAGTATTATGTAGGCCTACAACTGATAATCAATAAGATTTTATTGTACGCTATTGCCCTTGTGTGGATATGCGATTTAAGGGCAGGCACAAAATAATAGTTTATAAGAAAATAAAATGGAGAGGTAGGGGCTAAAATGGAGGTGTGGAAGGTGCTGTATTGCTGAAAAGAGCTTTTGCCTCTTGTGATCTTTATGAGATAATGGTAATTTGCAGAGTGGGCAGACTTACAAAAAAAAGGAATGACAGACAAAGAAACACGAGAAAAAACCCCACATACACATTTCAATATGTGTGTGCGCGCGCGCGTGTGTGTGTGTGCGCGCGCGTGTGTGTGTGTGTGACTGACAGACAGACAGACAGAAAGAGATAGACAGACAGAAAGCGACAAACAGACAAACATAAAGAGATGGACAAACAGACAGAACGATTCGGACAGACAGACAGAGATTGAGAGACAGACAACATCGATAGCTTTTAGGTGACCCATCGTTTGTGATGTAGGCATCAAACAAGTGTCAGCATTACCGCCCTTGTGATCTTTGTGCGTTCCTTACTGTTTGGTCCACTACTATACCGCAGTACTGCATATACCAGGCGGTAATGAAATACCAGGGGTAATTAAAATGGGGGAAAGGGAGGGGGGTGGTAAGCAGGATTGGAATGGAAAAGTGAACAGTATCTGCATGACATGTAATCCCACGAAAACGTACGAATGTATGAACAATTTTTTATTTTATTTTTTTTTTATTTTTTTTGCTGTCCCATCTTCTGGGCTGTACAGTGGCGTTGCTCCCACGCCGCTCGTTCCGAATCCCAATTCGCAGCTACACCCGGGTTTGTTCAAGTCGTATGAACAATATTGTTTACTCTCTAACATTGGCAATTCACTAGAATGAAAACTGTTATGCTGATTAAAGACAAACAAAACACGTTTGGAGAGAGAGAGAGAGAGAGAGAGAGAGAGAGAGAGAGAGAGAGAGAGAGAGAGAGAGAGAGAGAGAGAGAGAGAGAGAGAGTGCCGATTAATTTACCAATGAGTGAGACTGAGAGAGAGAGAGAGAGAGAGAGCCGCCACTAGCTCACGTGACTCACAAGATGTCCCATTACAGTGTCTGGTTATATGACCCTAGTCTTTCAAATCAAACACGCGCCTATGTTATAAATTATGGTCACAAGTCACTGTCTGGTCCAAGTTGGAGGCCCTTGTGACTGAATTCCTTCCGACTGATCAAAGACATTCCTCAGTTGTCATCTGATCAGCCGGTCAGTTGTAAGACGAAAGTGTCTGCTCAGAACATGCTGAACAAGTTGAAAGCGTTATATACTACTTCAGCGAGGGCGAAATTTCAAGTTTTAGACTTTTGTTGGTAAGCTGAAGGATACATTAAGATATCTCATGATCTGGGTTGCAGGAGTTTGGTCAGTTCTTGGATGGCAGCATTAATAACTCACAATTTAGAAGTCATATCGCCTAAAACATCTGATAGCATAAAAATATACCCCTAAACATACTCCTTTGCGATCGTAGATCGGCAAAGGACAACAATTCTAATATGCACTCATCTCACCACGGAAATTGTGCTGTGTTTGAATGTCTCCAACTTAAAAGTCCCGACACAGAACAATCCGTCACACTGGCATTAGCACTGGGATTTTTTTTCCTTTGGGGCTTATGTGTTTCCTCTCCTCTTGTTTATTTGAAATGCAATAATAGGAACATTGTTTAAAACTTTTTTGTCCCTATGTCTTTGAAACGAACATTAAAACCAAAAACCAGTTATATTAACTTGGTATCTTGATCTATGTTCTAAAAAAACATAAAGAGTGCTAGCTTAGTTTCTCCTCCTTATTAGGGAGGCAATGGCAGAACCCAGCCGAGGACAACTGTTTCGACTTCTGCGGGTTCTGCCATTGCCTCTGTGTGTGTGTGTGTGCGTGCGTGTGCGTGTGTGCGTGTGTGTGTGTCTCTCTCTCTCTCTCTGTCTGTCTCTCTCCCTCTCTCTAAATTCTTATCCTTGTAAAATAAAGTGTCTGAAGTCCCCTCCCATTTTATTTCTAAATGCCCCGCCCCCCTCTATCTGTGCCTCTCTCGTAATATCGTTTTACGCTCGCGTATTGTTTAGAACTTTGTGAGCGCGTATGATTTTGTTCCCCTCAAGAACTTGTGAGTGTGTGGTTGGTGTGCGTGTGGAAAAGGAGGGGTGGGTAGGGGTAGGGGTCTGTTTGTTCATGCCTTGATTTCTTTGCTGATGCTACGTTGTGAGTGTCTATAGTGTGTATGTGGGGAAAAAGGGAAGGTTGGTGGGGGTTGGAAAGACTGACTCGAGCATTTTTCATTTCTTTAAATTATGTTCAATTATTATTATTTGTATGCTCTAACTGTTTTTGTAATGGTGTCTATAGCGTGTATGTAAAAGAAAGGTGGTGGGAGGGTGTGGGGACGACCGGTGAGATCATTTGTAATTATTTTTAATCCTTCCTTCTTCTTGATTTGTTTTCTCTTAATATTTGCAAAGCTCTCTGAGGATGATTGTTCATCGAAGAGCGCTATAGAAGCTTTATTTATATATTTAATTTTATTTGTTATATTTTTTATATTATTATTATTATTATTATTATTATTATTATTATTATTATTATTATTATAGTTTGTTTTCTTTGTATTTGATGTTTTTCTCTGTCTGTCCAGACTGTGTCTCGTGAACCGTTTGATGGAATTGCTTTAAATTGTGTGCGGTGGTGTATCGCTGAAAGGTAGTACAGAAAAGCTACAGCCCTGTTGACATTGCCATGGAAGTGGGATCTTTAAAAACATAAATCAAAGTCTTCTTGTGGTCATACCTTTCACATCGCTGGACATGTGGTGTTCAAACTTGGAGTGTGTGGGAGCATTGGTTTATGGTAATTCGAGATAGTGGGTACCAATCAAGGTCAATGTCAAGAACGGAGATCTTGGACGCGTTGAATAGGTGTGTTAGCCTTATCGATTATACTTTCATGCTTCAAATTAGGCAGGTTGGTATACAGGCTGTCAGTCACGTGTGGTGCAAAGTATTGATTACCTTGATGACCTTGACCTTGACTTTTGAACTTGGTTCTTTTAGCAGTGGCTATAGTTCGAACACCATTGGGCTTACACCCACATAATCATATTAAGTTTTGATCAGCATGACCTAAGAAACGCAGTGAGAGACATTTGAAGCCTGTTGGTGCCTTTTCTTCCATGTCATGTTTTACCCACAATCGACCACAGCGTCCAAATGTCTACACAGCCCTGTGGCCCTTTTGTTTTTGATGCTTCTCTTTAATTGTTTTTATTGTTTACAATTATGTTTTCTGTATGCATATTTTAAAAACAAATGCTGCGCTCAAGATTTGAAGGGAGAGAGATTAGGTATAGTGATTACATTTTTATGTTGTTTGCTGTGTAATATTGCTTAGCTTGTGTGCCCGTACACATAACAGGCTCTCCACAAATATGGTGCAGGAAAGAACCCTGACATAGAATAAAACCTAAAGCTTTCTGATTGTTGATAATGACAGAGATTCATTTTCATATCCATAATGCAGCCCAGTGGTTTTATTAGATACAACGTTGTAAGGTTTGTCTGTTCATGGACACTACATTGAGTGTGTGAGTGTGTAAATATAGGATCCATGGTCTGTTGCATTGCTTTCTTCCCCGAATATTGTATTCCCTAAATATTGCCTACAATTTCATTTTAACATTCTAATCACTACACAACGTAACATAAAATATTGTGGGTTCTCTGTGTTATTGTATTTTTGTTTTCCTTTATTATATATGGATGGGTGCAACTTTTCCTCGTATACAAGGATTTCCTGTTTTTGAATTTTACCAGAATAGGAAGTTCCTTTTTTTTTTAAATTGTCAAACAAGATCTTTGTGTGTCTACTGTATTTTTCGAACACTTTGAAATAAGAATTTGTATAAATTGTGGATAAAGCAAACTAAAATACCTTCATAAATCAATGTTTGCTTCAGCTGCAGGGGGACACTACCTCTGGACCCCGGCCTTTCAGGCTTTTTTTTCATTTTGTGTAGTTGCACCCATGTTGATATGGCTTTTTTTGTTTCTGTTGTTTTTCTTGGTTTGTTTCATTTTATTGGTGGGGGGAGGTTGTGTGGGGAAGGGAGCAACTCGAGTTCCAAATGAGGTACGATGATCTATAAGAAAGTATAAACACCTGTCTTTTGTTTGTTTTCATATAGACTAATGAGCTAATGTGTTGTGATTTATTTTCACTATAACAAAAACAGACAAACCTAAACATCTTCTCTGAAGTTTGTGCCTTCTATGCTGTCTATTTGTTTTGATTTGGCAGAATGAAAACGTTTTTTAATTTTCCTTTGTTTCGAATAACGTGTGAATCAATTCATTGTTAAATACGCTTTGTTTCATATAAGTTTTTGTGTGTACATTCTACCGTTGCCGATTGACTTGACTTTATTTTTGTTCATGAATGTCACTATGAAAAGAAAAATGATGGCTTTGGAACACATCCTGAACGTGTGCTTGTATACTTTATTATGCCAGTCAGTCGTAACCGACAACGACTTAACAAATAGCGGAGGAGGAAACTGCTATTTTGAATCCTGGGATGGAAGGAATTTGTTATAGCGGGGAATCCTTACCCAAGGGACATAACCACTCTCCTAGCCATGAGGACTGCAGGATAATTGTCGTTTGGAGGGAAGTAAAGTATGGAAAGCCAAATACCTCAAACCCGCTTCTGAAATACGCCAGTATTTTATTAAAAATGCGCGCGCATTTTGTCAAAACTGCTCGCCCATCTTGATGCTGATTGGTCGAACATTTTCTGAGCGCGCAGATCCGTAAAAGTCGCGTCGCTCAAAAGTCTGCGCGCAATTTCTAAACTGAGGTCGCACTTTTGCTTTGAACATAAAAACTTAGATCAGCAAAGTTACTGAAACGAAAGTGTTTATTAATTGACGCCCTCGGGGTTATCGCTCTTCGCTGGTAGCCTGTTTCGCGCGCCATTATTATGATCAGTAATCACTGATGGCTACAATGGAAGAAGATGCTTTTCTAACAGGTGTTAGGAGCAAGCTAACACATTGTGGAAACCTGCTTATGTCATGGTAACCGGCAAGAATCATCGGGAAAGTCAGTCACGCTTAGAACGAGAAAGTGTTTGAGGTAACCAAGAACACTTACTCCGTTTACTTTCTGATTCAACTTTTTAAAGAAATCAAGCAAATGTGCGCGCGGGGAATTGGCCAGGAAAATGTGAAAACGCGCGCGCGTTTTTAAGAAATCCGTGCGCATTTTTACTTTTGCGGGCGAAATTCCGGCCGCATTTTTAAACGGGCTTGAGGTGTTTGGCTTTCCATAGTAAAGGGGGTACTGGCCTTCACATTCCCAATGCTGCACCACTAAGGACCGGTCCACATGCCTCCTGATTTGGGAGCTAAAGTCGGTCATGAAAGACTAAACTGTAAATGATTGCCTAATACTGTACACTATGATTTATTATATGTTATATATATATAGGATTTGGTACAATGATTTGCTATATAACTGTTATTTGCTATGTGTTTTAGCCTATTCGTGAAAGCCACCCAATGTCGAATTATTGGCATCATCTAAACGCCCATGGCAGATGCTACACGAAAAAAGAAAACGAAGAAGAAAAAGAGGAAGAAGCAGAAGAATCTTTTTGTTCTCATTTTACTATCAGCCTCAGTTTCAGAGTAATGTCAATCATCCATAATATATAGAAAGCCACTCGTGTAAAGGTCACACTTTGTATAGCCTATATTGCACGTGTAAATAATAACGGAATCTTCTTCTTCTGCGTTCCCAGGCCATTTGGCCATAATGGGTAAGGTACGTATGTGTTTGTTTTCAGTTTTCACTGGTCTCCCCGCTGCGTACAGCCGACACATTCCGATTTTGGAGGAGCTCAAAGGACGAAACTTATTTGGAACATTGTTTTGAAAAAATGGGCTTATAATTCGGAAAGATAGCATAATATGACAGAAAGCAAAGTAAAAAAGCAGTGTTTTGTATCAGTAAAGAGAGATAGAACGGTGTTATCATGTGTTTTGTATCAGTAAAGAGAGATAGAACGGTGTTATCATGTGTTTTGTATCAGTAAAGAGAGATAGAACGGTGTTAGCATGTGTTTTGTATCAGTAAAGAGAGATAGAACGGTGTTAGCATGTGTTTTGTATCAGTAAAGAGAGATAGAGATAGAACGGTGTTAGCATGTGTTTTGTATCAGTAAAGAGAGATAGAACGGTGTTAGCATGTGTTTTGTATCAGTAAAGAGAGATAGAACGGTGTTAGCATGTGTTTTGTATCAGTAAAGAGAGATAGAACGGTGTTAGCATGTGTTTTGTATCAGTAAAGAGAGATAGAACGGTGTTAGCATGTGTTTTGTATCAGTAAAGAGAGATAGAACGGTGTTATCATGTGTTTTGTATCAGTAAAGAGAGATAGAACGGTGTTAGCATGTGTTTTGTATCAGTAAAGAGAGATAGAACGGTGTTATCATGTGTTTTGTATCAGTAAAGAGAGATAGAACGGTGTTAGCATGTGTTTTGTATCAGTAAAGAGAGATAGAACGGTGTTATCATGTGTTTTGTATCAGTAAAGAGAGATAGAACGGTGTTAGCATGTGTTTTGTATCAGTAAAGAGAGATAGAACGGTGTTAGCATGTGTTTTGTATCAGTAAAGAGAGATAGAACGGTGTTATCATGTGTTTTGTATCAGTAAAGAGAGATAGAACGGTGTTAGCATGTGTTTTGTATCAGTAAAGAGAGATAGAACGGTGTTATCATGTGTTTTGTATCAGTAAAGAGAGATAGAACGGTGTTAGCATGTGTTTTGTATCAGTAAAGAGAGATAGAACGGTGTTAGCATGTGTTTTGTATCAGTAAAGAGAGATAGAACGGTGTTAGCATGTGTTTTGTATCAGTAAAGAGAGATAGAACGGTGTTATCATGTGTTTTGTATCAGTAAAGAGAGATAGAACGGTGTTAGCATGTGTTTTGTATCAGTAAAGAGAGATAGAACGGTGTTAGCATGTGTTTTGTATCAGTAAAGAGAGATAGAACGGTGTTATCATGTGTTTTGTATCAGTAAAGAGAGATAGAACGGTGTTAGCATGTGTTTTGTATCAGTAAAGAGAGATAGAACGGTGTTATCATGTGTTTTGTATCAGTAAAGAGAGATAGAACGGTGTTAGCATGTGTTTTGTATCAGTAAAGAGAGATAGAACGGTGTTAGCATGTGTTTTGTATCAGTAAAGAGAGATAGAACGGTGTTATCATGTGTTTTGTATCAGTAAAGAGAGATAGAACGGTGTTATCATGTGTTTTGTATCAGTAAAGAGAGATAGAACGGTGTTATCATGTGTTTTGTATCAGTAAAGAGAGATAGAACGGTGTTAGCATGTGTTTTGTATCAGTAAAGAGAGATAGAACGGTGTTAGCATGTGTTTTGTATCAGTAAAGAGAGATAGAACGGTGTTATCATGTGTTTTGTATCAGTAAAGAGAGATAGAACGGTGTTAGCATGTGTTTTGTATCAGTAAAGAGAGATAGAACGGTGTTAGCATGTGTTTTGTATCAGTAAAGAGAGATAGAACGGTGTTAGCATGTGTTTTGTATCAGTAAAGAGAGATAGAACGGTGTTAGCATGTGTTTTGTATCAGTAAAGAGAGATAGAACGGTGTTATCATGTGTTTTGTATCAGTAAAGAGAGATAGAACGGTGTTAGCATGTGTTTTGTATTAGTAAAGAGAGATAGAACGGTGTTATCATGTGTTTTGTATTAGTAAAGAGAGATAGAACGGTGTTATCATGTGTTTTGTATTAGTAAAGAGAGATAGAACGGTGTTATGTGTTTTGTATTAGTAAAGAGAGATAGAATGGTATTAAAACACACACACACACACACACACACACACACACACACACACACACACACACACACACACACTTATCGACACAGACTCATTCATCCCCCATTCAGTAAGCCACAGCAACCGACCACATACACCAACACACATACACAAACACCCTCACACACAACGTATGCACGCAGACAGACACACACACACACGCACACACACACACACATGCATGCACACACAACCGACAAAACCAAAACACACGCAAGCACACATGTGTGCACACATGCATGCTCATACACACACACACACACACACACACACACACACACACACACACACACACACACACACACACACACACACACACTCACACACACCACAAACACAGCACAAACCTCTTATTCAATCTTCTCTCACGTGCACACAACGATGAACAACTGATCAAATATTTAGGGTGCAGCAGGAAAAAGATGGGTTTTCAGAGATGTTTTGAATGAGGAGACTGAGTTGGAGTGTCGGAGAGGAGAAGGCAGAGAATTCCAAAGATATGGTGCTTGACAGGAAAAAGAACGTTGGCCAGCAGATTTGAGACGGATGGAGGAAAGGGAAAGACGAGAATCAGAAGACGAACGTAGTTGGCGAGCTGGCACATAGACATGAAGAAGATCAGAAAGATATAAGGGAGCTAGATCATTCAGTGACTTGAAGACAAGGAAGAGAATTTTGTAGTCAATACGTGATTGAACCGGGAGCCAGTGTAGGGAACGAAGAACCGGAAAGATATGATCGTACCTAGGGGAGCGAGAAATGAGACGAGCAGCATTATTCTGGACCCGTTGGAGCTTAGAGATGAGAGTTGATGGACAGCACATGCGTTGCTTTACTGAATAAACAGTGACGTAAGCTCTAAAAATACACAAATACAATGTCTTTGGATACGGTGGGAATGTAGATGCGCCCATGGTGTTAAAAGAGTTAATCAGTGATTAAAAATAAGACGTCAGAATTTAAATTGAAGATGGTTTAAGGCTGTGTCAGACCAATTGACATAGGCTAGAACACCAAGGCTACATCAAAATGTTGTTATGCTCTGCGTAGTTATGCGGGGATTGTCTTTAGCCATGACATGCTCCTAGCATAACATCATCAGTCTCCAAAATCCTCCAAAGTCGGAGTGTGGTTTTCCCACGTGGCGGGGTAATACAAAACGGTCACACACGTAATGTTCTCATCCATAATTGATGCATTTGTACCATATTGTTCAAGTGTTCAAGTGCGTCGGCTGATGTTGGGATGATCCCCGGAGTCGTTTAGCCAGGGGACGACAACAACAACAAATTGAGCATAGTTATAAGTCATGTGCAATGTTGTGTTAATTCCTTGCTCGCTGTTATTGTTGGTGAATTCTGTATGAATGACTTGCCATTAACGTCGTCGATATGTGAATTTTGTCATACACATATTGAGTAAACACAAAACGAGGAATACTGAGCATTATGATGCTATTGATTGTCAATGAATTGGTAACTGAATGAACCATTATTATTCTAATAGACTGAAATGGGAAATTAAATAAATAACGCGTGTTCAAATATTGTATATTGCCCATATATTGGAACGAGAATTTGAAGTATTCCGATGATACACACTTATTTTCACAGGATTGGAATTGGAAATTGAATTAATAATGAGTATTCTGGTGCTACGTATGCTGGTGTACAGTGGCACAGTGGTATCGCGTTCGCTTCGTGTCAAGTAAACCCGAGTTCGAACCTGGGTACAGGGGATTTTTTCCTCTCATTCTGCACTAGGCCTTAACGGTCTGAACGTGGAGTCTTTCGGATGAGACGATAAACCGAGGTCCCGTGTGCCCATGCACTTAGCATACGTTAAACCCAGTGGCAACGGAAAAAGTTGTCATTTGGTCAAAATTTACCCCCCCCCCCCCCCTCCCCTTATCAGTGACAAAAATCGCATGAAAAAAAAAAAAAAATTGGGTGGCGCGCCTCTGGCTGCGACGCGCTCTCCAGGTGGGAGCAACCCGAATTTCACAGAGACACCTCTGTGACTATAAAGTACTATAAAGTACCTAATACTAATACAATCAGGTGACATTCTGTGACCCCATAACTCACTTAGAAATATGACTTTCGTATTTGCCCTGTTGGCCTATGTATTCCACTTTCACGAAAGTTTAACTGAATTACATAAAAATAAAGTTTACCATTACTAACCTCCAACTAGGGTACAGTAATGACAACTTGAAGCTTACATAGTTTATTCAAACTATTTAGATAAGCTAACATAGGACAACGGGCGTTACAAGAAAGCTTAACAACTTCGGGGCTCATGTTACTTAAATGGTTGAAATGCTAAAAGAGCTCTGAAGTTAAAGTTTTACGTCCTCTCGGCAAAGCCATACGGGATAGAGCACTGAGTATTCTAATGATGCTATATAGGTGAAGACGGGGTAAAAAGCCCATGGGCGGGTAAGAAGCCCATGCTAATTATCTCATGAAATGAGGCAAATTTCAGTCACATTTTGCCCATGAGACGAACGCTAAACATTAACACTCGTCTCATGGGCAAAATGTGACTGAAATTTGCTTTATTTCATGAGATAATTGGCATGGGCTTCTTACCCACCCATGGGCTTTTCCTCCCGTCTTACCCTATTGTCAATAGACTGGCATTGGACAAAAAAGGGATCATGCATAATCTGATGTTGTCCTCTGGCCGGGTATTGTGACGGGTCTGTGTGTGTGTAGGTGTGTGTGTGTGTCTGTCTGTCTGTGTATCGATTATCTTTAAAAAACACCTAATGGATGGATTTTGATCAGATTTGGCAGAGGGGTAGACATCTTGGAAAGAAAGCTTCCTGTCGATAATCATGACAGTGCTGACCTTGACCTTGAAGTGTGACCTTGAAAACCGACATTTCCTTCTTTGGGCTATATATCATGTTTCTGAGCTGTATCTCATGAATCAAGGAACATAATCACTTCCAATGTTGTGTGGTGATGTATTACAGTGCCCTAAGGGTTCTGTAAACAACACACCAAATATAAAGACATTGGACACAGAAAAGTTTTATTAAAGCAAACTATATATACATATATATATATATAAATATAACCGTGCTGACCTTGACTTTGAAGTTTGTTTGTTCAAACACGAATATTGAAGAGTTCTAAAACGGTCAAAGGGAAGCAATCACGGGTCTTTGACAAGCAAGTAATCATGTCTATTGCCCCTTTGACACATATATATCAAGAGAGAGGGAGAGAGAGAGAGAGAGAGAGAGAGAGAGGGGGAAGAACGAGAGGGAGGCAGGGTGAGGAGAAAGAAAAGGCAGGAAAGACAGACTTGCTATTAATATGTTGCAGTCAGTCCAAAGGAGTAAGACTGGGATGATGTAAGTCAATCAAATGAAGTTGAGGGCTAAGTTATGCAAAACTTGCTTTGCAGTCATTAGTTTTGCCCCTTTGACGAGGAGAGAGAGAGAGAGAGAGAGAGAGAGAGAGAGAGAGAGAGAGAGAGAGAGAGAGAGAGAGAGAGAGAGAGAGAGAGAGAGAGAGAGAGAGAGAGAGAGATATTGAAAATTGAAATTGAAGTTGAAATTGAAATTGAAAAATTGAAATTGAAAAACGAATTTTATTGACATTAGCAAACAATGCTCCGATGCCAAGGAAGCACAAACCATGAACTAAAGAATAATATAAGCCTAACTGGCGACTAAATCAGTTCATAAGATTTTTTTAAGAAACATAAAATTAAAACATCTTACATACACAGAAAGATTACACTAGAGAGAGAAAACAAAATAATAAAAACATAAAATAATAATGACACCAAAAAACATAACTGTTAGACTGACCAACCAACAATAATACGTAAGTTACCAATAGGATAGGTCGGGTAATGCAACACAAAGTTATATGCAACAATCCAATTTCTCTTTTCTAAGAGAGAGAGAGAGAGAGAGAGAGAGAGAGAGAGAGAGAGAGAGAGAGAGAGAGAGAGAGAGAGAGAGAGAGAGAGAGAGAGGGGTGGACTGATAGAGTGGTCATGTGCTTGTGATATAATAGAGAGTGGGGGTGGAAAGGGAGAGCTTTGTTGTCTGGTCTATCATAGGGGAGGAGAGAGTATGCTAGTCTGTCGTTTCCGCCAGGGGGCAGATACTGTTCTGGCGGGCTGGGTGAGAATTTGTTTATAGTGGAGATGCCTTGCCCAGGGTACATCCCCACTCTCTCGATCGGCCAAAGGGATTTGAGGACACAGCTTGCGCGTTGAGGAAGGTCCCCAAAGGCCAGCCCACCCCTTTGGCTGCAGCAAGGGCCCCCTCGTTCGAGAGTCATAGTCTTCCACAAAAGACTAAAACTGTACCATGATTTTTTTTCCATTACTGTAAAAAAACATCTATTGTACAGCTCTCGTGTTACTGTTGGCCCCTGCTACAGGCTAACGTCAACCAATGATAAAAGTCGTTTCAGAAAAGGGGGAGAGTGTGAAAAAGGACATAGGTGTGGAAAAAATGAGGGTCGTATGAATGGAGAGGAATTAGTCATGGGATTGAAATGGGGGAGTGAGGAGGGAGGTAGGGGTGGTGGAGGAATGGTAGGCCTAATTCCTTGATCTGGTCTGGTGTCTTGTGTGACCAGATGTGTGAGGCCTGTTGGGTCTAGGTTTGGGTGGAGGGGTGTTGAAGAAGGGAAGAAAATCTTCTGATTACCCGGCAAGAGGACGGGTAACGAGACGGATCTGTGTGTGAGTACACAAATACAAACTTACTCTGCCAACGGCCATAGCACTACTTGTGGCGGTACCATAGCCGATGAGGTTTAACCGAGGCGTGGTTACTGCTGCACTTATTGGCATTGCTAAAAAATCGGGACTTTGCTGGTGTTGCATTGCCTCCAGGCATTGCCTCCAGTATCGTTCCCACCATCCTTGTATTTACAAATGTCCCATATGTATCTGTTCCAGACCGAGAGGACGTAAAGCACCATTTGTCATTCATTCATTCGGCTATAACACGTTGAAAACACCGGTTCTCGTCCGATCACCGAAGCTAAGCAACGTCGGGCCTGGTCAGTACTTGGATGGGTGACCGCCTGGGGACACCAGGTGCTGTTAGCATTTTAAAAAAAAAGAGGCTACGTCTAACTAGACGTTAAACACCCTGATGGATGCGTTTTTTGTACGAAACACGTCGAGATCACCAGGAAAATACCCTTT
>CM065700.1:9609828-9612328 GCA_017654935.2 Phymorhynchus buccinoides | reverse complement strand
AAATCAAACTGTAAAAATCGGCGATTCCTCCTTGGCGGAGGTGCTGGAAGTCAAATTATTTCCAGGGACACAGGGACACACATAGATTTAGATACATTAAAACGCATGCGCCAAGACTGTAGGCAAAATGACTAGCAACTTGGCCGTGCATAGCCTACCTACTGCATACATATCTTTATGCGTCAAATGTGTGTGTGTGCGTGTGTGTGTGTGTGTGCGTGTGTGTGTGTGTGTGTGTGTGTGTGTGTGTGTGTGTGTGTGTGTGTGTGTGTGCGTGCGCGCGCGCGCGCGCGCGCGCGCGCGCGTGTGTGTGTGTGTGTGTGTGTGTGTGTGTGTGTGTGAGTGAGTGAGTGAGTGAGTGTGTGTGTGTGTGTGTGTGTGTGTGTGTGTGTTCAAAATACCTGTCGAAACAGGTGGTGTTCATCTCCACTTCTTTTTAAAACCTCGCTGATGAGTTAAAAAAAAGCAATGGATACTCTCCCCCCCCCCTCTCTCTCTCTCTCCCCCCCTCCCTCTCTCTCTCTCTCTCTCTCTCTCTCTCTCTCTCTCTCTCTCTCTCTCTCACACACACACACACACACACACGCTGTCAAATGCTCTTACCCACTTCATGTTTACTTAAGCCTATCGATTTTATTTCGTTAGCCTCAGAAACTTGACAAGTGATGCGCATTGTGGTTGAAAGGGAAGACAGAACACCAGACGCTCAAACGTGCAATTGTGTTTTATTTCTTCAGTCTTCAAAGGCCTCTCTCTCTCTCTCTCTCTCTCTCTCTCTCTCTCTCTCTCTCTCTCTCTCTCTCTCTCTCTCTCTCTCTCTCTCGCGCGCGCGCGGGTGTGTGTGTGTGTGTGTGTGTGTGTGTGTGTGTGTGTGTGTGTGTGTGTGTGTGTGTGTGTGTGTGAACGTGACTGAGAGTATGCACGTTGTGTACAGAAAAAGCCTGAATTAATCTGAACAGCCACAATTACAAAGGTGACAAATGCGTACATGTGAGAGTCATAACAGTTATGTGCACATGCATGCTTGTGGATGAAAACAAGCAAACAAACAAACACACACACACACCCGCGCGCGCGTGCGCGCGAGAGCGAGAGCGAGAGAGAGAGAGAGAGAGAGAGAGAGAGAGAGAGAGAGAGAGAGAGAGAGAGAGAGAGGTTGACGTAAATGTAGTTATCGTGATTTCGTTTCGGGTTGTTCCTTATGATAAGTGCGTTGTTTTGTTGTTGTTTTTTGCTCAGATTTTTAACTTCTTTGTGAAGCGCTTAGAGCCCCGTAAGGAGAATAAGCGCTATATAAATTGTCATTATTATTATTATTATTATTATTATTATTATTATTATTATTATTATTTACAAAAGACAGCAGCAGCACATTGCTCATTATTCAATCATGAATTTTACGGCTGCTTTATGTTTATCAAACCTCACGTTAAATGTAAAGAATGTCATGATTATTTTTCTCATGAAGAAGATTAACGTATTGAATGTCATAAACATCTCCTTTTTCATGTTTGTCAACTTTACTATGTTCCCTTATTACATGGGCAGACGGCCTATTCATTAACATCGTTAGTTCGTTCGTTTGCTCTCTCTCTCTCTCTCTCTCTCTCTCTCTCTCTCTCTCTCTCTCTCTCTCTCTCTCTCTCTCTCTCTCTCTCTCGCTCTCTTTCATATAAGATATTAGATCAGTAATCTTTGATACCGTAGCGTATATTCAATTATGTTAACAGTGGATGTATGCTCACCATATGTTTATGCTGCAGTTGTCATTGTGTATTGTTTCTGTAATATTTGTGTTTGTTTAGCGGTTAGTATATTATGTGTGTTTATTTAGTTTTGTTCCTGTTTTGTCTGTTATTTTAGTGTGTGTGTTTGTGTAAATGTCGTTGTACATGGGTCAATGGCCAAGGTATATTAAATGTCTGAAGTCTGAAGTCTCTCTCTCTCTCTCTCTCTCTCTCTTCTCTCTCTCTCTCTCTCTCTCTCTCTCTCTCTCTCTCTCTCTCTCTCTCTCTCTCGCTATCTCTCCCTCTTTCTCCCACCCCTCTCTGTTTATTTATTTATTTATTGTTTTTCCCCCCATTGATCATTGTTGTGGTCGAAGGGTCGAAGTGTGGGGTGTGAATGTTCGAACAGGCGAAGGGAAGAAGAAATGCTAGAAAAATGCTGTCTAATTAAGTCGATGGCCTTCACAAATATCAGTCTCAGTAAGTGTCTCTCTCCGTCGCCATCGTGAATAGAGTATAGTATGTAATATACTTACAGAGGGCAGTGCTCTCTCTCGCTCTGTCTGGCTTTTTCACAGTTACAAGCTGTTGCTCACATTTAGAGGTGGGGGTGAAAAACCGGTTTGAACCGAAAAAAACGGTGCTAAACTTTCGCGGTTCCAAAAACCCGGTTCGAGTTGCTGTGAACCGGTTTTTTTTTAACTGCAAACTGAAAGTAAGTTTTTCCTTAGAAAAACGCATTCTTTTCGAAAAATAACACTGATTCTCAGCAC
>CM065700.1:9594828-9607328 GCA_017654935.2 Phymorhynchus buccinoides | reverse complement strand
TATGTGCGCATGCATGTATGTGTGTGTGAGTGTGTGTGCGATGTTAAAGCCTGCATATGTGTAAGTGAAGTGTGTGTGTGTTTGTGTGCGTGCGTGGTGCTGATGCGCGTGCGTAAGCGCGCACGCTCCGTGTGTGTGATCGTGCGATGTATGTATGTATGTATGCGTGCATGTATGTAATTTGTGTGCATGTATGTGTGTATGTGCATGTATGTAATGTGTTTGCGTGTGCACGAGTGTGAGTGAGCGTGCACCTACGACCACTCTTCCGGGCAGGTGTGTGTGTGTGTGTGTGTGTGTGTGTGTGTGTGTGTGTGTGTGTGTGTGTGTGTGTGTGTGTGTGTGTGTGTGTGTGTGTATGTCTATCTGTCTGTCTGTCTGCCTGTGATTGTTAAGCGCTTTGTGCTCGATACAAGCACCATAATATAAATATCCGTTTGTTATGATTATTATTAAAATGATGCACAATTTATACTTGAAGGAAAAAGAACTGACATGGCAACACTCCTACTGATTCGAGCGTTTTTCCTTCTTATAACTGGATACATCACTTAATGAACGGTTTCTACATTTGTGATGCAGTACGCGAATACCCAGCTAAAGTCGGCCAGCCACAAGAGAGAGAAAGAGAGATAGAAAGAAAGAGAGAAAGAGAGATAGATTTGATTGATTGAATTTTAAAAAAAAATGAACTATTAGAGATAGATGAATTCTGTTTTTTGCCTGTTAATCTGTTGTCTCTGGCCTTTCTGAAAATATGAATAAGTCAAAAGTGATCATTTACGACATTAGCCTGGTTTTCCTGTGCTGCATCACATTTTTATAATTATTCAAACATATTCCAGACTACCTTTCCTCTCTTCTCTCTGCCTACACACCAGAACGCAACCTCAGATCAAGTAGCCTCAAACTTCTTTGCACACCTGTCACCAAATACAAAACAGTTGGAAACAGAGCTTTCCGTTTCCAAGCACCACACATCTGGAACAACCTCCCTTCCTCTCTCCGCAGCTCGCCATCTTTGTCTTCTTTCAAAACTGGCCTGAAAACTGTTCTCTTCAAAAAATACCTCTGTTGATCGATCTCCTGTGTCTTCTCCCCTTCAGTTCACCCTCTGTGAGTTTTTGCTGAGTTGGACTATGTGTGAGTGCAGTGCGATAATGGGCTAATTGTTTTTTTCATGGATTTTTGTATGGTTGTGTTTCCACTTTTGTATAATTATGTTGTTTTTCTTCATGATTATTGTATGTATGTTTTTTGTAAAGCGCTGGGAGCCCTGCTGCGCCAGGAGAACGGCGCTATGTAAGAGTTATTATTATTATTATTATTATTATTATTATTATTATTCCATTATAACATATTTTTTGGTACAGTCTTAATCCTCCACCCCACCCTTCCCCCCTAAACAAGTGTAGATTACTTCTTTTTTTAAAATTATTTAAAACTCACACGAAGCTATTATATGAAATCATAATAAATTATTGTCCCAAAGCTGGAGATGAAAACAACTGCTGAACATAATAACGCTCAAGCAGAGTATAGGCTGCATAGACACACAAGTGAAGAGGGGAGTGGGGGCTGGACGAAAAGCAAGGACTCAGCTGGTCTAGAGTATGGAGTTCCCCAGGGTTCTGTTCTGGGCCCCATTCTCTTCGTTCTTTACACACAACCTATTTCTAACATTGCTACTCACCATGGCATCTCCCACCACTGCTTTTCTGATGACAACCAGGTTTACAGATCTGACAATATCTCTCAACTTCCTTCTATCATTGAACGAACTCAGTCATGCATTTCTGACATCAAGGCTTGGATGACTGACAACAAACTCCAACTTAGCAACGACAAGACTGAAATTATTTTCATTGTCCCCAAGAGACTTTTAAAATTGTTTACAAACTCGCTCCCTACTTCTATCCAACTGGAGAACTCTCTCATTCAGACTTCTGCAAGCGTTCGCCATCTTGGCTTCACACTGGACCAAACAATTTCTTTTCATACTCAAATTTCCTCTGCCTGTCGTGCTTGCTATCTGGAACTCTGTCACCAAAACTCTTATCTCTGCCTTTGTTCTCTCTCGCTTAGACTACTGCAATTCCCTTCTTGCTGGTTGCCCACAAAATCTCCTCGCTAACTTGCAGAAAATTCAGAACAATGCTGCTCGCCTTGTACTGAGGTGTTCCAAATTATCTCACTCTACCCCAATGCTTGAATCTTATGGCGCGCGAAAGATACAAAACTCTATCTAGCTGTTCGATAGTTTCTATGGCGCGCCAAAGATACAAAGCTCTATCTAGCTGTTTGATAGAGTTTCGAAACTGTATCTATCAGTTCGATAGAGTTTGAAAACCCTATCTAGCTGTTCGATAGAGTTTTAAAACTCTGTCGAACAGCTAGATAGGGTTTCCACAAAATAACCCTATCGAGATATAGTTTTTCTATCGCGATTTCTGATTGGTACATGGCTTCAGCGACAAATTTTGTGGCCTTGGCAGGACAGTGACCCGTGAATTTGAATAAGACGATAGGCCTAGGCCCCTACATGTAGTCAAACAAACATGGCAGCTGAATTTGAAGTCTCACTTATATGCAGATGACACACAACTCCAAAATAGTACAACCCCTGAAGATCTAGATTCCATTCTTTCAGAAAGTAATAACTGCTATATGGATATTCATAATTGGATGGTTCAAAATAAACTTCAATTAAATGGTGAAAAAACCGAAGCAATGCTTGTAGGAACAAAAAACAAACTAGCCTCTGTATTCATAGAGTCAATTCAACTGGGTAACAATATCATTCCCCTCTCAGACTGTCAAAAATTTAGGTGTCACTTTGGACAACATTCTTTCCATGCAGAGTTTCCTGACTCAGACCTGTCAGTCCTGCTACTATCATATTCGTTGCATTGGCTATATTCGTAAATATATCTCAGATGAAGCCACAGCAAAACTTGTTACTTCCCTCATCCTATCTCGTCTTGACTACTGTAATGCTCTCCTTTATGGCCTGTCAGTCTCTTCTCTATCTTGTCTCCAGCGTATTCAAAACACAGCTGCTCGTCTTGTCCTTAGGAAGAACAAGTTCGATCACGTAAGCCCTCTTCTCCGTTCTTTGCACTGGCTTCCTGTCGCAGACAGAATTGAGTAGACATTAAACACCCTTTTCTATAAATCTATCCATAAAGCTGCTCCATCTTACCTCTGCGACAATATTTCCATCTATACGCCAGCTCGCACTTTGCGTTCAGTTTCTGACCCGCTTTCTCTCCAGATCCCTAGGTATAAGCTTTCAACTGATGGTCGGCGCTCTTTTGCTGTCTCAGGACCGACCTCCTGGAACAAACTTCCTCTTTCCCTCCGTCAGTGACCGACCCTCTCAGCCTTCAAATCTAACCTTAAAACCCACCTGTTCCGCCGTCATTGAGGCTCCACTCTCTTTCTCTTATCTCTGTTACCTTTAGGTCTGTTTCTGCTGTATACCATTTGTGTCAAACGTGTGTGTTCGCTTTGTATTGCATTTTTGTTTGAATGCGTTATGAATGCTAACGTGTGTGTGCGCTTTGATTTGATTTATATCAAGATTCAGCGCCGTATAAATACTGTATGTTGTTGTTGTTGTTGTTGTTGTTGTGTGTGTGTGTGTGTGTGTGTGTGTGTGTGTGTGTGTGTGTGTGTGTGTGTGTGTGTGTGTGTATATATATGTGTGTGTGTGTGTGTGTGTGTGTGTGTGTGTGTGTGTGTGTGTGTGTGTGTGTGTGTGTGTGTGTGTGTGTGTGTGTGTCTTCAAGTCTTCAATATTTCTTTGTCACGCCGTCTCAGTAGACATTCCAGTGACTTAAGAGGTTGCGCAATACGGAAAATAAATAGATATAATTTTATCAATAGTGTTTGTTTGTTTGTTTCTCTGTGTGTTTTTGTTTGTTTGTCTATCATATTCTATTAGTATTATACATTGTAGCTACGTTCACACTTTCACAGTTTGTTTCTCTCTGCTCTACCTTTATTTGTTTGCGTACTCACCCATTCAATCACTCACTCACTCACTCATTCACTCACCCACCCACTCACTCACTCATTAACTTACACAATCATTCTCTCACTCAATCACTCACTCACTCACTCACTCCACCGTTCTTTGGTCAAATCAAATAACAACACTGAGGACACTCTGTGACGTTTCTGTTCTCTTTATTCTTCAACAGAGAAAACAAATTTGTTCTCTTTATTCTTCAACAGACAAAACAAATTTGTTCTCTTTATTCTTCAACAGAGAAAACAGGTTTGTTCTCTTTATTTCATGAAAGTGACGGGGGTCTTTTTCTCTGACCTTCTTTTGCAGCCTGGTTCTATACCAAGCATCGTTTTTAATTTTTCCAACACAAAGGTATCCCCAAAGCAATGTACCAACGGCTTTCGCATCTTCCAGAACAACACTCTATATCATTCGCGCAAACCTGTGCGGGCCATGAACAACCTGAAAACAAAAAATGAGTTGGCTCAATATGTTTGCTAAAACAAAATTTGTTTCTGTTTTGTTGCATTGAGTATGGTACCCCAAACCTAAAAAACATAGGGTTCAAATTTTCTGAGCCCCCTGCCCTCTTTGGGGGAGGGGGGATATCCGGTCTATGAAAACCTTATACTGGGCCGATTCAATTTAATTACCCCGTAATCTTGCCTATTGTTTTGCAACAGGTGGGTTCTTTTGATGTTTTGAAAGGTTCCGAGTATAATATGATAAGTACGAATTGCTCAAACACTTAGTTTGGGCGATTTCTATTATTTAATGGGTTGACAAAGAACTTTAACCTCACAGATGGACCACAAATGGCTCCGGCACAATACCATTGCTAAATGAATGTTTGATTGCTTTTGTTTTGTTTTTGTTTTGAGTGTGAATTAGGTTTTAATGTATTGTACACTAATACAGATGGGTTGTTGAATAAAAACAAGACGAACTGCTTGGACTAATTGACGATGTAAAGCCACAAATAATTGGTATTAGTCTATTACTGAAACGGTGCCTAAACGTGTACATAGTTTTGTTCTTTCTGGGTACAACTTAGATAACTATACAATGTTTCACAATGATCACCCTAATCGTGGGGTGGCTTTGTATTTTGATAAATCACTTCATCCACAAGAGTGTATTTCCTTAAATAAAAAAGACTACAAGAAATATGTTTGGTGCCACTTTTAAGCCTCGGAGAAAGAACAAGTTTTGAATCGGTTGTATTTACAAAAGCCCAATGTTTTAATGTAAATTTATGTTTCATATTTTTATTTAATAGTTTTATTTTGATATATATCATCTTATTTTACACGGTGGAAGACAAGTTTCCACGTGCGTTGTACAATGCTAATGGACAAAAAAGAAACGAATGACTTATGACTTAGTTATAAGCCTGTATGGTCCTGATAGAGACGACCCGGATTTGTACATAGACTTAGAAGAGAGAATTAACAATATTCATGTGTGTGTGTGTGTGTGTGTGTGTGTGTGTGTGTGTGTGTGTGTGTGTGTTAGCGAGTTGCTGTAATATGCTATGCTGCTGCTTGATTGGATGGTTTGTGCATATATTATAGTGATATGTTGTGACATGTTATGTAGATGCTTGATTGGCTGGTTGATGTGTTATAGTAACATGTTGTTGCATGGTATGCTGTTGCTTAATTGGCTGGTGTGTGTGTGTGTGTGTGATAATCATTACGGTTATAATATGTTGTGAGATGTTGTGCCGTTGCTTGATAGGCTGGTGTGTGTTATAGTGATGTGTTGTGATATGTCCTGTTGTTGATTGATGGCTGACGTGTGAGTTATATCATGTATTGTAACAAGTTGTTGTTTGAATCGCTGGTGTGTGATATGGGGATGTGTTGTGATATGTCCTGTTGTTGTTTGATGGCTGACGTGTGAGTTATATCATGTATTGTGACAAGTTGTTGTTTGAATCGCTGGTGTGTGATATGGGGATGTGTTGTGATATGTCCTGTTGTTGCTTGATGGCTGACGTGTGAGTTATAGCATGTATTGTGACAAGTTGTTTGAATCGCTGGTGTGTGCTATGGGGATGTGTTGTGTCATATTATGCTGTGCTTTGATTGAGGTGTCTTGCTGTAGTGACATGCTGTGTAAATGTCTGCTACAACTAGATCACATGGCTAGTGTGTGCGATAGAGATGTATTGTGAAATGTTGTGTGTTGTAGTTTGTGTGACTGGTGATGTAGTTGTAGGATGTGCTGCATTGTTGTTGTTTGATTTATATGTAATGTTGTGGTGTGATTCGCTGCATTGCCTGTGATAAAAAGACAGCTGCTTATGCCGGGCCCTTTCTGTGTAATTTGTGATTTGTCTTTTTGTATTTCTTTTGTTCAAATTTTGTTTCTTTTCCATTCATTTTCTTCTTTATTTCTCACATCCCCCCCCCCCCCCCCCATGTACCCCCAAGGGGCTTTCGGAAATATACCTTGAACCTTGTCTTTGGCTGGCTAAAGTTAAAGTATTATTGTTTGTCCACACAACAAGAGTTGTTGTCTCCGGTTGATTTCAATTTGTTTTGGGGGAATTCTGTTGGATTGGAAACTTGATAACCCTTATATTTTCATGTACATAAATCCACTTATTTGTTTTCTTCAATTATTTTTTAAAAAAACCAATTTGTGTGTGCAATAATATCCTTCAGCAGAATATCTGTAATTTAGCTTGCTTAATAAAACCTTTTCTTTTTTTAAACTTTTAAACTTTAATTTAAAAAAAACTGTTTTGTACATTGCATTTGATATATAGAAAATGAAAAGAAAGGCAACACAACAAAAAATCATGCTTACATATACAACATAGAAAAAACCCCAAAGCAATACAATATTAACCCTTTCACCGCCAAAGTCGCATTTTAGCACCACAATGATTTAACACCTATGTCACTCAAAGGCATCAAATTGGGGTCTATTATCCAAAGACCCTATTGTCTTAGTTTTGGGAAGTAAGGATAGACCTTATTTTATATCTGTCACAGAAGAATCCCCAATACTGCAGATGGATTTTGTTCTCTACCCAGGTAAAGTTGATGGAAGTTTTGGCTGAAATATGGCTGGTGGTGAAAGGGTTAAAGCATATATTCCCTACTCAAAATAAACTAAACATGTGTATGAATAACACTATCATAGTAATTATAATGTGAATGGCAGACAACAAGAAGGGAAAATAAAGTAAAATGAAGTGGCTGTATAAGAGAGACAGAGCGAGAGGGAGGAAGATGGGTGGGTGGGTGGGGGGGGGGGGGAGAGAGAGAGAGAGAGAGAGAGAGAGAGAGAGAGAGAGAGAGAGAGAGAGAGAGAGAGAGAGAGAGAGAGAGAGAGAGTGGTTGGCTGTAATTTAGTCCCTGAGACTGTAATACAAAGTTAATTCTGCATAGCACAAACCATACACGAGCTTTGAATGCATAAATAGAAAAACAAACAAAACACTATAGGACCCTGAAAAGAAGGGTAAATATGTGGGCTAATCACTTTTTAAAATCAAAAATAAAGTTTAGAATATCTTGAAATGTTCACTCGAATTATTTTGAAATGTTCACATGCGATCAAGCAAAGTGAAGAAACGAAGATGACTGCGGGGTTCAATAACATTCACAACAAATTAAAACAAAGTCGAAATTAAAATCCAGAAGAAACGGTTTAATGATCAAGCAAAGGTTTGTAAACTAGCCATTTAGCAGAGAAATCCACACGCTTCAACTGAACACGCGCAATGTACTCTTCAATTTTATAATGAGTCTTCAGCTTAATCAGAAATACATTTAAATTCGGGAGGCACTTTTGTAGTCGACAAGAGTATAGGTAATACTTTGCAAAAAGTACAATAAAACTAAAAACTGAATCCCTTTTAATACTACTATCGTTTCCAAACAAAACGAATGTCTGTGTTACTCGCACATTTATTGCATTCATACATTTTTTTCTCATAAACTGAGTAAGGGCATTCATGGACACTACACATGGAATCCGTGGGGCATTCCAGAAAACTTGCGTTTGACGACACTTCCAAAATATGTGCTTGATGCTGTCTTTACTTTGATTGCAAAAACTACATTTATCATTATCTGGCACTCCAATCTTATTCAAAATCACATTTGTACCTAAGCATCTATGCATTATCTTCAGTTGGAACCACTGTAATTTGACATCTTGAATTTTATGTGCTAGAAGAAAGGTAGTCTTCAAGTCGTGAGATATGGAGAGTTTCTCTGCCCATTATTACAACATTTTGGTGTGCTATTGCTAGCTATCAATATATCGTAATACAACTTACAGCCTTTGAATACAGCAAATAGCTGCTTGTAACACAAAGTTGAATGTAAATATCTGTTATGCTTAACTTCAATGCCAGACTCTTTTATATAATCAACAATTACAGCTTTGTAACCAGCAAAAGTCAAGAAATCTAAGTTAATATTATACTTTTGTTTAAAACTTGTATAAGATAGTAGCTGCCCATTATCATATAAGTGTGCAACATAATATATACCTTTGTTATTTAGAGTGTTAGAGACTATGTATTTTCCCCCAATTTGAAAACGCTTGTTGCAACAAAATGGCTCCGCCAAAAGTTCAGCAGTTTTTTTGAGTGCATTTATAGTCAAACGTTTTATATGCTTCCAAAACGTCTCTCCATAATTGGTTACACTCTATGGATTTAGAAACAAGCTCTGGCCCATTATTATAAATGAGTTCCCACTCGGGAAAATTATGCAACAAAATATTTTTCCACTTATGGGATGATTTTTTAGCTTTACGCATCCAGGAAAGGTTTAAGGATAAGACAAATGTTATTAATTCAGGACGATCAATGCCTCCATTTTTAATACTTTTATGTGAACTTTTCCTACTAATTGTGTCTAGCTTTTAATTCCAAATAAATTTATAGCAAAGAAGTTGACACGACTGATAGAAGATATCCGGAGGATTAGGTAGCAGCAGCCATAAATGATTTAGTTTTGAAAGAATGATGGACTTAAGCATAGCTACTCTACCAAGTGGTCTTAATTGTCGTTTTACCCATATTTTAAATCTTTTTGTTCAATCTTTGTGTTGTTTTGTCCATGTGTGTCTGGGGAGTTTGTTAGGTGCTTTTAACTACGTTGAATTCTTACGATCTTGACAATTGAGCTTTACGCTGGGAATTTAACCTTTGAATAATCAACACGTTTACCTGTTTTCCTGTCGTTAAGCTCTTGTAAAAAATATGTTTTAGAAAAAAGGATGATTATCTAAAAGGATTTGGATGGACAGAAAGACAGGCGAAGAAACGGACAGAAGATGGCTATCTCACCTCTTTTCTCGACTTCCAGCTGGCCATCCTCCTCGGCATCCCTCTCGACATCCTTCTTGACATCCTCCTGGATACTCTTGGCCATAGCCCCCATCACCATCACGGCCACCAGCAGCAGTATGATCAGTTTGCCCATGGCGTGGACCAGGTCTGAAGTCTGCAAGCAACATCGGGACAGTCCACTGAGTGTTTGCCTTGAGTGGCAGCACTAACTATCTTCCAAATATCAAACCTTTCAAACTACTTTTGTCCACCCAGCTACTTATGTCGCCTTGTGCCATGGACAACAAGGTCTCCAATATTTTGTTGGCCGTCAACATAACTGTTTGTTTCAACAAAAGTTCTTTAGAAAAAAATCGACACACGTGGGCTGGTCGATGGAGTGGTTGGTTCGACAAAAAGGGGGCCCCACATAGGGTTTATGCAGCTAAAAACGGTTTCTTGCCCTGATTACAGGATTAAATCACTAGTAAGTTTGTAGACATAATGCTGCTAGGTCTAGAACTAAATGTCTCTGTTCTCCTTTTTCAGAATTGGCTTTTCTTTGTCAGTCATGTGCTGACTGGCATTTACAATACAACTGCTTTGGCGATACACACTAGAAATGTTATAGACTTTTGGAATTATCGAAGCGGTGTTTTAACTTTTTTAAAAATAAAGATATTATATAGACTTACTTTGTATGCACTACTAATAAAAATAAACCACACATTTTCTGATTTAGGCACACAATAACGCTTTCACTGCTCGTCTATTGTAAACTTTGCTTATAAGAACGTGGTGGGGACATAATTTGTTTGTTCCTTTATAGGGGAGACTTTTGACTTATTGATATGATACCTCCTAAGGATAGAGATCTCTATCTTAAGAGCAGATAATCCGAAAGCTATAAAACGTTCAACACGGATACTGCTGGCAGAGGGCTATAACCATATACTATAATTATAAAGAAAAGTTTATACCTTTGGTTTCATAGTATACATTTTTAGGATGCGCGTGACTTGGCTTTAACTATATGTCATTCTTTCTTCTAAACGTTCCAGTTAGTCTCTGTGACATCAAAACAATTAGTATGTATTTTTGTTATCACAAGTTTGATGTCACATATAACAGGTTTCTGAATGCCTTAGTGTGACTGGGCTATTCAAAAGACGTAGGAGGTACGAATTACGTGACTATGGCCCAGTTTTTGTTTTGCTTTGAATATTTTCATTTACAAAACGGACAACATTGACCCTGATACATTAAAGATTTTCTAAGTGGCATTTCCAGGTTTTATTTGTTTCTTGGTGCATTGAATAACAAGTACAAAAAAAGCATTACCGAAAACAACATTCGATGTGCCCAAAATTAAATGTCGTTTGCATATTGATTGTGATAAAGTATTTCCCTTCACCTATCCAAGGCAATCTTTTGCCGTTTGGTAGGAAACCATGTGGTACGAAATGCGTGACAGGTACTATATCAGTGATTCTCCCCTAAGCAATGTTTCTTATATTGGATCATCGGTAATAAGGAAATTACTCCGACTTAGTTCCTTATACGCGATGTACAGGAAAACAATAAAGACATGAGCAGCAGAAAAGAGAAAAATACATGGGTTTATTTTAAAAGTTTGTAATTTCCCACATAACAAATAAATGAGAGTTTTTCCAAAAATGAATTATTTCTGACCACTTTGTTAACAAGATTAAACCCTGGACAATGATGGACTTGAAAAAAAGGCAAGCGATGTGTAATTATGTAAATAATATTCACTGTGTTGTGACAACAAAAGTTACTTTACAAATAAAAATCAACATTATACATTTGTTTCTCTTTGTGTGCAAAGTCAAAGAAAGATTGAAAATTATTATTTTAAATGAGGCTTTATACTACTCCTTGCCAACACGAAAGGGTGATGAGTCACCAGCAGATAATTTTCTGTGGCTATATACTACTACTTCATGACAGGCAAGGGCGGTAATCTTACGTAGGTGGCGTTCACATCTCAGAGAACGAGACAGGGGCAGATAATTTTCGGCATAAAGCCTCATTTTACTCTTCTAAGAAAAAGATCCCTTGAAGAATTCCAAGAGTGAGGAAAAAAGTATGAAGAGAGAGAGAGAGAGAGAGAGAGAGAGAGAGAGAGAGAGAGAGAGAGAGAGAGAGAGAGAGAGAGAGAGAGAGAGTTGGTTCAGTGAACCGGTTTAAGACCTTGATGACTGACTGACTGACGTTTTGACTTTACGTCCTCTCAACCAACTAAGGGTCATGTGGGACATTTTAATATATTATCGGGGATTTATGAATAAGATAGTTAACTTTGGAGATCTTATCATGGATCTCACAAGTCAGTGAGATTTTTTGAACTTAGTTACCAAGGACTCAAGAGGGGGATTTTATTTACCAAGGGGGGAGCATCGCGTAACTTTGCTTCCTCCTTCTTTTTTTGATTTTTTTTGTTTGTTTGTATATTTTTTGGTTTTTTTGTATTTTTTGTTTTTTGTTAGATATAGAACAATGATTAAGTAACTCACAGAGTTAAACAATAGGATTTCTTTTTTCCATTGAAATCAATGTATATGGATGGACAAGACTTCGTTGGGCAACGAGTATTGATTATTTTGAAAAGTATAGTGATTTATTAAAAACGAAAACCAAAAGAGGTTTTTTGGAGATTTTGCGCAAAAAGAACCAGAAGGGTCCAATCTTCATCGTTATTATTGATCAGTGTATGGTAGTTATATGTTTTATTGGCTTTGGAGGTGATATTTCTAACTTCATGAAGTTCTAACTGAACAAAAGGACAGTCTGAGAATAGGTGTTCTAAGGTAAGAATATGATTACAATCACATACATATTCGTTAAATTTACAGTAGTACGAATTTGTCTGAAGACGGAAAATTAAAGATGATAGGTGATAAGGAATTGGTAAGAATAAGCCTTTTTTAACTGGTTTATGATCCCAGTGATGATCTTTAGCGTACTGTTCTAGATCAGCTTTCCAGTTAATATAGGAGGTATCTGAGCCTTATGTTTAATGTAATATATCTCTGCCTTGCCTTTTTAGCAGATAATTAATTTTGAACCAGAGGCAAACTGGCATTTCTGTTTTAGTTTGAAAATGTTTACACACAGATTTCCTTGACTTTGTGTGCAGAATATGTTCCGCAGCATTAATTT
>CM065700.1:9573474-9594328 GCA_017654935.2 Phymorhynchus buccinoides | reverse complement strand
GTTAAGAAAATATAGTGCTTTTTTTTGACAGCCCCCTCTGTTGATTTTCTGATTGCTATCCACAGTCTTTTTTTTTTTTTTTTTTTGAAATGATGAAACAAAAGTAGACATGTAGGAGGTTATTTATTATTTCGCACATGCATTGATATAAAAGACAATAATTATTTCAACCGTTCACCAGCCAGTTGGGACACATTACTCTTCAACTGCCTTCAACATTCCATCTTCAACTGCCTTCCATCTTCAACTGACTTCAACATTCCATCTTCAAACTTGTCGCCAGCGTTTCTTCTTCTTCTTCTTCAACGCTTTGGTAATTATGTTTTGAATGATTTTATTTGGAGGTTTTTTATGTCTCTTAACTTTAACTGCTAAAACTTATATCAATAAAAGCAGCAACAGATTTGATAGGTGAGTTCTGCTATAGCGACAAACTGAGAGCTTAAACAAAAACTTATATCCAGTACACTCCATTTAGTTGAACATCGATTATAAGAAACTACACTTATAAGAAAGCAAAGTGGATTGTCCCGATCTTTGTTATTACTTATTAAGGATAGGATAGAAGAAACTCGGTTATAAGGAAACTCCGCTTATAAGAAACACACTCTATCGTCCAGTCACAGCTTTTATCAGATCATAGAAAATGTGCAGCTAAAAAGAAATTGATCTTTTCATAGGCACATTTTCTCTGAGTTTTCCATAGCAAGTAAACTTGACTGTAAACTTAGAGTTTAAGTTGTTTGTTGCTAGCATAAGGTATACGCATAAGAAATGAATGTACGGATCGTTTTCTGAGTGATGTTTTTAAATTCCGTCTTTTTCCCCATAAGAAAAGAAAAGTAGAAAACCATAAAAAGGCTGTTACGTCTATTCGTGTTTGACGCACTGATCTCTGTGACGTTATTAAATATATGTAGGAAAATAAACACAATCAAAATGAAATTTAATAAATAATGCTTAAGTTATTAAGCTAAGTGAATAATATCATGAGTTACATATTTACCCCAAAATTTGGAAATAAAATAACTTAAAACTGTGCTGTTTAAACGGCCAAGCCATACAAAATATCTCCGAGTTCTTTCACTCACAGGTGCCCTCAGTTAAAACTATGACCCCTACAAATCACTGGCTACAGCCAGTCCCTGGTGATTTGCTTCCTAAACGGCTGGTATCAAGAAACGACCAGTCTGTCGTATCCATGAATGGAAGAATCAAATTAATGCTGCGGAACATATTCTGCACACAAAGTCAAGGAAATCTGTGTGTAAACATTTTCAAACTAAAACAGAAATGCCAGTTTGCCTCTGGTTCAAAATTAATTATCTGCTAAAAAGGCAAGGCAGAGATATATTACATTAAACATAAGGCTCAGATACCTCCTATATTAACTGGAAAGCTGATCTAGAACAGTACGCTAAAGATCATCACTGGGATCATAAACCAGTTAAAAAAGGCTTATTCTTACCAATTCCTTATCACCTATCATCTTTAATTTTCCGTCTTCAGACAAATTCGTACTACTGTAAATTTAACGAATATGTATGTGATTGTAATCATATTCTTACCTTAGAACACCTATTCTCAGACTGTCCTTTTGTTCAGTTAGAACTTCATGAAGTTAGAAATATCACCTCCAAAGCCAATAAAACATATAACTACCATACACTGATCAATAATAACGATGAAGATTGGACCCTTCTGGTTCTTTTTGCGCAAAATCTCCAAAAAACCTCTTTTGGTTTTCGTTTTTAATAAATCACTATACTCTTCAAAATAATCAATACTCGTTGCCCAACGAAGTCTTGTCCATCCATATACATTGATTTCAATGGAAAAAAGAAATCCTATTGTTTAACTCTGTGAGTTACTTAATCATTGTTCTATATCTAACAAAAAACAAAAAATACAAAAAAAAAATAACAAAAAATATACAAACAAACAAAAAAAATCAAAAAAAGAAGGAGGAAGCAAAGTTACGCGATGCTCCCCCCCTTGGTAAATAAAATCCCCCTCTTGAGTCCTTGGTAACTAAGTTCAAAAAATCTCACTGACTTGTGAGATCCATGATAAGATCTCCAAAGTTAACTATCTTATTCATAAATCCCCGATAATATATTAAAATGTCCCACATGACCCTTAGTTGGTTGAGAGGACGTAAAGTCAAAACGTCAGTCAGTCAGTCATCAAGGTCTTAAACCGGTTCACTGAACCAACTCTCTCTCTCTCTCTCTCTCTCCTCTCTCTCTCTCTCTCTCTCTCTCTCTCTCTCTCCTCTCGTTCTCTCTCTCTCTCTCTCTCTTCATACTTTTTTCCTCACTCTTGGAATTCTTCAAGGGATCTTTTTCTTAGAAGAGTAAAATGAGGCTTTATGCCGAAAATTATCTGCCCCTGTCTCGTTCTCTGAGATGTGAACGCCACCTACTTAAGATTACCGCCCTTGCCTGTCATGAAGTAGTAGTATATAGCCACAGAAAATTATCTGCTGGTGACTCATCACCCTTTCGTGTTGGCAAGGAGTAGTATAAAGCCTCATTTAAAATAATAATTTTCAATCTTTCTTTGACTTTGCACACAAAGAGAAACAAATGTATAATGTTGATTTTTATTTGTAAAGTAACTTTTGTTGTCACAACACAGTGAATATTATTTACATAATTACACATCGCTTGCCTTTTTTTCAAGTCCATCATTGTCCAGGGTTTAATCTTGTTAACAAAGTGGTCAGAAATAATTCATTTTTGGAAAAACTCTCATTTATTTGTTATGTGGGAAATTACAAACTTTTAAAATAAACCCATGTATTTTTCTCTTTTCTGCTGCTCATGTCTTTATTGTTTTCCTGTACATCGCGTATAAGGAACTAAGTCGGAGTAATTTCCTTATTACCGATGATCCAATATAAGAAACATTGCTTAGGGGAGAATCACTGATATAGTACCTGTCACGCATTTCGTACCACATGGTTTCCTACCAAACGGCAAAAGATTGCCTTGGATAGGTGAAGGGAAATACTTTATCACAATCAATATGCAAACGACATTTAATTTTGGGCACATCGAATGTTGTTTTCGGTAATGCTTTTTTTGTACTTGTTATTCAATGCACCAAGAAACAAATAAAACCTGGAAATGCCACTTAGAAAATCTTTAATGTATCAGGGTCAATGTTGTCCGTTTTGTAAATGAAAATATTCAAAGCAAAACAAAAACTGGGCCATAGTCACGTAATTCGTACCTCCTACGTCTTTTGAATAGCCCAGTCACACTAAGGCATTCAGAAACCTGTTATATGTGACATCAAACTTGTGATAACAAAAATACATACTAATTGTTTTGATGTCACAGAGACTAACTGGAACATTTAGAAGAAAGAATGACATATAGTTAAAGCCAAGTCACGCGCATCCTAAAAATGTATACTATGAAACCAAAGGTATAAACTTTTCTTTATAATTATAGTATATGGTTATAGCCCTCTGCCAGCAGTATCCGTGTTGAACGTTTTATAGCGGTCAGATTATCTGCTCTTAAGATAGAGATCTCTATCCTTAGGAGGTATCATATCAATAAGTCAAAAGTCTCCCCTATAAAGGAACAAACAAATTATGTCCCCACCACGTTCTTATAAGCAAAGTTTACAATAGACGAGCAGTGAAAGCGTTATTGTGTGCCTAAATCAGAAAATGTGTGGTTTATTTTTATTAGTAGTGCATACAAAGTAAGTCTATATAATATCTTTATTTTTAAAAAAGTTAAAACACCGCTTCGATAATTCCAAAAGTCTATAACATTTCTAGTGTGTATCGCCAAAGCAGTTGTATTGTAAATGCCAGTCAGCACATGACTGACAAAGAAAAGCCAATTCTGAAAAAGGAGAACAGAGACATTTAGTTCTAGACCTAGCAGCATTATGTCTACAAACTTACTAGTGATTTAATCCTGTAATCAGGGCAAGAAACCGTTTTTAGCTGCATAAACCCTATGTGGGGCCCCCTTTTTGTCGAACCAACCACTCCATCGACCAGCCCACGTGTGTCGATTTTTTTCTAAAGAACTTTTGTTGAAACAAACAGTTATGTTGACGGCCAACAAAATATTGGAGACCTTGTTGTCCATGGCACAAGGCGACATAAGTAGCTGGGTGGACAAAAGTAGTTTGAAAGGTTTGATATTTGGAAGATAGTTAGTGCTGCCACTCAAGGCAAACACTCAGTGGACTGTCCCGATGTTGCTTGCAGACTTCAGACCTGGTCCACGCCATGGGCAAACTGATCATACTGCTGCTGGTGGCCGTGATGGTGATGGGGGCTATGGCCAAGAGTATCCAGGAGGATGTCAAGAAGGATGTCGAGAGGGATGCCGAGGAGGATGGCCAGCTGGAAGTCGAGAAAAGAGGTGAGATAGCCATCTTCTGTCCGTTTCTTCGCCTGTCTTTCTGTCCATCCAAATCCTTTTAGATAATCATCCTTTTTTCTAAAACATATTTTTTACAAGAGCTTAACGACAGGAAAACAGGTAAACGTGTTGATTATTCAAAGGTTAAATTCCCAGCGTAAAGCTCAATTGTCAAGATCGTAAGAATTCAACGTAGTTAAAAGCACCTAACAAACTCCCCAGACACACATGGACAAAACAACACAAAGATTGAACAAAAAGATTTAAAATATGGGTAAAACGACAATTAAGACCACTTGGTAGAGTAGCTATGCTTAAGTCCATCATTCTTTCAAAACTAAATCATTTATGGCTGCTGCTACCTAATCCTCCGGATATCTTCTATCAGTCGTGTCAACTTCTTTGCTATAAATTTATTTGGAACTAAAAGCTAGACACAATTAGTAGGAAAAGTTCACATAAAAGTATTAAAAATGGAGGCATTGATCGTCCTGAATTAATAACATTTGTCTTATCCTTAAACCTTTCCTGGATGCGTAAAGCTAAAAAATCATCCCATAAGTGGAAAAATATTTTGTTGCATAATTTTCCCGAGTGGGAACTCATTTATAATAATGGGCCAGAGCTTGTTTCTAAATCCATAGAGTGTAACCAATTATGGAGAGACGTTTTGGAAGCATATAAAACGTTTGACTATAAATGCACTCAAAAAAACTGCTGAACTTTTGGCGGAGCCATTTTGTTGCAACAAGCGTTTTCAAATTGGGGGAAAATACATAGTCTCTAACACTCTAAATAACAAAGGTATATATTATGTTGCACACTTATATGATAATGGGCAGCTACTATCTTATACAAGTTTTAAACAAAAGTATAATATTAACTTAGATTTCTTGACTTTTGCTGGTTACAAAGCTGTAATTGTTGATTATATAAAAGAGTCTGGCATTGAAGTTAAGCATAACAGATATTTACATTCAACTTTGTGTTACAAGCAGCTATTTGCTGTATTCAAAGGCTGTAAGTTGTATTACGATATATTGATAGCTAGCAATAGCACACCAAAATGTTGTAATAATGGGCAGAGAAACTCTCCATATCTCACGACTTGAAGACTACCTTTCTTCTAGCACATAAAATTCAAGATGTCAAATTACAGTGGTTCCAACTGAAGATAATGCATAGATGCTTAGGTACAAATGTGATTTTGAATAAGATTGGAGTGTCAGATAATGATAAATGTAGTTTTTGCAATCAAAGTAAAGACAGCATCAAGCACATATTTTGGAAGTGTCGTCAAACGCAAGTTTTCTGGAATGCCCCACGGATTCCATGTGTAGTGTCCATGAATGCCCTTACTCAGTTTATGAGAAAAAAATGTATGAATGCAATAAATGTGCGAGTAACACAGACATTCGTTTTGTTTGGAAACGATAGTAGTATTAAAAGGGATTCAGTTTTTAGTTTTATTGTACTTTTTGCAAAGTATTACCTATACTCTTGTCGACTACAAAAGTGCCTCCCGAATTTAAATGTATTTCTGATTAAGCTGAAGACTCATTATAAAATTGAAGAGTACATTGCGCGTGTTCAGTTGAAGCGTGTGGATTTCTCTGCTAAATGGCTAGTTTACAAACCTTTGCTTGATCATTAAACCGTTTCTTCTGGATTTTAATTTCGACTTTGTTTTAATTTGTTGTGAATGTTATTGAACCCCGCAGTCATCTTCGTTTCTTCACTTTGCTTGATCGCATGTGAACATTTCAAAATAATTCGAGTGAACATTTCAAGATATTCTAAACTTTATTTTTGATTTTAAAAAGTGATTAGCCCACATATTTACCCTTCTTTTCAGGGTCCTATAGTGTTTTGTTTGTTTTTCTATTTATGCATTCAAAGCTCGTGTATGGTTTGTGCTATGCAGAATTAACTTTGTATTACAGTCTCAGGGACTAAATTACAGCCAACCACTCTCTCTCTCTCTCTCTCTCTCTCTCTCTCTCTCTCTCTCTCTCTCTCTCTCTCTCTCTCTCTCTCTCTCTCCCCCCCCCCCACCCACCCACCCATCTTCCTCCCTCTCGCTCTGTCTCTCTTATACAGCCACTTCATTTTACTTTATTTTCCCTTCTTGTTGTCTGCCATTCACATTATAATTACTATGATAGTGTTATTCATACACATGTTTAGTTTATTTTGAGTAGGGAATATATGCTTTAACCCTTTCACCACCAGCCATATTTCAGCCAAAAACTTCCATCAACTTTACCTGGGTATAGAGAACAAAATCCATCTGCAGTATTGGGGATTCTTCTGTGACAGATATAAAATAAGGTCTATCCTTACTTCCCAAAACTAAGACAATAGGGTCTTTGGATAATAGACCCCAATTTGATGCCTTTGAGTGACATAGGTGTTAAATCATTGTGGTGCTAAAATGCGACTTTGGCGGTGAAAGGGTTAATATTGTATTGCTTTGGGGTTTTTTCTATGTTGTATATGTAAGCATGATTTTTTGTTGTGTTGCCTTTCTTTTCATTTTCTATATATCAAATGCAATGTACAAAACAGTTTTTTTTAAATTAAAGTTTAAAAGTTTAAAAAAAGAAAAGGTTTTATTAAGCAAGCTAAATTACAGATATTCTGCTGAAGGATATTATTGCACACACAAATTGGTTTTTTTAAAAAATAATTGAAGAAAACAAATAAGTGGATTTATGTACATGAAAATATAAGGGTTATCAAGTTTCCAATCCAACAGAATTCCCCCAAAACAAATTGAAATCAACCGGAGACAACAACTCTTGTTGTGTGGACAAACAATAATACTTTAACTTTAGCCAGCCAAAGACAAGGTTCAAGGTATATTTCCGAAAGCCCCTTGGGGGTACATGGGGGGGGGGGGGGGATGATGTGAGAAATAAAGAAGAAAATGAATGGAAAAGAAACAAAATTTGAACAAAAGAAATACAAAAAGACAAATCACAAATTACACAGAAAGGGCCCGGCATAAGCAGCTGTCTTTTTCATCACAGGCAATGCAGCGAATCACACCACAACATTACATATAAATCAAACAACAACAATGCAGCACATCCTACAACTACATCACCAGTCACACAAACTACAACACACAACATTTCACAATACATCTCTATCGCACACACTAGCCATGTGATCTAGTTGTAGCAGACATTTACACAGCATGTCACTACAGCAAGACACCTCAATCAAAGCACAGCATAATATGACACAACACATCCCCATAGCACACACCAGCGATTCAAACAACTTGTCACAATACATGCTATAACTCACACGTCAGCCATCAAGCAACAACAGGACATATCACAACACATCCCCATATCACACACCAGCGATTCAAACAACAACTTGTCACAATACATGATATAACTCACACGTCAGCCATCAAACAACAACAGGACATATCACAACACATCCCCATATCACACACCAGCGATTCAAACAACAACTTGTCACAATACATGATATAACTCACACGTCAGCCATCAATCAACAACAGGACATATCACAACACATCACTATAACACACACCAGCCTATCAAGCAACGGCACAACATCTCACAACATATTATAACCGTAATGATTATCACACACACACACACACACACCCAGCCAATTAAGCAACAGCATACCATGCAACAACATGTTACTATAACACATCAACCAGCCAATCAAGCATCTACATAACATGTCACAACATATCACTATAATATATGCACAAACCATCCAATCAAGCAGCAGCATAGCATATTACAGCAACTCGCTAACACACACACACACACACACACACACACACACACACACACACACACACACATGAATATTGTTAATTCTCTCTTCTAAGTCTATGTACAAATCCGGGTCGTCTCTATCAGGACCATACAGGCTTATAACTAAGTCATAAGTCATTCGTTTCTTTTTTGTCCATTAGCATTGTACAACGCACATGGAAACTTGTCTTCCACCGTGTAAAATAAGATGATATATATCAAAATAAAATATTAAATAAAAATATGAAACATAAATTTACATTAAAACATTGGGCTTTTGTAAATACAACCGATTCAAAACTTGTTCTTTCTCCGAGGCTTAAAAGTGGCACCAAACATATTTCTTGTAGTCTTTTTTATTTAAGGAAATACACTCTTGTGGATGAAGTGATTTATCAAAATACAAAGCCACCCCACGATTAGGGTGATCATTGTGAAACATTGTATAGTTATCTAAGTTGTACCCAGAAAGAACAAAACTATGTACACGTTTAGGCACCGTTTCAGTAATAGACTAATACCAATTATTTGTGGCTTTACATCGTCAATTAGTCCAAGCAGTTCGTCTTGTTTTTATTCAACAACCCATCTGTATTAGTGTACAATACATTAAAACCTAATTCACACTCAAAACAAAAACAAAACAAAAGCAATCAAACATTCATTTAGCAATGGTATTGTGCCGGAGCCATTTGTGGTCCATCTGTGAGGTTAAAGTTCTTTGTCAACCCATTAAATAATAGAAATCGCCCAAACTAAGTGTTTGAGCAATTCGTACTTATCATATTATACTCGGAACCTTTCAAAACATCAAAAGAACCCACCTGTTGCAAAACAATAGGCAAGATTACGGGGTAATTAAATTGAATCGGCCCAGTATAAGGTTTTCATAGACCGGATATCCCCCCTCCCCCAAAGAGGGCAGGGGGCTCGGAAAATTTGAACCCTATGTTTTTTAGGTTTGGGGTACCATACTCAATGCAACAAAACAGAAACAAATTTTGTTTTAGCAAACATATTGAGCCAACTCATTTTTTGTTTTCAGGTTGTTCATGGCCCGCACAGGTTTGCGCGAATGATATAGAGTGTTGTTCTGGAAGATGCGAAAGCCGTTGGTACATTGCTTTGGGGATACCTTTGTGTTGGAAAAATTAAAAACGATGCTTGGTATAGAACCAGGCTGCAAAAGAAGGTCAGAGAAAAAGACCCCCGTCACTTTCATGAAATAAAGAGAACAAACCTGTTTTCTCTGTTGAAGAATAAAGAGAACAAATTTGTTTTGTCTGTTGAAGAATAAAGAGAACAAATTTGTTTTCTCTGTTGAAGAATAAAGAGAACAGAAACGTCACAGAGTGTCCTCAGTGTTGTTATTTGATTTGACCAAAGAACGGTGGAGTGAGTGAGTGAGTGAGTGATTGAGTGAGAGAATGATTGTGTAAGTTAATGAGTGAGTGAGTGGGTGGGTGAGTGAATGAGTGAGTGAGTGAGTGATTGAATGGGTGAGTACGCAAACAAATAAAGGTAGAGCAGAGAGAAACAAACTGTGAAAGTGTGAACGTAGCTACAATGTATAATACTAATAGAATATGATAGACAAACAAACAAAAACACACAGAGAAACAAACAAACAAACACTATTGATAAAATTATATCTATTTATTTTCCGTATTGCGCAACCTCTTAAGTCACTGGAATGTCTACTGAGACGGCGTGACAAAGAAATATTGAAGACTTGAAGACACACACACACACACACACACACACACACACACACACACACACACACACACACACACACACACACACACACACACACACATATATATACACACACACACACACACACACACACACACACACACACACACACACACACACACACACACACACAACAACAACAACAACAACAACATACAGTATTTATACGGCGCTGAATCTTGATATAAATCAAATCAAAGCGCACACACACGTTAGCATTCATAACGCATTCAAACAAAAATGCAATACAAAGCGAACACACACGTTTGACACAAATGGTATACAGCAGAAACAGACCTAAAGGTAACAGAGATAAGAGAAAGAGAGTGGAGCCTCAATGACGGCGGAACAGGTGGGTTTTAAGGTTAGATTTGAAGGCTGAGAGGGTCGGTCACTGACGGAGGGAAAGAGGAAGTTTGTTCCAGGAGGTCGGTCCTGAGACAGCAAAAGAGCGCCGACCATCAGTTGAAAGCTTATACCTAGGGATCTGGAGAGAAAGCGGGTCAGAAACTGAACGCAAAGTGCGAGCTGGCGTATAGATGGAAATATTGTCGCAGAGGTAAGATGGAGCAGCTTTATGGATAGATTTATAGCAAAGGGTGTTTAATTTATACTCAATTCTGTCTGCGACAGGAAGCCAGTGCAAAGAACGGAGAAGAGGGCTAACGTGATCGAACTTGTTCTTCCTAAGGACAAGACGAGCAGCTGTGTTTTGAATACGCTGGAGACAAGATAGAGAAGAGACTGATAGGCCATAAAGGAGAGCATTACAGTAGTCAAGACGAGATAGGATGAGGGAAGTAACAAGTTTTGCTGTGGCTTCATCTGAGAGATATTTACGAATATAGCCAATGCAACGAATATGATAGTAGCAGGACTGACAGGTCTGAGTCAGGAAACTCTGCATGGAAAGAGTATTGTCCAAAGTGACACCTAAATTTTTGACAGAGTCTGAGAGGGGAATGATATTGTTACCCAGTTGGATTGACTCTATGAATACAGAGGCTAGTTTGTTTTTTGTTCCTACAAGCATTGCTTCGGTTTTTTCACCATTTAATTGAAGTTTATTTTGAACCATCCAATTTTGAATATCAATATAGCAGTTGTTACTTTCTGAAAGAATGGAATCTAGATCTTCAGGGGTTGTACTATTTTGGAGTTGTGTGTCATCTGCATATAAGTGAGACTTCAAATTCAGCTGCCATGTTTGTTTGACTACATGTAGGGGCCTAGGCCTATCGTCTTATTCAAATTCACGGGTCACTGCCCTGCCAAGGCCACAAACTTGTCGCTGAAGCCATGTACCAATCAGAAATCGCGATAGAAAAACTATATCTCGATAGGGTTATTTTGTGGAAACCCTATCTAGCTGTTCGACAGAGTTTTAAAACTCTATCGAACAGCTAGATAGGGTTTTCAAACTCTATCGAACTGATAGATACAGTTTCGAAACTCTATCGAACAGCTAGATAGAGCTTTGTATCTTTGGCGCGCCATAGAAACTATCGAACAGCTAGATAGAGTTTTGTATCTTTCGCGCGCCATAAGATTCAAGCATTGGGGTAGAGTGAGATAATTTGGAACACCTCAGTACAAGGCGAGCAGCATTGTTCTGAATTTTCTGCAAGTTAGCGAGGAGATTTTGTGGGCAACCAGCAAGAAGGGAATTGCAGTAGTCTAAGCGAGAGAGAACAAAGGCAGAGATAAGAGTTTTGGTGACAGAGTTCCAGATAGCAAGCACGACAGGCAGAGGAAATTTGAGTATGAAAAGAAATTGTTTGGTCCAGTGTGAAGCCAAGATGGCGAACGCTTGCAGAAGTCTGAATGAGAGAGTTCTCCAGTTGGATAGAAGTAGGGAGCGAGTTTGTAAACAATTTTAAAAGTCTCTTGGGGACAATGAAAATAATTTCAGTCTTGTCGTTGCTAAGTTGGAGTTTGTTGTCAGTCATCCAAGCCTTGATGTCAGAAATGCATGACTGAGTTCGTTCAATGATAGAAGGAAGTTGAGAGATATTGTCAGATCTGTAAACCTGGTTGTCATCAGAAAAGCAGTGGTGGGAGATGCCATGGTGAGTAGCAATGTTAGAAATAGGTTGTGTGTAAAGAACGAAGAGAATGGGGCCCAGAACAGAACCCTGGGGAACTCCATACTCTAGACCAGCTGAGTCCTTGCTTTTCGTCCAGCCCCCACTCCCCTCTTCACTTGTGTGTCTATGCAGCCTATACTCTGCTTGAGCGTTATTATGTTCAGCAGTTGTTTTCATCTCCAGCTTTGGGACAATAATTTATTATGATTTCATATAATAGCTTCGTGTGAGTTTTAAATAATTTTAAAAAAAGAAGTAATCTACACTTGTTTAGGGGGGAAGGGTGGGGTGGAGGATTAAGACTGTACCAAAAAATATGTTATAATGGAATAATAATAATAATAATAATAATAATAATAATAATAACTCTTACATAGCGCCGTTCTCCTGGCGCAGCAGGGCTCCCAGCGCTTTACAAAAAACATACATACAATAATCATGAAGAAAAACAACATAATTATACAAAAGTGGAAACACAACCATACAAAAATCCATGAAAAAAACAATTAGCCCATTATCGCACTGCACTCACACATAGTCCAACTCAGCAAAAACTCACAGAGGGTGAACTGAAGGGGAGAAGACACAGGAGATCGATCAACAGAGGTATTTTTTGAAGAGAACAGTTTTCAGGCCAGTTTTGAAAGAAGACAAAGATGGCGAGCTGCGGAGAGAGGAAGGGAGGTTGTTCCAGATGTGTGGTGCTTGGAAACGGAAAGCTCTGTTTCCAACTGTTTTGTATTTGGTGACAGGTGTGCAAAGAAGTTTGAGGCTACTTGATCTGAGGTTGCGTTCTGGTGTGTAGGCAGAGAGAAGAGAGGAAAGGTAGTCTGGAATATGTTTGAATAATTATAAAAATGTGATGCAGCACAGGAAAACCAGGCTAATGTCGTAAATGATCACTTTTGACTTATTCATATTTTCAGAAAGGCCAGAGACAACAGATTAACAGGCAAAAAACAGAATTCATCTATCTCTAATAGTTCATTTTTTTTTAAAATTCAATCAATCAAATCTATCTCTCTTTCTCTCTTTCTCTATCTATCTCTCTTTCTCTCTCTTGTGGCTGGCCGACTTTAGCTGGGTATTCGCGTACTGCATCACAAATGTAGAAACCGTTCATTAAGTGATGTATCCAGTTATAAGAAGGAAAAACGCTCGAATCAGTAGGAGTGTTGCCATGTCAGTTCTTTTTCCTTCAAGTATAAATTGTGCATCATTTTAATAATAATCATAACAAACGGATATTTATATTATGGTGCTTGTATCGAGCACAAAGCGCTTAACAATCACAGGCAGACAGACAGACAGATAGACATACACACACACACACACACACACACACACACACACACACACACACACACACACACACACACACACACACACACCTGCCCGGAAGAGTGGTCGTAGGTGCACGCTCACTCACACTCGTGCACACGCAAACACATTACATACATGCACATACACACATACATGCACACAAATTACATACATGCACGCATACATACATACATACATCGCACGATCACACACACGGAGCGTGCGCGCTTACGCACGCGCATCAGCACCACGCACGCACACAAACACACACACACTTCACTTACACATATGCAGGCTTTAACATCGCACACACACTCACACACACATACATGCATGCGCACATACACGCACACGCACACACACAAACATGCATACACGCGCACTTACACAAGCACACACACGCACACGCACGCGCGCGCACACGCACACACGCACACACACACACAACGCGCGTAGACACGTACACACACATACACACACACACACACACACACACACACACACACACACACACACACACACACACACACACACACACACACACACACACTTGTCCAAACCCTTAGAAAAACATCTTTAAAAGCATTTTTATTCATACCTTACCAAGAACAGTTTGCTCCATGAAGATCAATCTGGTTTCCGTGAAAATCATTCTTGTAATACAGCACTTATACAGCTCATGGACAGTCTTTTAGACAGCATAAATAAAAATAAATTTATTGGAGTTCTTTTCATAGATTTTGAAAAGGCATTTGATGTAATTAACCACACACTTTTATTGCGCAAATTAAAACTCTATAATCTATCTCCTGAATTCATGAAGTTGATGTCATCATTTCTTTTAAATCGTAAACAGCTAGTAGTGGTAAACAACAAAACATCAACATCTCTACCTGTCAGGCATGGTGTTCCACAGGGTTCTGTTTTAGGTCCTATTCTATTCTCTATCTATGTTAATGACTTGCCATGCCATAATTATTGATTGCAATAGTGAAATGTTTGCGGATGATACATCCTTACACGATAGTGATTTTGATCCATTGACGTTATCAGTTACACTACAAGATAATATTAATAAAGTCATCACCTGGACATATCTTAATCACATGTCATTAAATGCAGTCAAAACAAAATGTGTGTATGCATGCACACGGCAAAAAAGACAAAACATGAAATCTCCTTTTCAACCAGTATTCATAGAAAACAAAAAGATTGAGGAAGTCGATTCACACAAAATGCTAGGCGTAATAATTGATAAGGATCTAACTTGGACTGAACATATAACATGTCTTGGGGAAAATATTTCCAAGAAATTATTACAACTAAGTAAAATTAAAAACACTTCTTAGATACTCATTCGCGTAAATCATTTTTTAATGGGCATATTCTTTCGATAATTGACTATGCATCAAGTATATGGGACAACTGTAGTGATACCAATTTGAAACAAATCAACCGTATGTATAAAAAAGCTGTCAAATTGATTTTGTTAAAATCTAGCTCACTGACTATCTAAGAGTATAAAGAACTAAACTTATTAACTTTACATGACAGACTGTTGTTCAATAAAGCACTACTTATGCACAATATCATAAACGGAAATGCTCCGAAAAAACTTATAGATTCATTCAAAGTCAATCCTCACAGACATAATCATTTGTTATCTTTTCCTAGACCTAGAAATAACTTCTACAAATCTTGCTTCCTATACTCTGGTGGAACCTTGTGGAACAGCCTGCCTGCTACTCTAAAGAAAATAAAAAAAACAGGAACTATTTCAAGACAAGACTCAAACTGCATCTTTCGAATAGTCAACAGTTGAATATGTAATGGTCATCCTAAATTTGGTTTTAATGTTTCCTAGCCCCATCCCCGCCCATAGATAAAACAATAGTGTGTGAATGTAAAGATGTGAATAATATATCTGTGCCCCCTTTTTTCATTTTGATATGTGGAACACTATGTTGATATTGTATTGCTATTTCATGTGCTTTCTGTTTGTTGCTGTAAATATTTATATGCCCCTTTTCTTTCTGTAAATATTTATATGCTTCTTCTCTCTCTCTCTCTCTCTCTCTCTCTCTCTCTCTCTCTCTCTCTCTCTCTCTCTCTCTCTCTCTCTCTCTCTCTCTCTCTCTCTCTCTCTCTCTCTCTCTCTCTCTCTCTCTCTCTCTCTCTCTCTCTCTCTCTCTCTCTCTCTCTCTCTCTCTCTCTCTCTCTCTCTCTCTCTCTCTCTCTCTTTTCTTATTTCTATGTCCTTAACCAGTATAGTTTATGTTTCGTTCATGTATGTTTGGTTTATGCTTCTGTTTATAGATGGCGTGATGGAAAAAGCATGTATATTTTGCTTATTCAATGTCCTTCTCTAAATAAAATTTTGACTTGACTTGATTTGACTTGACTCATACCCACACTACGATACAGATTCGATGTAGAATAGGCCTAGGCAAACAATGCTGAGTTGAAATGTGATTAGAGTTGAAAACCGGTTCAAAAATACGAACCAGTTTTAAACAGATATCCCCTCTTAGAACCGGTTTTATCGAACCAGCTTTTTAACCAGTACTCGCATCACTAGTTTCACCTATGCAAACACATATTTATTTGTCATAATATTTACACACTAACACGCACACAGACACACACACACACACACACACACACACACACACACACACACACACACGCACACGCACACGCACACACACACGCACACACACACACACACAATAAAGAAACTTATGACTTATGACACACACCCACACTCAACTCAACACTCAGTCAAAGTCAAAGTCATACACCACCACAAACTAGAAACAGCTACTCTTGGTTTACAAACACCCAATCTGCGCTGAGAATCAGTGTTGTTTTTCGAAAAGAATGCGTTTTTCTAAGGAAAAACTTACTTTCAGTTTGCAGTTAAAAAAACCGGTTCACAGCAACTCGAACCGGTTTTTGGAACCGCGAAAGTTTAGCACCGTTTTTTCGGTTCAAACCGGTTTTTCACCCCCACCTCTAAATGTGAGCAACAGCTTGTAACTGTGAAAAAGCCAGACAGAGCGAGAGAGAGCACTGCCCTCTGTAAGTATATTACATACTATACTCTATTCACGATGGCGACGGAGAGAGACACTTACTGAGACTGATATTTGTGAAGGCCATCGACTTAATTAGACAGCATTTTTCTAGCATTTCTTCTTCCCTTCGCCTGTTCGAACATTCACACCCCACACTTCGACCCTTCGACCACAACAATGATCAATGGGGGGAAAAACAATAAATAAATAAATAAACAGAGAGGGGTGGGAGAAAGAGGGAGAGATAGCGAGAGAGAGAGAGAGAGAGAGAGAGAGAGAGAGAGAGAGAGAGAGAGAGAGAGAGAGAGAGAGAGAGAGAGAGAGAGAGACTTCAGACTTCAGACATTTAATATACCTTGGCCATTGACCCATGTACAACGACATTTACACAAACACACACACTAAAATAACAGACAAAACAGGAACAAAACTAAATAAACACACATAGGCTATACCAACCGCTAAACAAACACAAATATTACAGAAACAATACACAATGACAACTGCAGCATAAACATATGGTGAGCATACATCCACTGTTAACATAATTGAATATACGCTACGGTATCAAAGATTACTGATCTAATATCTTATATGAAAGAGAGAGCGAGAGAGAGAGAGAGAGAGAGAGAGAGAGAGAGAGAGAGAGAGAGAGAGAGAGAGAGAGAGAGAGAGAGAGCAAACGAACGAACTAACGATGTTAATGAATAGGCCGTCTGCCCATGTAATAAGGGAACATAGTAAAGTTGACAAACATGAAAAAGGAGATGTTTATGACATTCAATACGTTAATCTTCTTCATGAGAAAAATAATCATGACATTCTTTACATTTAACGTGAGGTTTGATAAACATAAAGCAGCCGTAAAATTCATGATTGAATAATGAGCAATGTGCTGCTGCTGTCTTTTGTTTAATAATAATAATAATAATAATAATAATAATAATAATAATAATAATAATAATAATGACAATTTATATAGCGCTTATTCTCCTTACGGGGCTCTAAGCGCTTCACAAAGAAGTTAAAAATCTGAGCAAAAACAACAACAAAACAACGCACTTATCATAAGGAACAACCCGAAACGAAATCACGATAACTACATTTACGTCAACCTCTCTCTCTCTCTCTCTCTCTCTCTCTCTCTCTCTCTCTCTCTCTCTCTCTCTCGCTCTCGCTCTCGCGCACGCGCGCGCGCGGGTGTGTGTGTGTGTTTGTTTGTTTGCTTGTTTTCATCCACAAGCATGCATGTGCACATAACTGTTATGACTCTCACATGTACGCATTTGTCACCTTTGTAATTGTGGCTGTTCAGATTAATTCAGGCTTTTTCTGTACACAACGTGCATACTCTCAGTCACGTTCACACACACACACACACACACACACACACACACACACACACACACACACACACACACACACACACACACACACACACCGCGCGCGCAAGAGAGAGAGAGAGAGAGAGAGAGAGAGAGAGAGAGAGAGAGAGAGAGAGAGAGAGAGAGAGAGAGAGAGAGAGAGAGAGAGAGAGAGAGAGAGAGAGAGAGAGAGAGAGGCCTTTGAAGACTGAAGAAATAAAACACAATTGCACGTTTGAGCGTCTGGTGTTCTGTCTTCCCTTTCAACCACAATGCGCATCACTTGTCAAGTTTCTGAGGCTAACGAAATAAAATCGATAGGCTTAAGTAAACATGAAGTGGGTAAGAGCATTTGACAGCGTGTGTGTGTGTGTGTGTGTGTGAGAGAGAGAGAGAGAGAGAGAGAGAGAGAGAGAGAGAGAGAGAGAGGAGGGGGGAGAGAGAGAGAGGGGGGGGGGAGAGTATCCATTGCTTTTTTTTAACTCATCAGCGAGGTTTTAAAAAGAAGTGGAGATGAACACCACCTGTTTCGACAGGTATTTTGAACACACACACACACACACACACACACACACACACTCACTCACTCACTCACACACACACACACACACACACACACACACACACACGCGCGCGCGCGCGCGCGCGCGCGCGCGCGCACGCGCACACACACACACACACACACACACACACACACACACACACACACACACACGCACACACACACACACACACGCACACACACACATTTGACGCATAAAGATATGTATGCAGTAGGTAGGCTATGCACGGCCAAGTTGCTAGTCATTTTGCCTACAGTCTTGGCGCATGCGTTTTAATGTATCTAAATCTATGTGTGTCCCTGTGTCCCTGGAAATAATTTGACTTCCAGCACCTCCGCCAAGGAGGAATCGCCGATTTTTACAGTTTGATTTCTAGGAAACCAGAGCAAAGTGTGTGTTGCGATCTCTGTAAAGGGTGTTTTCCTGGTGATCTCGACGTGTTTCTTGCAAAAACTCATCCGCCAGGGGTGCACCTTTAAAGTGGTATTTCCAGTTTTAATCTTTGCATGTGTGCAATGAATAACAAACAAAAAAGCGCTACCCCAAATTACATCAAATGCTACCAAAATGAAACTTCGTTTGCCTGGCAAAGAGTGTTCCGCTTCGTTGCATTTTGGTTGTGATAAAATACTTCCCTTCCCCTGTCCAAACTTCACACACAAATATTAACCCCCAATCTTCTACCGTTTGGTAGGAAACCAGGTGGTACGAATTGCGTGACAGGTACTGAATCAATAAGCCTCCCCCAGCTCACTGTAACCGTACTTTCGAGGGGCAAATGCCCAAAGCGTATTCTCACAAAAGGAACAACAGAAGGGCGGTAATACGTTTAGGCAATTGACTCTCGATGTGGGGGGTGGGGGGGGGGGGGGGGCGTGGCATATAATAATAATATTATAGTGAACACAACTGGTAGGATTTCGTCATATTTCATTTAGGCAGTTGAATTTCACGAAAATCATGCCTCACTTCTATCAAATCGCATTGGGATCCAATCGTTTGTAGGGGGAGACGGAGTAAAAAGCCCATGGGCGGGTAAGAAGCCCATGCCAATCATCTCATGAAATGAAGCAAATTTCAGTCACATTTTGCCCATGAGACGAGTGCTAAGCATTAACACTCGTCTCATGGGCAAATTGTGACTGAAATTTGCTTTATTTCATGAGATAATTGGCATGGGTTTCCTACCCGCCCATGGGCTTTTTACCCCGTCTTGCCCTAGTATAGCGGTCCCTTAAAGGGATTGTACATTTATTTCTCACACTACGTTTTGTTAATCCTTTTCATCCCCAACATCCCTTCCACACAATAATGGGGACTATATACATTTTGAGCTTTCTAAATTTGCCAACACACACACACACACACACACACACACACGCGCGCGCGCGCGGGGGGACTTTCCCTTAACGCCAACCGTCATGACGTTCTCGTGGTGGCCGAAACAGTGGGAAAGCTCCCTGGGCAAGTCATATTCTTAGCTGTTAACAAATTCCTGCCCACCTTTCTAGAATACAAGTTTGACAACTATGCTGCCTAGAGATTAGAGTCAGACACAGCTGTCTATAACACATGCGCGCTCCGCGATCGCGCGCGCACACACGCACACACGCATACACACATATGTATACATACACACAAACACACTCACGCACGCACGCGCGCACACACACACGCATACATACACATACACACAAACACACGCACGCCCGGCGCCCACACACACACACACGCACACACACACACACACACGCACGCACACACACACGCACACGCACGCGCACACAAGCACACACACACACACACGCGCAAGCGAGCAATGTCAATTCAGTTGCGTGAGTTGTATGTTTGTGTATTCATGCCATCATGATTTATTTACTATTACTATTCATATTTTGTTCGAGATTAATCATAATATTTGCAACCGTTGCTTTTTTTAAAACTTAAAATGCGTGCCTTTGCATGTAGGTTGTAGAAAGCTATTACCAATCTCTCTCTCTCTCTCTCTCTCTCTCTCTCTCTCTCTGCCTGCCACCTCTCTCTCTCCTCTCTCTCTCTCTCTCTCTCTCTCTCTCTCTCTCTCTCTCTCTCTCTCTTATCCAAAAGAAAATACCAAATCCCCCCCCCAAAAAAAAAAAAAAAAAAAAAAAAAAATGTCGGTGTTAGGCTACCTATCCCTCATAGACAAAAATGATTACAAGCCGAGGTGGTGTGTTAAGGGGGGGGGGGGGGGGGTGAGTACGATTTGCTGAGGAGAGAACAAAAAAAGAGGTTTAACCCTTTCACCGCCAATGTCGCATTTATGCATCACAATGGTTTAACACCCATGTCACTAAAAGGCGTGAAATCAGGGCCTGGTATCTGAAGACCCAGTTTTCTTAACTTTGGGAGGTAAGGATAGGTCTGAATGTTATACATGTCACAGAGGAATTCCCAACATTGCAGATTTGTTTTTCTCTACACAGTTATGTTG
>CM065700.1:9540974-9568474 GCA_017654935.2 Phymorhynchus buccinoides | reverse complement strand
TATATATATATGTATATATAGTTTTGCTTTAATAAAACTTTTCTGTGTCCAATGTCTTTATATTTGGTGTGTTGTTTACAGAACCCTTAGGGCACTGTAATACATCACCACACAACATTGGAAGTGATTATGTTCCTTGATTCATGAGATACAGCTCAGAAACATGATATATAGCCCAAAGAAGGAAATGTCGGTTTTCAAAGTCACACTTCAAGGTCAAGGTCAGCACTGTCATGATTATCGACAGGAAGCTTTCTTTCCAAGATGTCTACCCCTCTGCCAAATCTGATCAAAATCCATCCATTAGGTGTTTTTTAAAGATAATCGATACACAGACAGACAGACACACACACACACCTACACACACACAGACCCGTCACAATACCCGGCCAGAGGACAACATCAGATTATGCATGATCCCTTTTTTGTCCAATGCCAGTCTATTGACAATAGGGTAAGACGGGAGGAAAAGCCCATGGGTGGGTAAGAAGCCCATGCCAATTATCTCATGAAATAAAGCAAATTTCAGTCACATTTTGCCCATGAGACGAGTGTTAATGTTTAGCGTTCGTCTCATGGGCAAAATGTGACTGAAATTTGCTTCATTTCATGAGATAATTGGCATGGGCTTCTTACCCGCCCATGGGCTTTTTACCCCGTCTTCACCTATATAGCATCATTAGAATACTCAGTGCTCTATCCCGTATGGCTTTGCCGAGAGGACGTAAAACTTTAACTTCAGAGCTCTTTTAGCATTTCAACCATTTAAGTAACATGAGCCCCGAAGTTGTTAAGCTTTCTTGTAACGCCCGTTGTCCTATGTTAGCTTATCTAAATAGTTTGAATAAACTATGTAAGCTTCAAGTTGTCATTACTGTACCCTAGTTGGAGGTTAGTAATGGTAAACTTTATTTTTATGTAATTCAGTTAAACTTTCGTGAAAGTGGAATACATAGGCCAACAGGGCAAATACGAAAGTCATATTTCTAAGTGAGTTATGGGGTCACAGAATGTCACCTGATTGTATTAGTATTAGGTACTTTATAGTACTTTATAGTCACAGAGGTGTCTCTGTGAAATTCGGGTTGCTCCCACCTGGAGAGCGCGTCGCAGCCAGAGGCGCGCCACCCAATTTTTTTTTTTCATGCGATTTTTGTCACTGATAAGGGAGGGGGGGGGGGGGGTAAATTTTGACCAAATGACAACTTTTCCGTTGCCACTGGGTTTAACGTATGCTAAGTGCATGGGCACACGGGACCTCGGTTTATCATCTCATCCGAAAGACTCCACGTTCAGACCGTTAAGGCCTAGTGCAGAATGAGAGGAAAAAATCCCCTGTACCCAGGTTCGAACTCGGGTTTACTTGACACGAAGCGAACGCGATACCACTGTGCCACTGTACACCAGCATACGTAGCACCAGAATACTCATTATTAATTCAATTTCCAATTCCAATCCAGTGAAATAAGTGTATATCATCGGAATACTTCAAATTCTCGTTCCAATATATGGGCAATATACAATATTTGAACACGCGTTATTTATTTAATTTCCCATTTCAGTCTATTAGAATAATAATGGTTCATTCAGTTACCAATTCATTGACAATCAATAGCATCATAATGCTCAGTATTCCTCGTTTTGTGTTTACTCAATATGTGTATGACAAAATTCACATATCGACGACGTTAATGGCAAGTTATTCATACAGAATTCACCAACAATAACAGCGGGCAAGGAATTAACACAACATTGCACATGACTTATAACTATGCTCAATTTGTTGTTGTTGTCGTCCCCTGGCTAAACGACTCCGGGGATCATCCCAACATCAGCCGACGCACTTGAACACTTGAACAATATGGTACAAATGCATCAGCTATGGATGAGAACATTATGTGTGTGACCGTTTTTGTATTACCCCGCCACGTGGGCAGCCACACTCCGACTTTGGAGGATTTTGGAGACTGATGATGTTATGCTAGGAGCTTGTCATGGCTAAAGACAATCCCCGCATAACTATGCAGAGCATAACAACATTTTGATGTAGCCTTGGTGTTCTAGCCTATGTCAATTGGTCTGACACAGCCTTAAACCATCTTCAATTTAAATTCTGACGTCTTATTTTTAATCACTGATTAACTCTTTTAACACCATGGGCGCATCTACATTCCCACCGTATCCAAAGACATTGTATTTGTGTATTTTTAGAGCTTACGTCACTGTTTATTCAGTAAAGCAACGCATGTGCTGTCCATCAACTCTCATCTCTAAGCTCCAACGGGTCCAGAATAATGCTGCTCGTCTCATTTCTCGCTCCCCTAGGTACGATCATATCACTCCGGTTCTTCGTTCCCTACATTGGCTCCCAGTTCAATCACGTATTGACTACAAAATTCTCCTCCTTGTCTTCAAGTCACTGAATGATCAAGCTCCCTTATATCTCTCTGATCTTCTTCATCTCTATGTCCCAGCTCGCCAACTACGTTCGTCTTCTGATTCTCGTCTTTCCCTTTCCTCCATCCGTCTCAAATCTGCTGGCCAACGTTCTTTTTCCTGTCAAGCACCATATCTTTGGAATTCTCTGCCTTCTCCTCTCCGACACTCCAACTCAGTCTCCTCATTCAAAACATCTCTGAAAACCCATCTTTTTCCTGCTGCACCCTAAATATTTGATCAGTTGTCTATCGTTGTGTGCACGTGAGAGAAGATTGAATAAGAGGTTTGTGCTGTGTTGTGTGTGTGTGTGTGTGTGTGTGTGTGTGTGTGTGTGTGTGTGTGTGTGTGTGTGTGTGTGTGTGTGTGTGTGTATGAGCATGCATGTGTGCACACATGTGTGCTTGCGTGTGTTTTGGTTTTGTCGGTTGTGTGTGCATGCATGTGTGTCTGTGTGCGTGTGTGTGTGTGTCTGTCTGCGTGCATACGTTGTGTGTGAGGGTGTTTGTGTATGTGTGTTGGTGTATGTGGTCGGTTGCTGTGGCTTACTGAATGGGGGATGAATGAGTCTGTGTCGATAAGTGTGTGTGTGTGTGTGTGTGTGTGTGTGTGTGTGTGTGTGTGTGTGTGTTGTGTGTGTTTTAATACCATTTTATCTCTCTTTACTAATACAAAACACATGATAACACCGTTCTATCTCTCTTTACTAATACAAAACACATGATAACACCGTTCTATCTCTCTTTACTAATACAAAACACATGATAACACCGTTCTATCTCTTTACTTACACACATGATAACATACTCTTTAAAACAAAACACATGCTAACACCGTTCTATCTCTCTTTACTGATACAAAACACATGCTAACACCGTTCTATCTCTCTTTACTGATACAAAACACATGCTAACACCGTTCTATCTCTCTTTACTGATACAAAACACATGCTAACACCGTTCTATCTCTCTTTACTGATACAAAACACATGCTAACACCGTTCTATCTCTCTTTACTGATACAAAACACATGATAACACCGTTCTATCTCTCTTTACTGATACAAAACACATGATAACACCGTTCTATCTCTCTTTACTGATACAAAACACATGCTTTACTGATACAAAACACATGATAACACCGTTCTATCTCTCTTTACTGATACAAAACACATGCTAACACCGTTCTATCTCTCTTTACTGATACAAAACACATGATAACACCGTTCTATCTCTCTTTACTGATACAAAACACATGCTAACACCGTTCTATCTCTCTTTACTGATACAAAACACATGCTAACACCGTTCTATCTCTCTTTACTGATACAAAACACATGCTAACACCGTTCTATCTCTCTTTACTGATACAAAACACATGCTAACACCGTTCTATCTCTCTTTACTGATACAAAACACATGCTAACACCGTTCTATCTCTCTTTACTGATACAAAACACATGCTAACACCGTTCTATCTCTCTTTACTGATACAAAACACATGCTAACACCGTTCTATCTCTCTTTACTGATACAAAACACATGCTAACACCGTTCTATCTCTCTTTACTGATACAAAACACATGATAACACTGTTCTATCTCTCTTTACTGATACAAAACACATGCTAACACCGTTCTATCTCTCTTTACTGATACAAAACACATGCTAACACCGTTCTATCTCTCTTTACTGATACAAAACACATGCTAACACCGTTCTATCTCTCTTTGATACAAAACACATGCTAACACCGTTCTATACAAAAAACACATGATAACACCGTTCTATCTCTCTTTACTGATACAAAACACATGCTAACACCGTTCTATCTCTCTTTACTGATACAAAACACATGCTAACACCGTTCTATCTCTCTTTACTGATACAAAACACATGCTAACACCGTTCTATCTCTCTTTACTGATACAAAACACATGCTAACACCGTTCTATCTCTCTTTACTGATACAAAACACATGCTAACACCGTTCTATCTCTCTTTACTGATACAAAACACATGCTAACACCGTTCTATCTCTCTTTACTGATACAAAACACATGCTAACACCGTTCTATCTCTCTTTACTGATACAAAACACATGCTAACACCGTTCTATCTCTCTTTACTGATACAAAACACATGATAACACCGTTCTATCTCTCTTTACTGATACAAAACACATGCTAACACCGTTCTATCTCTCTTTACTGATACAAAACACATGCTAACACCGTTCTATCTCTCTTTACTGATACAAAACACATGCTAACACCGTTCTATCTCTCTTTACTGATACAAAACACATGATAACACCGTTCTATCTCTCTTTACTGATACAAAACACATGATAACACCGTTCTATCTCTCTTTACTGATACAAAACACATGATAACACATGATAACGTTCTATCTCTCTTTACTGATACAAAACACATGCTAACACCGTTCTATCTCTCTTTACTGATACAAAACACATGCTAACACCGTTCTATCTCTCTTTACTGATACAAAACACATGCTAACACCGTTCTATCTCTCTTTACTGATACAAAACACATGCTAACACCGTTCTATCTCTCTTTACTGATACAAAACACATGCTAACACCGTTCTATCTCTCTTTACTGATACAAAACACATGCTAACACCGTTCTATCTCTCTTTACTGATACAAAACACATGCTAACACCGTTCTATCTCTCTTTACTGATACAAAACACATGCTAACACCGTACAAAACACATGCTAACACCGTTCTATCTCTCTTTACTGATACAAAACACATGCTAACACCGTTCTATCTCTCTTTACTGATACAAAACACATGCTAACACCGTTCTATCTCTCTTTACTGATACAAAACACATGATAACACCGTTCTATCTCTCTTTACTGATACAAAACACATGCTAACACCGTTCTATCTCTCTTTACTGATACAAAACACATGCTAACACCGTTCTATCTCTCTTTACTGATACAAAACACATGCTAACACCGTTCTATCTCTCTTTACTGATACAAAACACATGCTAACACCGTTCTATCTCTCTTTACTGATACAAAACACATGCTAACACCGTTCTATCTCTCTTTACTGATACAAAACACATGCTAACACCGTTCTATCTCTCTTTACTGATACAAAACACATGATAACACCGTTCTATCTCTCTTTACTGATACAAAACACATGATAACACCGTTCTATCTCTCTTTACTGATACAAAACACATGCTAACACCGTTCTATCTCTCTTTACTGATACAAAACACATGCTAACACCGTTCTATCTCTCTTTACTGATACAAAACACATGCTAACACCGTTCTATCTCTCTTTACTGATACAAAACACATGCTAACACCGTTCTATCTCTCTTTACTGATACAAAACACATGCTAACACCGTTCTATCTCTCTTTACTGATACAAAACACATGCTAACACCGTTCTATCTCTCTTTACTGATACAAAACACATGCTAACACCGTTCTATCTCTCTTTACTGATACAAAACACATGTTCTAACACCGTTCTATCTCTCTTTACTGATACAAAACACATGATAACACCGTTCTATCTCTCTTTACTGATACAAAACACATGCTAACACCGTTCTATCTCTCTTTACTGATACAAAACACATGCTAACACCGTTCTATCTCTCTTTACTGATACAAAACACATGCTAACACCGTTCTATCTCTCTTTACTGATACAAAACACATGCTAACACCGTTCTATCTCTCTTTACTGATACAAAACACATGCTAACACCGTTCTATCTCTCTTTACTGATACAAAACACATGCTAACACCGTTCTATCTCTCTTTACTGATACAAAACACATGCTAACACCGTTCTATCTCTCTTTACTGATACAAAACACATGCTAACACCGTTCTATCTCTCTTTACTGATACAAAACACATGATAACACCGTTCTATCTCTCTTTACTGATACAAAACACATGCTAACACCGTTCTATCTCTCTTTACTGATACAAAACACATGCTAACACCGTTCTATCTCTCTTTACTGATACAAAACACATGCTAACACCGTTCTATCTCTCTTTACTGATACAAAACACATGCTAACACCGTTCTATCTCTCTTTACTGATACAAAACACATGCTAACACCGTTCTATCTCTCTTTACTGATACAAAACACATGCTAACACCGTTCTATCTCTCTTTACTGATACAAAACACATGCTAACACCGTTCTATCTCTCTTTACTGATACAAAACACATGCTAACACCGTTCTATCTCTCTTTACTGATACAAAACACATGCTAACACCGTTCTATCTCTCTTTACTGATACAAAACACATGATAACACCGTTCTATCTCTCTTTACTGATACAAAACACATGATAACACCGTTCTATCTCTCTTTACTGATACAAAACACATGACTAACACCGTTCTATCTCTCTTTACTGATACAAAACACATGCTAACACCGTTCTATCTCTCTTTACTGATACAAAACACATGCTAACACCGTTCTATCTCTCTTTACTGATACAAAACACATGCTAACACCGTTCTATCTCTCTTTACTGATACAAAACACATGATAACACTGTTCTATCTCTCTTTACTGATACAAAACACATGCTAACACCGTTCTATCTCTCTTTACTGATACAAAACACATGCTAACACCGTTCTATCTCTCTTTACTGATACAAAACACATGATAACACACATGATAACGTTCTATCTCTCTTTACTGATACAAAACACATGCTAACACCGTTCTATCTCTCTTTACTGATACAAAACACATGCTAACACCGTTCTATCTCTCTTTACTGATACAAAACACATGCTAACACCGTTCTATCTCTCTTTACTGATACAAAACACATGCTAACACCGTTCTATCTCTCTTTACTGATACAAAACACATGCTAACACCGTTCTATCTCTCTTTACTGATACAAAACACATGCTAACACCGTTCTATCTCTCTTTACTGATACAAAACACATGCTAACACCGTTCTATCTCTCTTTACTGATACAAAACACATGCTAACACCGTTCTATCTCTCTTTACTGATACAAAACACATGCTAACACCGTTCTATCTCTCTTTACTGATACAAAACACATGATAACACCGTTCTATCTCTCTTTACTGATACAAAACACATGCTAACACCGTTCTATCTCTCTTTACTGATACAAAACACATGCTAACACCGTTCTATCTCTCTTTACTGATACAAAACACATGATAACACCACATGTTCTATCTCTCTTTACTGATACAAAAACACATGCTAACACCGTTCTATCTCTCTTTACTGATACAAAACACATGCTAACACCGTTCTATCTCTCTTTACTGATACAAAACACATGCTAACACCGTTCTATCTCTCTTTACTGATACAAAACACATGATAACACCGTTCTATCTCTCTTTACTGATACAAAACACATGCTAACACCGTTCTATCTCTCTTTACTGATACAAAACACATGCTAACACCGTTCTATCTCTCTTTACTGATACAAAACACATGATAACACCGTTCTATCTCTCTTTACTGATACAAAACACATGCTAACACCGTTCTATCTCTCTTTACTGATACAAAACACATGCTAACACCGTTCTATCTCTCTTTACTGATACAAAACACATGCTAACACCGTTCTATCTCTCTTTACTGATACAAAACACATGCTAACACCGTTCTATCTCTCTTTACTGATACAAAACACATGCTAACACCGTTCTATCTCTCTTTACTGATACAAAACACATGCTAACACCGTTCTATCTCTCTTTACTGATACAAAACACATTCTATCTCTCTTTACTGATACACACCACCGTTCTATCTCTCTTTACTGATACAAAACACATGCTAACACCGTTCTATCTCTCTTTACTGATACAAAACACATGCTAACACCGTTCTATCTCTCTTTACTGATACAAAACACATGCTAACACCGTTCTATCTCTCTTTACTGATACAAAACACATGCTAACACCGTTCTATCTCTCTTTACTGATACAAAACACATGATAACACCGTTCTATCTCTCTTTACTGATACAAAACACATGCTAACACCGTTCTATCTCTCTTTACTGATACAAAACACATGCTAACACCGTTCTATCTCTCTTTACTGATACAAAACACATGCTAACACCGTTCTATCTCTCTTTACTGATACAAAACACATGCTAACACCGTTCTATCTCTCTTTACTGATACAAAACACATGCTAACACCGTTCTATCTCTCTTTACTGATACAAAACACATGATAACACCGTTCTATCTCTCTTTACTGATACAAAACACATCACTATCTCTCTTTACTGATACAAAACACATGATCTATCTCTCTTTACTGATACAAAACACATGATAACACCGTTCTATCTCTCTTTACTGATACAAAACACATGCTAACACCGTTCTATCTCTCTTTACTGATACAAAACACATGCTAACACCGTTCTATCTCTCTTTACTGATACAAAACACATGCTAACACCGTTCTATCTCTCTTTACTGTTCTATCTCTCTTTACTGATACAAAACACATGCTAACACCGTTCTATCTCTCTTTACTGATACAAAACACATGATAACACCGTTCTATCTCTCTTTACTGATACAAAACACATGCTAACACCGTTCTATCTCTCTTTACTGATACAAAACACATGCTAACACCGTTCTATCTCTCTTTACTGATACAAAACACATGCTAACACCGTTCTATCTCTCTTTACTGATACAAAACACATGCTAACACCGTTCTATCTCTCTTTACTGATACAAAACACATGCTAACACCGTTCTATCTCTCTTTACTGATACAAAACACATGCTAACACCGTTCTATCGTAGTCTCTCTTTACTGATACAAAACACATGTTCTAACAAAACACACCGTTCTATCTCTCTTTACTGATACAAAACACATGCTAACACCGTTCTATCTCTCTTTACTGATACAAAACACATGCTAACACCGTTCTATCTCTCTTTACTGATACAAAACACATGCTAACACCGTTCTATCTCTCTTTACTGATACAAAACACATGATAACACCGTTCTATCTCTCTTTACTGATACAAAACACATGCTAACACCGTTCTATCTCTCTTTACTGATACAAAACACATGATAACACCGTTCTATCTCTCTTTACTGATACAAAACACATGCTAACACCGTTCTATCTCTCTTTACTGATACAAAACACATGCTAACACCGTTCTATCTCTCTTTACTGATACAAAACACATGCTAACACCGTTCTATCTCTCTTTACTGATACAAAACACATGATAACACCGTTCTATCTCTTTACTGATACTCACTCTCTTACTGATACAAAACACATGCTAACACCGTTCTATCTCTCTTTACTGATACAAAACACATGCTAACACCGTTCTATCTCTCTTTACTGATACAAAACACATGCTAACACCGTTCTATCTCTCTTTACTGATACAAAACACATGCTAACACCGTTCTATCTCTCTTTACTGTACAAAACACATGCTAACACCGTTCTATCTCTCTTTACTGATACAAAACACATGCTAACACCGTTCTATCTCTCTTTACTGATACAAAACACATGCTAACACCGTTCTATCTCTCTTTACTGATACAAAACACATGCTAACACCGTTCTATCTCTCTTTACTGATACAAAACACATGCTAACACCGTTCTATCTCTCTTTACTGATACAAAACACATGCTAACACCGTTCTATCTCTCTTTACTGATACAAAACACATGCTAACACCGTTCTATCTCTCTTTACTGATACAAAACACATGCTAACACCGTTCTATCTCTCTTTACTGATACAAAACACATGCTAACACCGTTCTATCTCTCTTTACTGATACAAAACACATGCTAACACCGTTCTATCTCTCTTTACTGATACAAAACACACAGCTAACACCGTTCTAACACCGTTCTATCTCTCTTTACTGATACAAAACACATGCTAACACCGTTCTATCTCTCTTTACTGATACAAAACACATGCTAACACCGTTCTATCTCTCTTTACTGATACAAAACACATGCTAACACCGTTCTATCTCTCTTTACTGATACACAAAACACATGCTAACAAAACCATGTTCTATCTCTCTTTACTGATACAAAACACATGCTAACACCGTTCTATCTCTCTTTACTGATACAAAACACATGCTAACACCGTTCTATCTCTCTTTACTGATACAAAACACATGCTAACACCGTTCTATCTCTCTTTACTGATACAAAACACATGCTAACACCGTTCTATCTCTCTTTACTGATACAAAACACATGCTAACACCGTTCTATCTCTCTTTACTGATACAAAACACATGATAACACCGTTCTATCTCTCTTTACTGATACAAAACACATGTTCTATCTCTCTTTACTGATACAAAACACATGATAACACTGTTCTATCTCTCTTTACTAAACAAAACACATGATAACACCGTTCTATCTCTCTTTACTGATACAAAACACATGCTAACACCGTTCTATCTCTCTTTACTGATACAAAACACATGCTAACACCGTTCTATCTCTCTTTACTGATACAAAACACATGCTAACACCGTTCTATCTCTCTTTACTGATACAAAACACATGCTAACACCGTTCTATCTCTCTTTACTGATACAAAACACATGCTAACACCGTTCTATCTCTCTTTACTGATACAAAACACATGATAACACCGTTCTATCTCTCTTTACTGATACAAAACACATGATAACACCGTTCTATCTCTCTTTACTGATACAAAACACATGATAACACCGTTCTATCTCTCTTTACTGATACAAAACACATGCTAACACCGTTCTATCTCTCTTTACTGATACAAAACACATGATAACACCGTAACACAAAACGTTCTATCTCTCTTTACTGATACAAAACACATGCTAACACCGTTCTATCTCTCTTTACTGATACAAAACACATGCTAACACCGTTCTATCTCTCTTTACTGATACAAAACACATGCTAACACCGTTCTATCTCTCTTTACTGATACAAAACACATGCTAACACCGTTCTATCTCTCTTTACTGATACAAAACACATGCTAACACCGTTCTATCTCTCTTTACTGATACAAAACACATGCTAACACCGTTCTATCTCTCTTTACTGATACAAAAACACACATGCTAACACCGTTCTATCTCTCTTTACTGATACAAAACACATGCTAACACCGTTCTATCTCTCTTTACTGATACAAAACACATGCTAACACCGTTCTATCTCTCTTTACTGATACAAAACACATGCTAACACCGTTCTATCTCTCTTTACTGATACAAAACACATGCTAACACCGTTCTATCTCTCTTTACTGATACAAAACACATGCTAACACCGTTCTATCTCTCTTTACTGATACAAAACACATGCTAACACCGTTCTATCTCTCTTTACTGATACAAAACACATGCTAACACCGTTCTATCTCTCTTTACTGATACAAAACACATGCTAACACCGTTCTATCTCTCTTTACTGATACAAAACACATGCTAACACCGTTCTATCTCTCTTTACTGATACAAAACACATGCTAACACCGTTCTATCTCTCTTTACTGATACAAAACACATGCTAACACCGTTCTATCTCTCTTTACTGATACAAAACACATGCTAACACCGTTCTATCTCTCTTTACTGATACAAAACACATGATAACACCGTTCTATCTCTCTTTACTGATACAAAACACATGCTAACACCGTTCTATCTCTCTTTACTGATACAAAACACATGCTAACACCGTTCTATCTCTCTTTACTGATACAAAACACATGCTAACACCGTTCTATCTCTCTTTACTGATACAAAACACATGCTAACACCGTTCTATCTCTCTTTACTGATACAAAACACATGCTAACACCGTTCTATCTCTCTTTACTGATACAAAACACATGCTAACACCGTTCTATCTCTCTTTACTGATACAAAACACATGATAACACCGTTCTATCTCTCTTTACTGATACAAAACACATGCTAACACCGTTCTATCTCTCTTTACTGATACAAAACACATGCTAACACCGTTCTATCTCTCTTTACTGATACAAAACACATGCTAACACCGTTCTATCTCTCTTTACTGATACAAAACACATGCTAACACCGTTCTATCTCTCTTTACTGATACAAAACACATGCTAACACCGTTCTATCTCTCTTTACTGATACAAAACACATGCTAACACCGTTCTATCTCTCTTTACTGATACAAAACACATGCTAACACCGTTCTATCTCTCTTTACTGATACAAAACACATGATAACACCGTTCTATCTCTCTTTACTGATACAAAACACATGCTAACACCGTTCTATCTCTCTTTACTGATACAAAACACATGCTAACACCGTTCTATCTCTCTTTACTGATACAAAACACATGCTAACACCGTTCTATCTCTCTTTACTGATACAAAACACATGCTAACACCGTTCTATCTCTCTTTACTGATACAAAACACATGCTAACACCGTTCTATCTCTCTTTACTGATACAAAACACATGCTAACACCGTTCTATCTCTCTTTACTGATACAAAACACATGCTAACACCGTTCTATCTCTCTTTACTGATACAAAACACATGCTAACACCGTTCTATCTCTCTTTACTGATACAAAACACATGCTAACACCGTTCTATCTCTCTTTACTGATACAAAACACATGCTAACACCGTTCTATCTCTCTTTACTGATACAAAACACATGCTAACACCGTTCTATCTCTCTTTACTGATACAAAACACATGCTAACACCGTTCTATCTCTCTTTACTGATACAAAACACATGCTAACACCGTTCTATCTCTCTTTACTGATACAAAACACATGCTAACACCGTTCTATCTCTCTTTACTGATACAAAACACATGCTAACACCGTTCTATCTCTCTTTACTGATACAAAACACATGCTAACACCGTTCTATCTCTCTTTACTGATACAAAACACATGCTAACACCGTTCTATCTCTCTTTACTGATACAAAACACATGCTAACACCGTTCTATCTCTCTTTACTGATACAAAACACATGCTAACACCGTTCTATCTCTCTTTACTGATACAAAACACATGCTAACACCGTTCTATCTCTCTTTACTGATACAAAACACATGCTAACACCGTTCTATCTCTCTTTACTGATACAAAACACATGCTAACACCGTTCTATCTCTCTTTACTGATACAAAACACATGCTAACACCGTTCTATCTCTCTTTACTGATACAAAACACATGCTAACACCGTTCTATCTCTCTTTACTGATACAAAAAACACATGATAACACCGTTCTATCTCTCTTTACTGATACAAAACACATGCTAACACCGTTCTATCTCTCTTTACTGATACAAAACACATGATAACACCGTTCTATCTCTCTTTACTGATACAAAACACATGCTAACACCGTTCTATCTCTCTTTACTGATACAAAACACATGCTAACACCGTTCTATCTCTCTTTACTGATACAAAACACATGCTAACACCGTTCTATCTCTCTTTACTGATACAAAACACATGCTAACACCGTTCTATCTCTCTTTACTGATACAAAACACATGCTAACACCGTTCTATCTCTCTTTACTGATACAAAACACATGCTAACACCGTTCTATCTCTCTTTACTGATACAAAACACATGCTAACACCGTTCTATCTCTCTTTACTGATACAAAACACATGCTAACACCGTTCTATCTCTCTTTACTGATACAAAACACATGCTAACACCGTTCTATCTCTCTTTACTGATACAAAACACATGCTAACACCGTTCTATCTCTCTTTACTGATACAAAACACATGCTAACACCGTTCTATCTCTCTTTACTGATACAAAACACATGCTAACACCGTTCTATCTCTCTTTACTGATACAAAACACATGCTAACACCGTTCTATCTCTCTTTACTGATACAAAACACATGCTAACACCGTTCTATCTCTCTTTACTGATACAAAACACATGCTAACACCGTTCTATCTCTCTTTACTGATACAAAACACATGCTAACACCGTTCTATCTCTCTTTACTGATACAAAACACATGCTAACACCGTTCTATCTCTCTTTACTGATACAAAACACATGCTAACACCGTTCTATCTCTCTTTACTGATACAAAACACATGCTAACACCGTTCTATCTCTCTTTACTGATACAAAACACATGCTAACACCGTTCTATCTCTCTTTACTGATACAAAACACATGCTAACACTGTTCTATCTCTCTTTACTGATACAAAACACATGCTAACACCGTTCTATCTCTCTTTACTGATACAAAACACATGATAACACCGTTCTATCTCTCTTTACTGATACAAAACACATGCTAACACCGTTCTATCTCTCTTTACTGATACAAAACACATGCTAACACCGTTCTATCTCTCTTTACTGATACAAAACACATGCTAACACCGTTCTATCTCTCTTTACTGATACAAAACACATGCTAACACCGTTCTATCTCTCTTTACTGATACAAAACACATGCTAACACCGTTCTATCTCTCTTTACTGATACAAAACACATGCTAACACCGTTCTATCTCTCTTTACTGATACAAAACACATGCTAACACCGTTCTATCTCTCTTTACTGATACAAAACACATGCTAACACCGTTCTATCTCTCTTTACTGATACAAAACACATGCTAACACCGTTCTATCTCTCTTTACTGATACAAAACACATGCTAACACCGTTCTATCTCTCTTTACTGATACAAAACACATGCTAACACCGTTCTATCTCTCTTTACTGATACAAAACACATGCTAACACCGTTCTATCTCTCTTTACTGATACAAAACACATGCTAACACCGTTCTATCTCTCTTTACTGATACAAAACACATGCTAACACCGTTCTATCTCTCTTTACTGATACAAAACACATGCTAACACCGTTCTATCTCTCTTTACTGATACAAAACACATGATAACACCGTTCTATCTCTCTTTACTGATACAAAACACATGCTAACACCGTTCTATCTCTCTTTACTGATACAAAACACATGCTAACACCGTTCTATCTCTCTTTACTGATACAAAACACTGCTTTTTTACTTTGCTTTCTGTCATATTATGCTATCTTTCCGAATTATTAGCCCATTTTTTCAAAACAATGTTCCAAATAAGTTTCGTCCTTTGAGCTCCTCCAAAATCGGAATGTGTCGGCTGTACGCAGCGGGGAGACCAGTGAAAACTGAAAACAAACACATACGTACCTTACCCATTATGGCCAAATGGCCTGGGAACGCAGAAGAAGAAGATTCCGTTATTATTTACACGTGCAATATAGGCTATACAAAGTGTGACCTTTACACGAGTGGCTTTCTATATATTATGGATGATTGACATTACTCTGAAACTGAGGCTGATAGTAAAATGAGAACAAAAAGATTCTTCTGCTTCTTCCTCTTTTTCTTCTTCGTTTTCTTTTTTCGTGTAGCATCTGCCATGGGCGTTTAGATGATGCCAATAATTCGACATTGGGTGGCTTTCACGAATAGGCTAAAACACATAGCAAATAACAGTTATATAGCAAATCATTGTACCAAATCCTATATATATATAACATATAATAAATCATAGTGTACAGTATTAGGCAATCATTTACAGTTTAGTCTTTCATGACCGACTTTAGCTCCCAAATCAGGAGGCATGTGGACCGGTCCTTAGTGGTGCAGCATTGGGAATGTGAAGGCCAGTACCCCCTTTACTATGGAAAGCCAAACACCTCAAGCCCGTTTAAAAATGCGGCCGGAATTTCGCCCGCAAAAGTAAAAATGCGCACGGATTTCTTAAAAACGCGCGCGCGTTTTCACATTTTCCTGGCCAATTCCCCGCGCGCACATTTGCTTGATTTCTTTAAAAAGTTGAATCAGAAAGTAAACGGAGTAAGTGTTCTTGGTTACCTCAAACACTTTCTCGTTCTAAGCGTGACTGACTTTCCCGATGATTCTTGCCGGTTACCATGACATAAGCAGGTTTCCACAATGTGTTAGCTTGCTCCTAACACCTGTTAGAAACAACATCTTCTTCCATTGTAGCCATGATTACTGATTATAATAATGGCGCGCGAAACAGGCCACCAGCGAAGAGCGATAACCCCGAGGGCGTCAATTAATAAACACTTTCGTTTCAGTAACTTTGCTGATCTAAGTTTTTATGTTCAAAGCAAAAGTGCGACCTCAGTTTAGAAATTGCGCGCAGACTTTTGAGCGGCGCGGCGTTTACGGATCTGCGCGCTCAGAAAATTTTCGACCAATCAGCATCAAGATGGGCGAGCAGTTTTGACAAAATGCGCGCGCATTTTTAATAAAATACTGGCGTATTTCAGAAGCGGGTTTGAGGTATTTGGCTTTCCATACTTTACTTCCCTCCAAACGACAATTATCCTGCAGTCCTCATGGCTAGGAGAGTGGTTATGTCCCTTGGGTAAGGATTCCCCGCTATAACAAATTCCTTCCATCCCAGGATTCAAAATAGCAGTTTCCTCCTCCGCTATTTGTTAAGTCGTTGTCGGTTACGACTGACTGGCATAATAAAGTATACAAGCACACGTTCAGGATGTGTTCCAAAGCCATCATTTTTCTTTTCATAGTGACATTCATGAACAAAAATAAAGTCAAGTCAATCGGCAACGGTAGAATGTACACACAAAAACTTATATGAAACAAAGCGTATTTAACAATGAATTGATTCACACGTTATTCGAAACAAAGGAAAATTAAAAAACGTTTTCATTCTGCCAAATCAAAACAAATAGACAGCATAGAAGGCACAAACTTCAGAGAAGATGTTTAGGTTTGTCTGTTTTTGTTATAGTGAAAATAAATCACAACACATTAGCTCATTAGTCTATATGAAAACAAACAAAAGACAGGTGTTTATACTTTCTTATAGATCATCGTACCTCATTTGGAACTCGAGTTGCTCCCTTCCCCACACAACCTCCCCCCACCAATAAAATGAAACAAACCAAGAAAAACAACAGAAACAAAAAAAGCCATATCAACATGGGTGCAACTACACAAAATGCAAAAGCCTGAAAGGCCGGGGTCCAGAGGTAGTGTCCCCCTGCAGCTGAAGCAAACATTGATTTATGAAGGTATTTTAGTTTGCTTTATCCACAATTTATACAAATTCTTATTTCAAAGTGTTCGAAAAATACAGTAGACACACAAAGATCTTGTTTGACAATTTAAAAAAAAAGGAACTTCCTATTCTGGTGAAATTCAAAAACTGGACATCCTTGTATACGAGGAAAAGTTGCACCCATCCATATATAATAAAGGAAAACAAAAATACAATAACACAGAGAACCCACAATATTTTATGTTACGTTGTGTAGTGATTAGAATGTTAAAATGAAATTGTAGGCAATATTTAGGGAATACAATATTCGGGGAAGAAAGCAATGCAACAGACCATGGATCCTATATTTACACACTCACACACTCAATGTAGTGTCCATGAACAGACAAACCTTACAACGTTGTATCTAATAAAACCACTGGGCTGCATTATGGATATGAAAATGAATCTCTGTCATTATCAACAATCAGAAAGCTTTAGGTTTTATTCTATGTCAGGGTTCTTTCCTGCACCATATTTGTGGAGAGCCTGTTATGTGTACGGGCACACAAGCTAAGCAATATTACACAGCAAACAACATAAAAATGTAATCACTATACCTAATCTCTCTCCCTTCAAATCTTGAGCGCAGCATTTGTTTTTAAAATATGCATACAGAAAACATAATTGTAAACAATAAAAACAATTAAAGAGAAGCATCAAAAACAAAAGGGCCACAGGGCTGTGTAGACATTTGGACGCTGTGGTCGATTGTGGGTAAAACATGACATGGAAGAAAAGGCACCAACAGGCTTCAAATGTCTCTCACTGCGTTTCTTAGGTCATGCTGATCAAAACTTAATATGATTATGTGGGTGTAAGCCCAATGGTGTTCGAACTATAACCACTGCTAAAAGAACCAAGTTCAAAAGTTCAGGTCAAGATCATCAAGGTAATCAATACTTTGCACCACACGTGACTGACAGCCTGTATACCAACCTGCCTAATTTGAAGCATGAAAGTATAATCGATAAGGCTAACACACCTATTCAACGCGTCCAAGATCTCCGTTCTTGACATTGACCTTGATTGGTACCCACTATCTCGAATTACCATAAACCAATGCTCCCACACACTCCAAGTTTGAACACCACATGTCCAGCGATGTGAAAGGTATGACCACAAGAAGACTTTGATTTATGTTTTTAAAGATCCCACTTCCATGGCAATGTCAACAGGGCTGTAGCTTTTCTGTACTACCTTTCAGCGATACACCACCGCACACAATTTAAAGCAATTCCATCAAACGGTTCACGAGACACAGTCTGGACAGACAGAGAAAAACATCAAATACAAAGAAAACAAACTATAATAATAATAATAATAATAATAATAATAATAATAATAATAATAAAAATAAAAAATAAAAATAAAATTAAATATATAAATAAAGCTTCTATAGCGCTCTTCGATGAACAATCATCCTCAGAGAGCTTTGCAAATATTAAGAGAAAACAAATCAAGAAGAAGGAAGGATTAAAAATAATTACAAATGATCTCACCGGTCGTCCCCACACCCTCCCACCACCTTTCTTTTACATACACGCTATAGACACCATTACAAAAACAGTTAGAGCATACAAATAATAATAATTGAACATAATTTAAAGAAATGAAAAATGCTCGAGTCAGTCTTTCCAACCCCCACCAACCTTCCCTTTTTCCCCACATACACACTATAGACACTCACAACGTAGCATCAGCAAAGAAATCAAGGCATGAACAAACAGACCCCTACCCCTACCCACCCCTCCTTTTCCACACGCACACCAACCACACACTCACAAGTTCTTGAGGGGAACAAAATCATACGCGCTCACAAAGTTCTAAACAATACGCGAGCGTAAAACGATATTACGAGAGAGGCACAGATAGAGGGGGGCGGGGCATTTAGAAATAAAATGGGAGGGGACTTCAGACACTTTATTTTACAAGGATAAGAATTTAGAGAGAGGGAGAGAGACAGACAGAGAGAGAGAGAACACACACACACGCACACGCACACGCACGCACACACACACACACAGAGGCAATGGCAGAACCCGCAGAAGTCGAAACAGTTGTCCTCGGCTGGGTTCTGCCATTGCCTCCCTAATAAGGAGGAGAAACTAAGCTAGCACTCTTTATGTTTTTTTAGAACATAGATCAAGATACCAAGTTAATATAACTGGTTTTTGGTTTTAATGTTCGTTTCAAAGACATAGGGACAAAAAAGTTTTAAACAATGTTCCTATTATTGCATTTCAAATAAACAAGAGGAGAGGAAACACATAAGCCCCAAAGGAAAAAAAATCCCAGTGCTAATGCCAGTGTGACGGATTGTTCTGTGTCGGGACTTTTAAGTTGGAGACATTCAAACACAGCACAATTTCCGTGGTGAGATGAGTGCATATTAGAATTGTTGTCCTTTGCCGATCTACGATCGCAAAGGAGTATGTTTAGGGGTATATTTTTATGCTATCAGATGTTTTAGGCGATATGACTTCTAAATTGTGAGTTATTAATGCTGCCATCCAAGAACTGACCAAACTCCTGCAACCCAGATCATGAGATATCTTAATGTATCCTTCAGCTTACCAACAAAAGTCTAAAACTTGAAATTTCGCCCTCGCTGAAGTAGTATATAACGCTTTCAACTTGTTCAGCATGTTCTGAGCAGACACTTTCGTCTTACAACTGACCGGCTGATCAGATGACAACTGAGGAATGTCTTTGATCAGTCGGAAGGAATTCAGTCACAAGGGCCTCCAACTTGGACCAGACAGTGACTTGTGACCATAATTTATAACATAGGCGCGTGTTTGATTTGAAAGACTAGGGTCATATAACCAGACACTGTAATGGGACATCTTGTGAGTCACGTGAGCTAGTGGCGGCTCTCTCTCTCTCTCTCTCTCTCAGTCTCACTCATTGGTAAATTAATCGGCAACTCTCTCTCTCTCTCTCTCTCTCTCTCTCTCTCTCTCTCTCTCTCTCTCTCTCTCTCTCTCTCTCTCTCTCTCCAAACGTGTTTTGTTTGTCTTTAATCAGCATAACAGTTTTCATTCTAGTGAATTGCCAATGTTAGAGAGTAAACAATATTGTTCATACGACTTGAACAAACCCGGGTGTAGCTGCGAATTGGGATTCGGAACGAGCGGCGTGGGAGCAACGCCACTGTACAGCCCAGAAGATGGGACAGCAAAAAAAATAAAAAAAAAATAAAATAAAAAATTGTTCATACATTCGTACGTTTTCGTGGGATTACATGTCATGCAGATACTGTTCACTTTTCCATTCCAATCCTGCTTACCACCCCCCTCCCTTTCCCCCATTTTAATTACCCCTGGTATTTCATTACCGCCTGGTATATGCAGTACTGCGGTATAGTAGTGGACCAAACAGTAAGGAACGCACGAAGATCACAAGGGCGGTAATGCTGACACTTGTTTGATGCCTACATCACAAACGATGGGTCACCTAAAAGCTATCGATGTTGTCTGTCTCTCAATCTCTGTCTGTCTGTCCGAATCGTTCTGTCTGTTTGTCCATCTCTTTATGTTTGTCTGTTTGTCGCTTTCTGTCTGTCTATCTCTTTCTGTCTGTCTGTCTGTCAGTCACACACACACACACGCGCGCGCACACACACACACGCGCGCGCGCACACACATATTGAAATGTGTATGTGGGGTTTTTTCTCGTGTTTCTTTGTCTGTCATTCCTTTTTTTTGTAAGTCTGCCCACTCTGCAAATTACCATTATCTCATAAAGATCACAAGAGGCAAAAGCTCTTTTTAGCAATACAGCACCTTCCACACCTCCATTTTAGCCCCTACCTCTCCATTTTATTTTCTTATAAACTATTATTTTGTGCCTGCCCTTAAATCGCATATCCACACAAGGGCAATAGCGTACAATAAAATCTTATTGATTATCAGTTGTAGGCCTACATAATACTGTATTTGTTTCCCGAGTAAGGTAGGAGTGGAAGGCGTTTGTTTACTTCATAACATTTTATTTTTACTCTGAATATCTAAATGTTCCTGTTCAATTGTTATCAAACTCGTAAATCAAAGTGTTTGTTGTAAAAAAAATAAAAAAAAATAAAAACTACTTTGGTAGCCTTCTGAACGCTTTTTGTTTTCCCACTGACTCACGTATCACGTCTGGCTTTACGTGAAAACGTGATTTTCAACCATGTACGCATTGCTCACTCAGTGTATGTCGGCATATAACAAAAGGGTCACTTTAACCACCACCAGCAGAGCACGTGAGGATACTCCAGTATGTTAATGAGTCTCGGCCGGTCTCTGTCCTGTGTTGCGTCAGACTGAACTGAGACATATGACTATTAGGTGCTTTATCGAAGCCTGTTAGCACGAGTCAATGCCCTTGGTTATCTCTAGCGCGCGGAGTCGCGAAGAGCGCTTTTCCTTGTTCCAGGCCGATGACAGGTTGGCAGTTTGGCGTGATACTGTTGGATGCAGTTTGACAAGAAGAAATATGGGCAAGGATTCATTGAAGGGGCAACCAAACAAGACATGCAGAGGCCACTACTGCTGTGCGTGCAGCAATTACCGTGGAAAAGTGATGGAAGATGGACGAAAAATATCACTACATCGCTTCCCAGCTGACCAGACTGTTGCAAACATTTGGAAACAGCGTGTGACGCTGACAATGAAAAGATTTGTTTTCACAGAGCACAGCAGGCTGTGTTCGGACCATTTTGAAGGGCGTGCCGGTCCTCAACCACCGAACGTAATCATCCCATCGCTGTTTTCAACAAAAGAATTTAAAACATCAAAGGTAATATAGTAAATATTTATTTTATTAATATAATTAAATATCCACTTCATACAGCTTTCGCATTGAATCTGTGGACCACACACCTTGTTACTTGTATTAATCAACATTACTTTGACACATAACAATGTTGTGTGTTTTTCTCGTTTTCTTATTTATTTGTTTGGCTCAGATGTGATTATTCAATGACAGACTCAGACTGCAAGTGCAACTGAGCAAACTGACTTCTTCTCCAGTAAATCTAACTTAAGTGACCTGACTCAGGACTGGCTGGGTCACTTAGCGGTAAAATCATATTTCAGGCCCCATTATTATATGTGCCAATTTCATGCAAGTTTCGCCTGGACTCGGGTAAGGGATAGGGTTAGAATCAGTTCTGAGCTATTTTCATCAAAGAGGAGGGGGGGGGGGGGTATGTTGTTGTTTCCTGGCTTAACGACTCCAGGGATCATCCCAACAGCCAGAGCACTTGAACAATTCAGTACAAATGCACCAGCTAGGGATGAGAACATTACGTGTGTGACCGTTTTTGATTACCCCGCCATGTGGGCAGCCACACTCCATCTTCGGGGGAGGGGGTGTTTATGAATTAACTTTATCCCTAAAAACAGCCGCTCAAAGTCAAAACAACAGCGTGAATGCTAAGCCATCGGTCTTCCTTTCGGCACCGTTTAGACCAATTTAGCGGACTGTGCAGCAGTGGAAATAGGCTGGAAATTGTTGAATGAAATAGGCTCTCACTTCTCACTCTAATTTCAGTTTGTTTTTTGTTGATTTTTCCCCAATTATGTTTTGGGGATTAAAAATAAAATAGTCGTAAACTGATTTTAACCCTATCCCTTACCTGATTCAAGGTGAAACATGCATGAAATAGGCGCAGATAATAATGGGGCCTGAAATAGGATTTAACCCACTTAGCTTCTTCTTTTTCTTACATATAGTGTCCTCCATCAACAATTTTATGATGACGTGGGGGGTTTCCAACTAAACAGTAGACTTGTGTACACATAGAAGACTTGCTGCCCAGATGATCAGGTCAATGCAGGATTGAATGGGAGGACTGGGTGAGAGGGGGGTGGGCATAATTTGGGGAATAGGCCTGGACAAGGGGTATGGAGTTGAGGCAACGGAAAGGTGAGGACAGGGCAAAGGGGGGGGGCTGGGGAGGAAGGAAGGCGAAGGGGGGGGGGAGGGTGGGGGTGAGGGGGTAGTAGGTTTAAATCTGGGATTTGAATACCTCCACTGAGGCTGATATATGCTTCTGGTAGAAGAGTTCTACTCACACTGTCAGTGTCACACACAGCCCTGGGAAAGAATGAGTACTTCCAGTCTCACGATTAGGGTATGACATCTGTACACATTTTCTGCGGATGCTGTGAAATTACATTTACAGTGACAAAATAATCAGCAAATCATTGAGGTTACTTAATACTAGAAAGTAAAGGGGAAATAATGTTACACACAAATGGCAATCCATGCTTGTTTTTAAAAAGAAGTAATCTGGTAGTATGCCAATCATACATGTATTTAGCAGACTACATAAGCAGAGCTTCAGATTGTTTTCAAACATCATGGGTCATATGACCCCTGATTACAGAAAATGATGGGTCAATGTCCAGAATAATGGGCCAATAAAAAGTGTCACTGTTGGGTGTTGTATTAAACTTGAATAATTTATTGTAATATTCTTGATGATTTTTATTTGATGATTATTTATCTGTTCTTGTGTACCACAGATCTGCGAAGCTGACAAGGACAACTTTTTGACTGGTTGTGGGAAACTGTCATCAAGGAGAAACTCATGTGGTGGCATTCAGCAGTCCAACAGATGTTCCAGTTTGGCAAGTCCAATTTCTTCAGTAAGTTAACTCTTTATTATCCTAGATGTCTTTTACCTACAATGTCTTGCCCAATGAGTTTATTAATGACCGACCGATATTCCAGTCTGACACATCCCTTTTTAATCTGTAATTTCATAAAATTCTTTATTGTCCTTTGGCATTGTACAACGCACATGGAAACTTGTCTTCCGTGTAAAATAAGATTATATGAAAATAAAAATATTAAATAAAAACATGAAACGTAACTTTACATTTAAACAAATATGTAACTCACAACACACCCAATCATTCATCTACTCTCCGCTATCTTGCTCACTCATGCAACCCACCACCACTTTTCCCTTCTTTTTTTGACCTTTTTTCTTGTTCCCCTTTTTTCATTTTTTTGTTTTCATCCTCTTGTCTGCTTGACTGACTAATATGGACATTTCCAAGAGCCTTAAGTGTTGTTGTTTGATACAAAAATGTCTGGGTTTCTGTGTAACCTAGTGTTTGGTGTATACTAACACATTCATACCGTGTGAAGTTGGTGTGTGTGTGTATGCGTGTGTGTGTGTGCAGTAGAACCTCCCTCATAAGATCGCTCCTAGGTTCCATTGTACAACTTGTGCAGTGAGTTAATTACTGAGTTCATTAAGGTGATTTGTGTAACAAAACAAAAACAGAATGCACATTTATTCATAGGGAAAAAACAATTTTAAAACAAAAATATGCATATTTCATGCCAACTTTATCTGACTTCAGTTTTTAATTTGCTCTAATTATCGTAATTTTAAATACACACAATAGAATCCATGTGTTCTTTTCCCCTCCTACGCAGTTTCAGTAACACGCAAAGTACCATACTTTTCTGACTCTAAGGCGCACCTTCCAGCTGTCACTCATAATTCATATTTTGTTAGGTTTTCTTGCTATATCAAATTATAAGTAGTCATATTACGAGGGGAATTAGTCTCACTTTTGGGGAGTAAAAATATCACCTTATTGTTAGAAAAATACAGTATTTTGTTTTTCTAAGACAATAAAATATAGAATTATGAGGGGGAAAAAATCTGAAGTATTGTACAATTAAAAACAAACCTATTGTCAGGCCTTTTTTTTGGTTTTGTTTAGGGACAATTTGCTGCTACTGCTGAAGCTGCTTTGCTTGAGAACCCAGCACACAGGATGGAGTTGCAGGAGGTTGGATCTGCCTCTGATGAGGATGTAAGTGACCTGAACCTCATACATTATTCAGGCATGGTAGACCTCCGCGAATTGCGGAAAAGCCATGAAAATTTGACACCCCCCCTCAACCAAAAAAAGCCGGGCGAAAAACTCGCTCGGGTGCCTAAAAATTACGTGCGTTAAAACCTATGCAATCGCTTCGCAGAACCGGATGTGAATGACTGAACAAGCAACTTCCCGCCGAAGTTAGTAGTCATGCGCGGCCTAGCTCACGCCGCACGTTTCCAGATTTGTGATCCTAGTGCTTCTTTTTCTTCTTCTTCTTCTTCTTCATTTTGACGCCAAACTTCATCATTTTAGTTTGAGTCGACATCTTTCAAATGAAATGCAGAATCGGTTGGATATTCTTCCGCGAAACTCACTTTGCCCCCACCACCATGCCTGATTATTATTAGAAATAAATATGTGTGGATGTGTTACTGTGATGTCACAGAGTAAGAGTTGCAACTGACCCAGTTCAATGGATTGATGTAGACTGTGACGCCTTTTCAGTTAATTTTAGCTACTAAAATTCTCTGTGACTAGAATATATTCCAAATACCAAATTGAACGGAAATTTGTATCCTCATATACTTTTGATAGGTCCTCATTTTGTTCTGAAATATGTGGTAAGCATGGCAAATATATATACAATGGATTCCTGCCAACTAAAAACTGCATAACTCATAAAGACTTCATAACTCACCATAATTTTTAGGTCCCATCTTAACCCCTTCAGTACCGGCTATCAGCTGCGCATACGCAGCCGGTATGCAGCGCGTTTTTGGAATGCGGCAATAGCCCCTCAAAAAACAAACCAAAAAGAAAGAAAAAAAAAAACAAAAACAAAACCCAAAAAAAAAAAAAAAAAAACCCAAACCCCCCCCCAAAAAAAAAAAAACAAAAACAAAAACCCCACCCAAAAAAAACAAAAAAACCCCCCCCCCACCCCACCGACATATACATACCGGTATACAAACGTCGGTGGGAAGTATTGATGCATTAGACTTAGAGAGCACATATACACTTCGGCACTGAAGAGGTCAATCATTTGTATGCAAAAAAGTATTTTTATCTCAAAATATTGGCTATATCTCAAAATAAAATGTTGGTCCTTTCAATTTTGACTTATCTGATTTCTAATGTATAATTATTTATTTTTTAATCCATGGTTTATACCTTCCCTTCTCTTCCTTTTTCCCAAAAATAAAGTGTAGCTTGAAGTAATTGAAATGACAGAACTGACTACCAATATTGTTCTTTCTCTCTCTCTCTCTCTTTGTATATTGTGTTATTTAAGTGGTGTATTCATCAGGTTGGGTGTTTTAAAGTCTTGAAATTATTTTATATTGTTACAGGATCTTGAGAGACAGACACCTGTTGTTGGGTGCAGCATCACGCCATATGTGGCATCAGTGTTGATGCACGACTATTGTGGACCTGTGCTCAAGGAAAGCCTCCCTACAAGTTGTGCTGCATCTTCCCAAGTTGACATAAGTGATTTTGTCACTTTCTGTGACGCTGCAACACAAACAGATGTGCCGCGAAAGCAAACAGCAGACACAGGTATAAACTGTGACATGAAGAAGTTGTGTGACAAAGGCATTCAGGTTGGAGTGGAACAGTTTGAGACCGCCACTAATACAGATTTACCAGCAATGACATTTGAAGATGTTGCTGATGATAACCAAAAACTGATTTTCTATACTGGCATACCAAACAAGGATGCATTTTTGGCAGTTTTTGATGAACTTGCACATGATGAAAAACATCTGAAATCTCAAGTGGGTAAAAGAGAAAATCTACGCTACATGGATGAATTTTTCATGTTCCTCATGAGACTTCGTCTTGGTCTTCTTTTACAAGATCTCGCTGATCGTTTTCGCATTAGTTTGTCAACGTGCTCAAATGTATTTTCTGCTTGGACTATGTTTCTGCAC
>CM065700.1:9519681-9540474 GCA_017654935.2 Phymorhynchus buccinoides | reverse complement strand
GCACAAGATACCAAGCCATGTATCAAGCGAGACATAACCGGTTGGTTGAGGTGATTGCCAAACAGGTTTCTCTGTCAGACGCAGTGCGAGTCATTAAACACATACCCTGACACCCCGCATGTTCGGCATTGACTCTGGTGCCTTTGCCTCCACTGCCAGTAGGCCGGACATCACCATTATTGATCATGATAGCCGCGAGGCCCTTCTTGTTGAAGTTGCGGTGCCTTTCGATGCCTTCATCGACACCTGCTATACTGCCAAATTTAATAAGTACCTCCCACTGTGCATGGAATTGGAAGTAAGCTCTTTTGGCTTTCCCTGCAGGATTGTGGTGCTTATCTTTGGCAGTCTAGGTCATATACATCGAAGGGTGCTTCCAGGCTTACGATTGATCGGTGTCCGGTCCTACTCAGCAAAGTGGATGGCGAAATATTTGAGCATCAGTGCCATAATTGGGTCTTTCATGGTGTGGCAAAAGCGCTGTGCCGACCTAAATGAGTAAATAAATGTCTGAAAAAAGAGCTTCCTAGATGTGTGTTTCGCGTGTGTGCGCATGCACTCGTGTGCGTGTCGTGTGTGTGTGTAGCGTGCGCGCGTGTGCGCGCTAGTGCGTGCGTGCTGTGGTTTGTGTGTGTGTATAAAAGTGAATTTTGAAAATAAAAAAAATGATAAAAGTGAAATAAACTTTAAAAAAATGTTTTGGATGAAAACTAACATCGTTTATTGCTGAGTATTATTTGTAAAACTTTGGTAAAAAAAATAATGATGTCTTTGTATTATTCTTCAAACCTTTAATACGTCAGTGTTTAAATGTTTATATTGATGTAACAACAAATATATGATTAGTTCAAGAATGATGTATTATGCGCATGTGAGAAAAAGAGGAGAGAGTTAGAGAGAGAGAGAGAGAGAGTGTGTGTGTGTGTGTGTGTGTGTTTGTGTGTGTGTGTGTGTGTGTGTGTGTGGGTGTTTGTGTGTGTGTGAGAGAGGAGGAGAAAGAGAGATGAGATGAGAGATGTTTGTGTGCATGTGTGAGCATCGGGACACTCCTGTTGTTTGTTTACATTTTCACTAATTTTTGCCTATCACGTTTTTAAGCTAATCCTATCTATGCTGATTTTGCGTGTAGTTGTCTGATATTTATTCTTAGTCTTCAGGAGATGAATTGTGTGGTGTTTATCATGCTCGTCTTGTTTCCCTGAATAATATGTTGAGATGTGTGTGTGTGCGTGTGCGTGTGTGCGTGTGCGTGCGTGCGTGCGTGCGTGTGCGTGCGTGTGTGTGTGCATGTGTGTTTGCATGCACGTGCGTGTGTGTTTGTGTGTGTATGTGTCAAGTAAGAAAGTTACAATTTTATTTCCAGGTGGAATATTGAATAAGCAAATGATATGCTTTTTTTCATCAAGCCATCCGTATACAAATAACAACTAAAGAACTAAACATTGCAAAGTAGTAAACAATAAAGAAAGGGAGAAAAGAGGGGGAAATAGACACACACAAAATTGAACAAAAAAACAAACAAGTTGCAAAAAGAGGGTGGGGAGTGGGAGAGTAACATAAAAAATAAACTATTATGTGCAATATATACATCAATTCTTAATTACAACATCACATTCACATATCAACACATTTTCTCTATTTTGTCCGTCATTTCAAATAAGAGGAAAATAAAGTGACAGGTTATGTTCTGTTAAAAAGATTTAATTTGATTTTTTTGTTCTTAAAATAGTTCTTGTTTATTATGGTTTTTTAAATGGAAAGGATAGGTTGTTCCATAAATCTCCACCCGAATAGAGGAGACTATATTTGAATAGATTATTATTTGGTCGAAGTTTTCTTTGCTTTCTAAATGTTTGTTGTGTGCCCCAGTTCTTTATGTGAGTTCACATGTTTCTTTCAGCCTCGATATCTTTGGTAATCCATGGTGGATTCGTTTCTTGTTTGACTCTTTTCTTTATAAAGGGAGCATGTTTATTTTACACTACCATACAAGTATTACAATTATTTTAACCAAAATTCAGCTGCTTCATTAGGATCTCTAATTTGATAAATAAAATTGATTTGAGAATTGGCTAGGTCTGATAGGAAATCTTGTTCACTAAATGTTTTAAAGCTTCTATAATATATGGTCTTATGTCCTTCCTTTGGAATTTTGATGTGTGTTTTATACCAGGTAAGACAGATGACATTGTGATCACTACATTCAGAGGGAGGAGTACATAATGCAATGATGGATCGTTTATTGTTTGTATAGATATGATCAATTAAAGTCTTACTTGTTTCAGTTATGCGGGTCGGCTGGTTGATTAACAGTTCAAAACCATATAAACTATAGATGTTATGCTATTTTGGCTTTGCTTTCATTAAGTCGATGTTAAAAGCCCCCAATATTGTTTAACGGTCTGGCATTGTAATATATCATTCATTAAAGAGTTAAAGCTATTGTACCAGTCTGATTTTTCTGCTGAATTCCTGTACATATATATGAAACCTATTATCAGTGGTTTACTATTTTTTAATGTAATTTCGATCTATAAAGATTCATTAGAATTTGTAGTAATATCAAGTTTTCTGCACGTTAATGAGGATGCTTAGCACAAAAGGAGCCCTGTGGATTTGGGTTTGTGCGGATCTAATCGTATCATCTGTTACCCAGGCATGTTAATGTCAACATCTGTTATGTGTGATGATAAGCGGTATTCCGACAAACAAAATAAATGAAAGTATTGTGCCGATGTCATCTGTCTTATTCCTGGCATTGTTAATATCAAGACAGCCACTACGAAGGCCATCTTTAATTGGCCACGTGTTTAATGTGTCAGACATAACTTCAGATTATCAAGAATAGTGCACGCATTTAGATTGGAAAAAAAAGTACAAGTACAAAAGCAGAACTAAAAGGATCAACAGAAGTCGGGAAGTGAGTGTAGTATCTTAACACTATCAAGGGAATATACGGTAAGCACAAACCGTTACAAATTTGCAATAATAGCAAAATGTTTACATATAGAAACAAATCAGCACTATAATAGCATGCAAGAATGAAAAGCAAATGGATGACTGTTGAAATAAGAGAAGAAAAAACCCAAAAGACAATAACTAGATTGAATAAAAGAAAACAAAAGTAAGCAGTCAATCAAGAGTCAGCGGACTGCTAGAACTTGTCAACAGGGAAACCAACGAATGCACATCAAAACCACAACAAGGGAACGAAAAAAGCCTATCGTAACAAGGCAAGCACATCATTCACGGAAAATGTAACATCAAGCGAACATCAAGCCGATAGATTAGAAGCCAGAAACGAGGAACTAGTAGAATACACAACACAATTTGTGTGTGGTGTGTGTGTGTGTGTGTGTGTGTGCGTGCGCGCGAGCGAGCGTGTGCGTGTTTGTGTGTGTGTGTGTGTGTGTGTGTGTGTGTGTGTGTGTGTGTGTGTGTGTGTGTGTGTGTGTGTGTGAGTGTGTAACTGCATGTGTGAGTGCGTGTCACAGTGTGTCTGTGCATGCATGGGTTCACGCTCGCGAGTGTGTGTGTGTATTTGTGTGTGTGTGCGCGTGCGCGCGTATATTCTGTCCCTGACTTTGTCATTCTGCACATTCGTTACCGTATTTCAGAAAATATTTATGTGTGCAGTGACCCCATGCCATCCTGTTCCCGTTGTTTTCAGGTCACCCTCGTTACAAAGATTGTTGGATCCTGTGTGTGGATCTTTTTGATGCAAGGGACGCCCGAATTCTTGTGGATCGACTTCATCAGCGTTACCGTCTACCGATCAGAGCAGTGTCATGTCCCACCAGTGATGCTAATGCAGAAGACCTGGCCTTGGCTCTCAATGACAAAGTCATTGTGACATCAATCAACAATGTCCATGGGCTGGAGCGTACGGTGATCATCGTATTGGCAAGATACGTAGAGATGTGTGAACTAGACGCCTGTTCTCGGTCAACCAGTTTCCTTTGTATCATTTCAAAGCCAAACAAAAAAAAAAAACAAAAAAGAAAATCAAGAAAATATATGGAGGGTTGTCTGCCAGAGTAGCGTATATCGCATTTTAGTAGTTTGGAGAAAAACGGAATTCAAAGTTTGAAGCTTAAGTACATCAATAAACGAAACCTTTGTAGCGCGGAAAGAGTTTAGGCGTTTACTTTGATATCTTCGCCATTAGCAAGAGAAAGAAATGTAGCAACACAATGTTTAGTTTTATCACAATAATTAATCAAAGTAGGTAGGGGGCATTCAATCCACAAGGCGCTCTAAACACCCAGCCTATCACGAGTATAGTCATATGTCTCAGTTCAGTCTGACGCAACACAGGACAGAGACCGGCCGAGACTCATTAACATACTGGAGTATCCTCACGTGCTCTGCTGGTGGTGGTTAAAGTGACCCTTTTGTTATATGCCGACATACACTGAGTGAGCAATGCGTACATGGTTGAAAATCACGTTTTCACGTAAAGCCAGACGTGATACGTGAGTCAGTGGGAAAACAAAAAGCGTTCAGAAGGCTACCAAAGTAGTTTTTATTTTTTTTTATTTTTTTTACAACAAACACTTTGATTTACGAGTTTGATAACAATTGAACAGGAACATTTAGATATTCAGAGTAAAAATAAAATGTTATGAAGTAAACAAACGCCTTCCACTCCTACCTTACTCGGGAAACAAATACAGTATTATGTAGGCCTACAACTGATAATCAATAAGATTTTATTGTACGCTATTGCCCTTGTGTGGATATGCGATTTAAGGGCAGGCACAAAATAATAGTTTGTAAGAAAATAAAATGGAGAGGTAGGGGCTAAAATGGAGGTGTGGAAGGTGCTGTATTGCTAAAAAGAGCTTTTGCCTCTTGTGATCTTTATGAGATAATGGTAATTTGCAGAGTGGGCAGACTTACAAAAAAAAGGAATGACAGACAAAGAAACACGAGAAAAAAACCCACATACACATTTCAATATGTGTGTGTGCGCGCGCGCGCGCGTGTGTGTGTGTGTGTGTGTGTGTGACTGACAGACAGACAGACAGAAAGAGATAGACAGACAGAAAGCGACAAACAGACAAACATAAAGAGATGGACAAACAGACAGAAAGATTCGGACAGACAGACAGAGATTGAGAGACAGACAACATCGATAGCTTTTAGGTGACCCATCGTTTGTGATGTAGGCATCAAACAAGTGTCAGCATTACCGCCCTTGTGATCTTCGTGCGTTCTGTACTGTTTGGTCCACTACTATTAGCCGTTTTAGGTGGGGTTGTTACTTCCCTTGATTTTTGTGCCTCGCGGATTCAGTCCCTTTGCATGTTTACTTCCGGTGGCGATCGTCTGAGCAGGGAAGATGGAGAGCGAAAGAAATCATTTTCAGAAGCTGACAATTCCAGCTTTGAAGGACTTTTTGAGAGCTCGAGGCCAAAGTTTAATTGGAAAGAAAGCGCAACTTGTGGCACGCGCGGAGGGTTGCGTGGAATTGAACCTCACACCCAACTTGGGGGCAGAAACCGACGCAAGCCAGTCACTTGCAAGAAAATTCAACCGCTTGGGGACGCCAACTGGCTATCAATTGCCTAATCCCACGACTTTGTCAGAGTGGCAAGAGCTGGTGGACTGTCCTGCCGTTACTGACAAAGATGTTTACAATTATCTGGTCCTCAGCCACCACCGTACAACAGACAACCAAAGGATGGGTGCTCAGAGACAGCTGAAAGCCAAAACGATGTTTGACGAGGGCCATGTCCATTCAGCTTATTTCCACAGAGTCAAAGATGCGGTTGATCATGGCTTTGTGAAAGCCTCCGTCATGCCATCCTTACCTGGAAAGGATCCAAAGAAATCTCCAGACTACCAGACTTGGATATGCCTCAGTAAACACACTGGGCATATTCATTCAGCAGACTGCACATGCACTGCAGGGTAAGCATGTCAAACTCAGAGGTATTTCCTCTTACATCTTAATTTTACATGACATAAAATTTGTTGTGTGTGTGTACAAAATTACTTATTTAACTCCCTTTTCCTTTTACTCACTGTCAATAGTGTCATCTACAATCTTTCTGCCTCACCGGTCCATTCTCCTGCCTTCTTTCAAGAAACACTTTCATTTTCAAAAAACATTTCCTCCAGCCGAAGTAGGACTTGCTGGGCCTATTTATTTCTTAGGTGCATAATGGCAGCATGACGCATCTGCGCTCATAATTGACAGGAAACTGAGCGATCGAAGAGGAAGTAAACAAACAATTTATCATGATCACTGAGGGTGTAAATCACTAAATGTGTATGCTAGTCAGTTGTGTCTGTCTATGACTTTCACATACCAGAGAAAGCGACTACTGTTCTGGAGGGTTGGGCTGATATTTGTTTACAGTGGTGATAGGTGATAGAAGCGGTGACGGGTACCTGCTCGTCATTTATAAAATAAATAAAAAGAATAAGACCTATAACACTACCTTGAGGAACACCACCGGTTATTGTACTTTTTTCATATCTTTAGTTTAATGCTATAATATTGAGATTTGTCACTTGAAAAATCTTCTTTCTATCCATTATTTAACTAAGTAAATCCATCAAAGTAAACTGTTGTGAATGCCATGTTTAAACATTTTTTATTATTTATTTTATAATAATATTGCTTATTTCAATATAAATATATTGCAGGCCAAAAACAATGTGTTAATGTTATTACTATTTGACTTTTGACGCCTATGCTGGTGTTTTATGTACTCTTAGTCTTATAATAAATTTTAAGCAGTGGGGGAGGGGTGGAAGTCCAGTACATTTTCTTATTAGGCCATTGACCTATTAAAATTGAAAATGTCGGATTATTTTTGTTAACACTGCATTGCCAGTGGCACGCTTTGTCCTATTGATTTCTTGACGAGCCAGGGTATTGTCCTATTGATTTATCTCATCTCAGGACAGTTTGTCCTATCACTTTTCGATCATAAGGCGATATTGTTTTTTCTCCAGACTGAGAACCTGCACCTTATATTATAATCATTCTGCATACTAAAAATAGTAAAATAGTACGAAAATATAACAAAATCTGAATGTTGTGTAAAATTGTGGGGGTGCGCATGCGCCTTACTTATTAGTGAAAAATATGGTATTTTTACATCGTCAAATGTTAACTGAACCGCATTTGCTTTTTTTGTTTCAGGGATGGAGAATCATGCAACCATATTGCAGCTGTGCTGTATATGCTGGTTGACATGACAGAGAAGAGAGAAAGGGGCCTCCTTTCTTCAACGTCACAGCGATGCGCATGGCTGATTCCAAGAAAACGGATCCTATCCCCCAAAAAAGTTGCTGATAGGCCTCTTCGTCGCCCAAAGTCAGATGTGCAGCCTTCCCCCAAAGTTGTGTTAAACCTCACAAGATTGAGCAGCAGATTGCAAGCATCAAACCCACACTGTTCATTAGTGAGCTTTACCAGCAACAAAGAACAGGCAAAGAGGGACTTTGAAGTGGAACTTCCTCCTGTTAAACTGAACTTTGCAGATCATGTGGATTTGAAGAATGAGAAATGCTTGGTGCAGTTTGAAGACTATGTGAAGTCATTGAAGATGTCGGAAAGTGAAATCAAGGAGATTGAGGCTTGCACAAGAGGGCAGGCTAAATGCGTTGCTTGGCACAATGCACGATCTGGTCGGGTGACCAGCTCACAGTTTGGTGCAGTGATGTGCAGAAAAGCAGACACAGAGCCTGACAATCTGGTGAAAAGCATCATGGGATATTGTCGCCCTTTCCAGACCGCTGCTACCAAGTGGGGGAAGAACCATGAAGCAGCAGCGAGGCGCCAGTACTTCAATAGAATGGCAACATCTCATCCACACTTGTCTGTTGCTGACTGTGGCCTTGTTGTTGATCATGATCTCCCATTCTTGGCAACCAGTCCGGACGGACTGGTTCATTGTCCCGATTGTGTACCTCCTCTGGGTCTTGTGGAGGTGAAGTGCCCATACACATGGTCCACTCGGTCCATCCAGGAAGCTTGTGCAGACAAGAGCTTTTGCTGTGCCCTTAAGGGGGAAGAGGTGAAGCTGAAAACCTCCCACCCTTATTTTTACCAAGTACAGGGGCAAATGGGCATCACAGGCAGGAAGTGGTGCGATTTTGTGGTATGGACTGTCTCCGACATCCACATTGAACGTATCAGTATTGATGAGGATCTCTGGAAGACCATGCAACATAAGCTGCGTTCTTTCTTTGTTAGTGGTGTAGTCCCTGAAATGTTTTCTTCACGCATACTGAGAAATAGAAAATTGCACCCAAAGTAAGTCCACCCTGCCACTGTTATGCGGCTTCTAATACCGTAATCAGTACAACAAACTGCTTGACTGAAAATTGACTTCTAGTTCTACTTTAAGTTTAACCCTTTCAAAGCCAGCCATTTTTCCGCTAAAAATTTCCATTAACCTTACCTGGGTAGAGAATGGATTCTGTCTGCAATATTGGGGATTCCTCGTGATATGCTAAAAATAGGGCCTATCCCATTTAATGAGAGACCCTCATTTGATGCCTTTCAGTGACATGGGTGTTAAATCACTGTGGTGCCAAGAGGCGACAGTGGCGATTGAAAGGGTTAATTTGGCTAAAATCTGTTGAGGTAGTTTTTGTTTTTTTATATGGGTTTGAATGAAGTCTTCAGGGATCCATCTTGTTACATGACATTATTTATTCCTTTATTTTTCTTGCTGTCTCGGTGTCGTGTGATGACCTTCATTTTCTCTTTTTTTAAATACTGGTGATTATCTTCAACCTGATGAAGTTGGCCGATTGACGGGAAGAATAATAATCCCTGTATAGTAAATTAAATAGTGTAATAGCCAATTCAATCTCAATATGCTATTAGTTCGTAAAACATGAACATAATTTCTATTCCAGGACCTATGACTTGTGCTTATAAATAATCAATTTGTGATGACTGACAGTATAAAACATGACCAAATCTCACTTTGCTTCTTTTTATTTTGTATTTTTGATGACATCAGGATACATGCAAATTTAATGTATGAGATTATTGTGACAAGATCACAAGCTCAGTAATATATTTTGATCAGTCAATTTCCGACAGTAAACTTTGATGTGCTTTTCAGTTTCCCCTATGGATTGGGCCCTGTCATTAAAAAAGAAATGTTTACAGAAACATAATATACTACTCCTGTCGGCACAAACAGTTTTAGTTCCTTTCTTTCGTTCAAAGTGCCCTGTTGTTAACTTTTCTGTCTTTATAATTTATTTGACCCTCTGAATTAATTTCTGAACCCATTTTGGTTCCACCATTGAGCTTTTCATCTTTTTATTTCCCTATTTAATTTTATTCTGTTTCCTTTTTTCCCCCACTGAGCTTTTTATGTTTTTCTTTTAGTGTTTAGTTAGACACTGCCATTGGGTACTGTGGACTATCAAATGAAGAAATCATCCTATCTGGTATGGTCGAGGTGCATCACCACAACTCTGTAAACTCGTGAATGTGGGACTGGGGGTTAAAGCGTCATGCTCAGAATACTTATGTTCGGGTTAAAAAATAAACTTTCCTTTATGAAATGACCGACATTGACTTGTGATTGAATGACATAATCTGATTGATGAGTTGCTTAATAATTACCTTATTTTTGGGACTATAAAGCCCATGTTTGTATAAGGCGCACCCCCAAAAATTTACGCAAATTTCAGATTTTGTTCTTTTTTTTCCTCCTTACTATGATTATTGTCAGTCATATTATAAGGTGAAGGGGCCTGAAAAATACAGTAGTGAGTACTGTTAGTGTTAATAAGATTGCAATACTGTGAAATATTGATTGTGATACTGTGATTTATGTTGTCTCAAAAATGAAGTGCTGCATACCAAAACATTTAACAAAACGTATAATTGTAGCCTTCCAAAGGAACCAAGAATACTTTAACTTTGGACATGAAAAAATAGAGAAATTAAGAAAGGAAAACACTTTCATGCATGACAGAGGACACATAGTCAATTTTGAATATCCTTTGGCACTTTTGTGTATACTGTCTTTTATTAATCCATGTCTTTTAATCATAATTAAAGTTCGTACACACTTATATGAGCACACACATAACCCACAATTCCAGTCTCAGAACACCTCGGTCCTGAATTAAAAAAGCTATGTACGTTTACAAACAAAAAAACTTTCAAATTGTCAAAACAAAAACATTAACCCTTTCGCCTCAGCCATTTTTTAGCCAAATTTTCGATTAAACTTACATGAATAGAAAAAAGATTTTGTCTGCAATCTTGGGGATTCCTCTGACATGTTTAAAATAAGGCCTATTCTTACCTCTTCAAATCAAGAACACAAGATCGTTGGACAACAGATCTATATTTCAAGGCTTTTTGAGTTTTTGTGACATGGGTATAAATCATTATGGTGCAAAAATGCAACATTGGCGGTGAAAGGGTTAAAACAAAGTCTTAATAATAAAGACAGGTTTTCTGTAAAGTGCCCATTTTCATAAATAAAGAAATTGAAAATCACATTCAATGCTGCAAGTGGAGCTTAAATGAAAGTTCAAACATACATCGCAAAACCACAAGACTAAAGGACAGCAAGCTTCTCAACACAAATATAACAGAGCAGTTAAAGTGCACCGATCCCCACTCACCTGCAATTTTTACCATAGTTATGACGATTGTTAATTCCATAATCTCAGGGCCACAAAATTGTCCTTGCATTGTATAAAATGTTTCCAAACCATCTTATATTCTTTTAATTTTCATTAACATAATATATATGTTTTGTTAGCTGAAATTTTGTAGGTCTTTAATTTAAACCAACATTAGCAAAGACTTGATCATGATTTCTGATTATAGCAAAAAAGTGGCACATCACTGATTTGATTAGAATCCATCAAACAATGACCCAAATAGCTTAGTCATTGGTTGATGGTAACTGTTATACGGTACATACATTTGAAAATAGTACCCAGTAATTTATGGACAAAATAATGAAGCTGTGGAGCTGCTATAATCAGTTGCTAATGTCAGCAAATTCTGACTTTGTCATCAAATAGCATATACAAATTTTAAATGAAATAATATAATTCATATGCTAACAAAAACATGTGACTACATTAAAGCAGCCATCGTTACAGGATTAAACAGTCATTTAACCCTTTCACCGCCAATGTCACATTTTTGCACCACAATGGTTTAACACTGATGTCACTGAAAAGCATAAAATCAGGGCCTGTTATCTGAAGACCCTATTTTTTTAATTTTGGGAGGTAAGGATAGGCCTAATGTCACAGAAAAATGTGCAATTTTGCTGATATTTTTTTCCTCTGTGATTCAGGTAACTTTAATGATTTTTTTTTATTAAATGGCTGGCGGGGAAAGGGTTAACAATGAACCGCAAAGAATTGCTCATCAGTTTTCAATGACAGTCAACCTAAGTATAATTAACAAACATGAATTTTAAGCTTTGCTAAAACTTTTTATCCTTCCAAAATGTATCCAGGGTGTAAAATAATATGCTATGTGCCAGTTGTAGCTGTGAATGGGCCATTACATACCCACCCAATTAACATTGATTGTGTTTGCACAACAATGCAGATTTTCATGACTGATGCTGATTAAAATATATTAGTGCAAACAAAATCTACATTTGTGGCAGTTGTTGCACTAATTTTGCAATGTCATTTAATCATATTTCTTTTGCTAAAGTAGCTCTTGCTAAATGACATGCTTTATAATGTTCGTTATGCAATATTTCATTAGTTATGCTGGTTTGATACCACATAATAATAAAACTGCAAAATGGCGTCAGTCATGATCCTGATGATAGCAAGTACACAAATGCTTGTGAAAATCATACAAACGAGCCAATAAGTAATACAAAGCAGTGTTGGCAGAAGCTGTTAAAGCCAGCGCAGCACTATATAAGCAAGCAGTAGGCTCAAAATGTCAGTTTCTGCTTGGCGCTCGCAGCGAAAGCATCCCTTTTCAAACGCAAAAGGAGGGAAAAACTAAGCTGGCGCAGGCGAAAGCCCGCAGCTAGGAGTGTCACTGGCTTGTTTCTCTCTCTCTCCCACTCACAACTGACTACCCGATTCCTGGGATCGGCTCTTAAATACACTATGAGTATGAAGCAAAATAATTCAGCAAAATATTGCACCTGACTCATAAGCTTGAGCAATAATGAAAAACCTGCCAAAACAAAAACTTGACCAGACAACCCATTTTACAGTTCCTGGCAGTCTTGTTTAATCCTACACACAATGGACAACAATTTCACCTGGCTTTTTAGTCAAACAAATTGTTTAGTCTACACTGACATACAAATTGAATCCCAATGCTAAATGCACAGTATCGTCTCAGATCAAAAAGCATATTACAGCTGAAGGACGAAAAGCAAATTTCAACACAAGGTTAACATAATTTGTCAAAACGGAACTATTTTATAAGTTGCATGTCGCCAAGCGACCATGTGCAAAACATAGACATAACTCAAAATTGGTCAACTTCGATGTATTGTACAGTCAAAAAGGTCTCAATTATTATGACTTCCAAAAAGTCCAGAAAAATCAGTCTTAAATTGGAGTATATAACATAACGGAGGTCAGTTAACGACGAGGATTTAAAGGTTTGTATAGCATTGTCAGAGCATTGCAAACTTTCCAAACTTGGTTGGGATAAAGACAAGTTGGAAGAACATCACTTAATATTCTGAATGTTTTCACTCTGGCCATGTATCGTTCCACATGAATCCTGAGGGAAGCTATGCGCCTTGTTTGAATGATCTGTTCTGGAGTCATTTTCTTCAATTTATTCTTTCTTGGTGGGGTTATTAACTGAATTCCTCTTTCAGTTGTGAACCTTGAAATGTCAAAACCCTTATCACCCATTATTGCATCACCTCTGTCTAACAAATCCAGAAGGCCAGACTTCACAACTATTTGCTGGTCACTGATGCTGCCTAGCCAAAGGTCAGAGACAAACGAAAGAGTTCCACATGGAGTAATGCCAATGAGGGCCTTCCAGGTCATGTTCGATTTGTAATGGCTATAGGTTAAAGTCTGTGACACAAGTGAAGATGGTTTGCGAGTGAATATCTCTGTACAATCAATCACAATCCTGCAATTGGGGAAATGAGTCTGAAAAGCCCTTGGCATAGATGCAAATATGTCTTCTGTTGAAGGCCACTGAATGAGGGGGACCAAATTTGTGTGCAGAAACATAGTCCAAGCAGAAAATACATTTGAGCACGTTGACAAACTAATGCGAAAACGATCAGCGAGATCTTGTAAAAGAAGACCAAGACGAAGTCTCATGAGGAACATGAAAAATTCATCCATGTAGCGTAGATTTTCTCTTTTACCCACTTGAGATTTCAGATGTTTTTCATCATGTGCAAGTTCATCAAAAACTGCCAAAAATGCATCCTTGTTTGGTATGCCAGTATAGAAAATCAGTTTTTGGTTATCATCAGCAACATCTTCAAATGTCATTGCTGGTAAATCTGTATTAGTGGCGGTCTCAAACTGTTCCACTCCAACCTGAATGCCTTTGTCACACAACTTCTTCATGTCACAGTTTATACCTGTGTCTGCTGTTTGCTTTCGCGGCACATCTGTTTGTGTTGCAGCGTCACAGAAAGTGACAAAATCACTTATGTCAACTTGGGAAGATGCAGCACAACTTGTAGGGAGGCTTTCCTTGAGCACAGGTCCACAATAGTCGTGCATCAACACTGATGCCACATATGGCGTGATGCTGCACCCAACAACAGGTGTCTGTCTCTCAAGATCCTGTAACAATATAAAATAATTTCAAGACTTTAAAACACCCAACCTGATGAATACACCACTTAAATAACACAATATACAAAAGAGAGAGAGAGAGAGAAAGAACAATATTGGTAGTCAGTTCTGTCATTTCAATTACTTCAAGCTACACTTTATTTTTGGGAAAAAGGAAGAGAAGGGAAGGTATAAACCATGGATTAAAAAATAAATAATTATACATTAGAAATCAGATAAGTCAAAATTGAAAGGACCAAAATTTTATTTTGAGATATAGCCAATATTTTGAGATAAAAATACTTTTTTGCATACAAATGATTGACCTCTTCAGTGCCGAAGTGTATATGTGCTCTCTAAGTCTAATGCATCAATACTTCCCACCGACGTTTGTATACCGGTATGTATATGTCGGTGCTATTGCCGCATTCCAAAAACGCGCTGCATACCGGCTGCGTATGCGCAGCTGATAGCCGGTACTGAAGGGGTTAAGATGGGACCTAAAAATTATGGTGAGTTATGAAGTCTTTATGAGTTATGCAGTTTTTAGTTGGCAGGAATCCATTGTATATATATTTGCCATGCTTACCACATATTTCAGAACAAAATGAGGACCTATCAAAAGTATATGAGGATACAAATTTCCGTTCAATTTGGTATTTGGAATATATTCTAGTCACAGAGAATTTTAGTAGCTAAAATTAACTGAAAAGGCGTCACAGTCTACATCAATCCATTGAACTGGGTCAGTTGCAACTCTTACTCTGTGACATCACAGTAACACATCCACACATATTTATTTCTAATAATAATCAGGCATGGTGGTGGGGGCAAAGTGAGTTTCGCGGAAGAATATCCAACCGATTCTGCATTTCATTTGAAAGATGTCGACTCAAACTAAAATGATGAAGTTTGGCGTCAGAAGATGAAGAAGAAGAAAAAGAAGCACTAGGATCACAAATCTGGAAACGTGTGGCGTGAGCTAGGCCGCGCATGACTACTAACTTCGGCGGGAAGTTGCTTGTTCAGTCATTCACATCCGGTTCCGCGAAGCGATTGCATAGGTTTTAACGCACGTAATTTTTAGGCACCCGAGCGAGTTTTTCGCCCGGCTTTTTTTGGTTGAGGGGGGGTGTCAAATTTTCATGGCTTTTCCGCAATTCGCGGAGGTCTACCATGCCTGAATAATGTATGAGGTTCAGGTCACTTACATCCTCATCAGAGGCAGATCCAACCTCCTGCAACTCCATCCTGTGTGCTGGGTTCTCAAGCAAAGCAGCTTCAGCAGTAGCAGCAAATTGTCCCTAAACAAAACCAAAAAAAAGGCCTGACAATAGGTTTGTTTTTAATTGTACAATACTTCAGATTTTTTCCCCCTCATAATTCTATATTTTATTGTCTTAGAAAAACAAAATACTGTATTTTTCTAACAATAAGGTGATATTTTTACTCCCCAAAAGTGAGACTAATTCCCCTCGTAATATGACTACTTATAATTTGATATAGCAAGAAAACCTAACAAAATATGAATTATGAGTGACAGCTGGAGGGTGCGCCTTAGAGTCAGAAAAGTATGGTACTTTGCGTGTTACTGAAACTGCGTAGGAGGGGAAAAGAACACATGGATTCTATTGTGTGTATTTAAAATTACGATAATTTGAGCAAATTAAAAACTGAAGTCAGATAAAGTTGGCATGAAATATGCATATTTTTGTTTTAAAATTGTTTTTTCCCTATGAATAAATGTGCATTCTGTTTTTGTTTTGTTACACAAATCACCTTAATGAACTCAGTAATTAACTCACTGCACAAGTTGTACAATGGAACCTAGGAGCGATCTTATGAGGGAGGTTCTACTGCACACACACACACGCATACACACACACACCAACTTCACACGGTATGAATGTGTTAGTACACCAAACACTAGGTTACACAGAAACCCAGACATTTTTGTATCAAACAACAACACTTAAGGCTCTTGGAAATGTCCATATTAGTCAGTCAAGCAGACAAGAGGATGAAAACAAAAAAAATGAAAAAAGGGGAACAAGAAAAAAGGTCAAAAAAATGAAGGGAAAAGTGGTGGTGGGTTGCATGAGTGAGCAAGATAGCGGAGAGTAGATGAATGATTGGGTGTGTTGTGAGTTACATATTGTTTGTTTAAATGTAAAGTTACGTTTCATGTTTTTATTTAATATTTTTATTTTCATATAATCTTATTTTACACGGAAGACAAGTTTCCATGTGCGTTGTACAATGCCAAAGGACAATAAAGAATTTTATGAAATTACAGATTAAAAAGGGATGTGTCAGACTGGAATATCGGTCGGTCATTAATAAACTCATTGGGCAAGACATTGTAGGTAAAAGACATCTAGGATAATAAAGAGTTAACTTACTGAAGAAATTGGACTTGCCAAACTGGAACATCTGTTGGACTGCTGAATGCCACCACATGAGTTTCTCCTTGATGACAGTTTCCCACAACCAGTCAAAAAGTTGTCCTTGTCAGCTTCGCAGATCTGTGGTACACAAGAACAGATAAATAATCATCAAATAAAAATCATCAAGAATATTACAATAAATTATTCAAGTTTAATACAACACCCAACAGTGACACTTTTTATTGGCCCATTATTCTGGACATTGACCCATCATTTTCTGTAATTAATCAGGGTCATATGACCCATGAAGTTTAAAAACAATCTGAAGCTCTGCTTATGTAGTCTGCTAAATACATGTATGATTGGCATACTACCAGATTACTTCTTTTTAAAAACAAGCATGGATTGCCATTTGTGTGTAACATTATTTCCCCTTTACTTTCTAGTATTAAGTAACCTCAATGATTTGCTGATTATTTTGTCACTGTAAATGTAATTTCACAGCATCCACAGAAAATGTGTACAGATGTCATACCCTAATCGTGAGACTGGAAGTACTCATTCTTTCCCAGGGCTGTGTGGGACACTGACAGTGTGAGTAGAACTCTTCTACCAGAAGCATATATCAGCCTCAGTGGAGGTATTCAAATCCCAGATTATTTAAACCTACTACCCCTCCCACCCCCCCCCCCCCCCCCCCTTCGTTCCTTCCTCCCCCCCCCCCCTGTTGCCCTGTCCTCACCTTTCCGTTGCCTCAACTCCATACCCCTTGTCCAGGCCTATTCCCCAAATTATGCCCACCCCCCTCTCACCCAGTCCTCCCATTCAATCCTGCATTGAGCTGATCATCTGGGCAGCAAGTCTTCTATGTGTACACAAGTCTACTGTTTAGTTGGAAACACCCCCACGTCATCATAAAATTGTTGATGGAGGACACTATATGTAAGAAAAAGAAGAAGCTAAGTGGGTTAAATCCTATTTCAGGCCCCATTATTATCTGCGCCTATTTCATGCATGTTTCACCTTGAATCAGGTAAGGGATAGGGTTAAAATCAGTTTACGACTATTTTATTTTTAATCCCCAAAACATAATTGGGGAAAAATCAACAAAAAACAAACTGAAATTAGAGTGAGAAGTGAGAGCCTATTTCATTCAACAATTTCCAGCCTATTTCCACTGCTGCACAGTCCGCTAAATTGGTCTAAACGGTGCCGAAAGGAAGACCGATGGCTTAGCATTCACGCTGTTGTTTTGACTTTGAGCGGCTGTTTTTAGGGATAAAGTTAATTCATAAACACCCCCTCCCCCGAAAGATGGAGTGTGGCTGCCCACATGGCGGGGTAATCAAAAACGGTCACACACGTAATGTTCTCATCCCTAGCTGGTGCATTTGTTCTGAATTGCTCAAGTGCTCTGGCTGTTGGGATGATCCCTGGAGTCGTTAAGCCAGGGAACGACAACAACAACATTACCCCCCCCCCCCCCTCCTATTTGATGAAAATAGCTCAAGAACTGATTCTAACCCTATCCCTTACCCGAGTCCAGGCGAAACTTGCATGAAATTGGCACATATAATAATGGGGCCTGAAATATGATTTTACCGCTAAGTGACCCAGCCAGTCCTGAGTCAGGTCACTTAAGTTAGATTTACTGGAGAAGAAGTCAGTTTGCTCAGTTGCACTTGCAGTCTGAGTCTGTCATTGAATAATCACATCTGAGCCAAACAAATAAATAAGAAAACGAGAAAAACACACAACATTGTTATGTGTCAAAGTAATGTTGATTAATACAAGTAACAAGGTGTGTGGTCCACAGATTCAATGCGAAAGCTGTATGAAGTGGATATTTAATTATATTAATAAAATAAATATTTACTATATTACCTTTGATGTTTTAAATTCTTTTGTTGAAAACAGCGATGGGATGATTACGTTCGGTGGTTGAGGACCGGCACGCCCTTCAAAATGGTCCGAACACAGCCTGCTGTGCTCTGTGAAAACAAATCTTTTCATTGTCAGCGTCACACGCTGTTTCCAAATGTTTGCAACAGTCTGGTCAGCTGGGAAGCGATGTAGTGATATTTTTCGTCCATCTTCCATCACTTTTCCACGGTAATTGCTGCACGCACAGCAGTAGTGGCCTCTGCATGTCTTGTTTGGTTGCCCCTTCAATGAATCCTTGCCCATATTTCTTCTTGTCAAACTGCATCCAACAGTATCACGCCAAACTGCCAACCTGTCATCGGCCTGGAACAAGGAAAAGCGCTCTTCGCGACTCCGTGCGCTAGAGATAACCAAGGGCATTGACTCGTGCTAACAGGCTTCGATAAAGCACCTAATAGTCATATGTCTCAGTTCAGTCTGACGCAACACAGGACAGAGACCGGCCGAGACTCATTTACATACTGGAGTACCCTCACGTGCTCTGCTCTGGCAATGGTGGTTAAAGTGACCCTTTTGTTATATGCCGACATACACTGAGTGAGCAATGCGTACATGGTTGAAAATCACGTTTTCACGTAAAGCCAGACTGTGATACGTGAGTCAGTGGGAAAACAAAAAGCGTTCAGAAGGCTACCAAATTATTTTTTCTTTTATTTTTTTTTTTTACAACAAACACTTTGATTTACGAGTTTGATAACAATTGAACAGGAACATTTAGATATTCAGAGTAAAAATAAAATGTTATGAAGTAAACAAACGCCTTCCACTCCTACCCTACTCGGGAAAAAAATACAGTATTATGTAGGCCTACAACTGATAATCAATAAGATTTTATTGTACGCTATTGCCCTTGTGTGGATATGCGATTTAAGGGCAGGCACAAAATAATAGTTTGTAAGAAAATAAAAGTTGGTGAATGGAGAGGGGGCTAAAATGGAGGTGTGGAAGGTGCTGCATTGCTGAAAAGAGCTTTTGCCTCTTGTGATCTTTATGAGATAATGGTAATTTGCAGAGTAGGCAGACTTACAAAAAAAAGGAATGACAGACAAAGAAACACGAGAAAAAACCCCACATTACAATTCAATATGTGTGTGCGCAGCGGCGCGTGTGTGTGTGTGCGCGCGCGCGTGGTGTGTGTATGACAGACAGGACAGACAGAAAGAGACTAGACAGAGACGAGAGAGAGAGACAGAAGAGCAGAGAAGAGATGGTTTACAGACAGAACGATTCGGACGATGCAGACATGAGATTGTGTTATTGACGTGGTCGGTAGATTGTAGGTGATGGTAATGGTGTGCGTGTGTGTGCGTGCGTGCAAGTGTCAGCATGCGTGCCATGTGTGTACGTTTGTGCGTGCATGTACTGTGTGCGCGCGCGCGTGTGTGTGTGTACGTGCGTGCCAGGCGTGTATGTGTGGTGTGTGGTGTGTGTAAAATGTGGTGTTTGGGAGGGGGATGGTATGTATGCCATTCGGCATGTGTGTGAGCGAATATTTGTTTTTGCATGACATTTCTTGCTTTTAATTTTTGTTGCTGTTAAGCGCATAGAGCTCCATTTTGGTGGAGGAGTGCTCTATATAAATGATGTCACATATTATTATAATTATTATGGCGTTGCTATTATGCTGCTCGTTCAAAATTCCCCCCCCGAAAAAAAAAACCGTTTACCACAAACATAGATTTAACAATATTGTTCACATATTTAGAGAGAGAGAGACAAAATAAAGATTGAAACAAAAAATGGTGACACATTTGCATTTAGCAATAAACACACGGAAATTCATGGTGGAAAAAGCAAAGGGGCAAGACAAGTTTGAGCATTCCAACACACAAATAAAAGGTGACAAAAAAAGGAACATTCAGACACACAGTGCAATCCAAACCACTGTTTTAAATCTAAAGACATAATATTTTTTTTATTACCGTTCCCTGTTCCTACTATTTAGGAATTTCCTCCCACATGTCCGCTCATCTGAATCTATCTTCGCCTAGTCTCAAATCAAACACGCGCCTATGTTAATAAATATGGTCACAAGTTCACTGTCTGGTCCAGTTGGAGGCCTTGTGACTGAATCCTTTCCGACGATCAAAGACATTCTTCAGGTTTGTCATCTGATCAGCCGGTCAGTGTAAGACGAAAGTGTCTGCTCAGAAAACATGGAACAAGTTGAAAGCGTAGATACTACTTCAGCAGGGCGAAAATTTTCAGTTAGACTTGGTGGTAAGCTGAAGGATACATTAAGATATCTCATGATCTGGGTTGCAGGAGTTTGGTCAGTTTTGGATGGCAGCATTAAATAACCACAATTTAGAAGTCATATCGCCCTAAAACATCTGATAGCATAAAAATCTACCCTAAACATACTCCTTTGCGATCGTAGATCGGCAAAGGACAACAATTCTTAATATGCACTCATCTCACCACGGAAATTGTGCTGTGTTTGAATGGTTCTCCAACGTAAAAGTCCCGACACAGAACAATCGTTCACACTGGCATTAGCACGGGATTTTTTTTCCTTTGGGGTTATGTGTTTCCTCTCCTCTTGTTGATTTGAAATGCAATAATAGGAACAGTTTTAAAATTTTTTGTCCCTATGCCTTTGAACGAACAGTAAAAACCAAAAACCAGTTATATTAACTGGTATCTTGATCTATGTTCTAAAAAAAATAAAGAGTGCTAGCTTAGTTTCTCCTCCTTATTA
>CM065700.1:9498509-9519181 GCA_017654935.2 Phymorhynchus buccinoides | reverse complement strand
CTCGATAGCCGTAGCTCTGAAGGGACAAGTAATTCCTGGTGCTGTAACTTCGATGTACGAGTACGACCTGGAAATTGGTTCTCAACGTTGTTCTTGGAAAGGGTCGGGGCGGGAGGGAGGCGCTGAGTAAGGTCGAGTTGGATCTTGTCCGTAGCTGGTCTTTGCTTAAATATGATGACAGCAAGCAACATTTTCTTCAATATGTTTGTTTTTTGGTGGGGATAATAGTGATTGATTGGTTTGATTGATAGATTGTTTTATTGACTGATTTATTGATTGCAGAACAATTTATTAATCAAGATGGACCCCGAAATCGAAAACGCCAGATGGTCATCAAAGCCCCAGCAACCCTTTAAACAGCAGTCGACACTGAGACTGACCCTTCAGGACTTCAGGAGGAACCCTCGGCAGTGGGTAAAAATGTCTTTTTACGTGGTGCCCAAGTGCGAGTATTGCCTGGCCAAAAGTCGTCTGCAGCAGTCGGTGTTGCAAAGGCGAGTGCAGTTCTGGACTTACGGACTCCGAGGTTTCAAGGTTTCAAGGTTTCTTTCCGGAAGCCCCTTGGGGGTACATGGAATGACGACCAAAATCCGTTGGGCTGTTGGCGTGGAGCATGACAGTGCACCATCCCAAGCAATGCCCTGGGAAGACTGAACTTGAACATGGAAATGGGGTGGAGCTGCAGGTGCAGCTTTGGGGCGGGGCAGCCGCACCGACCTGGAGAAGACGGTGGGCTTCATCATGGCGACCAATTTGAAAGTCCGACGCTGCCAGCTACATCGACCGCTGAAGAACATGGAAATGTGTGTGTGTGTGCCAGTCAGTGTGTGTGTGAGTGCCAGCAGTGTGTGTGTGTCGTTGTGTGAGTCAGTGTGTGTGTGTGTGTCTGTGTGTGCCAGTCAGTGTGTGTGAGTGTGCCAGTCAGTGTGTGTGTGTGTGTGTCTGTGTGTGCCAGTCAGTGTGTGTGAGTGTGCCAGTCAGTGTGTGTGTGTGTGTCTGTGTGTGCCATCAGTGTGTGTTTGTGTGCATTCCAGTGTGTGTGTGTGTGGCCAGTCAGTGTGTGTGTGCGTGTTCATGTGTCAAGTTGTGTGTGTGTTACTGAACGGATTCGTAAGAAAAACGTTTGGTGATTGTTTGTGTTCGTGGCAGTATTCAAGTGACTGTGTGTGTTGTGTGGAATGACTGAATAAACAAAGTGTTGTGATTTGTGTGGCATGGCTGCATTTCAAGTGTGTGCAACTAATGTGTGGCTTGTTATCACTGTTTTACATTAGCCTGTGCAAAGGGTCCATAGTAATGGAGAAGCTGTGCTATAAATTTGATATTCTCCTGTATTGGAATATCGTGCTACATCTCATCCTTGTTGGTTTTGTCATTGATTGTTGTCAACTTTCTCAGTTTCTGACTCCTTGCTTCATTCTCCAGTCACTCTACAACATTAAATGGATGATCATGATGATGATTGATGATGATGTGCTTTGCATGTGCTTGGGCATTTGTGTGTACACGTGTTGTAGCATGTACTGTTATGATAAATTGTAATATATTAGTATACAGTTTAGGCCAAACAAAAAAGTTTGTGGTTACGAGTAACATGGCAACCCCCCCAAAAAGGTTAGGTCGGTAGGTAGGCCCTAACTTTTTGTTTTGTTTGAATTTTTTCTTTTAATGTCATGAAAATCCGTGTAATGTCCTCCGGTCCTGGAACAGACACATTTAGGACATTAATAGATATGAAGATGGTGGGAACGATCCTGGAGGCATTGTCCGGAGGCAGTGCAACACCCAGGATATGACTCCCGAATTTTTGTAATGATACAGATGCATAACATTTTTTAATGTCAACGAAATTGTAGGCTCTTCACTCAGTCCCAGCTCTTTGAGATCGCCGAGTGATGTTGAAAACTCTAGTTCGAAAGGTTGAGCAAATGATAATGTTTCCCTTTCCTACATCCGGAAGAATGTCCCGGAAAACATCCACGAGCGTGTAGGATGCTTTGAAAGTGCTAATCACCCTCGTATTTTCATAAATATGAGCGCATGGCTCCATTGAAATTGGCAAATGACGCCATTTTGCAACGACACGTGGACGTTCAGCGTGTTAGAGTTATGTCTCCTGATGGGCATTCTCCAATTGAACTTGCCTCTCTCTCTCTTTTTTTTTTGGATGAGGCAAAAAAAATAATAGGGTCGGACGAAAAAAATAGGGTAGGTCGGGATACCGTAACCACAACTATTTTTGGGGGGGGCCTTATGTATATTTATATGCTATGTTTGTGAGACAGTCGTAGGCACACACTCAAGCATACATACACATTATAACTAACATTGAAATTTGATAGATAATCATGAACCCGAGTAGCATTTTCTTGTCCAAAAATTTTCTTTAATAGCTTACTTGCATCACACAATGTATGGTTTCAAAAATGCTTGAAAAATATTAAAGGTTTCGCTGCTAAAACACACACATGCGCACACATCTTAACGAGCCTGCAAATGCGCATGTACACACACCAACACACATGTAGGGTGTAGAGTGGCACAGATGTAAAGCGTTCACCTCGTATACAATAAACCCGAGTTTGAACCTGGGCACAGGGGATTTTTTCCTCTCACTCTGCACTAGGCCTTACGGTCTGAACGTGGAGTCTTTCGGATGAGATGATAAACCGAGGTCCCATGTGCCCATGCACTTAGCACACGTTAAACCCAGTGTGGCAACGAAAAAGTTGTCATTTGGTCAAAATTTACCCCCCCCCCCCCCCCCGCTTTCCTTCCTCATCAGTCACACAAAAATCGCATGCAAATTAAAAAAGTTTTAAAAATGGGTGGCGCGCCTCTCGGCTGTGACGCACTCTCCAGGTGGGAGCAACCTGAATTTCACAGAGACGCCTCTGTAACTATAATGTACTAAATAGTAAATACCACATACATACATACACACAACTTAATGAGCCTGAAAACGCGCACGCATGCACACACACTTGTGAGCCTGCAAACATGCACACACACACTTGTGAGCCTGCAAACATGCACACACACACATACTTGTGAGCCTGCAAACATGCACACACACACACACACTTGTAAACCTACACACACACACACAGTGACCACACACACACAAACACTAGTGAGTTGGGAATCACAAACACACACACAGACACACACACTTGTAAACCTGCAAACGCGCGTGTGCACACGCACACACACACACTATACATCCTATTGCATCAACGTTGCTGTATCTTCCCGACACTGATCAGATAGTCGTATATCCTGCGCGTCTTGTTGACGTCGATCTTGATGAGGGGCCGGGCCTGGGACAGACGCAGACAGCCACCATGCTTGCTGGCCTCCTGCAGTAGCACTCCACGGTACTCCAGAAACGCTTCCGGCACCAGACGCACCTGCTCACACAACTGGAAAACAAAACAAAACACAACACATCAACAACAACCATCCGCCGTGGTTAAGTCACAGACTACTGGCTGGGAGGTCACGGGGTTTGAATCCCATCAGAGGCGAGGTGTTTTTTCTTCTCGGACCTGGACCAACTCCTACCCAGAGTGAGTGGGGCTATGGGCTCAAATGGGAAGACTGAAACCACACAGTCGAGCTTCATCCGCTTAACGGATGCGATTCTGAGAGTGTTGCTCTAATTACAAGACCAACACCGCAGGTGTTTGTTGTTCTCTGGGCCTGGTTAACGCCGGGATATCATTAAGAAAGGAAGTGTAGAATACAGCCTTGATGCCCAGGAGTGTCTTTCGAACAAATAGTTCCCTCACGGTTCACATGACAGGAAACTGTGGTGCCATGTTAGCTGCCATTTAATAAGCGAATCTTGATTATTAAAAAACCTCGGGACTTTCCTGGTATCGCAGTACCTCCATGATCGTTCCCAGTATCTTTATAGTCCGAAATGGAAACAGAGACGGAGAGAGAAAGACAATGAGAGACAGCGACATAGAGAGAGAGACACACACACAAGAGCTCTAAAGAAAGAGCTCTAGAGAGAGACAGATGATTGACTTTTATTTAAGAAGAGAGAGAGAGAGAGAGAGAGAGAGAGAGAGAGAGAGAGAGAGAGAGAGAGAGAGAGAGAGAGAGAGAGAGACAGTGAGAAGAGAGAGAGAGAGAGAGAGAGAGAGAGAGAGAGAGAGATGCACACACACACACACACACAACAGACACACACACACACACACACACAGAGATACAGACAGATACAAAGATAGAGACCGAGAGACGGGGACTGGGACACAGAGAGAGACAGAGGTACACAGAGAGAAAGAGATACTTAAAGAGACACACGCAGAGAGACAGAGAGAGAAAGAGGGGGGTGGGGCAGAGAGAGAGAGAGAGAGAGAGAGAGAGAGAGAGAGAGAGAGAGAGAGAGAGAGAGAGAGAGAGAGAGAGGGAGAGAGAGAGAGAGGCGCGTACACAGACATAAACACACACACACGCACGCACGCACACACACACACACGCACACACACACAGAGAGAGAGAGAGAGAGAGAGAGAGAGAGAGAGAGAGAGAGAGAGAGAGAGAGAGAGAGAGAGAGAGAGAGAGAGAGAGAGAGAGAGAGAGAAACTGAGAGAGAGAGAGAGAGAGAGAGAGAGAGAAAACTGAAAAAGGCACAGAGAGAGAGAGAGTGAGAGAGAGAGACAGAGATAAAGACACAAACAGAAAAAGACACAGAGACAGAGAGGGTGTGAGGGAAAATAGCCTGAGTTCTATTTTCCCACTAGAAGGTAAATAGCCACGATGAAGTAAAAACTAAAACAACTAGCAACAATTTAAGGATTCAAAATAATAATAATAATAATATTGTAGCACTAAGATTTATGGCACCTGATTGTACAAGCAAGCTGGGCTGCGCATGCGCATCAAAAGTTAATTACGTCACTACTAGTCGAATGAAGAAACTGCCATTGACACAATGAAATACCCGGTGTCACGAGAAATATGTACTGGTGTGAAATATGTCCCGGTCACCGTAATAATTATGCGTGCCGCGCCACAACCATAACCTTTTCTTTTTTTTAATATTGAGATTTAACCCTTTCACCGCCAGCCATATTTCAGCCAAAAATATCCATTGAATTTACCTGGGTAGAGAACAAAGTCCATCTGCAGTATTGAGGATTCTTCTGTGACATATGTAAAATTAGGTCTATCCTTCCTTCCCAAAACTAAGACAATAGGGTTTTTGGATAGCAGGCCCCGGTTTGATGCCTTTTAGCAAAGATATTCTAAATGGGTAAGATGGATTACTTAAGAGCTCGGCGAACCGGGCTGATAGAGTTATCGTTAGTGGGGACAGTACATTATTCACAGTGGAGGCTATCCAAAAACTCAGACTGGAACTTGAACGGAGAATTCAACTGGCCTATCGACGTGTAAAATGTGTCACTGTTTAAAAGGGACATAACCAGTGTTTCTGTCCTCACTACTCATATAGGGAAAAGAGACCGGAAAAAGCGCATGCTTTATCTTCCAGTCAAATTTGCTGAGACGATACAGTCGTCTCATGCAAAATGAGACTTTTGCTTCATTTCAGTGACATAGGTGTTAAATCACTGTGGTGCTAAAATGCGACTTTGGCGGTGAAAGGATCAAGTGCTCAATCTAAACGGAAAGCACCGAGAAATTGAAACGTGATGCTGTACATTTACTTCCATGCCGAGAAATCGATGTACAGACCCATGGTACTTGCTTTCACCTTTTTCCAAAATGGCGGACAATCGGTAAACAAACACCCATGCAGACCAAAAAAAAGAATATTAAATTTCAGAAAAATATCACTGATATCTCAATATTTAGTGATGAATCCTCTGCTCTTTCTGCAGGCCACAAATGGCTGGTACCCACGTGTCGTCATATCCGGCCGCCATCTTAGTCAGTAACTTTGTTTAAAAAATGCCAGATCGATGCTGTTTACACTTAGGACATAATTAAATATTCTGATCGCTTCTCGGCCTTTTGGCTAAGACAGTGATTCAGGAATATAAATTTTTGTTTATACCCTGGTTGGTTTGTTCAGCCCGTCGTACATGGCGAAAGCCGATACGCGACGTTAAACTGAACTTCCATCCAGCTGTTTACACACAAATCTGACTAAGATGGCGACACTTCCGTTGGAAGGGTCGAGATGCGCACGCAGGTGGGGGGGAGCCATAAAGACGCCTCTGAATGTATTCAGGAGCGAATCCTTCCCAAACAGCAAACAATTCGAAAGAGGAAACAACGGGACGAATTTCACGCGGGAGATATTTCACGCGACATCGGAAGTTGCACAAGACCGGTCAACTTTTCTCTCACACGTGCCTTGCTTGTATGCACGAACCTATTATCTCAAATATTTCTGTCTTTCAGTTTTAAAATAGCAAAAATGTTTCGTAAATGATTTTTCTTTCAATAACGTGAAAGTTTAAAATGCGAGGGTGGGAAAAATTGTAGTTGCATCACAATGTTAGTTAAATTATCACAAACATTCGTATGGGGCTCAAAAATGATAAAATACCAGTTAAGTACTTAACTGGCTTTAATATACCAGTTCAGTAGTTAACTGTCTTTTCTTATTCCAGTTAAGTAGTTAACTGATATAATCAACTACCGCTTCCGGCAAAAGAAAAGTCAGTTAACTGTTAAGTGGCATTTTGTCAGGAAAACCAACTCCTTAACTGTTTTTTGTAACACGAAATCCCATTGGATGTACTGCAGATCAGCAATCTTTTCCCATTTACACTGTGAAATATCAATATCATTTTTTTTATTAGCAATTTTTATCACGGATCGGACCTGCAGTACCTCCAGGATCTGCTCAGAGCTTTGAATAATGGTTGGAAGATGGTTCATCCCATATGTGCTGTTTTGCAGCCGAGCGTACGTAAAACCTACATTTCATTCATTCAAACGCCGACCAATTACAATGTGTGTTACAAAACCTTCAGAAAATAATCGCTCTCAGACGGAAAAGCAACAGCAGTTAAGTGATATTTCGAAATGTCAGTTAACTAGTTAACTAGTATAAACGATTTCCGCTTCCGGTAAAACAAAGTCAGTTAACTAGTTAACTGAATTAGAAAAGCCAGTTAAGTAGTTAACTGGTATTTTATCAATTCTGAACCCCATACATTCGACAAAGGAGGAATGGTCTCGACGAGTTATGTAGCGCAATAAGTAACTCGTGACCAATCACGAAGCTCCGCTGCGGATTTGGAACACGTGATTGGTTCCTTAAAAAGTCATTGTGTGAAAATAGGTCTACTTTGGAGGACTGAAGCCACCGATACTGACACAGCAACATTTTCAGTCATTTGATTGAGGAACGTTGACCGGTTTCAGCACGCGCACACACACACGAGAAAGCCTTCAACCGACAACGTGTTTCTTCACTGAAGACCGGGGGAGACTTCTCAATTCCACTTTTGTGTTGTATTTTCCGCTTCAACTCCAATTTGGTAAGTAGGTCTTGTGAATATTTGAGTCTAAATAGCTTATTAAATAACCCGGGTTCGAATTTTGCTTTTAATTCGATGCAAAATCAGTCAAAAGTAACGTAACGTCAGACCTGTCTACTCTACTCTTTTCGAGTAGTATTCTACTCAATTTGGACCTCTACTACTCTTCAAATTTGAAAATAATGCTCTAATTACTCATTTTCAATTAATATTGTTTGATGGTTTAATGAATAAAACTACACATTTTGCACCAAAACTACTCATTTCAGCTATCCAGACTACTCAAGACTTGTGTAGAGGGTATTAAACAGGTCACATGTAACGTAATGTAAAAAAAAAACCACGGAATATTTTTGGTTTGTAAATACAAGCTTTTTGTGTTTGTTGCTATCGTGTTTTCAATGAAATAATTGTGGAATATTAATTTTAATTTCAGCTATCCAGACTACTCAAGACTTGTGTAGAGGGTATTAAACAGGTCACATGTAACGTAATGTAAAAAAAAAAACACGGAATATTTTTGGTTTGTAAATACAAGCTTTTTGTGTTTGTTGCTATCGTGTTTTCAATGAAATAATTGTGGAATATTAATTTACAGGCTTAAGTAAAACGAAAACAAAATTCAACTAAAGTAACAATAATTAATACGATGTTCTGTCTTCCACGTGACTCAAGGGAACATTTAATAAAAGAGGCTAATACCTCAATGACTGTCTTCCAGTTCATAGAAGACATCTCAAAACTACAACATGAGCATGACTAAAAGGCAGATTTGCCCAAAACAAAATTTAAAAACCTCTCAGCTGTGCAAAAGTTCAAACAAAAATGACAGGACAGTGAAGAGGCCGCGAGGCCTAATGTCTTAACTACCTGACCTGACCTAGACCGAGATGGTGATGAGATTAGCGTCCAATCGGTCAGACGGTAACCGTAGCCTGGAGAATGCGGGTTACGGACCCGTAACCCTAGCCCCGGCCTTTTATAAAAGATTGCAAAGACACTCGGTCTATTTTTATGAGTGTCTTTGCTGTCTTTAAAAAAAGAAGAAAAAAAAGAGTCCGGGGCTATAAGGGTTACGGGTCCGTAACCTCCCGCATTCTCCAGGCTACGGTCACGGGACGCAAAAACTGATCGCAATTGTCTGAAAAAAACCAACCCTACTAACATTGACTATCATGTTCCTAACCCTATCCTTATTTTAGCGAAACCTTGATGCGTTAATTAAATAAGTAAAATATACGAAATAAGAAAATGGAATTTGTGGACGACAAATTTGACGAGGAAGAGTTACTATCCCTGAACATGGTTCGATCGAGTGTTGCAACCACCCCGTAAATTAGGGAGAAAGGTGGCAGAGTGGTTAAGACGTTCGCCTGCCAAATGTAATGCGTGACTGTAGTGTGAGTGACCCGGTGTTGCATAAAATACCTCACCCGTGAAATAAATAAATACCCTTTCCTCATTAGAATTGTTTGCTGTTTGGGAAAGATTCGCCCCTGAATATATTCAGAGGCGTCTTGTGGCATGCAGGAAGAACAGAAGATTCATCACTAAATATTGAGAAGTCAGTGATGTTTTTCTAATATTTATTATTATTTAATTTTGTCTGGGTGTTTCCTTATATCATCCGCCATTTTGAAAAGTACAAAACTAAGTAGCATGGGTTTGTACATCGCTTTCTCGGCAAAGATGTAGACTTACACTCTCCCGCTCTATTTCTTATTTTTGTCCGTGTAGACTGAGCACTTAAAATCTCAATATTTTAAATAATAGTCGATTTATTTCTCGAATGAAATAGTGACGGTTATAGTGCGCATGCTCAGGGGTATTTATTTCACGGGAGTACATATTTCTCATGACACCGGGTTCGAATCCCGGCCTCACCCTTTCTTTCTAGTTTGACAGGAAAATCGAACTGAACCAGTGAACGTCGAGTCTTTCCGGGATGGGGACTTAAAGCTTGTCTGACCCGTGCGCTTTAGGCACGTAAAAGTCCCACTGTAGTTGAAAGTCGGTAGGAGCAGGGAGAAATCACGCTGCCTGGAATGGCCAAATAGGGCATTTGCCACGTGAAGGCGACCTTGAATTTCACTGAGTTGAATTAGAAAGGTCAGCGTAACTCGGGCAGAACGAGTGCGGGCAAATTAGTAGTCTGGTATAGAGAACGAACACTCGTGGCAAATGCCCTATTGATAGCTAGGTTTTCCAAATGTGCCCCCCCCCCCCCCCTCCTTACCCTGTGCCCCCCCCCCCTTTTTTTTAAACGGCGCTGCACTTGCGGCGACGCGCTCTCCGGGGGAGAGCAGCCCGAATTTCACAGATAAGTCTCTGTGACTAGAATATACTAAAATACCGTAGCCACTGTGTTTATAAAACAGAGGGCTTTGATATATATATATATATATATATAGGTCTACAACAGCCGTTATCCTACCTACGTGTTGAACATTTGCTTTTCTTGTTTTTGGTTGGTTGGTTGGTTGCAGAAAGATTAACGTCCTCATAGCCGTAGCTCTAAGGGACAAGTAATTCTGGTGCTGTAGACTTCGATGTAGCGAGTACACCTGGAAATTGGTTCATCAACGTTGTTCTTGGGAAAGGGTCGGGCGGGAGGGAGGCGCTGGAGTAAGGTCAGTTGGGAGTCTTGTCGTAGACTGGTCTTTGCTTAAATATGATGACAGCAAGCAACATTTTCTTCAATATGTTTGTTTTTTGGTGGGGATAATAGTGATTGATTGGTTTGATTGATAGATTGTTTTATTGACTGATTTATTGATTGCAGAACAATTTATTAATCAAGATGGACCCCGAAATCGAAAACGCCAGATGGTCATCAAAGCCCCAGCAACCCTTTAAACAGCAGTCGACACTGAGACTGACCCTTCAGGACTTCAGGAGGAACCCTCGGCAGTGGGTAAAAATGTCTTTTTACGTGGTGCCCAAGTGCGAGTATTGCCTGGCCAAAAGTCGTCTGCAGCAGTCGGTGTTGCAAAGGCGAGTGCAGTTCTGGACTTGCGGACTCCAAGGTTTCAAGGTTTCAAGGTTTCTTTCCGGAAGCCCCTTGGGGGTACATGAAATGACGACCAAAATCCGTTGGGCTGTTGGCGTGGAGCATGACAGTGCACCGTCCCAAGCAATGCCCTGGGAAGACTGAACTTGAACATGGAAATGGGGTGGAGCTGCAGGTGCAGCTTTGGGGCGGGGCAGCCGCACCGACCTGGAGAAGACGGTGGGCTTCATCATGGCGACCAATTTGAAAGTCTGACGCTGCCAGCTACATCGACCGCTGAAGAACATGGAAATGGAAATGTGTGTGTGTGTGTGTGCCAGTCAGTGTGTGTGTGAGTGTGCCAGTCAGTGTGTGTGTGTCTGTGTGTGCCAGTCAGTGTGTGTGTGTGTCTGTGTGTGCCAGTCAGTGTGTGTGAGTGTGCCAGTCAGTGTGTGTGTGTGTGTCTGTGTGTGCCAGTCAGTGTGTGTGAGTGTGCCAGTCAGTGTGTGTGTGTGTGTCTGTGTGTGCCAGTCAGTGTGTGTGTGTGTGCCAGTCAGTGTGTGTGTGTGTGTGCCAGTCAGTGTGTGTGTGCGTGTGCATGTGTAAGTGTGTGTGTGTGGAATGAACGGATTAGTAAGAAAAAAGTTTGGTGAATTTTTGTGTCGTGGCAGTATTTCAAGTGACTGTGTGTGTGTGTGTGGAATGAATGAATAAAACAAAGTGTTGTGGATTTGTGTGGCATGGCTGCATTTCAAGTGTGTGCAACTAATGTGTGGCTTGTATCACTGGTTGACATTAGCCTGTGCAAAGGGCCAGTAGTAAATGAGAGCTGTGCTATAAATGATATTCTCCAGTATTGGAATATCGTGCTACATCTCATCCTTGTTGGTTTTGTCATTGATTGTTGTCAACTTTCTCAGTTTCTGACTCCTTGCTTCATTCTCCAGTCACTCTACAACATTAAATGGATGATCATGATGATGATTGATGATGTGTGCTTTGCATGTGCTTGGGCATTTGTGTGTACACGTGTGTAGCATGTACTGTTATGTAAATTGTAATATATTAGTATACAGTTTAGGCCAAACAAAAAAAGTTGTGGTTACGGTAACATGGCAACCCCCCCAAAAAGGGTAGGTAGGTAGGTAGGCCCTAACTTTTTGTTTGTTTGAATTTTTCTTTTAATGTCATGAAAATCCGTGTAACGTCCTCCGGTCTGAAACAGACACATAATGGGACATTGGTAGACATAAAGATGGTGGGAACGATCCTGGAGGCATTGCCCGGAGGCAGTGCAACTCCAGGAAAGTCCCGAATTTGTAATGATACAGATGCATAACATTTTTTAATGTCAACGAAATTGTAGGCTCTTCACTCCCAGCTCTTTGAGATCGCCGAGTGGTGTTGAAAAGTCTAGTTCGGCAAGTGATAATGTTTTCCTTTCCTACATCCGGATGAATGTCCCAGGAAAACATCCACGAGCGTGTAGGATGCTTTGAAAGTGCTAACCACCCTCGTATTTTCAGAAATATGAGTGCATGGCTCCATTGAAATGGCACACGACGCCATTTTGCACCGACACGTGGACGTTCAGCACGTTAGAGTTATGTCTCCTGATGGGCATTCTCCAATTGAACTTGCCTCTCTCTCTCTTTTTTTTTTGGATGAGGCAAAAAAAATAATAGGGTCGGACGAAAAAAATAGGGTAGGTCGGGATACCGTAACCACAACTATTTTGGGGGGGGGCCTTATGTATATTTATATGCTATGTTTGTGAGACAGTCGTAGGCACACACTCAAGCATACATACACATTATAACTAACATTGAAATTTGATAGATAATCATGAACCCGAGTAGCATTTTCTTGTCCAAAAATTTTCTTTAATAGCTTACTTGCATCACACAATGTATGGTTTCAAAAATGCTTGAAAAATATTAAAGGTTTCGCTGCTAAAACACACACATGCGCACACATCTTAACGAGCCTGCAAATGCGCATGTACACACACCAACACACATGTAGGGTGTAGAGTGGCACAGATGTAAAGCGTTCACCTCGTATACAATAAACCCGAGTTCGAACCTGGGCACAGGGGATTTTTCCTCTCACTCTGCACTAGGCCTTACGGTCTGAACGTGGAGTCTTTCGGATGAGATGATAAACCGAGGTCCCATGTGCCCATGCACTTAGCACACATTAAACCCAAGTGGCAACAAAAAAGTTGTCATTTGGTCAAAATTTACCCCCCCCCCCCCTTTTCCTTCCTCATCAGTCACACAAAAATCGCATGCAAATAAAAAAGTTTTAAATGGGTGGCGCGTCTTCGGCTGTGACGCACTCTCCAGGTGGGAGCAACCTGAATTTCACAGAGACGCCTCTGTAACTATAATGTACTAAATAGTAAATACCACATACATACATACACACAACTTAATGAGCCTGAAAACGCGCACGCATGCACACACACTTGTGAGCCTGCAAACATGCACACACACACACTTGTGAGCCTGCAAACATGCACACACACACATACTTGTGAGCCTGCAAACATGCACACACACACACACTTGTAAACCTACACACACACACAGTGACACACACACACAAACACTAGTGAGTTTGGAATCACACACACACACAGACACACACACTTGTAAACCTGCAAACGCGCGTGTGCACACGCACACACACACACTATACATCCTATTGCATCAACGTTGCTGTATCTTCCCGACACTGATCAGATAGTCGTATATCCTGCGCGTCTTGTTGACGTCGATCTTGATGAGGGGCCGGGCCTGGGACAGACGCAGACAGCCACCATGCTTGCTGGCCTCCTGCAGTAGCACTCCACGGTACTCCAGAAACGCTTCCGGCACCAGACGCACCTGCTCACACAACTGGAAAACAAAACAAAACACAACACATCAACAACAACCATCCGCCGTGGTTAAGTCACAGACTACTGGCTGGGAGGTCACGGGGTTTGAATCCCATCAGAGGCAAGGTGTTTTTTCTTCTCGGACCTGGACCAACTCCTACCCAGAGTGAGTGGGCTATGGGCTCAAATGGGAAGACTGAAACCACACAGTCGAGCTTCATCCGCTTAACGGATGCGATTCTGAGAGTGTTGCTCTAATTACAAGACCAACACCGCAGGTGTTTGTTGTTCTCGGGCCTGGTTAACGCCGGGATATCATTATTAAGAAAGGAAGTGTAGAATACAGCCTTGATGCCCAGGAGTGTCTTTCGAACAAATAGTTCCCTCACGGTTCACATGACAGGAAACTGTGGTGCCATGTTAGCTGCCATTTAATAAGCGAATCTTGATTATTAAAAAACCTCGGGACTTTCCTGGTATCGCAGTACCTCCATGATCGTTCCCAGTATCTTTATAGTCCCGGAAATGGAAACAGAGACGGAGAGAGAAAGACAATGAGAGACAGCGACATAGAGAGAGAGACACACACAGAGAAAGCAAGAGCTCTAGAGAGACAGTGACAAAGAAGGAGAGAGAGAGAGAGAGAGAGAGATTGATTGATTGATTGATTGACTTTTATTTAGAGAGAGAGAGAGAGAGAGAGAGAGAGAGAGAGAGAGAGAGAGAGAGAGAGAGAGAGAGAGAGAGAGAGAGAGAGAGATACACACACAGAGAAAGAAAGAGCTCTAGAGAGACAGTGACAAAGAAGGAGAGAGAGAGAGAGAGAGAGAGAGAGAGAGAGAGAGAGAGAGAGAGAGAGATACACAGACACACACACACACACACACACACACACAGACACACAGACACACACACACACACACACACACACACACACACACACACACACACACACAGACAGATACAAAGATAGAGACCGAGAGACGGGGACTGGGACACAGAGAGAGACAGAGGTACACAGAGAGAAAGAGATACTTAACGAGACACACGCAGAGAGACAGAGAGAGAAAGAGGGGGGGGGGGGGGGGACAGAGAGAGAGAGAGAGAGAGAGAGAGAGAGAGAGAGAGAGAGAGAGAGAGAGAGCGCGTACACAGACATAAACACACACACACGCACGCACGCACGCACACGCACACACACACACACACACACACAGAGACAGAGAGAGAGAGAGAGAGAGAGAGAGAGAGAGAGAGAGAGAGAGAGAGAGAGAGAGAGAGAGAGAGAGAGAGAGGAGAGAGAGAGAGAGAGAGAGAGAGAGAGAGAGAGAGAGAGAGAAACTGAAACTGAGAGAGAGAGAGAGAGAGAGACAGAGATAAAGACAAACAGAAAAAGGCACAGAGACAGAGAGGGTGTGAGAGAGAGAGAGAGTGAGAGACAGAGATAAAGACAAACAGAAAAAGACACAGAGACAGAGAGGGTGTGAGGGAAAATAGCCTGAGTTCTATTTTCCCACTAGAAGGTAAATAGCCACGATGAAGTAAAAACTAAAACAACTAGCAACAATTTAAGGATTCAAAGTAATACTAATACTAATATTGTAGCACTAAGATTTATGGCACCTGATTGTACAAGCAAGCTGGGCTGCGCATGCGCATCAAAAGTTAATTACGTCACTACTAGTCGAATGAAGAAACTGCCATTGACACAATGAAATACCCGGTGTCACGAGAAATATGTACTGGTGTGAAATATGTCCCGGTCACCGTAATAATTATGCGTGCCGCGCCACAACCATAACCTTTTCTTTTTTTTAATATTGAGATTTAACCCTTTCACCGCCAGCCATATTTCAGCCAAAAATATCCATTGAATTTACCTGGGTAGAGAACAAAGTCCATCTGCAGTATTGAGGATTCTTCTGTGACATATGTAAAATTAGGTCTATCCTTACTTCCCAAAACTAAGACAATAGGGTTTTTGGATAGCAGGCCCTGGTTTGATGCCTTTTAGCAAAGATATTCTAAATGGGTAAGATGGATTACTTAAGAGCTCGGCGAACCGGGCTGATAGAGTTATCGTTTAGTGGGGACAGTACATTATTCACAGTGGAGGCTATCCAAAAACTCAGACTGGAACTTGAACGGAGAATTCAACTGGCCTATCGACGTGTAAAATCTGTCACGTTTCAAAGGGACATAACCAGTGTTTCTGTCCTCACTACTCATATAGGGAAAAGAGACCGGATGCTTATCTTCCCCTATACAGTCTTTGCTTTTAGTGACATAGGGGAAGACGGGGTAAAAAGCGCATGGGCGGGTAAGAAGCCCACCCCAATTATCTCATGAAATAAAGAAAATTTCAGTCAAATTTGCCCATGAGACGAATGCTAGACATTAACGCTCGTCTCATGGGCAAAATGAGACTGAAATTTGCTTCATTTCATGAGATAATTGGGGTGGGCTTCTTACCCGCCCATGCGCTTTTTACCCCGTCTTCCCCTAGGTGTTAAATCACTGTGGTGCTAAAATGTGACTTTGGCGGTGAAAGGGTTAAGTTCTCAATCTAAACCGAAAGCACCGAGAAATTGAAACGTGAGGCTGTAAATTTACTTCCATGCCGAGAAATCGATGTACAGACCCATGGTACTTGCTTTCACCTTTTTCCAAAATGGCGGACAATCGGTAAGCAAACACCCATGCAGACCAAAAAAAAGAATATTAAATTTCAGAAAAATATCACTGATATCTCAATATTTAGTGATGAATCCTCTGCTCTTTCTGCAGGCCACAAATGGCTGGTACCCACGTGTCGTCATATCCGGCCGCCATCTTAGTCAGTAACTTTGTTTAAAAAATGCCAGATCGATGCTGTTTACACTTAGGACATAATTAGTCTGATCGCTTCTCGGCCTTTTGGCTAAGACAGTGATTCAGGAATATAAATTTTTGTTTATACCCTGGTTGGTTTGTTCAGCCCGTCGTACATGGCGAAAGCCGATACGCGACGTTAAACTGAACTTCCATCCAGCTGTTTACACACAAATCTGACTAAGATGGCGACACTTCCGTTGGACGGGTCGAGATGCGCACGCAGGTGGGGGGGAGCCATAAAGACGCCTCTGAATGTATTCAGGAGCAGAATCCTTCCCAAACAGCAAACAATTCGAAAGAGGAAACAACGGGACGAATTTCACGCGGGAGATATTTCACGCGACATCGGAAGTTGCACAAGACCGGTCAACTTTTCTCTCACACGTGCCTTGCTTGTATGCACGAACCTATTATCTCAAATATTTCTGTCTTTCAGTTTTAAAATAGCAAAAATGTTTCGTAAATGATTTTTCTTTCAATAACGTGAAAGTTTAAAATGCGAGGGTGGGAAAAATTGTAGTTGCATCACAATGTTAGTTAAATTATCACAAACATTCGTATGGGGCTCAAAAATGATAAAATACCAGTTAAGTACTTAACTGGCTTTAATATACCAGTTCAAGTAGTTAACTGTCTTTTCTTATTCCAGTTAAGTAGTTAACTGATATAATCAACTACCGCTTCCGGCAAAAGAAAAGTCAGTTAACTGTTAAGTGGCATTTTGCCAGGACAACCAACTCCTTAACTGTTTTTTGTAACACGAAATCCCATTGGATGTACTGCAGATCAGCAATCTTTTCCCATTTACACTGTGAAATATCAATATCATTTTTTTTATTAGCAATTTTTAGCACGGATCGGACCTGCAGTACCTCCAGGATCTGCTCAGAGCTTTTAATGATGGCCCGTTGATGGTTCATCCCATATGTGCTGTTTTTGCAGCCGAGTGTACGTAAAACCTACATTTCATTCATTCAAACGCCGACCAATTACAATGTGTGTTACAAAACCTTCAGAAAATAATCGCTCTCAGACGGAAAAGCAACTTAGCAGTTAAGTGATATTTCGAAATGTCAGTTAACTAGTTAACTAGTATAAACGATTTCCGCTTCCGGTAAAACAAAGTCAGTTAACTAGTTAACTGAATTAGAAAAGCCAGTTAAGTAGTTAACTGGTATTTTATCAATTCTGAACCCCATACATTCGACAAAGGAGGAATGGTCTCGACGAGTTATGTAGCGCAATAAGTAACTCGTGACCAATCACGAAGCTCCGCTGCGGATTTGGAACACGTGATTGGTTCCTTAAAAAGTCATTGTGTGAAAATAGGTCTACTTTGGAGGACTGAAGCCACCGATACTGACACAGCAACATTTTCAGTCATTTGATTGAGGAACGTTGACCGGTTTCAGCACGCGCACACACACACGAGAAAGCCTTCAACCGACAACGTGTTTCTTCACTGAAGACCGGGGGAGACTTCTCAATTCCACTTTTGTGTTGTATTTTCCGCTTCAACTCCAATTTGGTAAGTAGGTCTTGTGAATATTTGAGTCTAAATAGCTTATTAAATAACCCGGGTTCGAATTTTGCTTTTAATTCGATGCAAAATCAGTCAAAAGTAACGTAACGTCAGACCTGTTTACTCTACTCTTTTCGAGTAGTATTCTACTCAATTTGGACCTCTACTACTCTTCAAATTTTGAAAATAATGCTCTAATTACTCATTTTCAGTTAACATTGTTTGATGGTTTAATGAATAAAACTACACATTTTGCACCAAAACTACTAATTTCAGCTATCCAGACTACTCAAGACTTGTGTAGAGGGTATTAAACAGGTCACATGTAACGTAATGTAAAAAAAAAACCACGGAATATTTTTGGTTTGTAAATACAAGCTTTTTGTGTTTGTTGCTATCGTGTTTTCAATGAAATAATTGTGGAATATTAATTTTAATTTCAGCTATCCAGACTACTCAAGACTTGTGTAGAGGGTATTAAACAGGTCACATGTAACGTAATGTAAAAAAAAAAACACGGAATATTTTTGGTTTGTAAATACAAGCTTTTTGTGTTTGTTGCTATCGTGTTTTCAATGAAATAATTGTGGAATATTAATTTACAGGCTTAAGTAAAACGAAAACAAAATTCAACTAAAGTAACAATAATTAATACGATGTTCTGTCTTCCACGTGACTCAAGGGAACATTTAATAAAAGAGGCTAATACCTCAATTATGACTGTCTTCCAGTTCATAGAAGACATCTCAAAACTACAACATGAGCATGACTAAAACAAAAGGCAGATTTGCCCAAAACAAAATATAAAAACCTCTCAGCTGTGCAAAAGTTCAAACAAAAATGACAGGACAGTGAAGAGGCCGCGAGGCCTAATGTCTTAACTACCTGACCTGACCTAGACCGAGATGGTGATGAGATTAGCGTCCAATCGGTCAGACGGTAACCGTAGCCTGGAGAATGCGGGTTACGGACCCGTAACCCTAGCCCCGGCCTTTTATAAAAGATTGCAAAGACACTCGGTCTATTTTTATGAGTGTCTTTGCTGTCTTTAAAAAAAGAAGAAAAAAAAGAGTCCGGGGCTATAAGGGTTACGGGTCCGTAACCTCCCGCATTCTCCAGGCTACGGTCACGGGACGCAAAAACTGATCGCAATTGTCTGAAAAAAACCAACCCTACTAACATTGACTATCATGTTCCTAACCCTATCCTTATTTTAGCGAAACCTTGATGCGTTAATTAAATAAGTAAAATATACGAAATAAGAAAATGGAATTTGTGGACGACAAATTTGACGAGGAAGAGTTACTATCCCTGAACATGGTTTGATTCGAGTGTTGCAACCACCCCGTAAATTAGGGAGAAAGGTGGCAGAGTGGTTAAGACGTTCGCCTGCCAAATGTAATGCGTGACTGTAGTGTGAGTGACACCCGGTGTTGCATAAAATACCTCACCCGTGAAATAAATTAAATACCCTTTCCTCATTAGAATTGTTTGCTGTTTGGGAAAGATTCGCCCCTGAATATATTCAGAGGCGTCTTGTGGCATGCAGGAAGAACAGAAGATTCATCACTAAATATTGAGAAGTCAGTGATGTTTTTCTAATATTTATTATTATTTAATTTTGTCTGGGTGTTTCCTTATATCATCCGCCATTTTGAAAAGTACAAAACTAAGTAGCATGGCTTTGTACATCGATTTCTCGGCAAAGATGTAGATTTACACCCTCCCGCTCTATTTCTTGGTTCTTTCCGTGTAGACTGAGCACTTAAAATCTCAATATTTTAAATAATAGTCGATTTATTTCTCGAATGAAATAGTGACGGTTATAGTGCGCATGCTCAGGGGTATTTATTTCACGGGAGTACATATTTCTCATGACACCGGGTTCGAATCCCGGCCTCGCCCTTTCTTTCTAGTTTGACAGGAAAATCGAACTGAACCAGTGAACGTCGAGTCTTTCCGGGATGGGGACTTAAAGCTTGTCTGACCCGTGCGCTTTAGGCACGTAAAAATCCCACTGTAGTTGAAAGTCGGTAGGAGCAGGGAGAAATCACGCTGCCTGGAATGGCCAAATAGGGCATTTGCCACGTGAAGGGCGACCTTGAATTTCACTGAGTTGAATTAGAAAGGTCAGCGTAACTCGGGCAGAACGAGTGCGGGCAAATTAGTAGTCTGGTATAGAGAACGAACACTCGTGGCAAATGCCTATATGATAGCTAGGTTTTCCAAATGTGCCCCCCCCCCCTCCTTACCCTGGTGCCCCCCCCCCCCTTTTTTTTTAAACGGCGCTGCACTTGCGGCGACGCGCTCTCCGGGGGAGAGAGCAGCCCGAATTTCACAGATAAGTCTCTGTGACTAGAATATACTAAAATACCGTAGCCACTGTGTTTATAAAACAGAGGGCTTTGATATATATATATATATATATATAGGTCTACAACAGCCGTTATCCTACCTACGTGTTGAACATTTGCTTTTCTTGTTTTTGGTGGTTGGTTGGTTGGTTGCAGAAAGATTAACGTCCTCATAGCCGTAGCTCTAAGGGACAAGTAATTCTGGTGCTGTAGACTTCGATGTAGCGGGTACACCTGGAAATTGGTTCATCAACGTTGTTCTTGGGAAAGGGTCGGGCGGGAGGGAGGCGCTGGAGTAAGGTCAGTTGGGAGTCTTGTCGTAGACTGGTCTTTGCTTAAATATGATGACAGCAAGCAACATTTTCTTCAATATGTTTGTTTTTTGGTGGGGATAATAGTGATTGATTGGTTTGATTGATAGATTGTTTTATTGACTGATTTATTGATTGCAGAACAATTTATTAATCAAGATGGACCCCGAAATCGAAAACGCCAGATGGTCATCAAAGCCCCAGCAACCCTTTAAACAGCAGTCGACACTGAGACTGACCCTTCAGGACTTCAGGAGGAACCCTCG
>CM065700.1:9445535-9498009 GCA_017654935.2 Phymorhynchus buccinoides | reverse complement strand
CCAGAAAAATCAACACTCGCTTTTTATTAAAGATGATTTTGACTTGTCTTGACTTGACATACATTGTTCCAGATACTTGTAGTAATCTACCAGATAGAAAGGGTAGAGGATACAAGTATCTGGCGAACAATCATAGACAATAAGTTTACTTTTGTTCTCATGTTGATCATCGTTTCCAAGATAGTGACCAGACAAGGATGTACTGCCTGAGAAAACTAGATCTTTCAAGTTAGCACAGATCTTCTCTCAAAGCTTTTTTATCGTTGTTTTCTTTAATCCTTCATTATAACATTTACGTTATCGTTTGTGCTACAGTGCTTGAATGTTAAACCCAAGGGTCTGTTCTGCAATAAGATGTGATGTTTTTGGATAGCAAGATCGTGGGTAGAAAACAAGACAGTTTGCTCAAACACTTCTCTCTCTCTCTCTCTCCTCCTTCTACTCGCTCTCTCTCTCTTCTCTCTCTCAAGCGGCAGATTGGAAGAATGGCGTTGCCCCTAAAATCTATAGCCTTGTTCAAAAATAAAGTTTTAAGTTTTCAAAGCTCTCTCCCTCTCTTCTCTCTCTCTTGGCATTCATTTTGGAAAAAGCACGATTTTGAGGTTATTTTTGAATTTGATAACAAGCAGGTTGTTGCCAGCTTGGAGGGAGGGGTCATGGGAGGGGGGGGCGTTGCCACTCTTTGTAGCAACTAATTAAATAGCATGATACACCACTCTTTCTCTCCCCTTTATGTATCTCCTCTCACTCTCTCTCACTCACCTCAAAACCCACACCATCCCTCTCTCTCTCTCTCTCTCTCTCACTCAGTTATTGCATGATGCGCCTGCACAAACACACACTCTCTCCCTCTCTATCTCTCTCTCTCACACACACACCTACACAAACCAACACACTCTCTACTCTCTTTCTCCTCTCTCCTCACACACACACAACACACACATACACTATCTCTCTCTCTATACTCAGTTATGCACACCATGACGACACACGCCCACACGCAACACGACACACACACAAACATGATGCCACACAAACACACACACATACTCTCTTTCTCTCTCTCTCTCCTCTCTCTCAACACACACATCACACACACTACATCTCTCTCTCCTCTCACTCACGTACACACACACAATCTTTCTCTTTCTCTCTCTCCACACACACTCTCTCTCTCTCTCTCTTTCACACACACACACACCTCTCTCTCCTCTCTCTACTCTCTCTTCTTTCACACACACTAACAGATAGATCTCTAAGCACAAATCTCGCGAGAAGCCCTAGGCCCTTAAAGCAGCAAGGAAATCCAGCCTAAATACAAACAGGACCACTGTCAAAAACAGACTAAGCCAAGACACACACAAAACCTGGGGCATTAATATAAAAGCTTAAAAAACCCAAAGAGGCTTAAACATAGAGCAGTCATTGGAACTGCCCACCAGATGGCGGCCAAAATTCAGCGAAGCCGAAAAGGTCTCCGCTGCAGCAGCACACACACACACACAGCGACACACAGACAGAGCGGAGAGAGTGCAGAGAGAGAGAGAGAGATGAGAGGAGAGAGAGAGGAGAGGAGAGAGAGAGAGAGATGAGAGAGAGAGATAGAGAGAGATGAGAGAGAGAAACAGAGCCGAGTAGAGACGTGTGTGTGCGCTGAGAGAGAGGAGAGAGAGAGAGAGAGAAGATGAGAGCAGAAGAGACGAAGAGTCGAGAGAGAGAGAGACAGAGAGCATACACATAGACAGAGAGAGAGACACACACACAGAGATGAAGAAGGAACCAGACACACAGAGAGAGAAAACACAGAGACAGAGAGAGAAGATGGACACAGAGAGAGAGAAGAGAGAGAGAGACGAGGCACAGGGAGACAGAGAAGAGGCACACAGAGAGCAGAGGACAGAGACAGGACAGAGAGAGACCACAGTGATGAAGACACAGACAGACGAGAAGGACACACACACAGAAAGAACACAGAGAGAGACAGCGAGAGAGTAACAGACCGAAGGGACAGAAGAGACAGCGGAGAGAGAGAGAGACAGACGAGAGACAAACCAGAGAGATGAGCACAAGAGAGAGGGAGCAAGAGAGATGAGACGAGGAGAGAGAGACGGAGAGAGAGAGAGAGGGAGAGAGAACAGAGAGAGAGAGACACAGTGAGAGAGCAGACAGAGACTGAAAGAGAGAGAGAGGAAGACAGACTAGCAGACAGGAAGAGAGAGACTAGAGACAGAGAGAGAGAGAGCAGAGAGAGAGAGAGAGAGGAGAGAAGAGTGAGACCGAGAGAGAGAGAGAGAGAGACGAGAGCAGTGATGAGGGGAAGAGAGACGAGAGAGAGACGACAGTGAGAGAGAGAGACTGATAAGAGAGATGAGAGAGAGAGAGGCGATCGATGGAGGAGAGATCGAGAGAGACGACTGAGAGAGAGAGACTCAAAGAGAGAGAGACAGAGAGACAGAGGACGAAGAGAGAAGAGAGAGAGAGAGAGAGACAGAGATAGAGGAGAGAGAAGAGACAGAGAAACACAGTTGACACTGGTTTAATGTGCATAGCCATAGACCCAATAATCACATAGTGAACATAACCATAACACAGTTACAAATAAACAAATAATTAAATGAATAAATGAGTAAATTAAAAACTAAATCACTAAATGAATAGCTAAATAACTAAATACATACATAACAACAAAATCGAGTACACATAGCAAAATAAATGCGCCTCAATACTATATTTAAACACATCACATATAAAACAAACTTCTTAGTTGCATAAACACATGTATTATACACAGTGGTTCGTAAACAGATCTGTGTGTCAAAAATATTCCAGGACCATTTTACTAAATTTCAAGGACTCAATCTGGCATACCGGTCAATGTCGGTTTCGTTCCAGCCTTCTTGAGCTCCAACTTGTTGCTAGTGGCTTCTGACAATGGATTTTTAAAGCACTCTCGCCCATGCTGGCGATGTCAAAGTTTCTTTTTGAACACTGTGCAGCTAGCTTTCAGTTTTCAACTATCTGTTGACTGAGCTAACCAGCCCTGGAATATTCTTCTTTTTCTTTGGCAGCCAAATATCATCGAATATGCCGTCTCCATTTTGCCAGGAAAAAGGAAGCTTACGGTAAAGGGAAGTAACTTCAGCGGCAGAAAACTCGCGCCAAATGTCGTCTGCTATGATCGCGATATCTGTATGACCTTAAAATCTTTTATCTTTTTGTTATTTTGAATTTAGTTTTAACCTTCAATTATTTTTTTGTGGAGGAGATATTTTGACTTTGATGGATTGAGATTATGGACGTGGTCAGACGATTTTGAACATTCCAGGAGTTTTCCCGGAGTCTGTTGGGGCCTTTGCTGTTTTTTCAAGCACTTTTCAAGCCTTGGAAAAGGCCATGTCAATTTTCCAGTACTTTTCAAGGTTTCAAGGACCCTGTAGGACCCTGTAGGACCCCTGTATACAATGACTCACATATACGTTTCTGCAATAAATTTCAAGACACAGTATAAATACCTCCCCTAGAGCAAGACTCCCAAACATCTGGCACAAAAAGCAAATCGAAGATTGCAGTAAAATTAACACGCGGGCAACACACTGCCTTCGAGTTCTGAATACAAAAATAAGTTAGAGAATAAATAACTCAGGACAAAAATCGTATGAAGGTATGCATAATTACACAGGTAAATACATACATGATAACATTATTGTTTGCAGTTGTTGACAAATGTTTCGGTAAAGGTCAAGATGTGCCACCCCCCCCTACAGATTTCCTCGGTTAATTCCATGTTTGCCTTTCTTACCAAACATGAAGCTGTATTTTATGAACATCTTCAGCTAATTATCCTTGTTCAATAATTAATTGCAGTCATGATAAAGGCCATTATCTAATAGGGGGGAAAAGGCAGGAGAATGGAGCAGTTAAGGCAGAAAGACAGAGTAGATGACACAAAGATCAAGAAAAAAGGCAAAGTCAAAGAGAGAGAGAGAGAGGACAGATTAGAGGAAGTTACAAGCACAGAACTTCCAGAAGGGTGGGCAACTATTTTGTATGGAAGACACACCCACCCCGAGGTGTGTGTGTGTGTGTGTGTGTGTGTGGCGTTACGCGTGTGTGTGTGGTGTGTGTGTGTGTGTGTGGTGTGTGTGTGTGTGTTGATGTGTGTGTGTGTGAATGATTGTGTGTATGGTGTGTGTGTGTGTGTGGTGTGTGTGTGTTGTGAGTGTGTTTTGTGTGTGTTTTTTTTTGTAGTGTGATGGGTGTGTGTTGTGATGTTCTGGTTTCATCTGTTTTCTCCATTTTCTACTTTGCTTACCTCATACGCGTCCTCCCCTTTGACATCCAGGTACTATCTTGCTCTGGTAGTAGTGTCGGGCTTGACAAGCACGTACAGCACAAATATGTCGCTGACCACCGTCGCCTGTCAAAACCAAATCAAAATTCAAAATACAGTGGAACATCCCTTATAAGACATTACCCCCAAAACCCCCCCCCCCCAATATAAGACTTCCCTCCCACTTAAGACCTACTTCTCCTGAGACATGTCCTTCACTTCTTCTTCTGTGGTGGAATGTAACCAACTTCTAAATTATACAGAAGTAAATGCGACACACTTTATGGGGTGACCATAGAAAAAGAAGTCAGAAGAGATAAAAATTAAAAAAAAGCTTCTGTGTAAGTATTAAAATTACCTCCCTTATCACAACTGCCCTCCCCTTAAGACCCTATAATATTGGGGATGATTTTTCAAGGGGTCTTGAATCATGAAAGGAAGTGATTCTACTGCACTTATATGGTCCTGTTTACAGGATGGTTTTTTTAAGCAAACGATATAGAACGTTAAGACAATAAAATGACAAAGACATTCTGTACCTGTAAAACCTATATAATAAGCAAAAAAGACTTAAATGTTATACAGCAATAATGATAAACACCACATGCACACACATACATGCAAACACTGCACATAGCACACACACGCACCGTTAAATAATAATTAATAGTTGTACATTTTATATAGCGCTTTACCTCAGATGAGCCCAAAGCTCTTTACAATCAATTATTCATCAACATAGACAACAAAAACAGCATTCAAGAGTGACACCAACCAGCAACAGCGCATATACAAAGCAACTCTCTCTCTCTCTCACAACACACAAACCACACACACACACACACACACACGCACTCACACACACACACACATATTTATCGACGCCAACTCGTTCATACCCCATTCGGCAAGCCACAGCAACCGAGCCGCATGGACTGACCACATACACCAACACACATACACAAACACCCTCACACAAAAAAGTATGCACGCAGACAGACACACAGACACGCACACAAACACACACATGCGTACACACACAACCCACAAAACCAAAACACACCGTTATGTGGTAGGGGCCAACAGTACCATGAGAGCAGTACCATATTTGATGTACGACAGCATTGCAATATCATGGTACAGCTTAGTCTTTCGTTGATGACTACGACTCTCTACCTCGAGGGGGGGAATCTGCACTGGCTCTAGTGCTGCAGCCAAAGGGATTGGTTGGCCTTTGGGGAACCTTCCCCCCAAAGCCATCAGTCCTCAGCCCCCTTTGGGCCGAGAGAGTGGGTATGCACCCTGGGCAAGGCTTCTCCACTATCAGGCATCAGAATAGTCTGGAGTCCAATCCTCTGAAAACCACCTGTAAAAGGGGTCATCAAGGCCATAGATCGAGGAGGACAACACTGATATGCATGGGTGCTCCTGGGAATTTTCAAAAGTCCTGCAAGGGGGCGGCCCCGGCGGAGTGCAGGAGCAGCGCACACACACACATTTACTGCTATTTTTTTTACCCCTCTAGACTAGTACAAGTGCTACATTCCTTTGAATATTGCAAATGCTTATATAGGCCGTGTGTGTGTGTGTAAGAAAATCGTTGCTTCTCAAATTATCATAATCCGGCGGCGCTGCCTCTAGACAATTTAAAAATCCTGCAATTCAGGACATCCTGAAAGAAGGAGCATCCATCGAAATGGGTTTCCAACCTCACCAAAAAGGCTTTATGCAGAGATAAAACACTCTAGAATGCTTTTAAAACAGAAAAGACAACACTGAATAAAAAGGCAAAAAACCTCTGACAGTCGAAGCCAATCCTCTGTCAGAAATTCTTAATCCTCTGAAATGAGCGGATCCTCTGACAATTCTGATGCCTGCACTATAAACAAATGTTAGCCCAGGCAGCCTGCCAGAATAGCAGCTGTCCCTTGATCTGCTATCTGGCTATCAAGTATCATAGTCGGAAATGACAGTGCGTAGTACAGAACAACTAGTCCCTTCAACGATGTGGAGCAAGGGTTCTTGTTGTTGTTGTTGTTGTACCCTGGCTAAAAGACTCCAGGGATCATCCGTATACAGCCAAAGCACTTGAACAAGCGCATCAGCTAGGGATGAGAACATGTATTATGTGTGTGACCGTTTTTTTATTACCCCGCCACATGGTCAGCCACACTCCTGACTTTGGGGGAACCGCGCAACAGGGTAAAAAGCATCGGAAGATATCGTCGAAGCACAGTAAACACACAGTCAAGAGAGGTAAACGCGCATATGCGCACATATACACGCACACACACACACAAAGAGATGCGCGAGCACACGCACACCACACACACACGCAAAACATAAAGATTGTTTAATCCTTTGACCCCTTTTGGGGCATGGAGGACTTGAAGCAAATCAAACAAATACAAATGCAACAACTGAAAACGGTTACAAAAGATAACTCTCAAATAATTAACACACTGAATACACAACTTTACTAAACCTGAGAAATTTCGCTAAATTTAATCACACACACGAACACCACACACACACACCACATCTACACACACCATAAGCGCTAGGCCACTGGCAATGCTTAAAATTGAAAGGAACAAGGCTGCTTCCCTACCCCCCCCCCCCCCCCCCCTCCGTTTCTGTATATATATTTGACAAATCTATTTACCTCCAATACCCCCCCCCCCTCCTGCTCTGCACCCCTTTCCTTCTTCTGCGTTCCCAGGCCATATGGACATAATGGATAAGGTACGTATGTGTCCAGTTTTCAGTTTTCACTGGTCTCCCCGCTGCGTACAGCTGACACATTCCGATTTCGGAGGAGGAGCTCAAAGGAGAAAAATTATTTGGAAGATTTGGGTTTGGGTTTTTTGAAAAAAAAGGCAGGAGAATGGGCTGGCCAATAAGTCTGAAAGATAATAGTTGATAGAAAGCAAAGGGGGAAAAGGCATACAGCCGACACATTCCGATTTGGGAGGAGCTCAAAGGAGAAAAATTATTTGGAATATTTTTGTTGTTGAAAAAAAGGCAGAAAAATAATGAGCCAATAAGTCAGAAAGATAGTAGATGATAAAAAGCAAAGGGAAAAGGCAGAGTCAAAGAGAGTGGCAGATTAGAGGAAGTTACAAGCACAGAACTTCCAGAAGGTGGGAGAGAACTATTTTTTTACAAAAGACCCCCATGGGGAGCAGACAGACATCTGGGCCCGGCCACTTAGCAATGTTTAGGATGGGAAGCAACAAGGCTGCCTTTTTCCCTTCCCTGTTATAATAACTAAACAAAATTGGGGCAGGGTGGATGCCTCATGCCTCCATAAGGGGAGCTGGACGACCCCTACTTCCTCCACGAGTCTCTCCCCATGGGGATACCGGGGGGTGGGGGGTCTTTCGTAAAAACAGTTCTCCCACCTTCTGGAAGTTCTGTGCTTGTAACTTCCTCTAATCTGCCACTCTCTTTGACTCTGCCTTTTCCCTTTGCTTTTTATCATCTACTATCTTTCTGACTTATTGGCTCATTATTTTTCTGCCTTTTTTTCAACAACAAAAAATTCCAAATAATTTTTCTCCTTTGAGCTCCTCCCAAATCGGAATGTGTCGGCTGTACGCAGCGGGGAGACCATTGAAAGCTGAAAAACGGACACATGCGTACCTTACCCATTATGGCCGTATGGCATGGGAATGCAGAAGAAGAAAAAGAAGAAGAAGAAATTAAACAACATTGGTTCTCCCAATCCCCCCCTTCCAGTTCCACCCTAGCACATCTTTCCAATACACATACACAGACTTACAATAAACAGCAGGGCGATGTTTAGGATGGAAGAAACAAGGTGGCATTTTCCCTCCCTGTTCTTTTATGAAAACAAAATTAGTTCTCCCAATCCCACCCCCACCCTTCCACAGACCTGCTTACCCTGAAATTGGGCTTCAGGTATTCAAAATCCAAAATAAGTGTATGTATTTTTCACAAAACAGGAGTACTCCAACAGGAAAGTTTCCACAAAGGAGTGTAAACATGCATAATTTTTTTTATAAAATTGTTGAAATACTGTGTCAAAAGTATCATCCATTTACATTTACAACACACACACACACACACAGAGCGCACCCAATTTCCTGAATCAGGCAAATATACAGTTCTAAATAGTAGTAGTAGTAGTAGTAGTAGTAGTAGTAGTAGTAGTAGTAGTAGTAGTAGTAACAGTAGCAGTAGTAGTAGTAGTAGTAGTAGCAGCAGTAGCAGCAGTAGTAGTAGTAGTAGTAGTAGTAGTAGTAGTAGTAGTAGTAGTAGTAGTAGTAGTAGTAGTAGTAGTAGTAGCAGCAGCAGCAGCAGCAGCAGCAGCAGCAGTAGTGTAGTAGTAGTAGTAGTAGTAGTAGTAGTAGTAGTAGTAGTAGTAGTAGTAGTAGTAGTAGTAGTAGCAGCAGCAGCAGCAGCAGCAGCAGCAGCAGCAGCAGCAGCAGCAGCAGCAGCAGTAGCAGTAGCAGTAGTAGTAGTAGTAGTAGTAGTAGTAGGGACAGCCTCATAAGCCTTGGCCTTGCGACCTATATAACGTCCCCTCTTTGGCAATGACGTTGCATAATTATTTTGGGTCTGAGCAAGTTTTTGAAGGACAATCAGTCAAAATCATTAAAAAGACTGAAATTTCTGACTGGAATCCAGAAGATTTTTAAAGGTGTTAATATTAGTTGCAAACTTGATGTTAGTACTTAGTTCATTCCAATGAACAGAAACTCTATTATATAGTTTCTAATTGATTTTTTGTTCAAGAGTTCACCATATTTTTGTCCCATGTACCATATTTATCATATTTTTGTCAAATATGTGTACAAAATATGGTGAAATCTTATGGGTAAACAGGTCTGCTTCCACCCTGGCACCAGTCTTTCCAATAGTTGAGTCTAAACAGAGCCGTTCGCCAGGTCGGGCGAATACGGAATAGGGTCAGAATTGATTGGCCAGAAAAGGGATAGGGTTAGGAATGGGGTAAGGGTTAGGGTTTTGCAACTTCCTCTAATCTGTCACTCTCTTTGACTCTGCCTTTTCCCTTTGCTTACTGTCATCTACTATCTGTCTGCCTTACCGATCCATTCTCCTGCCTTCTTTCAAAAAGATTTCCTCCAGCCAAAGTCGGACTTGCTGGGCCTAACTATTTCTTAGTTAGGTGCATAACAGCAGCATGATGCATCTGCGCTCATAATTGATAGGAAACTGAGCTATCGAAGAAGAAGAAGAAGTGAAAACAACCAAAATGAATGAGGGAAACAGTCTGCAAGTGAGAACAAAAGCAAGAGTTCTTTGTTTGTCCGACTTCGTTGTGCTTTATATACGTACAGAACTTAGGGTATTATAATTATTATTAGGTACTTTATAGTCACAGAGGCGTCTCTGTGAAATTCGGGTTGCTCCCACCTGGAGAGCGTGTCGCAGCCAGAGGCGCGCCACCCAATTTTTATTATTTTATTTTTTTTGCATGCGATTTTTGTCACTGATAAGGGGGGGGGGGGGTAAATTTTGACCAAATGACAACTTTTTCGTTGCCACTGGGTTTAACGTATGCTAAGTGCATGGGCACACGGGACCTCGGTTTATCGTCTCATCCGAAAGACTCCACGTTCAGACCGTTAAGGCCTAGTGCAGAATGAGAGGAAAAAATCCCCTGTACCCAGGTTCGAACTCGGGTTTAGTTGACACGAAGCGAACGCGATACCACTGTGCCACTCTACACGTCGGGATAGGGATATGGATAGAGTAAGGGAATGGGCTAGGATAATTAGGAATATATCTCATAAACAAGAGCAAGACGAACAGCAAACTTTGATTGTGCGAAAACTATTAAAAATTAGACCTTCGTCAGGCCCCGTTAAAAACAAAAAGATGGCTTCTGTGGGTCTGGATTCTGATCTCTGGTGAATTGCCTGTTTTAGACGCATGTCTTTCCAATGCACATACACGATTGTGCGAAGAAAACTATTCAAAATTACACCTTCGTCAGGCCCCGTTAAACGTAATAAGATGGCTTTCGTGGCTCTATCTGATCTCTGGCGAACTGCCTGTTTCAGACACACGTCTTTCCAATACACATTACAGTGGAAGCTCCCTTACAGACCTGTTTACCCTTATAATGAAAAACCCGGAATTTGCCACAAAAAAAACCCGGAATTTGAGAACAAAAACCGGAATTCACATGATCTGTACATGACTCGCGATAAAGCGGTTTCTTCTTCTTCTCCTTTCCGCGAACATCGGCGTCGATTTTCAATATTGTGATGATTTCTTGGCTCAATTTTGCCAGAAAAGTTTTATTAGTAAATTCAGTCACTAATTCTTAGTCAATTTTAGTATAAAACAAGCTGGAAAAAGCAAAATACCTGGAAATGTCCACGATGGGACAGAGAAAAATCACTCAGCCGCGGATCGGCGGATGCCAAGTTGCAACTCGGCGCCATCGCGATCAATTTTGACTTCATTTTCCATTGAAAACTTCAAAATTCTCACATCATCGTATTTTCCAGTGATAATATAATCTAAATTGACTCATTTCAAGCCCTAATTACAATCTCTACCATTAAAAAACTGCCTGGAAAGCTCTTCGAATCGACAGTAAAAGTCTGGCCGCCATTTGCTCAGTCCCGAAATAGATCGACCAAAATAAAAACATTATTTCACCCCTTTAACCAATGAAAATGCAGCATTTAATGCATGTGACGTCAAGCACAACCCCTTTTCTGATGATGTAGCATGTTAGGTACACGTTTCGGTCAACCCTTGCGTCTTTTCCTACGAACGGAAACAAATAATAGACGTTTTTTCGAAATCCCGGAATTTTCAGCGTTCAACCGGAATTTACTATTTTATCCGGAATTTTAGCAAATTTCCGGAATAAGTCCGGAATAAGGTCTGCCCTTATAAGACCTTCAAATTCATCCCAAATCAGGTCTTATAAGGGAGGGGTCTTACAAAGGAGGTAATTTTAATACTTACAAAGAAGTGCAATGTCTCAGAGAAGTAGGCCTTATATGGGAGGGAGTCTTATAATGGGATGTCTTGTAGGGAGGTTCCAATGCGCATGCACGCAGACTTACGATGGAGAGCAGGGCCAGGCCACTGGCGATGTTCAAGAGCAAAGGAACGACGTTGAACTTCCCCCCTTGCCCCTGCACGGAGACGATGAACCGAATGCCGTAGGCCTTGTACAGAGTGCGCACGCTGGTACCGTTCGCCCACTTGTAGTGATCTGCGTATCTGTACACAATACCATGAATATCGTTGTTATACTGACATTGATGATGATGATGATGATGATGATGATGATGATGATGATGATGATGATGATGATGAACCGAATGCCGTAGGCCTTGTACAGAGTGCGCACACTGGTACCATTCGCCCACTTGTAGTGATCTGCGTATCTGTACACAATACCATGACTATTGTTGTTATACTGACATTGATGATGATGATGATGATGATAAAAATGAACCGAATGCCGTAGGCCTAATGTACTGAGTGCGCACACTGGTACCGTCCGCCCACTTGTAGTGGTCTGCATATCTGTACCCAAAAAAATCATTGCATCATAGGTAAAGCCTAATGAGAAACTTAGGACAATGATTTGACCGCCAGGGGGCAACATGAGTCCCTCCCTCTCTCTCTCTCTCTCTCTCTCTCTCACTACGCCCAACTAAGAATATCATGCGCTAAGCCCCTACTGGTTTGATTGCCCCCTGGCGGTCAAATCATCATCGTAAGTTGACCATTGCTTATATGTTTGTTTCTTTCAGTTTTGCAGAAATTTTGGAGAAAGAAAAAACTACCACACTGCCTCACTCGCACTAACTTGACTAAGATTTAGGGACTTTTACAAAATTACGTTAGTGATAATTCTGGATCGTAACTTTTGTAAAAAGCGTTTCCCAGAATGGGTTCTCACGTGCCTTGCTACCTGTTAGGACTCAATCTGAGAAAATGGTCTAGGTAGGTAGGTAGGTAGGTAGGGACAGGCTTCAGCCTTCAAGCCTCGAGGCTTATAAAACGTCCCATCCATTTGAAATTCATTTTGACAGGTTTGCTTATTGCATGCAGTAAAAAACATGATTTAACCCTTTCACCGCCAGCCATGTTTCAGCACAAAATGTCCATTAAACTTACCTGGGTAGAGAAAAAAATCTGTCAGTAATATTAGGGAATCCTCTGTAACATATTTAAAGTAAGGCCTTAGATAATCCTTAGCTCCCAAACTTAAGAGAACAGGGTCTTTGGATAACAGACCCTGATTTGATGCTTTTAGTGACATGGGTTTTAAATCATTGTGGTGCTAAAATGCGACGTTGGCGGTGAAAGGGTTCAAATCAATCGTCAAAATCAAAACAAAATTCACAACAAATTTTGTTACTGTCCAGGAGATTTTTGGTCTTGAGGTATATCTTTCCTCAATTGTCCAAACCCAAAACCATCATTCCAGGGCTATGACATCAAAAGTTATTATGACATCATCAGTGACATCACACATCTGTGTAGTGTAGAGTGGCACAGTGGTAGCGTGTTCGCTTCGTGTCAAGTAAACCCGAGTTTGAACCTGGGTACAGGGGATTTTTTCCTCTCATTCTGCACTAGGCCTTAAGGGTCTGAACGTGGAGTCTTTCGGATGAGACGAATAAACCGAGGTCCCATGTGCCCATGCACTTAGCATACGCTAAACCCAGTGGCAACGAAAAAGTTGTCATTTGGTAACTTGATCAGTGACAAAAATCGCATGCAAATTTTTTTTTTTTAAATTGGGTGGCGCGCCTCTGGCTGCAACGCGCTCTCCAGGTGGGAGCAACCCGAATTTCACAGAGACGCCTCTGTGACTATAAAATACCTAATACCTAATACCATGTGGTAGTAAGACACGTGGACCAGACAGAGAAGGGGTAACTTAATGATGATGAAAATGACGATGATAGCGGTGATGACGATAATGTTGTCAATGCAGACACTGATGATAAAAAAAATTAAGAAGACGATGATGATGAAGAAAACGATTTCGATGCCAATGAAAATGAAGATGATGATGACGACGATGATGAAAACGATTTCGATGCCGATGAAAATGAAGATGATGACGATGACAAAGGCGATGACAACTGACCTGAAGTTGAAGCCTCGTGAGATCTTGAAGTCCCCGCGGTCCAGGCGACGGAAGCTGTACTCAGGCAGGCATTTCTCCTCGCTTTGGTCCAGGTTACAATCCCACATAACGGTGATCTGGATCACCCCTCCCTGGGCCACAACAATAATACAATACAGTACAATACGATGCAATACAATATAATAAAATACATTGCATTACAATTGCAATGCAATGCAAAACATTACAATGCAATACAATACAATATAATGCAATACAATACAATGCAATACATTACAATACAGTACAACGTAATGCAATACAATACATTACAATGCAATGTCACTGCAATGCAATACATTACAATTCAATCAATACATGCAATGCAATACAATGCAAAACACTACAATGCAATACGATATAATGCAATACAATACAAAACAATGCAATGCCACTGCAATGCAATGCAATACATTCCAATGCATTGCAATTCAATCAATGCATGCAATGCAATACAAAACAATACACGACAATACAAGGCAATGCAGTACAATGCAATACAATGCAATGCAATGCAATATAATATAAAATTGCCCAAGTCAAAATTGAAGGGCCACAACAATACAATACAATACAATAACAGGTACAGTGGAAACTCCCTTATACAGGCATCAGAATAGTCTGAAGTCCAACCCTCTGAAAACCGTGGTACAAGGGCCATCAAGGCCCCAGACTATAGAGGGGCAACACTGAAATTAATTCCTAAAACCATCAAAAAGGCTTAAAGTACGGTGAAAATCGCTCAAGTCAAAATTGTAGGGGGCTGACATTTTTTTAGATTTTCAAAATAAGCCAATATTCTGAGTTAAAAAAGACAGTTTTAGCATAAAGGTTATAAAACTGGGACCAGAAAATGACTGTGAGTTACCCAGCACTGTGGAACCTCCCTTATAAGACCTTCAAAAAAACATCCAAAATGAGGTCTTATAAGGGAGGGGTCTTATAAGAGAGGTAATTTTAATACTTACAAAGAAGGGCAACGTCTCAGAGAATATGATAGGGAGTCTTATAATGGGAGGTCTTATAAGGGAGGTAAAAATGCACTGTACGGTGAAAATCGCTCAAGTCAAAATTGTAGGGGCTGACATTTTATATTATTTTAGATAAGCCAATATTTTGAGTTATAAAAAGACACTTTTAGCATAAGGCCGGGTTCACATTAGACGCGCAAGTTCCGTACGTAAATCCTTAAATAAGTGGAAGAAAGAAGGATAAAAGTTTACGCATATAGGGTAAATTCGGACACGTGCGCAAATCTTTTCCCTTCTTTGTTTCACTTATTTATGGATTGCGCACAGGTTTCCGCATGGAATATCCGCTTATGTGTGTACACGGCCTAAAGCCAAAAGGTCATAAAACTGTGACCAGAAAATTACTGCGAGTTACCCAGTATTTTTGAGTGACCCGTTTTTTGAGTTAGCAGGAATCCACTGTACATTTTATATGTATAATGTTTATAATACCAGGCATGGTAGTGGGGGCAAAGTGAGTTTCGCGGAAGATTCTGCATTTCATTTGAAAGATGTCGACTCAAACTAAAATGATGAAATTGGGCGTCAAAATGAAGAAGAAGAAGAAGAAGAAAGAAGAAAAAGAAGCACTAGGATCACAAATCTGGAAACGTGTGGCGTGAGCTAGGCCGCGCACGACTGCTAACTTCGGCGGGAAGTTGCTTGTTCAGTCATTCACATCCGGTTCCGTGAAGCGATTGCATAGGTTTTAACGCACGTAATGTTTAGGCACACGAGCGAATTTTTACCCCAGCTTTTTTTTTTCTTTTTTTTTTCGTCAAATATTCACTTTCGCAGGTTTTCCGCGATTCGCGGAGGTCTACCATGCCTGAATACACAATGCATTTAAAAAAAAAATGTTTACAATATTACATTTTGTTGAAGTGCATGCACACGGTGACACACACACACACACACACACACACACGCACACACGTTTGCTATTGTTCAAGTCACAATCCCATATGTGACCTAGCACCACGAAAGGGACATTAAGTGTCAAACTGACCATTCTAAGAAAATTATACATTTGAAAACTTCAGACAATTCTCTTTCTGATGATACAAGAACCATTCTTGTGTCTTCTTTCCGTTCCTGAGTTATGAGCATTTAAAGTTAGTAGGGTAAGTGTCGGCCATTTTGAGAAAACACACTGTTTAAAGTCTAGCCTTACTAAAGAAAATCCATTGACCTACTCGTTTTAAAACACTTATAAGACCATTTAGAGACCATATTAAAGATTATCCATTATAAATATGACAGATAAGATGTTAGAGAACACAAAAACTACCCATAACTCAAAATTAACCCAAAAAATTACATATTTGACTTTCTAAGCCTGTTATGAGAAACTAGTCCAGCGACTTAATGTCCCTTTCATGGCGCTGGGTCACATATGATTGTGATCTGGATCAATAATAATAATAATAATAATAATAATAGTGAAGCATATATGTAGAGTATACTCCTCCACCCAATGTCTAGCTTCTCTATTGCGCTTCACAAAAATGTAGAAAACAAGAAGTTCAACACAAAAATGTGAAAGACAAGAGGTTTGACAAAGACATATACCGTATTTTTCGGACTATAAGGTGATATTTGTTCCCCCAGATTCAGACCCCTGCGCCTTATAATGTGACTACTAAAATAGTAAAAAAAAATATAGAACAAAATCTGAAATTTGGGTAAAATTTGGGGGGCGCACCTTATACAAAGGTGCGTCTTATAGTAAAAAAAATACGGTAATCGCTTACAAATGTGCAAATATGCATATACACATGTATGCACGCACACAAAGTTCAAATATTTATAGTAATACCAGCCTGTACACATGTGTGGCTTTGTTTCACAGGAATAATATCTCTCAGAGCTTTTTGTTTTTCCTAATTAATTTTCTGCGGAAGTTAGTATAAATTTCAAGCTTCCCATTAAACTGACCAATAAAATAAGAACTAAACAAATTTTGCACACAAAAAACAATACCAAACTGACCAATAAAATAAGAACTAAACAAACTTTTCCAAAAAACCCAATACCAACCTGACCAATAAAATAATAACTAAACAAATTTTGCATAAAATAAGAACTAAACAAACATTAAATTAATGGAGAAGAAAAAATATCAATATTATGCAGCTCTATAAAAACATGGCAATGACGAAGTCCGTAATTCCACTGTTGCTCATCAAATGACAATGTGTCCATTTTAAAAATCAAAATATTCCATAATTACATGGGTGCTCCTAGGAAATGTCAAAAATCCTGCAAGGGGGCGGCCCCGGCGGAGTGCAGGGACAGCGCACACACACACACATTTACTGCTCTTTTTTCACCCCTCTAGACTAGTACAAGTGCTACATTCCTTTGAATATAGCAAATGCTTATATAGGCCCTTTTTATTGTACAGTTGTGTGTGTGTGTGTGTAAGAAAATCGTTGCTTCTCAAATTCTCATAATCGGGCGACGCCAGCTCTAGGCAATTTAAAAATTCCGCAATTCAGGACATCCTGAAAGATTCAGGAGCATCCACGTAATACTATAGACGTACACTAGCGAACAAAAGTTAAGGCCCAGAAAGACAATCATCTCCGAAAACTCACGAACTCAATAAAACGCACCCAGATCATAACAAAACTAAATTTATTCTCTTAACATTAAGTTCATTCCAAAAAAATCATTAATCAGAACGAGTTCAGTCAACAAAATGCCCCTTTCAACAACTTCCCCCTCCTCTTGAAAAGTCACACTCAGAGTGTCTCGCCGCTTAAACGGGGGCCATATACATTACTGACTGTTCCAAAGTGCATTGATTCTGAGTGTGACTTTTCAAGAGGAGGGGGAAGTTGTTGAAAGTTGTTGACATTAAGTGTCAAAATGATGATTCTGAGAAAATGGTAGAGTTGGAAAGGGACATTAAGTGTCAAATTGACAATCCATCAACTTACATCTTATCGTTACTGTATTTGTGACCCATCACCACGAAAGGGACATTAAGTGTCAAAATGATTTCTGAGAAAATGGTAGAGTTGGAAAGGGACATTAAGTGTCAAATTGACAATCCATCAACTTACATCTTATCGTTACTGTATTTGTGACCCATCACCACGAAAGGGACATTAAGTGTCAAAATGATTCTGAGAAAATGGTAGAGTTGGAAAGGGACATTAAGTGTCAAATTGACTATTCTGAGAAAATTATACATTTGAAAACTTCAGACAATTCTCTTTCTACTGATACAAGAACCATCCTTGTATCTGTTTTCGTTCCACAGTTATGAGCATTTAAAGTTAGTAGGATGAGCGTCGGCCATTTTGAGAAATTAACACAGTCATCATAACTGAAGAAAATGCATTGACCTCCTCATCTGAAAGCACTTATTGGACCATTTAGAGACCATATTAAAGATTGTCCTTTATAAATATGAAAGATAAGGTGCTAGAGCACACGAAATACCCATAACCCAAATTAAAATACCCCAAAAAATGAGATTTGTGATTTTCCAAGCCTGTTGTGAGAAACTAGCCCAGCGACTTAATGTCCCTTTCGTGGTGCTGGGTCACATTTTATTTCAAATGATATGAGAACAAGTCTTGCATCTTTTTCCCGTTCCAGAGTTATGAGCATTTAAATTTGCTATGATGACTGTCAGCCATTGTGAGAAATCACAGTCTAAAGTTTTGCCTAGCTGAAGAAATGCATCGACCTACTCATTTAAAGCACTAGAGACCATAATAAAGATCGTCCTTTATAAGTATGAAAGATGAGATGTTAGAGAGCACAAAATTACCCATAACTCTAAAATGATTTTTTGTTTTTTAAAGAGATTTTTTACTTTGCAAGCCTGTTGTAAGAAACAAGCCCAGCAACTTAATGTCTCTTTCGTGGTGGCGAGTCACATTAACTCTTTCGTTCCTGAGAACCGCTTTAATCAAGAGGTTGAATGGGAGTATCTGCAGATTCGTAGCTTTACGGAGCTCTGCTATCTCCATATTCCTGGGTTTCCAGATAAGAGTAAAACTGTATAAAGTGGTGTTATGTTATTGTGAATATGCAGCATGTTTTCAGCAGCCTGTTTCTCTTTCATAAACAATACTTGCCCCAGTAAGAAAAGGGAAAAAAACACTCATTGCAATGCAATTATAGAAGAGCAAAGTAATAACAGTTGCATCATGTTGCATGATATTACGAGCAAAAGAGGCCCGTAGGAATCAACGGGATAAAATTTATCAGCAGCTAAAGAGGTTCTCAGGAATGAACAGTAGCTGAAACTTCTCTAAAATACATAAACCAAAGAGTTAATAAAAATGGGGGGGTTTAGGCGGCAAGGAGGGAGAAAAATGAAACGTCAATTACCGAGGATGCCAGCTCAGTGTAGTTGTCCACTCCTGCCAGTCGCGTGATTTTGCCCAGCTCAAAAATGGGGCACAGCTTGTTTTGCGAGTTGTTGGGGTCAAAACGGCAGCTGGACAGCTGCCCGTCGTTCTGAAAGCCCAGAATGTTTCTCCTGCAAAACCCACAGGGGGGGAGAGAATCTAGTTGAAGATCATCACTGACAGAATCTTCTTCAAGACGATGATGAAATCGGAAATAATGATGAAGAAAAGAATCTTCTTTAGATTAGGGGCTAAGAATGAGAGTGATAATGATTCAATACACAGATCTAGAATTTTCCTTAAGAAGAAATAAAAAATCAAAGGAAAACAGTTTTAGAAAATAAAAGATCTGACAGCTCAGTCTTCTTCAATATGTATGTAGGAATCTCATGTAAGACGTATAGATTCAGAATGTTCATAATGACAATGCCGACAAAACGAGTGTGATTAAGATGAAATACACAGAATTTTCCTCAAGAAGAAATAAAATTACGTGAAAGGTTGTTTTAGAAGGGTACGTAGCTACATCTTATTTGACAGTACGAATCTTGGATGCGTAAACAAAAAAATGTTCACATGATAATGATTTCACAAGCTGAAATGTTTTGGTGCAAAATCTGTAGTTTTATTCAGAATTCTCCTCGAGAAGAAATAAAATTACAAGAAAGGTTGTAGCTTATTTGACGGTACGAATCTTGGATGTGTAAAGGGTAAAATGTTCACAAAATAATCATGCTGACAAAATAGACTTTCTCACGGAAATGAAGAACGAGATGTCAAAACATAACTTTCCTAAATGAATTCAGCTTCAAAGCGTGATCATCTTCTTCGGTGCAAGTAGGAATATTCCAGAAAAGGGCCGACAACAAGTTTTGAACACACGATGCTGACAAAACAGACATCTGGCACTTTAATGAAGCATTTTATTGATGAAGAACAGCCATTTTTCAGCCAAAAAATATCATTAAACGTAACTGGGTAGAGAAAAAAAAAGATATCTGCAATATTGCAAATTCCTCTGTGACATGCATAACATTAGACCTATCCTTACCTCCCAAAATTAAGAAAATAAGGTCTTTGGAAAACAGGCCCTGATTTGATGCCTTTTAGCGACATGGGTGTTAAACCATTGTGGTGCTAAAATGTGACATTGGCAGTGAAAGGGTTAAAAACCTGTTGCAATGAAACAATAGAATTATCTTAATTAAAGCCACAGTGGCAGATTGCCTGCACTATCTAATTACTATCTGTTAGCAAGCCTTGAAAGCCTCTTCCCTTTCTTGTTCAGAGTGGGCATTTAGCCGATCCTTTGGATAGGATGTTGCATTTCTGAACTCATTCTGAGTATACTGAGAACAGGAGAATGCCAGTCAGGGCCTAATTCTGAGTATACTCGGAACAGGAGAATGCCAGTCAGGGCCTAATTCTGAGTATACTGGGAACAGGAGAATGCCAGTCAGGGCCTAATTCTGAGTATACTGGGAACAGGAGAATGCCAGTCAGGGCCTAATTCTGAGTATACTGGGAACAGGAGAATGCCAGTCAGGGCCTAATTCTGAGTATTATCAGAACAGCGATTTCTGAGTCTAAATCCATGGGTTTTTTTTCAATCCAAACCACGTTTTCTGAGTAATGAGTTACTTCTCTTCATCACTCTTCCAACTTATGTTTGGCACTTCTGTTTCAATTTTTAATGTTGAAAATGTTGGGAAAAAATCAGCTCTGCATGAGCCTCAGAAAATACTCCAATATGTTTTCATTAACAGTGATAAGGAGACTCTGATTCTGATTACAATGCAAGTAACCCCGACTTTAAAGCGAAAAATAAACTTGGATCAACCAGTAATGTTGTCAAACTTTTGTTGCGTTTCTTATTTTTTCTAAATTTTTTTCTAGGCAACCCCAGGCTAGAAATGATGTTCGTCTAAGGCAGTGATGTCTTGAAGGGATTAAGAAAGAAAAAGAAGAAGAGAATCCCCTGGAAAGGCCCAAATTCAAGGGGGGAAGCTGATTGATACGACAGATTAGCATCCTCAAGAAGAAAAATGAGACACAAATATAAGAGATTTTTAAAAAAACATTCAAACTAACAGGCTGACCAACCACTTCATTAAAACTGACTGATTGACTGACTGATTGATTGATTAATCAGTTGATTGACTGATTCAGTGATTGACAGAATGCCGATTTATTCCAGAACTATATTGTATGGGTGAAACACTCCCACCGTCAATTTAAAAAAAAATATATGCCAGAAAGGAATTCTATGCTATAAATCGTTGATCTTTAAAATTTATTATTTTAAAATGTTTGCCTAAACATGATTGATCTGATGCACGATCAGTTTTTTACAATAAAATTATAAATAAAAACTCTCATGTAAAATGTCACGATATCATTTTCCAATCATCATTTATTCTAAACCATACAACCATTTTGTTTTTAATTGGGGCCGTGGGATGGGGGGGTGGGGGGGGGGGGGGGAGGGGGGTGTCAAAGCTACTGGTATGTATATTGTAATTGCGAAAATAATATACTATCTAATGATAGATCTCATGTCTTCTCACAAAACAACACACACACACACGCTTTTCTTGTCTTGATTTTTTTAATTCAAGTTCAAACAGAAATCTGGTTTTACATCACAAATTCTAATAGTACAGTGTACCAGTTGCATAGTTACTAACCATACAAACCCATTAACAGTGTATCATTTCACATAAACGCTTTGAACCAGGTTAGTCTTGAAATTCTTCGACAAAATTGAGACCAAAAACCAACAACAAAATTCAATCATTAGAAAGCTCAGAGAGTACACACACTGTTCCACAAAGCCACACACTTGAAATTGTCCAAAATGTGTCATTATTAATCATTTTGGGGAACAAAACTAATTAATTAATTTTCATCTAGCAACAACAGCCATAGTAAACCGCTTCACACACATACACACACACTCACATGTAAACTGCTTCTCTGTCTGTCTGTCTGTCTGTCTCTCTCTCTCCCTCTCTCTCACACACACACACACACACACATGCACGCATCAGGGCTCCCAGGGACCCCCATTTGGGGGTCTATGAAGCACTAAAATTCTCAAGGACCCTCTAAAAGAATGTGCAGGGGGTCCCAGGGATGCACTACAAAAAATTCTTTTTAGCATTCGCAATGCCACTGGGACCCTCTATCCTGCCTCTAGAACCCTCTATGCTGTAAGTGAAGGAGTCCCTGGGACCCCTTGTTTTGTGGGACGATTGGGAGCCCTGCGCATGCATGCACAAATGCACACACACATATACAGAGAGAGAGAGAGAGAGAGAGAGAGAGAGAGAGAGAGAGAGAGAGAGAGAGAGAGAGAGAGAGAGAGAGAGAGAGAGAGAGAGAGAGAGAGCAAGCATGCAATGACACATACAATGATTACAATGTACACATGGGTGTTAACTCCCCCAAATGAAAACAATCTGAAAGGCAGGGGTCCAGGGACCCACATGGCCCCGGCATTGTACAGGGGCAGAGCCCCGTGGGACAAGTTAAGAGAGAGAGATAACGAGATAGACAGTTAAAACGATAGACAGAGAGAGTCTGATAAGCCTTGTAAAATCATTACATTGCCTTTGTAAACTTCCAAAGATAGAACAACCAAGTTCAAAACACCCCAAATCGCTTGTGGTCATCTTTTTTTTTTTTTGAATTAAAAAAAACTGAAGTTCAGTTTCCGGTAAAATTAAAAATATTGAAATCAGTGTAAAAAATGAAAGAGTAGCACTCATGAATTACATGCAAAAGGAAAATAACAAAAATCCAAACCCAAAACAAAACAAATACCCATTAACAGAAAACAAATACCGTATTTTACAGAATATAAGGCGCACCCCCCAAATTTGACACAAAACTCAGATTTTGTTATTATTATAGTTTCTTACTATATTATCAGTCACATTATAAGGCGCAGGGGTCTCAGTCTACGAGAAAAAAAAAAGTATCGCCTTATAGTCCGCAAAATAACGTACGAGTAATTTACATGATTCATCCAGAGGTAAATTATTAAAAAATTTGCATGCCGGCAAAAATAAATCTAGATTTCAACCAAATCTGAGAACACTTTTTTTTCCTTCAAGAAATGTTCAATCCACCATCGGCCGCAACTCTACAACATTCCCGTAAAGTACAAATCTCTTGCCTTCGATGAAGTTTGGCAAACGTGGTGCAGTGGAACCTCTCTTATAAGACCTTAAAAAATCACCCCAAATGAGGTCTTATAAGGGAGGGGTCTTATAAGGGAGGTGATTTTAATACTTACAAAGAAGGGCAATGTCTCAGAGAAGTAGGTCTTGATTGAGAGGGAGTCTTATAATGGGAGGTCTCATAAGGGAGGTTCCACTGTAGTACTATAACTTTGATGCAAAACAATACTTTTGCTAAAATAATGTTCACAATACTTTAATGTTGAAACGATACATTGCTGTCCCGTTTCATTCTATTTCAATGATACTGGCTGCGAGTCCATTATGAAACAAGCGCGAAATCGCTATAGTTTGTGGCACGCGGTCTATTTTTACCACTCCAATCATGAGTCACCTCCCCTGGCTTTTCAATAATTTTAATCTGTAAACCAGAATGTTATCTCTGCACCATTTCGTAACTTTTTATATCTTTTGGAAAACATTTAAAACTATGTATCCTACTTATACTCATCAAAAGAAGCACTGCATACTCGTCGTGTCTGTTGTAGTGTCTGTATTAGTACTATTACATATGTTTATTATTTTGTACGCTTTTAAAATACATCATTTTAAGAGCGGCCTCAATTTGAAGTGTAGCCTCGATTTGAAGTGCGACAATTTTGGACCGACCGACAGACAGACAGACCGACCGACAAAGTGAGTTATAGGTTTGTGGCTTGAGCCACAAACAAAAACGAAAAAAGGCACAATCGAATGTTCACAAAAATTGCGTTTAGCACTACTTTTTGTTTTGCACTAATATTTTTGGGGCAACTCTATTTTTTTTCCCCACACTACTTTTTCTTTTGCACTACTTATTGCTTCACACTACAAGTACTATTTTGGTTTGCACTCCTTTTTTTCACACTTGTTTTTTTGCACTTTAACTTTTTATCTACACTTATTTTTGGAACACTACTTTTTATTTGCACTATTATTTTGGCACTACTTTTTGTTTTGCACTACTTTTTATCTACACTTATTTTTTGAACACTACTTTTTATTTGCACTATTATTTTGGCACTACTTTTTGCACTTCTCTTTATTCGCACTATTATTTTGGCACTACTTTTTGTTTTGCACTTCTTTTTATTCGCACTATTATTTTGGCACTACTTTTTGTTTTGCACTTCTTTTTATTCGCACTATTATTTTGGCACTACTTTTTGCTTTGCACTACTTTTTATTCGCACTATTATTTTTTTAGCACTACTTTTTATTTGCACTATTATGTTGGCACTACTTTTTGTTTTGCACTACTTTTTATTTGCACTATTATTTTTTGAGCACTACTTTTTATTTTTCACTAATATTTGTTTTGCACTATTTTTTTTGGGGGGCACTACTTTTTGTTTGGCACTACCATATTTTTCGGACTTCAAGTCGCACCTGATTACAAGGCGCACACGCAATTTTACACAAAATTCAGATTTTGTTATATATTTTCTTACTACAGACAAACCCCTATTTTACGACCCTCTGTTAAGCGACCACCTCTCATTTGAGACCGGATTTGTTGGCACGGATGCATTTTACTATGTAAACGAACTCTCTTAAATGACTTCCTCTAAAACGCGACTTACGACCGCCATTTTGTTGGTTTTTACGACCGTTGTTGTCGTCTGCATAGACTTCGAGCAAAGGGAAACAACCACGGTCAAGGGCCTGAAAGCGGAGTCGCTTCCCTTGTTGTAGAAAAGATGGCGGAAAGCGTAGGAAAAGCACGAAAACCACTGACTTTGAAAAAGAAAACCACTGACTTTGGACGAGAGTGGAGGTGATTAACAGAAGTCGGCGAAGTGAAACTGTAATACATCGATTGCACAATCCTATGGAGTTGGAAAGACCCAAATCCAGTTTTAATATGTCATTGTATGTGTGCATGAAGAAGAGAGTATGAACTGTGCTGAACTTTTTCTTTCTACGGCTGCCAGTGAAAACCTCCGTCATACGACCCCTCCAATTTACGACCGATTTTTCCGGACATTTTGGAAGTCTTAAAATAGAGGTTTGTCTGTATTTTATCAGTCATATTATAAGGCGCAGGGGTTGGAGTCTGGGGGGAAAAAAGCATTGTTTTTTTGGCAGTACTTTTCGCTTCAGCCTAATTTTTGGGCACTATTATTTTGCTTTGCCAAACTTTTTGTTTTGCACTATTTTTGGCACTACCTTTTGTTTTGCACTAAAAAAAAAAATCAATACTTTTTATTTTGCCCTTTTTTTTGACACTACTTGTTTGGCACTAAAAAAAAATGTGCATTACTTTTTGTTTCACACTATTTTTTGTTTTACACTAGGTACTATTGTTCGCATTACTTTTTGTTTTACACTACTATTTTTGGCACTACTTTTTTGTTTTACACTACTAATTTTTTGTGCACTACTTTTTGTTTTGCACTGCTAATTTTTTGTGCACTACTTTTTGTTTTGCACTGCTAATTTTTTGGGCACTACTTTTTGCTTCGCACGACTAACTTTTTTTGGGCACTACTATTTTTTTGGGCACTACATGATTTTGGGAGGAAATACTTTTTGTTTTGCACTACTTAATTTGTGTGAGTGCACGTTACTTCTTGTTTTGCAATACTATTTTGTTTTGCGATACTATTTTGTTTTGCACTTTTTTTTTCCAGCACTACCTCTTTGGTCATGTTCTGGTAGTGGTGCCCAGCCAAGAAGGCGATGTACCCCAGGGTGAAAATGGGGCAAAACCTGTCGTGGGGGTGACCCCGGCTGTACCGGCACCGCGCCAGGTACTCGTCCGTTGCGTCGTCAGGGAGGTTCCGCCTGAACACAACCGGGGGGCACGGCGTGAAGAAGAAGAAGAAGAAGAAGAGAGAGCTCTGCGCTTATTTATTGAGCATAGGTGAAACTACGTTGAAAGCTAAAAAACATCTCTCACTCCTGAAACAGGCATCAGAATGGTCTGAAGTCCAATCCTCTGAAAACTGCGGTAAAAAGGCCATCAAGGCCCTGGACTAAAGAGGGACAACACTGAAATGAATTCCCAACACCACCAAAAAGGCTTAATATAGTGATAAATCACTTTAAAATGCTATTTAACACAAAGAATAACTCAATAAAAACCTCTGACAAGAGCAGCGTTAATCCTCTGTCAGAAATTATCTGATCCTCTGACAATTCTGATACCTGTGAAATGATGCGTTCCAATCAATGTTCTCTGCCCAGGGGCCGTTTCACAAGGGCTAACGTTACGTAGCGTGAGCGCAAATCGGCAACGACAACAAAACGGTACTGAGAAACACCTCTTTTGCCGACGTTTGCTGCAAACGTTTTGTGCCTGCTCCCAAAGTATCTGTTGGCGAACTAGCATGTGACATTGCATGGGGTGAATGCATTTCTTGTTGTTGATTGGTCCATTAAAGTTTGGTTAAAATAATACTTTTTTTTGTTTGGGGGGGGGGGGGGGGGGACCAATCAGACATGAGCTTGTAATATTTTCCCCCGCAAACATTTTCTAAAGTGTTTCTTAGACCCCTTTTGGCGTAACAGTTATGCGCGCGGCGACCGTCGTCTAGAGAAACTCGACCCAGAATCTTCCCGTTCCTGAAGTGATGACCTGCATTAAAAAATAATTACCAATGTGTGTGTGTTTGTTTGTGTACTGTAATACAGGATGGGTGGAGGTGGTGCTAGAATGAGGCGTTATACTACTCCTTGCCGACACGAAAATGGCGATAATTTTAGGCCCGAACTGTCAATGCCCCCTGGTGACGAGTCAGGAGCAGATCATTTTCTGTGGCTATCTACTATTTCAATCAATCAATCAATCAATATGTTTATTGTCCCCAGAAGGAAATGTTTTGTGTAATGATAAAATCATTTCCTGACAGGCAAGGGTGATAATCTTAAATAGGTGGCGATCGCATCTCAGGGCACGAGACAGGGGCAGAGAATTGTCAGTATAAAGCCTCATTGCATGTCTATCGCCTTGTCTTAATCTGCCATCAATGCTGGCAGAAATGTTTGATTTTATAAGACCATGGTTCCGGATGACAAGATGGCCAATCCTGAAGACTCTTTCTATCAGCTTTTTCAATCCTGATTTCAGGAGCATGCCTGAACTACCTTCACTAATGCCATCGTCTTGCTTTAATCTGCCATCAGTGCTGGCAGAAATGTTTGATTTTATAAGGTAATTTTAAGATCATGAATCTGGATGACAAGATGGCCAATCCTGAAGATTCTTTCTATCCGCCTTTTCAATCCTGATTTCAGGAGCATGCCTGAACTACATTCATCATTGCTATCATCTTGCTTTAATCTGCCATCAATGCTGTCAGGAATGTTTAATTTTATATGACCGTGGTACCGGATGACAAGATGGCCAATCCTGAAGACTCTATCAGCATTTTCAATCCTGATTTCAGGAGCATGCCTGGACTTACTTTCATCATTGCTATTGTCTTGTTTTAATCTGCCATCAATGTTGGCAGAAATGTTTGATTTTATAAGGTAATTTTAAGATCATGAATCTGGATGTCAAGATGGCCAATCCTGGATACTCTTTGTATCAGCTTTTTCAATCCTGATTTCAGGAGCACTCCTGAACTACTTTCATCCATATGAAGACAGGCTCAACACTTGTGTTGTAGCTCTTTTGACCCAGCCTTTTTGTTCTTTATAGACTTGACATATTAACCCTTTCACCGCCAGCCACATTTCAGCCCAAAATGTCCATCAAATTTACCTGAGTAGAGAACAAAATCCATCTGCAGTATGGGGGATTCTTCTGTGACATATATAAAATGAGGTATATCCTTACTTCCCAAAACTAAGACAATAAGGTCTTTGGATAATAGACCCCAAGTTGATGTCTTTTAGTTACAAAGGTATTATAATTACTGTAGTGCTAAAATGCGACTTTGGCGGTGAAAGGGTTAAAGTACATTAGAAGTGATACTACTGATAAGCATATATATTTTATACACAGTGCAAGCTCCATATTAACCCCTTCACTGCCAGAGGAAGTCTATAATGTGTGTGTGTGTGTGTGTGTGTGTGTGTGTGTGTTTTATAGATTGTGTCATTGGGCAACAGTAAGCAACTGTCAAATCAATTCAATCCATTTCAATCGTCAGTCAATCAGCCAAACCTTTGCCCCCTCCCTCCCTAACCTCCCGATGCTTCAAGCGCAAACCTCGGCTCTTCTATCTTTTTGTTTGATAAAAGTCTCTGTCACATTTAATAATATAAATCATTTATGCCATGGCAATCCCCAAGTGACACAACACATAGCGCTAACGGCTGTCCGATTCACACCCATTGTCCACCAACCTCAAAACTATCCTAATCCACCCAAAAACTTGAATACAAAGTCTGATTTCTTCTTCTTTGGTGGTTTAAGAAAGTAGAATGAAAGGGAAAACATGACTAACATAGCTAAGTCTCTTGGGCAAGGAGGGTATGTGTCCGGTTTTCAGAATTTACTGGTCTCCCTGCTGCATACAGCCAACACATTCCGATTTTGGATGAGCTCTCAGAGGGGAAAATCAGACAGAGGGTCATAAAATACTAAATAGGGGTTTGTCTGTAGTTTGTTCTTGTCTTAGTTAGGGTATTTATGTGGTCGTATGAAGAAAACAATTTTCCGGACATTTTGGAAGTCTTAAAATAGAGGTTTGTCTGTATAGTTTTTGTTGAAGGTCGGTAACTTGAATTTTGTAATTCTAATTTTGAACTGGAACGACTCCAAACCGACTTCAAGACGAGACAGTAGGGAAAGATAACCCCAGAAGACCGAATTTTGAAAAAAGCGCTGTAGCAGCAGCGACGGAGAAAAGAAAAAGAAGAAAAGAAAGATAGCGATCTTTTAAAAAACAAAGATGCATGTTGTCCCCTTTTGTCTTCTTCAGACACGTGTTGAAAGAGAGTAAGAAAGGAAAACAAAAAGGAGTAGTACATTTAGAATGACCTTTGGACCTTGACCAAACAGTATCAAAAAATCATATTGTTGATTGTGGATACTGAATGGAAGGAGAAGGAAAAAAAATGGTGACTGCTGGAACCTATTGATAAACACTGACCTGTGGTGGAGGAAGAAGGATCCTCTGCCCTCCCCTCAGCCCTGAGGCTGCCCTATTGTTTCCCCATCACCCCTCTGCTTGTTGTTCCCTTACATTCCTTTTCCCTTCTTCTTCACCCTTCCTAGCCCCCCACCCCGCCCCCTGCTTTTTCAGGCATCAGAACAGTCTGAAGTCCAACCCTCTGAAAACTGTGGTACAAGAGCCACCAAGACCCCAGACTATACAGGGACAACACTGAAATCAGTTCCCAACATGACCAAAAAGGCTTTATGCAGTGAGAAATCACTATAAAATGCTATTTAAGAGAAAATATATCTCTAAATAAAAAGTCAAAACCTCTGTCAGAAATTCTCAATCCTCTGAAATTAGCTGATCCAGTTAATTCTGATGCCTGCACTCTGTCTTTTTTCTAACCCCCCACCCCGCCCCATGCTTTTTTTTAATAACTTTTTCTCCACCCGACAACTGCTCACCCCTTACCCTCCCACTCCTGCCCCCGTTTTTCTCTCCCATCACACTCAGGGCTCCCAAGGACCCCCATTTGGGGGTCTATGAAGCACTAAAATTTGAAAGGACCCTCTAAAAGAATGTGCAGGGGGTCCCAGGGATGCACTAGAAAAATTCTTTTTTTTAGCATTCGCAATGCCACTCAGGACCCTCTATCCCGCCTCTAGGACCCTCTATGCTGTAAATGAAGGAGTCCCTGGGACCCCTTGTTTAGCGGGACGATTGGGAGCCCTGACACTTGATTCCTGATACGCGTTCACCCATTCCTCCCCTGAACAATGCTCAGTCAGTGAGGACAGACTGCCAACACACCACTGCAAATTCAGTCTGACGAAGAGCTATGCTCGAAACGGTTTACTCATCCAACCACCTCCAGTCCTAGCACCCTTCTTCCTCCATCACAAGTCAGAGTAAATTTAGACTTTTCAGTTTCACCAGAGCCCATCAAAATCATCAGATTCCTTCATTCATTGAGCACTTTCGAGCTTCCAAGGACGCAAACTTCAGAACTTTAGGTACAATGTATGATCCAAGAACATTTTGTTCCTCACAATATGGAAAAGATAGAAGCTTCCACGCATGCTGGCAAACAAATGATTAGGCCATTGAGCTGTGTTATTGACTTATAAAACTTAGCTGTGGCTATTAAGAAAATAAGTAATATTTCGCTTTCTATTTCAAGTGAACTCAAAGCACCTTGCAAATATTCACATAGCAATGCAAGCACATACACAACCGTGAACGAACAAACCACACACACACATGTGTGTACACACATACACACACACATGCACATATGTGTACACACACACGCACACACACACACACAGAGAAACATACATACATCACACACTCTCTCCGAGTCATTCTCTCTCTTTCTCTCTCAACACAAACAACACCAAGCATACAGGCATTCACCCATTAGAAGAAAATAGCACAGAATACACACATAACGATAATCCCATGGTGCATGCACGCACCTGGTCCACATTTGTGAACACACCAAACACACAACGCACTTCACACCCTATTACAGACCTGTTTACCCCCTACACAAGTCTTGAGTAGTCTGGATAGCTGAAATGAGTACGGTAGTTTTGGTGCAAAATGTGTAGTTTTATTCATGAAACCATCAAACAATGTTCACTGAAAATGAGTAGTAATCAAGAATTAAAGAGCATTATTTTCACATTTGAAGAGTAGTAGAGATCCAAATTGAGTAGAATACTACTACTACTACTCGAAAAGAGTAGAGTAAACAGGTCTGCTATTACACAAGCAACCACACACATAAATGTACACACAAGCACACACACTGATACAGACACAAACAAACACATACACAACACAAACTGCCACTCACACATACACACACACAAAAAGTACACACAAGCACACATGCTGACACAGATATATATACAGACAGACAGACACACACACACACACACTTACACAAACCCATATGATACACAACACAAACCACATACACAAAAGCACACACACACACATTCTCTCCTTCTCTCTCTCACACACCGCACATAGTATAGCGACACACACCAGGCATCAGAATAGTCTGACGTCCAATCCTCTCTCTGAAACCCGCGGTAAAAGGGCCATCAAGGCCTTAGAGTGATAAAGAGGGACAACACTGAAATCAGTTCCCAACATCTCTAAAAAGGCTTAACCCTTTCACCGCCAAAGTCGCATTATAGCACCACAGTGATTTAACACCTATGTTACTAAAAGGCACAAAATTGGGGTATGTTATCCAAAGACCCTATTGTCTTAGTTTTGGGAAGCAAGGATAGACCTTATTTTATATATGTCACAGAAGAATCCACAATACTGCAGATGGATTTTGTTCTCTATTCAGGTAAATTTAATGGACATTTTTTGTTGAAATATGGTTGGTGATGAAAGGGTTAATAGAGTGAGAAATCCCCCCGTGAGGAAACCGGGGGGTCTTTTGTATAAATAGTTCCCCCACCTTCTGGAAGTTCTGTGCTTGTAACTTCCTCTTATCTGTCACTCTCTTTGACTCTGCCTTTTCCCTTTGCTTACTGTCATCTGCAATCTTTCTGCCTTACCGGTCCATTCTCCTGCCTTTTTTCACGAAACACTTTCAAGAACATTTCCTCCATCCGAAGTCGGACTTGCTGGGCCTAACTATTTCTTAGTTAGGCGCATAACGGCAGTATGACGCATCTGCACTCATAATTGACAGGAAACTGTCTGAGCGATCGAAGAAGAAGAGGAAGAAGAAGTGAGAAATCGTTTTTAGATTTTATTTAACACAAAAGATAACACTGAATAAAAAGGCAAAACCTCTGACAAGAGAAGCCAATCCTCAGTCAGAAATTCTTAATCCTCTGAAATTTGCAGATTCTCTGACAATTCTGATGCCTGATACACACACTAATGCACAGGTCTCTTTTCAACAAAACCCATCAGCACTTACCTCTGCGCTCCAAACTTGGGAAATTCAATACTTTTTGATGAACACATAGAACAACACAACAACAAAAATAGAAACGACCACCGGCAGTCATACATCGAGATAAACTAAACACAGTCATAATCCCACAGAGCACACATATATCAGGCATGGTAGTGGGGGCAAAGTGGTTTTCAAGGAAAATGGCTGGGGGTCCAGGGGGCCGAAGAAAATTCAATAAATGAGAGTGAAATTTTCACTTTTTCATGCCATTTCAATGCATTTTTTAATAGTTTTGTTTCAAACTGCTTCGCGGATTTTCCGCGATTCGCGGAGGTCTACCATGCCTGGTATATATGCAAGTGACACTTGAACACAAACATACAAGCACACAAAACACACACTTACAACACACACACACACACATATGTACAAGAGTCACACACAGATACACACAAACACATACTGTATATTTACTCAGACCCACACACACACTCTCTCTCCCTCTCTCTCCCTCTCTCTCCCTTTACCCTCATTTCTCCCCGATTGTTTGTGCATGCGCTACTTAGTTTTTGTTGTTTGAAGTTTTCTTTGATTCTTGTTATTTATTATTATTTCCCCAGGGCTGGGTGGAAAAAAGCTGTCATTGCTTATCTCATGTTCCCTGGTTAAATAAATTTCGTTTTCGCTTTTTCTCACTCACACACACACACACACACACTCTCTCTCTCTCTCTCTGTCTCTCTCTCTCACACACACACATGCATACAGACAGAGACACACTTACCTCTGCACTCCAAACTTGGGGAACTCGATGTTGTTCTTGATGAACACGGTGAAGTTTTCAGACTGCGCCAGGGCAGGTGCAGGGTACCTGACAAACCACACAGCGAACACCATCGTGAATTGTTGGCCTTACCTTCAACCCTTTGACTGCCAGAGAGAAAATTAACCCCTTCACTGCCAGTGGAAAACAAAACAGAGAAATTATCAATTTTCTTATAGAATTTAACTCTTTCCGTGCCAACCTGCGACAAGATCGCAGGACATGCGCACAACGCTTCGTTACTAAGGTAACGGGATATCGCAGGTGAACTTGTTCATAGTTCATAGGTCAACAGTCATGCGCGGTTCAAAGTGGTATAAAAGTATTCCCAATACCTAACCTAACCATACCATAACCTTTTGTAAACGAGTCAGCGGGGATGGGGAAAACTGAACCTGAGGACGGATCCTCAAGATTTCTGTGTTCAGTATATTTAGTTTGGTGTTACAAAAACGGAAAAGAGTGTAAGTTTCTGTTTTTACTCTGTTACCCATGTCACTTTCAGAGACAAGTACAACCAAACAGTAGCCGCTAATGATTCATTTCTACCATAATTGTTTAGTTCAGAGTTTGCTCTTTCTGTTGATACCAAACACTTTATTGTTAGTATTTGCTTAGCTATCCAAAAAAAAATCAGAAAAGTGCTGAAATCAGCCGTCTACAGGGAACAGGCGGCAGCTGTGGGTGCTCGGCGCACGGGAAGTGTAAGTCTGACACTGCTGCCGGTGGGATTGTGTTAATAATGCATTTTCTAAGGGTTGAAAGGAGACAATGAAAGGGTCCGTTTTATTGCAGAAATCTTGTAAAAAAAATGTATTCACAATTATTTTATAATTCGTATGTTGTATGTAGAATGTCTACGTCTTGTAAACTTTAAATGCTTGTAAATGAGGTAGAAGGGTATTTTTGTTCTTGCAAAATTTGTCTATTATAATTAGTCATGTAATTGGTATGTCGATGGCAGTATGATTTTATTTCAAGTTGCAGTATTGTATCCAAACTTGATTGAGAATGTGAATGTGGTCTATGTTTCTTCTTAGAATGTTCATATTGTTCATATTGCAACTATTTTACTCTTGTATAATTAATTGTGTGTGAGTGTGTGCGTGCATGTATGTGTGTGTATGTGTGTGTGCATGCGTTTATGTGTGTGCGTGTGTTTGTGCATGTATGTGCGTGTGAGCCTGCATGCATGCAGGCGTGCGTACGTGCGTGAGTATGTGTGAGTGTGCGCGCGCATGTGTGCGTGTGTGTGTGTGTGTGAGGTAGCAAGAGAACGTTGCGTGCAAGCATCATGCTTATTTTACTTTCTAATGATTCATTATTTGTTTGCCTTTAACCCTTTCAGTTTCACCGCCAGCCATATTTCAGCCAAAACTTCCATCAAGTTTACCTGGGTATAGAACGAAATCCATCTGCAGTATTGGGGATTCTTCTGTGACATACATAAAATAAGGTCTATCCTTACTTCCCAAAACTAAGACAATAGGGTCTTTGGATAATAGACCCCAATTTGATGCCTTTTAGTGACGTAGGTGTTAAATCACTGTGGTGCTAAAATGCGACTTTGGCGGTGAAAGGGTTAATGTTCTTGTTATCAATGTAAAGCGCACTGAGCTCATGTGAGAAAGAGCACGATATAAATTCCCATTATTATTATTATTAATGAAGGAAAATGCTGTTGTTGTTGCTGTTGTTGTTGACATACCCTGGCTAAAAGACTCCAGGGATAATCCCAACAGCCAAAGCACTTGCATAAATGGCACTATAGGCTATTTTGCTTTAGCCTTTTGCCCTCTAAATATGTTTTTGATTTTTGTTAGACCTCCTGTTATGCTTCATTCACTGATGACTAATAAGGCATCTCTGTTTTATTCATTTAAATCTGCATGTTAACTGAATACATTTGAAGTTTGAATACACTTGAAGTTGAACACTATGGTGCAAATGCGTCAGCTAAGGAGGAGAACATTACGTGTGTGACCGCTTCTGATTACCCCGCCACATGGGCACCCACACTCCATCTTCGGGGGGACAAAGGAGAAGGTGGGGAAGAAGAAGAAGAAGAAGAAAAAGAAACATGGTGGATTATTAACCCTTTCACCACCAGCCATTTTTCAAGCCAAAAAGTACCATTAAACTTAACTGGGTAGAGAAAATAAAATACCTGCAATATTGCAAATTCCTCTGTGACATGTATAACATTAGGCATATCCTTACCTCCCAAAATTAAAAAAATAGGGTCTTTGAATAACAGGCCCTGATTTGATGCTGTTTAGTGACATGGGTGTTAAATATCAATAATAATAAACGGATACTTATATAGCGCTTTTTATCGAGCACAAAGCGCTTTACAGTCAGTATTGAAACACTCACACATGCACGACAGACACACACGCGCGACAGACACACACGCACGTATGTGCACGCATGCGAGTGAACGCGTTCTTGCACACAGACATACACACACAGACCCACACACATTTCATCAAACACACAGAAGACACACATTCTCACTGAAACGCACACAAACTTACTCAAGCATACACTAGCTTGTACAAACACGCGCGCACGCACACACACATAAACCATTGTGGTGCATAAATGCGACGTTGCCGGTGAAAGGGTTAACCCTTTCATCACCACTGTCGCCTCTTGGCACCACCATGATTTAACACCCATGTCACTAAAAGGCATCAAATGAGGGTCTGGTATCCAGTGACCTTATGTTCTTAATTTTGGGACATAGGGAGACTAAGGCCCTATTTTATGCACGCCACAGAGGAATCTGCAATATTGCAAACAAAATATTTTCTCTACCCGGGTAAGTTTAATGGTAAGATTTGGCTGAGGAATGGCTAGCGTTGAAAGGGTTAAGTTACTGACTTTTTCATGACCGTGTCATCCTCCACTGGGCACCAGGCGTAGATCTCACACACACCCTGAGTGTCGTTCTTTGTCGTGGAGTTGAGGCACGTCCCCGTCATTACACCTACAATCAACAACACTTTAAAGGTGCACCCTGACGGATTATATTTTTTTCAAGAAACACGTCGAGATCACCAGAAAGGCAGCCTTTTCAAGGATCAGAACACTCACTTTGCTCTGCTTTCCTAGAAATTAAACCGTCAAAACGGCAATTCCTCCTTGGCGGAGATGCTGGAGAGAGTAGCCATATTGGATGGGGTGGGTGGAGGTCACTCATTGTGGTTGAAGCGTTTTCTTTTTTTTTGTAGTGCAGTAAAAACAACAAAATTGGAACTATTTCCTTTGATGTGAGTGAAATTCCTTTAGAAAAACTGTATAAAAAATATTAAAAAATTAAGAAAAAAAAAGGCTTGTATTGCGAAAAATTTCGTGCAAACCATTTGGCGGCCATTAGAAAAGAGACGGCACACGCCTTCTCTTCGGGTGAAAGAATTTGACTTCCAGCACCTCCGCCAAGGAGGAATCGCCGATTTAACAGTTTGATTTCTAGGAAACCAGAGCAAAGTGAGTGTTGCAATCTGTGTAAAGGGTGTTTTCCTGGTGATCTCGACGTGTTTCTTACCAAAAAGCATTCCGTCAGGGTGCCCCTTTGAAGCATGTGTAAAAGAGTTGAAACATGTTCCTCTATCATTGCACTCTACCACAACAACAACTACCGTCATTTTCGAACTATAAGGCGATATTTTTTCTTTCCAATTTCGACCTATGCGCCTAATAAACGAGGGCGCCCTATTAATGAACAAAATCGTGAGAAGAGAGGCAACGATTGCCGTACTCAGTACAGTCTACTGTGAGTCACAACATCGAAAGAGGTAACGAGTCGCCGATACGACGAATACTACGTTAAAATGCTTCAAAATCCCTATTATCGTCTGAGATACCGTCCAACAGATGCAATAACCCTTCATTGGATACAAAAAAAAGCATCGTTGTAGAGCTTAAAATGCCATAATTCTACCAGTTTTCGCGAAGATAAGTCAAAACACAACAACCGGAAGTCGCAAAAACTGAAGTTCGATTATTTGAGAAGGGAGCCAACTCTCGTTCATGACATCAGTAATGGTGGTCGGTAAGCATTTACAGGACGTGTACAGTCTTCAAACTTCGACTTTCTTATGCAAGGTGTGCATCGCCTTATAAACGAGGGCGCCTTTTACTTCAATTTTGTCAGATTTTTCTTGAAAATTGCCCTATTTGCCTTATAGTTATAGTTACAGCAGCGCCTAATGATCCGAAAAATACGGTATATACAGTATTACAAGAAAAAAGGGGGCAAAATAACCTCCAATACCGAGATTACACTCCACCATATTTTACCGACTATAAAGCGCATCTGATTAATATAAGGCGCACTCCCAAAATATAACACAAATTTCAGATTTCGTTACTCTTATCTTATTTTCTTACCATATTTTATAACTCACATTATAAGACGCAGGGGACTTGACCCTTTCACCGGCAAAGTCGCATTTCAGCACCACAGTGATTTAACACCTATGTCACTAAAAGGCATCACATTGGGGTCTATTACCCAAAGACCCTGTTGTCTTAGTTTTGAGAAGTAAGGATAGACCTTAGTTTATATCTGTCACAGAAGAATCCCCAATACTGCAGATGGATTTTATTCTCTACCCAGGTAAATTTAATTGAAATTTTTGGCTGAAATATGGCTGGCGGTGAAAGGGTTTAAAGTAGTTGGGGGGGGGGGGGGGGGGGAAGTATCGCCCTATAGTTCGTGAAATATGCTAATTGTCGTTTCTAACTTCACGCCAATGACAGATATCCCTGGCAGTTGCACTTTGTTGAAATTGGAGCAAACATTTTAAATGGCCTAAAATCCTCCAAAGTCGGACTGTGGCTGCCCAGGTGGTGGGGTCATCAAAAACGGTCACACACGTAATGTTCTCATCTCTAGCTGGTGCATTTGTACCATAGTGTTCAAATGCTTCAGCTGTTGGTATAGTCCCTGGAGTCTTTTAGCCAGGGTATGACAACAACAACAAATCCCTAAGATATGCCATTTATAAATACAACTCAAAATGAAATATGGATCATTTCACTCCCACATACTTTAAAGACCCACCACGTCACATGTTAAAATCATGGTTTTCACGTGTTTTCCCTCTTATAGCTGGTAAGAAATCTTAAGAAATCCTCCTAGCATAAGAGGGAATGTGACACGTGACGTGGGAGGTCTTTAAATTTTTAATCTCAGCAGAAACGAGTAGCGTGTCAAAAAGAATAAATTTCAAGATTTAATAACAAAATCAAGTAGCCGCTCAAAATGAATTTTTTTATTTTATTTCATAAGATTACACAAGGGACAATGAGAGAGAGAGAGAGAGAGAGAGAGAGAGAGAGAGAGAGAGAGAGAGAGAGAGAGAGAGAGAGAGAGAGGGGGGGGGACAGAGAGAGAGAAAGAAAGAGAAAGAGAGACAGGCAGACAGACAAAGAGGCAGAGAGTGAGAGACAGAGACAGGCAGACAGAGACAGAGGCAGACACAAAGAGAGATTCAGGAGAGAGGAGAGACAGAGAGATAAAGAGGAGAGAGAGAGAGAGAGGAAAAGAGAAAAAACAGAAAGACAGACAGACAACAACAAAAGACAGAGAGACAGACAAGGGAGCTCACCATTCCCTCCCACCACCGGCTCTCCGGCGCGGCAGTGTCTGGTGCTGTTGCACACAGCATCTTGGTTGGTCGGATCCTGAAATTGAGTCAGGTAATAATACAGACAAACCCCTATTTTACGACCCTCAGTTAAGCGACCACCTCTCATTTGAGACCGGATTTGTTGGCACGGATGCATTTTACTATGTAAACGACCTCTCTTAAACGACTTCCTCTAAAACGCGACTTACGACCGCCATTTTCAAGATTTTGTTGGTTTTTACGACCGTTGTTGTCGTCTGCATAGACTTCGAGCAAAGGGAAACAACCACGGTCAAGGGCCTGAAAGCGGAGTCGCTTCCCTTGTTGTAGAAAATATGGCGGAAAGCGTAGGAAAAACACGAAAACCACCGACTTTGGCGAGAGTGGAGGTGATTAACAGAAGTCGGCGAAGTGAAACTGTAATACATCGATTGCACAATCCTATGGAGTTGGAAAGACCCAAATCCAGTTTTAATATGTCATTGTATGTGTGCATGAAGAAGAGAGTATGAACTGTGCTGAACTTTTTCTTTCTACGGCTGACAGTGAAAACCTCCGTCGTACAACCCCTCCAATTTACGACCGATTTTTCCGGACATTTTGGAAGTCTTAAAATAGAGGTTTGTCTGTATTGAAGAAAACCCCCGAAAAACAACAACCTCATAGTCATAGCTGTTCAAAGGGACACCCTGACGGATGAGTTTTTTTTGTAAGAAACACGTCCAGATCACCAGGAAAACACCCTTTACACAGATTGCAACACTCACTTTGCTCTGGTTTCCTAGAAATCAAACCGTCAAATCGGCGATTCCTCCTTGGCGGAACGTGCTGGAAGTCAAATTCTTTCACTCAAAGAGAAAGCGTGTGGCGTCTCTTTTCTAATGGTCACCAAATCGTTTGCACAAAATTTTCGCAATATAAGCCTTTTTATTTATTTATTTTTTAAATTTTATACAGTTTATCTAAAGGAGTTTCGCTCAAAAACAAAGGAAATAGCTCCAATTTTTGTTTTACTGCACTACAAAAAAAAGAAAATGCTTCAACCACCCCATCCAAAATGGCTACTCTCTCCGGCATCTCCGCCAAGGAGGAATCGTTTTGATGGTTTAATTTCTAGGAAACCAGAGCAAAGTGAGTGTTCCGATCCTTGAAAAGGCTGTCTTTCTGGTGATCTTGACGTGTTTCTTGCAAAAACTCATCCGTCAGGGTCCACCTTTAACCCTTTCACCGCCAGCCATGCTTCAGCCAAAAATTGCTATTAAATTTACCTGGGTAGAGAACAAAATCCGTCTGCAGTATTGGGGATTATTCTGTGACATATGTAAAATAAGGTCTATCCTTACTTCCCAAAACTAAGACAATAGAGTCTATGGATAATAGACCCCAATTTGATGCCTTTTAGTGACATAGGTGTAAATCACTGTGGTGCTAAAATGCAACGTTGGCGGTGAAAGGGTTAACTCTTTCACCCCGTACTAATTCCCAGTAGCTTTTCATCACAGACGTAGTAAAATCGACAATTTTCATCTCTATTTTTGCTTACTTTGTTTGCATATCAATCATCATATGTGAGTGTTTTGTTTTGTTGGACAGAGCGAGTCTCCAGCTATAACAACATCAAGTTTCTTTGACTGGTTTTTTTTCCATGTTCACACCAGAAATGCAGGAATACAAACATACCCATCTTGTTCCGATAGTGTTTTTTGCCTCTTAGCCACGACTGGCCGCGCATTCAGTTGTTCTTTTCAAAAGCTGCTTCTGACCAATTTATCCCAGTTTTGCTCAAGGGAAAGCACTAAGAAGACAGATCACTGATTGCTGAATATAGTTAAACTCTTCGCTGCCGACGACGTATATATACACCCTCTATAGCGCTTCAGTACTTGCCAACGACGTATATATACGTCCTCTATAATGCTTCAGTACTTGTCACCGACGTACATATACGTCCTCTATAGCGCTTCAGTACTTGCCACCGACGTACATATACGTCCTCTATAGCGCTTCAGTACTTGCCACCGACGTATATATACGTCCTCTATAATGCTTCAGTATTTACCACTGACGTATATATATTATATACGTCCTCTATAGCGCTTCAGTACTTGCCACTGACCTATATATACATCCTCTATAGCGCTTCAGTACTTGCCACCAACGTATATATATACGTCCTCTATAATGCTTCAGTACTTGCCACCGACGTATATATACGTCCTCTATAGCGCTTCAGTACATGCCACCAACGTATATATATACGTCCTCTATAATGCTTCAGTACTTGCCACCGACGTATATATACGTCCTCTATAATGCTTCAGTACTTGCCACCGACGTATATATACGTCCTCTATAGCGCTTCAGTACTTGCCACAGACGTATATATACGTCCTCTATAATGCTTCAGTACTTGCCACCGACGAATATAAAGATCCTCTATAGCGCTTCAGTACCTGCCAGACGTATATATACATCCTCTATAGCGCTTCAGTACTTGCCACTGACATATATATATGTCCTCTATAGCGCTTCAGTACATGCCACTGACGTATATATACGTCCTCTATAGCGCTTCAGTACATGCCACTGATGTATATATACGTCCTCTATAGCGCTTCAGTACTTGCCACTGACGTATATATACGTCCTCTATAGCGCTTCAGTACTTGCCACTGACGTATATATACGTCCTCTATAGCGCTTCAGTACTTGCCACTGACATATATATATGTCCTCTATAGCGCTTCAGTACTTGCCACTGACGTATATATACGTCCTCTATAGCGCTTCAGTACTTGCCACTGATGTATATATACGTCCTCTATAGCGCTTCAGTACTTGCCACTGACGTATATATACGTCCTCTATAGCGCTTCAGTACTTGCCACTGACGTATATATACACGTCCTCTATAATGCTTCAGTACTTGCCACTGACGTATATATACGTCCTCTATAGCGCTTCAGTACTTGCCACAGACGTATATATACGTCCTCTATAGCGCTTCAGTACTTGCCACCGACGTATATATACGTCCTCTATAGCGCTTCAGTACTTGCCACCGACGTATATATACGTCCTCTATAGCGCTTCAGTACTTGCCACCAACGTATATATACGTCGCCGCTAAGTAGCAATATTGTCACGTTCAAAAATCGCGCGGCAAACTGGCAGTGCATGTGCAAGTAGTAGGCGGCAGCGAAGGAGTTAAATAAGTTTTATCCCTTAGACCATACTTAGACGCGTACTGTTCATAGTCAAAGTCACCACACATATTATGCGTGCTGTGCACTGAACGGAGGAAGCTTCTAAAAGTAAAAGCTGCAAGGGCAGTGAATTAAAAATTAATCATTCACTGAGTCTAGGGATTGATATTGAATGGTACTAAGCCCATTCTTTTCCTCCTTAACCTCTTCCAGTAATCTAGGTACCCTGCTCAACAACCCGAGTTAAGTCAGCACATTGGGACAATGAATGGGAGACCACCTGCAGTTTCAGCGCATTTAGTGCCACACTAAGTACAGATCCAACTCGTTCCTCCCAAGGACCATCAGGGAGTGGAACGAACTGCGGCAGGACTCCATCGCAGCCTTCACTGCTGACGTGCGTGGCACGTCAGGACTGCAGGCTGATCAGTAACTCATCAGCCTCGCCCACCCCCACCCCTCTCCGCCCCCCCTCCATCCCTCCTCCCTTACTTCTCCCTTGCCCACTCCAATCTCTATAAAAAATTAATTTGTTACACCACCACTGCCAACTGAAATTTGAACACCACCGGAACCCCTCTTTTTCAGTCTTTTTTTTCAAAAGGAGCCAGAATGGTCAGCTCATTGACCGTGGGCCCTCAAGAGAAGAAGAAGAAGAACAGGAGTGAAACGTCTTTCCCAAGGAAACAACACACAGCACAACAAGAATTGGACCCGAGATGGGTTACAACTTACAAGCCTGCCTGCTGAATATTCAACCGACTATAATTATGAGTTATCAGGCTAAAAATGCAATGCATAATTTACCCTCACATTATCATCCATTAAAAACAAAAATCCAAGTCGCACAAGAATGGCAGATTTAAAGGTAACAATACTTTTTAACTTAAAACAAAAAATGAACACATGCATCATAAACACCATTTCTTCTTAAACTTTCAGACATGGATGAATTTTTTATTTTTTATTTGAAGAAAACTGTCCACAGATTATATACAGCATTATTAATATTATATTAAAGCTGAAAATCTACAGTATACACTTAGTGACAAACTCTATTTGCATGATTGATAATGATAACCCTTGATATGTTAGTGCTTTAAATCCAAAGACAAACCGTCAAAAGATGAAAACAAATTACAATTGACTACTCACTTCCCGACATGTTCCCTGGGTCTGTTCTGGCGTAACAATGACGTTGGTCATGACGAAAAATGCGCTGTTTTCCTGCAGAAAAAAAAACAAAAAAGCATTGACATAAGACAGACCAATAGCAACCAGAACTGCCACTAGTCAGCCGGAAAGCTTTCAGTTTCACTATCATAACAGTTTTATGTATTTTTCTCCTGTTGAAATTAGACTCTTCTTCTTCTTGAACATTGCTAGATCGAAATAGACACCCCAGCACTCAAAACGAAGGCGTCGGCAGGTCCCCAAGGTCGCCGTGGAGTTTCTGGGTGAAATTGGGACACAGCCTGGCCAGTAGCGGCATTTAAAGTTTTAAACCCTTCAGTGCCAGTGGCATTAGCAGAGCTGATTCTAGGATTTTGAAAAAGTGGGGGCGCTCCCTCCCAAGACTGAAAAAGTGGGGGCGCTTCCCCCCTAAGAATTAAAAAAGGAGGGCAGGTCCAATGGATATGATGCGCCTGTGGGCGATGTCAATGTATTTTGTTTTTGTGTGTGTTTCAAACACAGTTTGCACTGCATCCCCCCCCCCCCCCCCCCGATTCAATCTTTGCTAGCTATGGCCACTTCTTCAGCCAGTCGTCCTGGAACCGGTGTTTCCAGACCCTCAGTGTTTCCAGACCTGTCTGGGGAATTCCATTCCAAGACCCTGTTTGGAGCTACATTCATTTAACACCCATATCACTTTGGCATAAAATCAGGATCGTGTGTTATTCAAAGACCTTGTTTTAATTTGGGGAGGTAAGTAATAAAGGACCTATAGGCCTTATTCTATTAATTCTTTTAAACATGTCATTATAGAGAGGAAGCTTCAATATTATATTATCAAACACCACTTTTTTTTTCTACACCCAGGAGAGCTTGATTGAAATTTTGGGGGGCTAAAAATGGCTGTCTGTCTGGCAGCGAAAGGGTTAAAAAGATAAATCTGTGCTTCAACGGACCTGAGGGGGCACAAAAACCAAAAAAAATTAGTCCGCCACATCCCACATTCTGTTCCGCAGTCCTGGGAGTCTCTGTATTGCATTCTTATTGCGTGTTGTTTTCTGTTATTGTTTTGCTTTTTTGCTATCTTTTTATTTTTCTCGTATGTAGTTGCTGTCATTGTAGTTGATGTGATGCTGCTCTTGGAAACATTGTTCGATGTTGAGTTTAATTTCACTTATTGCAGCTGTTTTTTGGTCTGTTTATTCACAATATGCATTGGGAAAAAAATATCTAAAAAATATTAATAAAATAAATAAATAAAACATACAAGAATTGAAGAAGAAAAAAAAACCACACCATTAAACTTTCCTCTTATAATATATATAAATAATAGTTTGCTTTAATAAAACTTTGTTTGTGTTCAATGTATCAGTTTGTGAACTTAAGAAAGAAACTCAATAACTTTAATTTGAACTTTACGATTTGTTCTGTGTTCTGAAAAGAATAAAAGAAAATAATGTGCTGATTTACTTTTTCTCCCAATAGACAATGCCTGTGCAAAGACAGCTGTTTCGTCTTTGAGAAAGACTCTTCAGTCTGCATGTCGGCCTGCAAAGAATGTCCACAGTGAACGTTCAAGCTGAGCTAGAAGACTTTCTCCAAGAGAAAGGTTGTCCTCTTTGCACGAGATTGAAAGTCCACAATAAAAGCAAACCAGCACTTAATTAATATATATATATATCAGGCATGGTAGTGGGGGCAAAGTGGTTTTCAAGGAAAAAGGCCGGGGTCCAGGGGGCCGAAGAAACTTCAATACAATTCAATAAATGAGAGTGAAATGTTCACTTTTTCATGCCATTTCAATGCATTTTTTAATACCGTATATTTCGGACTATAAGACACACCTTTGTATAAGGCGCACCCCCCAAATTTTACCCAAATTTCAGATTTTGTTACTACATTTTCTTACTATTTCATCAGTCACATTATAAGGCGCAGGTGTCTCAGTCTTGGAAAAAAGTATCGCCTTTTAGTCCGAAAAATACGGTAATTTTGCTTCAAACAGTTTCGCGGATTTTCCGCGATTCGCGGAGGTCTACCATGCCTGACATATATAAAAAAAGAGAAGATAAATCTGTGCTTCAACGGACCTGAGGGGGCACGACATAGTCTGCCACGTCCCAGATTCTGTTCCGCAGTCCTGGGATGTCAGAGAAGTTGGTCTGTACCACCCCCTTCAGCTTGGTGGTCACCGCGCTTTGGACATCGTCCGTCTCCTGGTAGCCCTTCTTGTAGACCAGCACAAACCTGATCACCATCATCATCATCATTATCATCATCATCATCATCAGTATCACTATCATCAGTATCATCATCATCATAATCATTATCGACATCACTGCGCTTTGGACATCGTCTGACTCCTGGCAGCCCTTCTTGTACACCAGCACAAACCTGATCATCATCATCATCAGAATATCAAACTATCATCAGTATCACTATCATCAGTATCATCATGATCATCAAAATCATTATCATCATTACTTCGCTAAATTGGATGTCATCCGACTCCTGGCAGCCCTTCTTGAACACCAGCACAAACCTGATCATCATCACCATCATCATCATCATCATCATCATCATCATTATCATTATCATCATCATCATCATTAACGTCATTATCATTGCCACCATCATCATTATCGTCATCACTGCACTCTGGACATCGTCCGACTCCTGATAGCCCTTCTTGTGCACCAGCACAAACCTGATCACCATCATCATCATCATTATCATCATCATTATCATCATCATCATCATCATAATCATCATCATCATCATCATCATCATCATCATCATCATCATCATCATCATCAAAATCATCATCATCATTAGCATCATCATCACCATCATCATCATCATCATCACCATATCATAATCATCATCATCAGTATCATCATCATCATCATCAGCAGCAGCAGCAGCATCATCATCATAATCATCACCATCATCATCATCATCATCACCATCATCATCATCACCGAGCTTTGGACATCGTCCGACTCCTGTTAGTCCTTCTTGTACACCAGCACAAACCTGATCATCATCATCGTCATCATCAGTATCATCATCATCATCATCAGTATCATCATCACCATCCATCATCATTGTCAAACATCATCATCGTCAGCATCATCATAATCATCATCATCATCATCTTCACCGTCATCACCGTCATTATCATAATCACGGCACTTTGAACATTGTCCGTCTCCTGACAGCCCTTCTTGGCCCTTATTCATCATGTTCATCTAAACAACACAATCAAAGCCAAGTGTATCTGAAAACGTTTACAACTCTAAAAAAAAGCAAGGAAAAAAAGCCCAAACCAACCCTTTAAAAAACACACACACAAAAACCGAACAAACAAAAACTGAATGATAAATTATGATAGTGTTTCATAAAATTAGGTCATGTGATATTGATAACACCCATTCAGCGCATATTTTATCTTATTGACTTAATCAGATTCACTGTGAACTGATTTTGTTTATATCATAAAAATATTTTTAAAAATCCCTTAGCCTTAGGAGTATGAGTAATACATTGCTAAGTAGTTTGAAACTGATGTGCTGTACATTACATACTGAATTGACTTTTAGTACAGTCATCATCTTTTATCAGTAGTGAAAGGATGGTTTTTAGGTCTTTCGGTCATAAAAAAAATATCAAAGTATCAAGTATCATCTGACACCAGTATCTATATTAGGTCTTGCTTTTGCATTGTTGGGATGCATATGGTCTGCTCAGTATTAGCATTTAATGTTAAAGGTCTAATGGATTCTGTGGCTTTATTAACTTTCGCATCGCAACAATTTTGAATTATTCAAAATACTCACAAATCACTCTGCAGCCATGCAGATGCACACAAACAAAACATACATATAAACAAAAGGAGAAATGAAAGAAGATTACAGGTTTTTACTTCAGGTTTAAACATAGGGAAGTGGTAGATCAGACTTTTTATATATATAGAGAGAGACTTTACATAGAATTAGAAGAACTCTCCACACCAATTGGTTTCCCCACAACGAACCACAACTGAAGTTCAGTTTCTGGTAAAATTTAAAATACTGAAATCAGTGTAAAAATGAAAAAGTAGCACCCATGAAATTCACATGACTTCCCCCATCCTCAGTTTCGGGTTAGGGTTAGGGTTGGGGGTGGGTTAGGGTTAGGGTTGGCTTGGGTTAGGGTTGGGTTGAACACACACACAGTGACACACACACACTGAGAGGTGGGGGTGGTAATATCAAAACGGAACGGAACGTGACACCGGTGATGCATAAAATACCTCACCCATGAAATAAATACCCTTTTCCTCATTCAAATTGTTTGCTGTTTGGGAAAGATTCGCCCCTGAATATATTCAGATGCGTCTTGTGGCATGCAGGAAAAAACAGAAGATTTGCCACTAAATATTGAGAAGTCAGTGATATTGTTTTAATTTTTTTTAAATTTTTTTTTGCTTGCATGGGTGCATATCGTCCACCATTTGAAAAAACCCGAAACTAAGTGGCATGGCTTTGTAGTATAATTGTACATCGATTTCTCAGCAAAGATGTAGATTGACACCCTCCAGCTCTTTCCATGTATATTGAGCACTTAAATCTCAATATCTTAAATAATAGTTGACTTATTTCTCGCATGAAATAATAATGGTTCTAGTGCACATGCGAAGGGTACTTATTTCACGGGAGGTACTTATTTCTCATGACACCGGCAATATATCTGGGCCAGCTGTTTGGAGTGCAACTTGTGACAGACTGACACTGGCTTTCTCTTTTCTTTTCTATAAAGGAGGAAACAACATGGGGCATAGTTCTCCAATCCTGCAGAGGCCCATAGGGGTACAGAGGGCAGTGATGTCCCGAGGCAACCGGTCATAGGCCATTTGACCTATTAAAATTGAAAATGTCCTTTTGTGTTCTCCCCTGTCAGGACAAATGTCTGGTTGAATTTTTAACACTGGCACTCTACGTCTTATCGATTTCTGCAAGAGCTATAACATTTGTCCTGTTAATTTCTCTTGACTTCGGACAATTTGTCCTATTCACTTTTCGATCCTCGGTACATCATCACTGAAAGGGAATGGACACTTGATTATTTTGATGTACATTATTTTAGTCGAATACAATATTCATGATTCTACTCTCTCTCTCTGACTCAGTCTGAGCTCTCTCTCTCTCTCTCTCCCTCTCTCTCTCTCTCTCTCTCTCTCTCTCTCTCTCTCTCTCTCCTCTCTCTCTCTTCTCTTCTCTCTCTCTCTCTCTCTCTCTCTCTCTCTCTCTCTCTCTCTCTCTCTCTCCTCTCATCCCTCCCCTACAGACTCTCCATAAAACAATTAGTGTCCAAGTTGTTCTGGATTTTGTAGAGAAGGACGACTGACTAGTCTGGCTGTTTCTCTGCGTTGTACTTGTGCAGAGGGCCATTTCAGTTGGTCTAGTAGAGAGATTTATAACTGTGTGACTACATTAGTATTGTGCAATAAATCTAATATATCTGGAACACAAGTACAACAAGAACATCACTTGACCTACCCAATGATGTAGCCAATGATCGAAAGCTGAACCAGTCTGTTGAAAGAACCAACTTTCTTGCTGCGAATGTGAATGATTCTTGGAGTGTCGTACTCAAAAAACATGGAGACTACAGATCGCTTAGCCTCAGAAAAGTTAGTTATTGAGTTAAATAATTTATTAGAGGCTGCCATTTTCTTATGGCCCACTTTATATCACATGTGGGGTGTGTGTGTGTGGGGTGTGTGTGTGTGTGTGTGTGTGTGTATGTGTGTATGTGTGTGTGTTTTGTGTGTGTGTGTGTGTGTGTGTGTGTGTGTGTGTGTGTGTACTCGCGCGTGTGTGTGTGTGTGTGCGCGCGCACGTGTGTCACAGAACCTTTTTGCTTGCTTTTTTTCAGCCAACACTTAACAGATTAGCTAAAAACTAGCCTGGATAAGTTTCAAACTGCATTTTAGTACTTTCAAAATTTTCTTGAAACTATAAAATCCCACAAAGAGATTGATCTTTTATTTACTTTTTGATTTTTTTAAACTCAAAGTCAAGTGTACTCTTAACCAATATAACTGGTACCCAAGGGCTAAAACCAAGGACCCTGAATCTCAAGTCTGCACTGCCACTGCGGTTGTTACAACCGTTGTTAAATGTTATGCATCGTTACACAACTATTGAACTAGGCTGTAAAGTGTAACTATAAGTGTAAACGTCTAGTCATAATTAGAAACTGATGTTCAAAAGACTCTCTTTCACATAGACTGTCACTGTGACTCAGGGGCAGATTATGCCGATAACGGAGAGGGGTTTCAAGCATTTTCAAGATGTACTTTATTTAAGATAGTTATCATCATGACACCTTGGATACATGTGTGTGTGTGTGAGTGTGTGTGTGTGTGTGTGTGTGTGTGTGTGTGTGTGTGTGTGTGTGTGTTTATGCGTGTCATGTGTGAATATGAATATTCACAGTTGATTTAATCATTTATTTCCATGGTTGAGCTTCTTTTCTTTTTTTTAAATTTCTATCTAAGAGTAAGAGTATGAATAACATTCTCTGATTCTCAGTCAACACGACAACAGTCACAAGTGGCAATCTCAGAATCTGAAATCTCTTATATAATGCGAAATCTCCAGTCTACAATGTCTGTAATCATATATTAACTGTTGTTAATAAATGTTATACATCGTTGAAGATCTAGGCTGCAATATCAAAAAATCACACAAAATGACAAGTTAGTTAAAAACATCAAAGCCAAAGGTTGTGCAAGAACATCTCGGATCTCCTACCCAATGATGTAGCCCAGGATCAAAAGCTGAACCAGTCTGTTGAAAATGCCAACTTTCTTGCTGCGAATGTGGACGATTCTTGGAGTGTCGTACTCAAAAAACATGGAGAAGGCAGATCGCACAGCCTTCGGTGCCATTTTTGCGGACCGCAAACACCCAAAAGAAACGGTCTACGCACAGCATGCAGACAAAAGAGTCCTCACGTGAGTGACAGATCACATGACACACACACCCCCTTCCTCCACCTTTCCTTCCCGCTCCAAACAATAACATCTTTTTAGTGGAAACGATACAAATTCTAAGAAACTATTTTGTTTATTTTTTGGCACAGTTGTTATTTAGGCACACCCCTCATTTTTCCGACTATCTATCTTAAAATCTGGGTTTTCTTTCTTTTCTAATCTATGACAATGACCCCATGCTGATCCTATCCCTATCCCTTCAGTGGCGTAGGAACGTTTTCAATGCAGGGGACAGGATTGCCAACAAACTGGGGGGGGGGGGGGGGGGGGGGGGGGGGGGGGGGGCGGGGGGGGGGTGGGGGGGCCCCGCCCCCCGGGGGCGGGGGGGGGGCGGGGGGCGGGGTGGGGGGGGGGGCGCAAAGGGCGCACAGACAGGGTTTTAGTAAATGCTACAAAAACACTTTATAATTGGTACTTTTAGCCATAATCATAATCAATATAATTAACCAAATCTATGAAGGAAAACATGTGAATTGAAAGGAGACAACAAAAAAGAACAAAAAAATACAACCATGTTTGGGGCGGATCAGCCAGTCATGGAAGAGGGGGAGGGGGTAGTTCCAAGTGGTCAGTTGGGGTGGGGTGATGGGTCTGGGGGGGGGGGGGCTTGCCTCCCAGAAGCTGATGCTAATTTGAATGTAAAAGATGCAATCAAAGCTTCTCATGAGATAATAAGTTAAAACTATAGCATGGGACTACTTTAATTGTCTCCCTCTTTTTCTTTTCTTTCCATTCTTTTTCCTGCAGGGGTGAAACCCCTGTAACCCCTCTCAAATACATATTTCGATGTAGTAGATAATGTATACCCAAGACAAAGACATATAACAATATAACAACAACGAGGCCTATGCATCAAAGAAAAGAAAGGGAAAGGAAACATATATATATAAACCATCTAAATGTCATATCACATTGTAGCCAATTTTTGCTTGGTGATGACTGAGTTTAAGAAAAGCCCAAACAATAAAGAACAAACTTACTCAAATTATTCGTATCTATAAGCAAGAAGTGTACTTTGCTACAATTATAGGGTAGGTCTAGCTCAGACAATATGTCATGGTAAATTGGACACATCATTCATGGAAATCAAACCAGGCCAAGCTATACTGTCAAACTTAGGAAACCTAAGGTAGAACGTAAGGGAACGGGCGACAGAAGCAGAATATTGGATTGGGGTGCAACTGATTCTTATTTTATTTTACAAAAGTCACAGGGGGCATGTGGGGAAGGGGGGGGGGGGGGCGGGGGCGGGGGGCAAAAATATGGATGAGCAGGGGACACTATTGGATAGGCCTCATACTTAATGGAGCCTTTGAAACCCACCCACCCCTCTCTCTCTCTCTCTCAATCTCTCTCTTCAATTAATTATTCAATCACACATAGATTACGCCTCTACACTCTTCGATTCAAGTAGTGCCAACACATTAAAGCCATTAATTAATGCTCATAAGCGAGCCCCTAAAGCAGTCCTCTTAAAATCGTCTTCTCTAACTTTTCAAGATTACATCACAATAAAACTTTTTACCTCTTACAGACAAACTTCAGTACAACAAAGCTGTCATGATGTTTAGAATAATCAATGGTTTTTGCACCTCCAGCATTAATTAAAAGGTTTCCAATCAACCAATCTATATATACTAACAATATTGTTATTCCAAAACCCAGAACTGATCTTTTCAAATCAAGTTTAACATACTCAGGCAGTACTCGACTTTGGAATTCCATAACAACTGTAATCTTAAGCAGAAATTTAAAGCAGCATTACTTCCTTCAAAAACGCATATCAAAATATTATATTTCAGAGATTAAAAGACAACATGTCAACTGTATCCAGATAACCATTCTATTATTGGGTATACAATACCCTCATCAGAAAATGTGGATACATACTGATTTTGATATAATATGTGATAACATATTTGTTTCATACTTTTGTATGATATAACTTGATTTATTTATTACTATCATACTGTTACTGATAATGATAATGATGAGGAGTGTTATCCTTTGCTGATTTTATGTTTGCATGATGTAACATTTTGTGTGGGTTTTTTTTTTTTTTTTTTTGCCTGTACTTTAAATTCCAAAATTTCCCCATCCTTATCCCCTCTGATCTGTGCCTCTTCCCCCCAGCTCCTCCCTCCCTTTTCTTCTCATTTCTGCATGTACATATATTATTTTTAGCTTTCTTGTTTGATTTACTTTATTTGTTCCCAGGGCTGGGTGCAGAAAAGCATGTAACTTGCTTATCTCATGTTCCCTCCATGGTTAAAAAAAACTTCGTTTTCGTTTTCGTGTTTCTCTCTCTTTGTCTGTCTCTCTGCTTCATTTTTGTGGGAGCATGTACCTCACCATTCTGGAATGAAGTAGAGGGCTAATAAAGCAATTTGAAAACAATGCAATTATGTCCCTATATAATACAAGCTATTTAGGTTTGATGAAGACACCAATGTGCTGTACCCCCACCCCCCCCCCCCCCTCTGCCCCCCCCCCCCTCCTCC
>CM065700.1:9413035-9440535 GCA_017654935.2 Phymorhynchus buccinoides | reverse complement strand
GAACTTATGCACGGTGCTGAAATTAAAAAGAGTCCCTTCCTGATTTTAGTACTTGAACACTATGGTACAAATGCACCAGCTACGGATGAGAACATTACGTGTGTGACCGTTTTTGATTACCCCACCACGTGGGCAGCCACACTCCGACTTCTGAGGATTTTGGACTGATGATGTTAATATGCTAGGAGCTTGCCATGGCTAAAGACAATCCCCGCATAACTATATGCAGAACATAACACCATCGTGATGTAGCCTTGGTGTTCTAGCTTATGTCAATTGGTCTGACAAGGGCACAAGGATCTAAACAAGGATCTAAGCATAACTATATGGAGAACATAACACCATCTTGATGTAGCCTTGGTGTTCTAGCTTATGTCAATTGGTCTGACAAGGGCACAAGGATCTAAACATGATGTCTTCTGCAGAATGGATATATGCCCCCGTGGGGATACCGGGGGTCTTTTGTATAAATAGTTCCCCCTCTTTCTGGAAGTTCTGTGCTTGTAACTTCCTCTCATCTTTCACTCTCTTTGACCTTGCCTTTTTACCTTTGCTTGTCATCTACTATCTTTCTGCCTTACCAGTCCATTCTCCTGCCTTTTTTTCACGAAAAACTTTCAAAAAGATCTCCTCCAGCCGAAGTCGGACTTGCTGGGCCTGACTATTTCTTAGTTAGGCGCATAACGGCAGCATGATGCATCTACATTCATAATTGACAGGAAACTGTCTGAGCCATCGAAGAAGAAGATGAATAGATCTATGCCGAGTGCCATTGGTGTGTGTGTGTGTGTGTGTGACAGGAGTGACATCAGCATTCAGTTGCCCGGCAAGTCACCGGCAGAGTGTCAGCGACATTATGACAAGTGCTACATCAGTGTGCCACATTCTTCACTGCCGAGTGAGTGTGTTGGAGAGAAAGAGAGAGAGAGAAAGTGTGTGTGTGTGTGTGTGTGAGAGAGAGAGAGAGAGAGAGAGAGAGAGACTCAGACTCAGAAACTTTATTTTACAAGGAAAAGAATTTAGGCTGGGCCTAGTCTTCCATTCTGTCCTTGGTTGTGTGTGAGAGAGTTAGAGAAAGAGAGAGAGTGTGTGTGTGTGAGAAAGAGAAAGACACAGAGAGAGTGTGTGCGTGTGTGTGTGAGAGAGAGAGAGAGAGAGATGAGAGAAAGAGAGAGTGAGAGAGAGATAGTGTGTGTGTGAGAGAGAGTGAGTGTGTTTGTGTGTGAGAGAGAGAGAGTGTGTGTGTGTGAGAGAGAGAGAGAGTATGAGAGAGAGAGATAGGGAGTGTGTGTGTGTGAGAGAGAGTGAGTGTGAGAGTGAGTGAGAGAGAGAGGGTGTGTGAGAGAGAGAGTGAGACAGAGACAGAGTGAGAGACAACGTGTGTTGGGGGAGAGAGTGAGAGAGAAAGAGAGAGAGTAACAGTAGAGGGTGAGAATGTGTGTAGGGGTGTGTTTTGGAGTGTTTGTTAAATCATTAAATATGTGAATCTCATTTGCGCACGTCTGTGTGTGTGTGTGTGTGTGTGTGTGTGTGAGTGACTGTGTATTGTGTGTGTGTGATCTTTTTTATGTATGCATATTATATGTGTTGTGCCTCAAGAATTTTGTGTGTTTTGTGTTTTTGACAATCAAAACGTTTTTGCCATGTGTTTTTTTTTCACTCTCTCTTTGTCTCTGTTTTTCTTTTCGTAAAAAAATTCAAATGATTAGCATAGAGTATAAGGTGATACAGTATTTTTTGTCGTGGCTAAGATAACGTGATTTTGTTTTCAGAGTTTCCTGAATATGAGCCTGACATTGTTCCAACACCTATTTTGTTCAAGCGTAAGTTGAAAATCTTAAACAAGACGTTGTTACCGTATTATACGGACTATAAGGCGATACCTTTTTTCCCCAGACTGATGCCCCCCCCACCCGTGCCTTGTTATAAATATGACTTAACAATTTAGTAAGAAAATACAGTATACAGACAAACCTCTATTTTAAGACTTCCAAAATGTCCGGAAAAATCGGTCGTAAATTAGAGGGGTCGTATGACGGAGGTTTTCACTGGCAGCCGTAGAAAGAAAAAGTTCAGCACAGTTCATACTCTCTTCTTCATGCACACATACAATGACATATTAAAACTGGATTTGGGTCTTTCCAACTCCGTAGGATTGTGCAATCGATACATTACAGTTTCACTTTGCCGACTTCTTTTAATCACCTCCACTCTCGTCCAAAGTCAGTGGTTTTCTTTTTCAAAGTCAGTGGTTTTCGTGCTTTTCCTACGCTCTCCGCCATCTTTTCTACAACAAGGGAAGCGACTCCGCTTTCAGGCCCTTGACCGTGGTTGTTTCCCTTTGCTCGAAGTCTATACAGACGACAGCAACGGTCGTAAAAACCAACAAAATGGCGGTCGTAAGTCGCGTTTTAGAGGAAGTCGTTTAAGAGAGGTCGTTTACATAGTAAAATGCATCTGTGCCAACAAATCCGGTCTCAAATGAGAGGTGGTCGCTTAACAGAGGGTCGTAAAATAGGGGTTTGTCTGTAATAACCAAATTTGAATTTGGTGTAAAATGTTGGGGGTGCGCCTTGTAGTCCGAAAGATACGGTAGTTTTGTTTTTGCGAGAGAAGAAAGTTATTCTGAGTTTGTTTGTTGTTTGGCTTTTATTTTTGTGGGGTTTTGGGGGGTCGGAGAGAGGAGGAGCTTTGGGGGAATTAACGAGTAATTTTTTTTATATTTTTTTTTTTATATACCCAAACCCTGATTTTGTGAAGTAGACCTGAACATGTAAAAGTCAGTATAATTACCTGGTTTCCAACAAGACATTCGTTAGTTTTGTGAGCAAGAATCGTGTTATCTTTGTTGCTTTATTTCTTTGCATTGGAATGTTGACAGTGTGACTATCTTGTTGATTTTAATGCATGTTTTTCATCCTATAATGTTGCTTTTGTAAAGCGCATCGAGCATGCTACTGTATGGATTTCAGCGCTATATGAAATAGAATTATTATTATTATTATTAATGAGACTACCCTTGTCCAAATTAGACACTGATTACTATCTTATAATGTTGCTTTTGTAAAGCGCATTGAGCATACTACTAAATGGATTTTAGCGCTATACGAAATAAAATTATTATTATTATTATTAATGAGACTACCCTTGTCCAAATTAGACACTGATTACTATCTTATAATGTTGCTTTTGTAAAGCACATTGAGCATACTACTAAATGGATTTTAGCGCTATATGAAATAAAATTATTATTATTATTATTAATGAGACTACCCTTGTCCAAATTAGACACTGATTACTATCTTATAATGTTGATTTTGTAAAGCACATTGAGCATACTACTAAATGGATTTTAGCGCTATATGAAATAAAATTATTATTATTATTAATGAGACTACCCTTGTCCAAATTAGACACTGATTACTATCTTATAATGTTGCTTTTGTAAAGCGCATTGAGCATACTACTAAATGGATTTCAGCGCTATATGAAATAAAATTATTATTATTAATGAGAGTACCCTTGTCCAAATTAGACACTGATTACTATCTTATAATGTTGCTTTTGTAAAGCGCATCGAGCATACTACTGTATGGATTTTAGCGCTATATGAAATAAAATTATTATTATTATTAATGAGAGTACCCTTGTCCAAATTAGACACTAGTTACTACTTGGTGGTTGTTTTTTCGTTGTTTTTTTTTCCAATTTTATCTTTAAAAAAAAAAAATCCTTGTGTAAACAGTATCGGACAATCCTCCGAGGCCACCAGAGGGCTCCCCGTTGTGCACGGAAATGGGAGGCTACTCCGCCCCGCGGGGGGAGTTTGCGGTGGAGCACAACAACTTTGCGGAAATGGACATGTGCAACATCGATTTGGACAACGACAGACGGGAGGAGGACGAAGACGAAGAGGACGTGAAATTGATGAGAGGTGGACATTGTAATCGTCGGATTGCTTTTTTGTTTGTGTGTGTGTGTGTGTGTGTTCGGGTTTTCCCCGCGTAGTTTTCACAATGTTGTGAAAATCGACATTAATTGTTTTGACACCCCACATTATTTTGACGTCAAAACAACAGAGAAAGTATAAAGTGCAATTGTAGTGCACGCGAACTACAACCGCACTTGCGCTCCAAGTGACAAGTGTACTATCCGGGACAGAAAATATTGGTCGAATTTATCGACGGAAAAAGGGATAAATTCATTGTTAGAATCCCCTATAGAGACGGCGATTTTTCCGTTTTGGATGGTAAAGATACTGTTTTTGTCAAAACAACGCGGGGAAACCCAGTGTGTGTGTGTGTGTATTAGTTATTAGAAGAATTAAATGAATAAGGGGAAGGAACTTTTTGTAAATTAACTCCTTTTTTTGAAAAAAACAAAGTTATTTATGGCACCGATTCGCCTGCAAAGTGAAAGTAGTTGCCACAACGATATTTAAAAGGGAGTTAATTTACGAGAAGTTCCTTCCCCTTATTCATTTCACTATATCCTCTCTCTTAGCCTCACTATTTCATATTTGCTTAGTTATTAGAATCAGATTTTTTAAAACTCTCTTGTAATTGTGTATTACGGCATGGATGCAACTTTGCCTTGGATACCAGGCGGCGCCTGTTGTTCAAAATTTTGACCCCCCCCAAAATTGTGATTCAAAGTTCAAGGAGAAAAAAGTGTTGAATTCTCACTTTACAAGCCTGGAATAAGCTTCAAATTGAGTATGATTTTGCTTTTTCTTCAGCTTCAGGGGGGGCAACCCCTCCCTGACCCCGCCCCTGTACCATGCCAGGGGCCTGTGCGGCCCCTGGACCCCTGCCTTGTCTGTTTTTGGATTTTCTCCAGATCCATGTTAGTGTAAAATGGGGACTGTAAGCCGCTACTTTTTCCCCCTCAAATTTGGCCCATGCGGCTTATATACTGACTGATGCGGCTTGTCTATTGATTTTCCCCTTCTACATTTATCAGTTCCATTAAATCTGCTTCCAGACACATTTTCCAGCCTATTTTGATCTTCAGTGTATCTCTCAAACTTGGTTTTGATTCTTAATAGCTTCTAATCCCATGTTTAAATTGTTTCAGATTATTATATACTCGTGTTGCATTGCATTATTTCTAATTTTATAGCTTTTTTATTAAACTTTGTGAGCAATTTTGTGTGCGGCTTAGAAACGGCTGCGGCTTGTGTATGAATGAATACCTAAGATTCTGTAAATTCAAGGGATTCGGCTAATATACAGGTGCGCCTTATACTCTGAATTTTACGGTAATTGCGGCCGATACCGGCCGACCGGAAGTTGCCTTTGTGTGATCAAGCTGGCCCAAATCGGCCATTGCTTGTCCCCATCTGGTCTGATGGCGTTTTCATCAGACATCACACACAAAGTTCTATTTTGTTATATTCTTCTTCTTCTGCGTTCCCAGGCCATATGGCCATAATGGGTAAGGTACGTATGTGTCTGTTTTTCAGTTTTCACTGGTCTCCCCGCTGCGTACAGCCGACACATTCCGATTTCGGAGGAGCTCAAAGAAGAAAAATTATTTGGAAGATTTTTGTTTTTTAATGCAGGAGAATGGACCAATAAGTCAGAAAGATGGTAGATGATAGAAAGCCAAGGGAAAAGGCAGAGTTAAAGAGAGTGGCAGATTAGAGGAAGTTACAAGCACAGAACTTCCAGAATGTGGGGGAACTATTTTTACAAAAGACCCCTGGTATCCCCACGGGGAAGCTTGTTATAAACACTATGAAGAAGCTTCTCACTTGCGACGTTGCCGTGGTAACTGTGTAATGCTCTGTATGCTTCAAGAGACAGATTTTCTTAACAAATGTGTGAAAGTATAATAATAATAATAATAATAATAATAAGTAAAGCTTCTATAGCGCTCTTCGATGATAACAAAAATCATCCTCAGAGCGCTTTACAAATATTACGAGAGAAAACGATCAAGAAGAAAAAAAAGAAGAAAAAAAAAGCTCACGCCGTTCATCCCACCCACCCCTTTCACATGCACATTATTGACACCATTTCAAAAAATAAAAATAATTCAAGGCATGGACAAACAGACCCCCACCCACCTCACCTTTTCGACACGCACGCCATTTATGCACTCACAAATTCTTGGGGAGGGAGGGGTTATACGAGCTCACAAATTCCCAAACAATGCACGATCTGAACACTAGAAGAGATTTTTCTTGAACCCCTTCGGGATATCATTGCCCGAGGCAAGCATCATTACAGGCCTAGGGTTGCCTACCAAGATTTATTAACAAATAAAAACGTGCAAGAAAACTCGCCCCTGTCTTTCGTTCTTTTTCAACAACGTTACTGGTTGATCCAACTTTAACCCCTTGACTGCCAGAGAAAATTAAAGGAAAAATCATTGGACAAACCATGCCATGAAAAAGACAACCGATAGAACCAATCTGGCTAAATGGTCTGGGGAGATAACTCTCGATTGTATTAGAGCAAAAGCCAGCATATCAGGGTTATTCCTCTTCATCTGATGACATCATCAGTGATGTCATCAGGTCAGTACGTGATACATTAGTGGCAGTCATGTTAATGTTCAATTTTTTTTAGATCGTTGTGCATTAAAATCGGAGTTATTAGTCTCCTTATTTCTATGAATGTTAACAAAACGTTATTGGAGCATTTTGTGAGGCTCTCGGTAGGGCCAACTGTTTTTTTTTTTTACATTTTTAATATTACTGAAATGAAATAGAAATGTCAAACATAAGTGAACCGAAGGCTGGAGGAGGGAGTGACAAAGAGAAGTAACTCGAAAAACATGGTTTGGATTGAGAAAACATGGATTCAGACAAATTTTAGATTTAGAAATCGCTGTTGCGAGGATACTCAAAATTTGGCCCTGATCGGTGTTCTCCAGTTCCGAGTATGCTCTGAATTCGTCCGGAATGAGTTAACATTATGCAAATGCAAGAGGGTTAATGAACATAGATAGGCTGTATGATTGCATTCTTATGATTACATCGTAATGTGTGTGAACAGGTTTTTGTTTGTTTTTGTTTGTTTTTTATTTTATGTGCACTGTGTAACCAATTTCTCTGCCTGTCAAGTCAAATCGAGTCTTCTTTTTTTTTCAGTGAAAAAAACACCCCAAAAACATTGCAGCTTTTTTTTTTACAGAATGCTTTCTCTGGTTTGGTAGGTGCATGGCAAGAAACAATCTTCTTTTATCATATAAGATTTTAAAGTTGATTTGATTCGATTTGTGTGCGTGTGTGTATTCGTTCGTTCTTGAATTTAACGTCTATATCCACCTTACAGTGATCTTAGACACACACAACAAAAATCAAAACAAAAAGAATTGTATGTGTGTGTAGCCTGTAGGTATGTGTAAATGTCCGTTAAAGGGGGTTTGTGGGTGTACGTGTAGGAGGTATGTTAGTCTATGCAGGCATAGAGTAAATGAGTAAATGGGGAGAGGGGTATGTGAGTCAAATACTGAAACTTAGAATGATACCTGAACATTTAAAGGAAATAAACAATAAATGAACAATATTAAACTCCAAAAATGAAAGTAAAATAAATAACAAGCACATCAAAGCAAAGGTCCAATTGGACTCCTAATAAGTCCCCGAACAACTTCTAGAATCCTTGATTCATCACAAAGAATGTCTTCATAGGCTGCCATTGATGGTTTCGTGTCCAACAACCAAGCAGGTAAGTAGTTTTTCACATGTTCACAAAGAAAAATCGCATGGTATGGTGTAATATGCTGGCCACAAATGCAAGTCACATTTTTACTGAAGTATGTGTGTGTGTGTGTATGTGCATGTGTGTATGTGCGTGTGTGTGCGCGTGTGTGTTTTCTACAGACATGAAGATAGCCATGGTGTACAGCTACCATCAGAAGCTCAGAGAACGACATCGCAGAAAGAGGTAGGTGGGGCTCTGCAGAATCGCTATGAAAATAATATTCCACAGATTTGGATGAACTTTATCGTCAACAGCAAAGTCTTCATTTGAATCTTGATTCAGGATTTTGTGTGTGTGTGCGCGCGCGCGCGTGTGTGTCACTGTGTACATAGCCCGTCAATTTTCGTCAAACGCAAAGCCAACTTTTAACCCCTTCCCTGCCCAGTCCTGTGTCTACTAGGTGGTGTGTGATGTCATTGATGATGTCGTAACTTTTTATGTCATGGTCCTGGAATTATGGTTTTTGGTTTGGACAAGTCGGGAAGGATAATTATATCTCTTGACCATTTTCCCAGATTGTGTCTTCTTCTTCTTCTTCCGCGTTCCCAGGCCATATGGCCATAATGGGTAAGATACGTATGTGTCTGGTTTTCAGTTTTCACTGGTCTCCCCGCTGCGTACCGCCGACACATTCTGATTTCGGAGGAGCTCAAAGGAGAACAATTATTTGGAGGATTTTTTTTTTTAAGCGGCAGGATAATGGGTCAATAAGTCAGAAAGATGACAAAAAGCAAAGGGAAAAGGCAGAGTGAAAGAGAGTGGCAGATTAGAGAAAGCTGCAAACAGAACTTCCAGAAGGTGGGGGAACTATTATGAAAGACCTCCCCGGTATATCCACGGGGAGAGACTCGTGGAGGGGGCGGGGTCGTGCAGCTCCCCGTATGGAGGCACGAGGCATCCATCCACTGCCCCAAGATTATGCCAAAAAGGTCTCTTAAATATTGCAATTTAAAAAATCTACCATTTCTCTGTTTTCCAGTGGCAGTGAAGGGGTTAAACGCTTTCAGACATAAGAACATGTGAATGACATAACTGCTTGTTAGAGGGGTGTGGTGGTGACAAAGTTGTCGTCTTTTTCAGTTTTTGCCAAAGATTTGTTTTGAGTCGAACATTTTTTTCTTCTTTTTTTTAGTTATTCACTATATTAACCCTTTCACCGCCAGCGTCGCATTTTTGCACCACAATGATTTAGCACCCATGTCACTAAAAGGCATCAAATCAGGGTCTGTTATCCAAAGACCCTGTTCTCTTGACTTTGGGAGGTAAGGATAGGCCTTACTTTAAATATGTCACAGAGGAATCCTCAATATTACAGACAGATTTTTTTCTCTACCCAGGTAAGTTTAATGGACATTTTATGCTGAAAAATGGCTGGCGGCGAAAGGGTTAAGTTGAAAATACCGATAATGTTTGTTTCTTTTTGCAGAATTGTGAAAGAGTATGGTCTCATCAATCTACGCAATGCTGTGTGTAAGTATGCGCAAGAGTGACAAATTTTATAATGGCTAAATACTAACTGAATGCATGGAAAATTGTATTGGGTAAAAGATTTTGGACACTACAGGTCCTTCCTGCCAGTTGTAGAAAGAATTATTTCTTGTGCAAATGTAATTACAGGCGAATTCCTTTTATACAATAACAAAAACACAAGCAATTGCAATTGCCGATTTTTCTTTGTTGTCTGTTCTATGGGGGGGTGGGGGTCTTTCTTTGGGGGGGGGGGGGGGGGGGGGGGGGGGGATGGGGGGGGGGGGGGGTGGGGGGGGGGGGGGGGGGATGGTATTGTGGTACAGGAATGAAGATTGTAGAGACTATGTTATTGCGACTGAAGACAGGTGAATTTTTTATTTATTTTGATATATCTCATCTTATTTTACACGTGGAAGACAAGTTTCCATGTGTGTTGTACATAATGCCAATGGACAATAAAGAAACTTATGAGTCAGGAAATGCTGTTTCTTGTGTTTTTGACAGGGTACCACCATGGTCGGTTTAACTGTAAAATGTCCAGCACGGTTCAGGGGAAATGCTGTTTTGTGTATTTTACAGGGTACCACCATGGTCGGTTTAACCGTGAAATGTCCAGCATGGTTCAGGGGAAATGCTGTTTTGTGTTTTACAGGGTACCACCATGGTCGGTTTAACCGTGAAATGTCCAGCACGGTTCAAGGTCTGGAAGTGTTCACGTCTTTCATGAGTCCCCTCCGCAACGACTTGCTGACTGAGGCCCTGGCTTGTATGTTTCTCTGTGTGTGTGTCTGTCTGTCTGTCTGTCTGTGTGTTGCTCTGTCTGTCGTTCTGTGTTTTTGATAGTTGCAGACCTGTTTACCATCCGGATTTTGCCGTAATTTTTACGGGGGAAAAGTCAAATTACGGTAATTACGGCTACGGAAAACAACAACCGGGAAAACCAAACCCTAAATATAAAAACCCCCACTACAGTTGTGTCGGTAAGCGAAGCTTTTGAAACAATGCGGTGAAAAGTCATTTCGCGCCATTTCCTTTCCTGTTTCAAAATGGCGTCCAAGCGAGTGCATTGCGAAGCTTCTGTATCTTCTGGTCGAAAAAATCAAAAGAAAAGACATCAAAAGTATCACAGAAATATCGGGAAATTGACCTAAAAATTCCAGGAATATGTCGTTCAGTGCTAGGTGACGAGCATGTGTTCTGTCTACTGCTCGACGAACATTAGTATTGCACACTCAGGTCAGTACGATATCGACGTTCATTGGTCACGCATTGGATTATATTTTTTTTCTCCTCAAAATTACGTTTTTTGGTTTCAGAAATTACAACTTTGCAAAATAGGGGTAAACAGGTCTGTAGTTGCCCTCTGCAACAACTTGCTATGAAGAAGCTTCTCACTTGCAATGATGCGAATGTAGCTGTATGGTGCTCTGCGTGCTTCGAAAGACAGATTCACCCCCCCAAAAAAAATGTGTGAAAGAACCTGAACACTAGAAGTGGGGGGTTTCCTGCAACAAATGCGAATGCAAGAGGGTTAACTCATGGGAGTCGCAGTCAGACCCCAGGAATCGTGCGTTTCAGGCCACTTTTAAAAAAATCACTACATACCAAATAATTAAGAAATAATTAACAAGCAATGCTTTGCAACAGAAAGGTATAGGTCTACTAAATAAAATGTCACACAGAGTTGGTGTACTTACCCGTTTCTTTTGTGTAAAAAACACTCACTAAAGTACCAAAAACGGAATTTCCTATTGTTTTAGCCGTCATTTTATTTATGTAGGAACACAGCTGTTGCTAAGTGACTCCATGAAATTCGGCTAAAAAATAAGGCCCAAATAGCTATAAGATACGGTCTAAGGGAAGCAAACGGATTATAAACGACTGTACTTTGACTTTCAACAGTAAGCTCCCTTGAATAGCGTTTCTACTTGTGGGTGCAAAAGAAAGAAGAAGGGAAATTCAAACGGCAGTTGGTTTGCCGTTGTGACCTGAACAGAGACTCACAGTAACGGCAGACATCTGCCGTCATGACTCCAGTGAGTTGATAAAACTAGTCAATTTTGACTGGCCATATTCATGAGTTTAGCTCTCTTAGCACCATGGCCAAATACATTCGCCCAAGACATCACTCTACACTCCCAGCAAATGACAAGACATTCACTGCCAAGCACCATGCCATGTTTTTGTCTGTTTTTAGAGCTTTTGTCGCTGTTTCTGACGTTTTAAAGCAAAGCATGCGCACTCGGGAAAAAAAGTTACTTCCCTCTTGTCAGTTGAGATGCAACGGACAACCAAGAATGTCAACAAAATACATGGCGCTAGAAAAGTTAAGAGGTGGATGGATTCTGAGGATGAAACTTCATATTCATTGTTTTGAACACTTGGCATACTTGTCTCAGGCGAACAGGAACTGAAGAGTCATATCTGCCAACTGCAGGAGTACCGGCGGAACGGTTTGACACGACGGCACAGCGTGTCGACGTACCGGCTGCTGAGAGGGCGACGAACCGCCTCCACGCAGAAACGACGCCTGTTGTCTGACGTCATCAGTCATTTGAGAGTATGTTTGGATAGAGAGAGAGAGAGGAAATGAGAGGGAGAGAAAGAGAGGGCGAATAACCGCCTCCACGCAGAAATGACGCCCGTTGTCTGATGTCATCAGTCATTTGAGAGTATGTTTGGATAGAGAGAGAGAGAGGAAATGAGAGAGGGAGAGAAAGAGAGGGTGAATAACAGCCTCCACGCAGAAGCGACACCTGTTGTCTGACTTCATCAGTCATTTGAGAGTACATTTGGATGGAGAGAGAGAGAGGGAGAGAAAGAGAGGGGGGGAAAGGGAGAGGGAGAGAAAGAGAGGGTGACTAACTGCCTCCACGCAGAAGCGACATCTGTTGTCTGACGTCATCAGTCATTTGAGAGTATATTTAGATATATATAGAGAGAGAGGAGGGGGGGGGGGGGGAGAGAGGAGAGGGAGAGAAAGAGAGTGCAACGAACAGCTTCCACGCAGAAGGGACACCTGTTGTCTGACGTCATCAGTCATTTGAGAGTACGTGTGGAGAGAGAGAGAGAGAGAGGGGAAGGAGGGAGGGAGAGAGAAAGAAAGAGAGAGAGGAAAGGAGAGAGAGAGAGAGAGAGAAAGGTTTGGATAGAGAGTGAGAGAGGGGAAAGGAGAGAGGGGGAGAAAGAGAGGGCGACTAACAGCCTCCACGCAGAAGGGACACCTGTTGTCTGACGTCATCAGTCATTTGAGTACGTGTGGAGAGAGAGAGAGAGAGAGAGAGAGAGGGGAAGGAGAGAGAGAGAGAGAGAGAGAAAGAGAGAGGAAAGGAGGAGAGAGAGAGAGAGAGAGAGAAAGGTTTGGATAGAGAGAGAGAGAGGGGGAAAGGAGAGAGGGGGAGAAAGAGAGGGCGACTAACAGCCTCCACGCAGAAGGGACACCTGTTGTCTGACGTCATCAGTCATTTGAGAGTACGTGTGGAGAGAGAGAGAGAGAGAGAGGGGAAGGGAGAGAGAGAAGGAGAGAGAGGAAAGGAGAGAGAGAGAGAGAGAAAGGTTTGGATAGAGAGTGAGAGAGGGATTATAGTTTCTTACTATATTGTCAGTCACATTATAAGGCGCAGGGGTCTCAGTCTGGGAAAAAAGTATGTATCGCCTTATAGTCCGTAATATACGGTAATCTTTTTTGTTTGTTTAGAGGTAGTAAAAATTCTTCTTTTCTTGAGGGCCCACGGTCAATATGTTGACCATTCTGGCTCCTTTAAATTCAGACGTTCCCTGGGAATATGTTGATATGGCATACAACAAACGCACACGCACACACACACACACACACACACACACAAACAGACAGACACACACACACACAAACACAGACCTGTTTGCTCTACTCTTTTTTAGTAGTATTCTACCCAATTTGGACCTCTACTACTCTTCAAAATTGAAAATAATGCTCTAATTACTCATTTTCAGTGAACATTGTTTGATGGTTTAATGAAGAGGACTACTCATTTCAGCTACCTAGACTACTCCAGACTTGTGTAGGGGGTAAACAGGTCTGCAAACACACACACACAAACACACAGAGGGCACGTTTCCGTTGTAAGATACCACATTTTTCGCATTATGACTATGAAGCGACACTTTTTTTTCCCCAGACTGAGGCCCTTGCCCTTTATAATACAGTGGAACCTCCCTTATAAGACTCCCTCCCATATAAGACCTACTTCTCTCCACCTCATTTTGGATGATTTTTTGAGGTATTATAAGGGAGCTTCCACTGTATGACTAATTAAAATCAGTAAGAAAATATAAATAACAAAATCTGAATTTTGTGTCCCATTTTTTTTTGGGGGGGGGGGGGCTGCGTCTTATAGTCGGAAACATACGGTACTCCATTTCTAAAAGAACGGGAAGTATAAATATGGTACAGTGTTTTTTTGTTGTTTTTACTACATGTATTATGTTTCATCAGGACGATTCAGTGTGCCAAACATGGCTGCAGAAACAAGGCGCTGCTGGTGACCCCTGTAGAATTATCCCCCTTCCTTCTGCTCGTGAGTTTTTTTCTTTTTTTTTTAATAATTAAAATTTTTATTTTACTGTAATGTCTCCACTGACTTTCACTTTTGTCAAACTTCTCCATTTCTTCATCTTCTGCGTCCCCAGTCCATATGGCCATAATGGGTAAGGTACGTATGTGTCCGTTTTTCAGTTTTCACTGGTCTCCCCGCTGCGTACAGCTGACACATTCCGATTTCGGAGGAGCTCAAAGGAGAAAAATTATTCGGAAGATTTCTTTTTTTTTCAAAGGCAGGAGAATGGGGCCAATAAGTCAGAAAGACAGTAGATGACAGAAAGCAAAGGGAAAAGGCAGAGTCAAAGAGAGTGGCAGAGTAGAGGAAGCTACAAGCACAGAACTTCCAGAAGGTGGGGGATTTATTTTTTACGAAAGACCCCCCGGTATCCCCAAGGGGAGGAATTTCTCCATTTAACCCCTTCAATGCCATCAAGTCAGCTGCGCATATGCCACCGGTTTGCCGCATGATTGGTGAATGCTGCGAAATTGTGACTTAGCGGCGAAATACATATATGTTGCCGTTGCCTGACAATGACTGCCAGATAGCAGAGGGGACAGCTGCTATTCCAGCGGGCTGGGCTACAATTTGTTTATAGTGGAGAAGCCTTGCCGGCCCAGGGTATATCCCCACTCTCTCGGCCAAAGGGATTTGAGGACAAGAGTTGGCGTTGGGGAAGGTCCCCAAAGGCTGCAGCACTAGAGCCATATATAAAGGTGGCAGAGTGGTTAAGACGTTCGCCTGCCAAATGTAGTGCGTGACTGCCGCGTGAGTGACCCGGGTTCGAATCCCGGCCTCGCCCTTTCTTTCTAGTTTGACAGGAAAATCGAACTGAACGTCCAGTCCTTCGGGTGGGGACTTAAAGCTAGTCTGACCCGTGCGCTTCACGCACGTAAAAATCCCACGACAGTTGAAAGTTGGTAAGAGCATGGAGAAATCCCGCTGCCTGGTATGGCCAAATTGATAGCTAGGTTTTCCATGTGTGCCCCCCCCCATTTAAATTTTTTTTTTTAATTGGGTAAGCGCTGCACCTGCGGCGACACGCTCTCCAGGGGAGAGCAGCCCGAATTTCACAGAGATAAGTCTCTGTGACTAGAATATACCAAATACCAAAAATATATTAATCGGTGACAAATACTGAAGCATTATAGAGGATGTCATCGCCACTAAAGAGGTTGACTTCATTTTTGTATGTGTGTGTTTAGAAATGTTTTCTGTTTTTTGTTAAGTGGGTGACATTAGTTTGGCAAGAATAAAGAAGAAAAAAAAATGAAACCGACAACACACAGCAGAGTTGAGAATTTTCGTCTTTATTGACTATTTCAAGGACTGGCAAAAAGTCATGCACATAAGTTTGCTACATTTGTTTACATTATTTTTTATAGATTTACTGTGCGCGTGTGTTTGTGCTTGTGTGTTTCTATGTACACACATGTGTGTGTTTTTGGTGTCTATGTGTAGGCATGTATGTGTGTGCGTGCACATGCTTTTGTCAAGTCAAGTCAAGTCAAAATTATCTTTATTGACGATAAAGGAGTAAGCTACAAGCTTTTTTTCATCCTGTCGTCATCAAAAGAAAAAACATATTTTATGTGTGTGTGTGTGTTCGTTCGTTCATTAACATCTACCCACCTGACAGTGATCTTAGACAAATAAAATTGTATGTATGAGTATGTGCAAATGTATATGGTGTTTTGAATGTTCATTTAAGGGGTGCGTGTGTTTACATGTGTTTATGAGCTTGTGTGTGTGTGTGTGTATGCCAGACCTGTTTACTCTACTCTTTTCGAGTAGTATTCTACTCAATTTGGATCTCTACTACTCTTCAAAATTGAAAACAATGCTCTAATTACTCATTTTCAGTGAACATTGTTTGATGGTTTAATGAATAAAACTACACATTTTGCACCAAAACTACTCATTTCAGCTATCCAGACTACTCAAGACTTGTGTAGGGGGGAAAACTGGTCTGGACTGTGTGTGTGTGTGTTGTGTGTGTGTGTGTGTGTGTGTGTGTGTGTGTGTGTGTGTGTTTATAATCTATGCGTATGCGTGTGTGTGCATTTCATTTTTTATGTGTGTGCATTTCTGCATGCGAGAGAGAGAGAGAGAGAGAGAGAGACTCAGAGAGAGAGAGAGAGAGAGAGAGACTATTGTTGCCCCACTCAAAGAATGATAGAGGGGATTGAGGATCACAACGTAAGGGTTGTTGTGTCTCAGCAGGTCGCAAACCGGCGCCCCCTTTGAACATAGTGGGCATGCCCGGCTACGAACGTTTGACGCCCGACGAGAGAGAGGTTAGTGATTAACTCATCTCCCCGTGGGGGTCTTTCGTAAAAATAGTTCCCCCACCTTCCGGAAGTTCTGTGCTTGTAACTTCCTCTAATCTGCCACTCTCTTTTGACTCTGCCTTTTCCCTTTGCTTTTTAGCATCTACTATCTTTCTGACTTGTTGGCCCATTCTCCTGCCTTTTTTTCAAAAAAAAATCTTCCAAATAATTTTTCTTTAAATTTGAGCTCCTCCGAAATCGGAATGTGTGTCGGCTGTACGCAGCGGGGAGACCAGTGAAAACTGAAAACCGGACACATACGTACCTTACCCATTATGGCCATATGGCCTGGGAACGCAAGAAGAAGAAGAAGAAGATTAACTCGTTCCACCCTGTACCCAACACATTTGTCGCGCGCACAAGTGCAGCTGCCAGCGCTTGCGCCAGGGCTCCCAGGGACCCCCATGTTAATATGGGGTCTATGAAGTACCAGAATTCTAGACGACCCTTTCAAAGAATGTGCAGGGGGTCCCAAGGATGCACTAGAAAAAATATTTTTAGCATTCGTAATGTCACTGGGACAGAGCTTAATCTAGAGCGTGGGATTGGTAAAATCCCCCGAAATTTTGTTCCTTCACGCGATAATCGGCGCAGGGAGCGGGCCGAGTCCCGCACATTTGCAGAACGGCCCGCAGTTTTTACCGATCGATGCGGGAAGACCTTCGTCGTCTGCTAAACCCGTCGTCTGGACAAACTGAAAGTATCGAGCAGGAGTGAAGGATTTCTCGACATTTCATTGGTTCTTGACAAAATGTTAGTGTTAATCAACCAATCGCGTTCTTCTCGTACTACCGACAGGAAGTTGCGAGAGTTTCGGCCGCCTTCTTGAATGTTCTTCAAAATGAAGCGGGCAGGGACCCTGTTTGATTTTGATTTTCACGGAGGCAAAGTGAAAAAAAAAATCCTGTTCCAAGCGAGTGTGAAGACCTGGAAGAAAAGGCTTCTATATCTAAAACGTCGGAAAAGAATGACAACAGTGGCAGTGCAAAGGAACATCGTTTCCAAAATGACTGGTTGAAAAAGTGGCCGTGGCTGACGAAGATTGAGACAGTGATGCAATGTACATTGTGGGGGAGGTACTGGTTCTTATGTATGTGATGTGGGGTTGGATAGGGGGGAGTGCCCCCCCCTTTTTTTTTATATGAGGGGGGGACTGCCCCCCTTTTTCAGAAATCCTATATTAAGCTCTGCTGGGACCCTCTATCCCGCCTCTAGGACCCTCTATTCTGTAAGTGAAGGAGTCCCTGGGACCTCTTGTTTTGCAGGACGATTGGGAGCCCTGTGTGCCCAACAAATTGTCGTGTACAGTGGAACCTCCCTTATAAGACCTTCAAAAATCATCCAAAATGAGGTCTTATAAGGGAGAGGTCTTATAAGGGAGGCAATTTTAATACAGTGGTACCCCTCTAATAATACGCTCGCAAATGCGACTTCTCCTCACATACGACTGATTTTTTTTTTCACGAACACATTCCCCTATATATCCTATGCCGCAAATACGACTTTTCCTGAGTTCCGACTTACGACTCGATTTCAGGGGTTGAGATGCGACCACAATCTTATCTTTTGGCAGTCAAGTTCGTGCAAATCGATCTCTCGATGAAAAGCAGACGAACTCGTGATCGAAAGTCATGGCAACGGGTCCGATGGCAACTTCGATGGCCCATGTTGCACTCACACACAAACTACACATAACAGTACAGACCTAATCTTCGCCATAACGGACCTACTAAATACTGGATTATGCACAACGACACAACACAACACAAAACATGACAAAGTAACGCTCTGGCAGTTCATTTTTAGTCACAGAACTTTTACCGCGCATACAACTCAGCTGACAAAATGGCACCGCAGATAATGCTAATGCGCCAGCTGCTTTCATTTATCTGATTTTGTGAGTTGTTTGCATTCAGTGAGAGTTGTAGTGCACACACTAACGCCGATTTATCAGTCTGATAACGGAAAGGAGCAGCTTTTCAACTTTTTTTTTGTAAAGTGAAACCATTCTGATTCACTGAGTTCCAACTTATGGAGTATGACCGATCAACTAGTTTCAACTTGGAAGTTGACTTCGCATTTACGTGTGCACAGAGTTCGTAAAGGTCGACACGATCGCGACTGTTTCAGTTCACACTTTGATCATAAACTGCTCAGTGATGACACATGTGCATAAAAGTGGTGAAATTTAGTGGTCAGATCTTGATATGGCTGATTAAATTCTTCAATTTCGACATGAGAACGGTTCGTTTTTACCGAGATTGACGATGTCTACACGCACATAAAATGGATTCGGGAAAATCCGCGTATGGCGACTCGGAAAAGATGCTTGGTCCTCTAATAAGACCACCCCTCAGATAAGACTTTTTTTTCACCGCAGTTTCAAGGTCTTATTAGAGGGGTACCACTGTACTTACAAAGAAGGGCAATGTCTCAGAGAAGTAGGTCTTGTATTGGAGGGAGTCTTATAAGGGAGGTTCCACGGTACAGAGCTTTGTATCAATCTGAAAGCTAGTACTGTAAAATGCGGACTATAAGCTGATACTTTTTTCCCCCTCAATTTTGGCCCATGCGGCTTATAGACTGATGCGGCTTATTCTATTCAGTGTAAGATGTGCAGGGACCAAACCATAGTCATTTTGTATCATAAAAAAGCTGATCTTGATGACAGTTGATAGGGCCACACTGTGGCATAATTATATCACCCTTTTGTTTAAATTAAAAAATAATAATACATAGTATTTATATAGCGCCTTTCTTTAGAATTAAACTCAAGGCGCTCACATTCACCGATTCACACGCAATTTGGGCTAACGTACACATTCATTCAATCATCATCTAATTAATGTGAAAAGTTAGAGATAGAAAGCTCTTTGAAACGAGTGAGTTTTCATTTGGGTTTTGAAAGTGGGAAGTGCTGAATTGTGACGGAGGTGAACAGGCAAGGAGTTCAGGGGGCGCAAAAACTAAAACTGCGTTGTCCAAAAGACTTTAAATTCACTTTAGGAACTTTCAACAGCACGGGAAGATCGGAGAGAGCGAGAAGGAGTGAAAGTTTGGAGAGCACTTGAGAGGTAGGATGGTAGGGTCTGTTCAAAGTGGCGGAATGCATGGACTGCCAGTTTGTACTCTAAACGAAACTGCATTTATGTGTTGTTCATTGTTCAAAGTCTCTGAGCATAAATCTGTGATTATTCACCAACCTTTTTACAATCCTTGTATTGCAAATGTTCACTCACTCATTTTTGGCTCACGTCGGTTTTTTAAAAACAAAGTGAGTCTATAGTATCGTACGTGTTCGGTTGTGTGTGTGTGTGTGTGTGTTGCGTCCGTGGTCCGACCTTTAACCTTGCATTCTCCAAACTTTAACGTTGTCGTTTTCTCTAAAAATATAAGGTGTTGGAGGGTTAAAGTTAGCAGGATATTTGATTTTGACGTGAGCCTTCAAGTCATGATGATCAAAGTAGTCGGATGCATCAATAAAGGACACAAGAAAGACTATCATTTGTTGCAGAGATTACTGTTGTGCAACCTTTGACCTTGCAATCTCCTTGGTCACTATGTTTTTCTGAAAGCTTGGTCAATATGCTTTTCAATTTTACTTGTTTGCCAAAAATAAAAATAGGGCTCCACTATGTTACATGCGCATATATAAACATACATATAATTCAATTTTAAAGAAAGAGGGAATTTTAATGCACAGAATGAATTTTTATTTTACTGTGTAAATTAAATTAATAACAGTATTATAGTAATAAAAATCAGACATGAGCCTTGAAGGCTTTGCCTCTTGTTGTTTATTAGATTGGAAAAAAACAGTAAAATGGGAATTATGCTTTTTATATTTTTTCAGTCTTTTCTTTCATGCTTCTTTTTTCTTTTCTTCGATAGCTCAGTTTCCTGTCATGTGAACCGTGAGGGAACTATTTGTTCGAAAGACACTCCTGGGCATCAAGGCTGTATTCTACACTTCCTTTCTTAATGATATCCCGGTATTAACCAGGCCCGAGAACTACAAACACCTGCGGTGTTGGTCTTGTAATTAGAGCAACACTCTCAGAATCGCATCCGTTAAGCGGATGAAGCTCGACTGTGTGGTTTCAGTCTTCCCATTTGAGCCCATAGCCCACTCACTCTGGGTAGGAGTTGGTCCAGGTCCGAGAAGAAAAAACACCTCGCCTCTGATGGGATTCAAACCCCGTGACCTCCCAGCCAGTAGTCTGTGACTTAACCACGGCGGATGGTTGTTGTTGATGTGTTGTGTTTTGTTTTGTTTTCCAGTTGTGTGAGCAGGTGCGTCTGGTGCCGGAAGCGTTTCTGGAGTACCGTGGAGTGCTGCTGCAGGAGGCCAGCAAGCATGGCGGCTGTCTGCGTCTGTCCCAGGCCCGGCCCCTCATCAAGATCGACGTCAACAAGACGCGCAGGATATACGACTATCTGATCAGTGTCGGGAAGATACAGCAACGTTGATGCAATAGGATGTATAGTGTGTGTGTGTGTGCGTGTGCGCACGCGCGTTTGCAGGTTTACAAGTGTGTGTGTCTGTGTGTGTGTGATTCCAAACTCACTAGCGTTTGTGTGTGTGTGTCACTGTGTGTGTGTGTGTAGGTTTACAAGTGTGTGTGTGTGCATGTTTGCAGGCTCACAAGTGTGTGTGCATGCGTGCGCGTTTGCAGGCTCATTAAGTTGTGTGTATTTATGTATGTGGTATTTACTATTTAGTACATTATAGTTACAGAGGCGTCTCTGTGAAATTCAGGTTGCTCCCACCTGGAGAGTGCGTCACAGCCGAAGACGCGCCACCCATTTAAAACTTTTTTATTTGCAATGCGATTTTTGTGTGACTGATGAGGAAGGAAAAGGGGGGGGGGGGGGGGGGTAAATTTTGACCAAATGACAACTTTTTTGTTGCCACTGGGTTTAATGTGTGCTAAGTGCATGGGCACATGGGACCTCGGTTTATCATCTCATCCGAAAGACTCCACGTTCAGACCGTAAGGCCTAGTGCAGAGTGAGAGGAAAAATCCCCTGTGCCCAGGTTCGAACTCGGGTTTATTGTATACGAGGTGAACGCTTTACATCTGTGCCACTCTACACCCTACATGTGTGTTGGTGTGTGTACATGCGCATTTGCAGGCTCGTTAAGATGTGTGCGCATGTGTGTGTTTTAGCAGCGAAACCTTTAATATTTTTGAAACCATACATTGTGTGATGCAAGTAAGCTATTAAAGAAAAATTTTGGACAAGAAAATGCTACTCGGGTTCATGATTATCTATCAAATTTCAATGTTAGTTATAATGTGTATGTATGCTTGAGTGTGTGCCTACGACTGTCTCACAAACATAGCATATAAATATACATAAGGCCCCCCCCAAAAATAGTTGTGGTTACGGTATCCCGACCTACCCTATTTTTTTCGTCCGACCCTATTTTTTTTGCCTCATCCAAAAAAAAAAGAGAGAGAGAGGCAAGTTCAATCGGAGAATGCCCATCAGGAGACATAACTCTAACACGCTGAACGTCCACGTGTCGGTGCAAAATGGCGTCATGTGCCATTTCAATGGAGCCATGCACTCATATTTCTGAAAATACGAGGGTGGTTAGCACTTTCAAAGCATCCTACACGCTCGTGGATGTTTTCCGGGACATTCATCCGGATGTAGGAAAGGAAAACATTATCACTTGCCGAACTAGACTTTTCAACACCACTCGGCGATCTCAAAGAGCTGGGAGTGAAGAGCCTACAATTTCGTTGACATTAAAAAATGTTATGCATCTGTATCATTAAAAATTCGGGACTTTCCTGGAGTTGCACTGCCTCCAATGGGATCGTTCCCACCATCTTTATATCTACCAATGTCCCATTATGTGTCTGTTTCAGACCGGAGGACGTTACACGGATTTTCATGACATTAAAACAAAAATTCAAACAAACAAAAAGTTAGGGCCTACCTACCTACCTACCCTTTTTTGGGGGGGTTGCCATGTTATTGTTACCGTAACCACAACTTTTTTTGTTTGGCCTAAACTGTATACTAATATATTACAATTTACATAACAGTACATGCTACACACGTGTACACACAAATGCCCAAGCACATGCAAAGCACACATCATCAATCATCATCATGATCATCCATTTAATGTTGTAGAGTGACTGGAGAATGAAGCAAGGAGTCAGAAACTGAGAAAGTTGACAACAATCAATGACAAAACCAACAAGGATGAGATGTAGCACGATATTCCAATACTGTAGAATATCATTTATAGTACAGCTCTCATTTACTATTGGCCCTTTCTACCGGCTAATGTCAACCAGTGATAAAAGACACATACTAGTTACACACACTTGAAATGCAGCCATGCCACACAAATTCACAACACTTTGTTTTATTCATTCATTCCACACAGTCACAGTCACTTGAAATACTGCCACAACACAAAAATTCACCAAACTTGTTTTTCTTACTAATCCGTTCATTCCACACACACACACACTTACACACGCACACGCACACTGACTGGCACACACACACACACATTTCCATGTTCTTCTTCTTCTTCAGCGGTCGATGTAGCTGGCAGCGTCAGACTTTCAAATTGGTCGCCATGATGAAGCCCACTGTCTTCTCCAGGTCGGTGCGGCTGCCCCAAAGCTGCACCTGCAGCTCCACCCCATTTCCATGTTCAAGTTCAGTCTTCCCAGGGCATTGCTTGGGACGGTGCACTGTCATGCTCCACGCCAACAGCCCAACGGATTTTGGTCGTCATTCCATGTAACCCCAAGGGGCTTCCGGAAAGAAACCTTGAAACCTTGAAACCTTGGAGTCCGCAAGTCCAGAACTGCACTCGCCTTTGCAACACCGACTGCTGCAGACGACTTTTGGCCAGGCAATACTCGCACTTGGGCACCACGTAAAAAGACATTTTTACCCACTGCCGAGGGTTCCTCCTGAAGTCCTGAAGGGTCAGTCTCAGTGTCGACTGCTGTTTAAAGGGTTGCTGGGGCTTTGATGACCATCTGGCGTTTTCGATTTCGGGGTCCATCTTGATTAATAGATTGTTCTGCAATCAATAAATCAGTCAATGAAACTATCTATCAATCAAACCAATCAATCACTATTATCCCCACCAAAAAACAAACATATTGAAGAAAATGTTGCTTGCTGTCATCATATTTAAGCAAAGACAAGACTCCAACTGACTTTACTCCAGCGCCTCCCGCCCGACCCTTTCCCAATAACAACGTTGATGAACCAATTTCCAGGTGTACTCGCTACATCGAAGTCTACAGCACCAGAATTACTTGTCCCTTAGAGCTACGGCTATGAGGACGTTAATCTTTCTGCAACCAACCAACCAAAAACAAGAAAAGCAAATGTTCAACACGTAGGTAGGATAGACCTATTTATATATATCAACCTAGCTATCAATAGGGCATTTGCCACGAGTGTTCGTTCTCTATACCAGACTACTAATTTGCCCGCACTCGTTCTGCCCGAGTTACGCTGACCTTTCTAATTCAACTCTCTAAATTCAACTCGGTGAAATTCAAGGTCGCCTTCACGTGGCAAATGCCCTATTTGGCCATTCCAGGCAGCGTGATTTCTCCCTGCTCCTACCGACTTTCAACTACAGTGGGATTTTTACGTGCCTAAAGCGCACGGGTCAGACTGGCTTTAGGTCCCCATCCCGGAAGGACTCGACGTTCACTGGTTCAGTTCGAATTTCCTGTCAAACTAGAAAGAAAGGGCGAGGCCGGGATTCGAACCCGGTGTCATGAGAAATATGTACTCCCGTGAAATAAATACCCATGAGCATGCGCACTATAACCGTTACTATTTCATTCGAGAAATAAATCGACTATTATTTAAAATATTGAGATTTTAAGTGCTCAGTCTACACGGAAAGTAATAAGAAATAGAGCGGGAGAGTGTAAGTCTACATCTTTGCCGAGAAAGCGATGTACAAACCCATGCTAGGGGAAGACGGGGTAAAAAGCGCATGGGCGGGTAAGAAGCCCACCCCAATTATCTCATGACATAAAGAAAATTTCAGTCAAATTTGCCCATGAGACGAATGCTAGACATTAACGCTCGTCTCATGGGCAAAATGAGACTGAAATTTGCTTCATTTCATGAGATAATTGGGGTGGGCTTCTTACCCGCCCATGCGCTTTTTACCCCGTCTTCCCCTACTTAGTTTTGTACTTTTCAAAATGGCGGATGATATAAGGAAACACCCAGACAAAATTAAATAATAATAAATATTAGAAAAACATCACTGACTTCTCAACATTTAGTGATGAATCTTCTGTTCTTCCTGCATGCCACAAGACGCCTCTGAATATATTCAGGGGCGAATCTTTCCCAAACAGCAAACAATTCTAATGAGGAAAGGGTATTTAATTTATTTCACGGGTGAGGTATTTTATGCAACACCGGGTCACTCACACTGCAGTCACGCATTACATTTGGCAGGCGAACGTCTTAACCACTCTGCCACCTTTCTCCCTAATTTACGGGGTGGTTGCAACACTCGATCGAACCATGTTCAGGGATAGTAACTCTTCCTCGTCAAATTTGTCGTCCACAAATTCCATTTTCTTATTTCGTATATTTTACTTATTTAATTAACGCATCAAGGTTTCGCTAAAATAAGGATAGGGTTAGGAACATGATAGTCACTGTTAGTAGGGTTGGTTTTAAAAAAAAAGACAATTGCGATCAGTTTTTGCGTCCCGTGACCGTAGCCTGGAGAATGCGCGAGGTTACGGACCCGTAACCCTTATAGCCCCGGACTTTTTTTTTCTTTCTTTTTTTAAAGACAGCAAAGACACTCATAAAAATAGACCGAGTGTCTTTGCAATCTTTTATAAAAGGCCGGGGCTAGGGTTACGGGTCCGTAACCCGCATTCTCCAGGCTACGGTTACCGTCTGACCGATTGGACGCTAATCTCATCACCATCTCGGTCTAGGTCAGGTCAGGTAGTTAAGACATTAGGCCTCGCGGCCTCTTCACTGTCCTGTCATTTTTGTTTGAACTTTTGCACAGCTGAGAGGTTTTTAAATTTTGTTTTGGGCAAATCTGCCTTTTAGTCATGCTCATGTTGTAGTTTTGATATGTCTTCTATGAACTGGAAGAGAGTCATAATTGAGGTATTAGCCTCTTTTATTAAATGTTCCCTTGAGTCACGTGGAAGACAGAACATCGTATTAATTATTGTTACTTTAGTTGAATTTTGATTTCGTTTTACTTAAGCCTGTAAATTAATATTCCACAATTATTTCATTGAAAACACGATAGCAACAAACACAAAAAGCTTGTATTTACAAACCAAAAATATTCCGTGTTTTTTTTTTTACATTACGTTACATGTGACCTGTTTAATACCCTCTACACAAGTCTTGAGTAGTCTGGATAGCTGAAATTAAAATTAATATTCCACAATTATTTCATTGAAAACACGATAGCAACAAACACAAAAAGCTTGTATTTACAAACCAAAAATATTCCGTGTTTTTTTTTTTACATTACGTTACATGTGACCTGTTTAATACCCTCTACACAAGTCTTGAGTAGTCTGGATAGCTGAAATTAATAGTTTTGGTGCAAAATGTGTAGTTTTATTCCTTAAACCATCAAACAATATTAATTGAAAATGAGTAATTAGAGCATTATTTTCAAATTTGAAGAGTAGTAGAGGTCCAAATTGAGTAGAATACTACTCGAAAAGAGTAGAGTAGACAGGTCTGACGTTACGTTACTTTTGACTGATTTTGCATCGAATTAAAAGCAAAATTCGAACCCGGGTTATTTAATAAGCTATTTAGACTCAAATATTCACAAGACCTACTTACCAAATTGGAGTTGAAGCGGAAAATACAACACAAAAGTGGAATTGAGAAGTCTCCCCCGGTCTTCAGTGAAGAAACACGTTGTCGGTTGAAGGCTTTCTCGTGTGTGTGTGCGCGTGCTGAAACCGGTCAACGTTCCTCAATCAAATGACTGAAAATGTTGCTGTGTCAGTATCGGTGGCTTCAGTCCTCCAAAGTAGACCTATTTTCACACAATGACTTTTTAAGGAACCAATCACGTGTTCCAAATCCGCAGCGGAGCTTCGTGATTGGTCACGAGTTACTTATTGCGCTACATAACTCGTCGAGACCATTCCTCCTTTGTCGAATGTATGGGGTTCAGAATTGATAAAATACCAGTTAACTACTTAACTGGCTTTTCTAATTCAGTTAACTAGTTAACTGACTTTGTTTTACCGGAAGCGGAAATCGTTTATACTAGTTAACTAGTTAACTGACATTTCGAAACTTAACTGCTGTTGCTTTTCCGTCTGAGAGCGATTATTTTCTGAAGGTTTTGTAACACACATTGTAATTGGTCGGCGTTTGAATGAATGAAATGTAGGTTTTACGTACACTCGGCTGCAAAACAGCACATATGGGATGAACCATCAACCAACCATCATTCAAAGCTCTGAGCAGATCCTGGAGGTACTGCAGGTCCGATCCGTGATAAAAATTGCTAATAAAAAAAATGATATTGATATTTCACAGTGTAAATGGGAAAAGATTGCTGATCTGCAGTACATCCAATGGGATTTCGTGTTACAAAAAACAGTTAAGGAGTTGGTTGTCCTGGCAAAATGCCACTTAACAGTTAACTGACTTCTCTTTTGCCGGAAGCGGTAGTTGATTATATCAGTTAACTACTTAACTGGAATAAGAAAAGACAGTTAACTACTGAACTGGTATATTAAAGCCAGTTAAGTACTTAACTGGTATTTTATCATTTTTGAGCCCCATACGAATGTTTGTGATAATTTAACTAACATTGTGATGCAACTACAATTTTTCCCACCCTCGCATTTTAAACTTTCACGTTATTGAAAGAAAAATCATTTACGAAACATTTTTGCTATTTTAAAACTGAAAGACAGAAATATTTGAGATAATAGGTTCGTGCATACAAGCAAGGCACGTGTGAGAGAAAAGTTGACCGGTCTTGTGCAACTTCCGATGTCGCGTGAAATATCTCCCGCGTGAAATTCGTCCCGTTGTTTCCTCTTTCGAATTGTTTGCTGTTTGGGAAGGATTCTGCTCCTGAATACATTCAGAGGCGTCTTTATGGCTCCCCCCCACCTGCGTGCGCATCTCGACCCTTCCAACGGAAGTGTCGCCATCTTAGTCAGATTTGTGTGTAAACAGCTGGATGGAAGTTCAGTTTAACGTCGCGTATCGGCTTTCGCCATGTACGACGGGCTGAACAAACCAACCAGGGTATAAACAAAAATTTATATTCCTGAATCACTGTCTTAGCCAAAAGGCCGAGAAGTGATCAGAATATTTTTTTATGTCCTAAGTGTAAACAGCATCGATCTGGCATTTTTTAA
>CM065700.1:9395535-9403035 GCA_017654935.2 Phymorhynchus buccinoides | reverse complement strand
ACTCACGCAGGACATGACATCACAGTGATAGTGTGCTAGCTCAAATGCGTTAAAGAATTTATTTTTGTGTATCTCTCCATTATAGCATGTACGTTTTATGGCTACTGTCTATGTGTTTTTGATTATTTATAATGTTTTATATATGTATTTTATTGTTACTGAATGTATTTAACATGTTCTGAATATATATGTTATAATGTTTGATGTGTGTAGTTTTAATGTCGAATCACAGGCGTAACCACATATGAAGTTCTCTTTTTGAGATAATATAAGTATTGTTGAGTTTGAGTTGAGCGATAGATTACAAATGTCAGGACCGTTGCCAAACTTTAATGAACAACCCTCGTAAGCGAAGAAGATGTCATTAGCATGTGGATATTTCTCATGAGGAAAATAATGGTAGCTTTGCATAGGTAATGGGAATTTTCAAGGGGGGGGGGGGGGTAGGGTCCATGCTCTCCCTAGGGGGGGGGGGGGTAGGTGGTGCCAGGGGGGGGGGGGGTAGGTGGTGCCCGGGGGGGGGGTGTAAGGGTCGATAGTGTGCTAGTGAAAGATAAACTTCCCGCGTGGGGATACCGGGGGGGGTGTCTTTTTAATAAAAATAAAATAGTTCCCCCACCTTCTGGAAGTTCTGTGCTTGTAACTTCCTCTAATCTGCCACTCTCTTTGGCTTTCTGCCATCGAGCTTAAAGCGCATAGAGCTTAAAACTTAAAGGTATTCGCTATAGAAATCTTCTTAATAAATAAATAATACTATCTTTCTGACTTATTGGCTCATCCCCTGCCTTTAAAAACAAAATCTTCCAATAATTTTTCTCCTTTGAGCTCCTCCGAAATAGGAATGTGTCGGCTGTGTGCAGCGGGGAGACCAGTGAAAAACTGAAAACCGGACACATGCGTGTTGCTTCTCTTACCCATTATGGCCATATGGCCTGGGGAACGCAGAAAAATAAGAATAAGAATTTTTGCATTGAAAATGTTCACTAAGAACCAACATTGTGCATGTGGCACTTTTGGGGAAAGGGATCTTCTTCTTCTTCTTCTTCTGCATTCTCAGGCCATATGGCCATAATGGATAAGGTACGTATGTGTCCGGTTTCACTGGTCTCCCTGCTGCGCACAGCCGACACATTCCGATTTCGGAGGAGCTCAAAGGAGAAAAATTATTCGGAAGATTTTTTTTTTGTGTGTGTGGAAAAAAAGCAGGAGAATGGGCCAACAAGTCAGAAAGATAGTAGATGACAGAAAGCAAAGGGAAAAGGCAGAGTCAAAGAGAGTGGCAGATTAGAGGAAGCTACAACGAGCACAGAACTTCCAGAAGGTGGGGGAACTATTTTTTTACGAAAGACCCCCCCCCTCCTGGTATCCCCACGGGGAGAGACTCGTGGAGGGGGTGGGGTCGTCCAGCTCCCCGTATGGAGGCACGAGGCATCCACCCCTGCCCCAGAGAAAGGAATCGGGTTAGATCAGCTTTAGGATTATTTTCATAAAAACCGAAAGAAGCAAACTTTGAGATTGAGGGTCGTAAACATGAAGGGTGGGTGTGTGGTGTCTAAAGTACTAGTTTGCCCGAGAGTGAAGTGGGAGGAGACGGGTAGGGGGAGAGAAAGGGTTGAAGTTTTTGTTGTCGCTGTTTTTTTGCCTGTTGGTCGATCTGTCTCATTCTTTTCTCTGTCTGTCTCTGTCTGTCTCTCTCGCTCTGTCTGTCTCTCTCTCTGTGTCTGTCTGTCTCTCTCTGTCCTGTCTGTCTGTCTGTCTCTCTCCTCTCTCTCTCTACTCTCTCGTCGGTCTCTCTCCTCTCTCGACTCTCACACATAGCATCTCTCTCTCATCTCTCTCCTCTCTACATCTCTCTCATCGAGTATCTCCTCTCTCTCTCTCTCATCTCTCTTCAGTCATTTTAAGCAAGGAGTTTATTGGTTCGGCCTAAAATCTCCATCCTTTTAAGAAAAAGACCCTTTTTTCTTTCTGTCTTCCCAGAGTTATTGAACAAATGCTTTTGAACCATAGTATAGTGGTATAAGAGAGAGAGAAAAAAAAAAGGAGTGTGACAGCTGTAGAACGTGAGGAGCGGAGCGTGAAACACAGGTTGATAGAAGAGAGAGAGATATATTTGCTTTTTACAATAAATGTGTGTTGTGTATGTGTGAGTGTGTGTGCGCGCGCGCTGAGTGACATTGTGTGTGCGCGCGTGTGCTTGCACGCACGTGTTTGTATGTTTATGCGTGTGTGTGTTTTGTTGTTGTTCTTTGTTGTTGTATCTGTGGTGTGTGTGTGTGTGTGTGTGTGTGATGTGATGTGTGTGTGTGTGTGTGTGACTGTGTGTGCTTGCGCGTGGGTGGGCGTGTGTTTTTGCGCGCGCGCGCGTGCGTGCGCGTGTGCGCGCGCGCCCTCGCCCGTCTGTGCTCCTTTTAACCGCACGAAAACCATTAAGCTTCGCTCACCGTAATTTGCCATACGTGTTTTGCTGAATCCCAAATTGTCCACAATCTCAATTGAATATCAGAACAGAAGGAAACAGTCTAGTGGTTGGCAATTTAGATCAATCTTTCTAACGAGGCAGCAATTTCCGGACAAAGAATTCACTTTCTGGCATGCATGGAAAAGAATACCCCAAGATTTATTGTAGAAGCAAATCTCTCTCTCACTCTCAATCTCTCTCATCGTTCTCTTCTCCCTTTAATCCTCAGTCGTCTCGTGCTGTCTCGTCAGTCGTGTCTCTTTGTCCCTCTCGTCTCATTACTGCGTCCTCTCGTCCACTCGTCTCTCTCTCCTCGTCGTTCTCTACTCTGTCTCGTCTCATTCGCTCTCTTCCTCTCCTTCACCCCTTTTTCCGTCGTTTCTCTCGCTCTCTGTCTCTGTCACCGTCACTTCTCTCTCTCTCTCTCTCTCTTATACACTATTTACTATGGTTCAAAAGCATTTGTTAAATAACTCTACATTTTATGTCAGGCCTTTGTAGATCTTAAGAGAAGCTTTTGATTCGATCAACAGAAATAAGTTATGGGATGTGTTAAGGAAATCTGGGGTAGGTGGTAACTTATATAAATCCCTGAGAGCTATGTATGATACTGTAGCATCAAGTGTACGTGATAAAGGCTTATATTCAGAATACTTTGAGTGCCCAAGGGGTGTAAAACAAGGGTGTATTCTCAGTCCCCAACTATTTTCTTTCTTTGTAAATGAATTAGCCATAGAAATATCTAAAAAGGGGAAACATGGAGTACAGTTTATTCAGGGTGCTATTGAATTATTTTTACTACTTTTATAAGCTGTGCAAAAAAAAGGAAACATGGAGTCAGTTTATTCAGAGGGGGTGCTATTGAAGTTTGTTACTACTTGTCCGCTGACGAACGTTATCCTTTTTATTCTATCTAACTCTGTGGTAGGATTGCAACAAATCCCCGATAAATCATATTACCAAAAACTAGGAAACAGTATAGATAAGATCCTAAAAGTTAATTTAGAAAAAAACCACAAATTGTAATGGTTTTTAGAAAGGGTGGGTATTTATCTGTGGCGGTATGAGAAAGCAAATTAATTTACAAGTTTACAAATTCTTATGAAATATCTTGAGAATTATTTTTTACTACCAAATTAAGGCTGAAATATACAGGTTGGTCAGAAATGTGTCGAAAAGGAAAAAAGGGGTGTCATACTGAGAAATTGTGTTGTTGTTGTGAGGAAGCTAAACATCCATTGATCCTTCGTTGTTTTGGAAATTGTTTGGACACAACAAATCAGCCTATTCTAACATATGTGTCCGAAACTTGTGGGTAATTTATGTAAATTGAGCAAATGGAAAATGTATATATATCATTTTGCCATAACGCGTTTTCTTAATGTGCCTCTACATGCATCTAATAAAATGTGTCAGGGTGACACCGGTCGCTTTCCTATTTCCCATTACATATCATAACTGTAGCTAAATGTGTGAAGTACTGGCTCAGCAGGACTGTTCTTCGCTTGCCAATGTCAAGAGTGAATAAACAGGCAAATTTGTATAGGTACTAAATCAGTTAGAACTTGGTCGTCAAAATTGGGCATTTGAAGGTTAAAAAAAGTTACTCTCTGTAAATGTGCGTTATGGGGCATTGTGTGGATGACATGAAAACAAACTGTTGGGGGTTGAGAGAGGAGGGGTGTCTATCTTTTTTTTTGTAGGGGAGTACTTCTTTTTTTTCCGTATTTTTCTTTTTCTTTTCTAGCAGAATCTAAAGAGATAGACTGATTGCAATCCCCCACATGCAAAGAAAATATTGGGCACAGTACTATCTGGAAGAGAGGAGTGAGAAATTATGAGTTCCACCATGCATATCTTTAAATGAAAAAAAAGACCCTTTTTTGTTGAAGCTGAATCATCCGAAAACACTATCAATTCCCTTAATATAATATGTAAGCGCCATAGAGATTTATTTTACTCGATTTTCGAGCTATAATCAATGGCCTCTAATGCCAATAAAAGATGGTTTCTTCATAGAGACTCCTGATAGTGAACTTGATTTTTGCGTAGGGCCCATGTGTTCCAAAGATAAGACCGTGAAGATTGAACTCATATTTATATTATATGTATGTAAAAATCTATATTTTATATTTCGATGTAAAGAGTATAGTAAATTTAGAAATGATTGTGTTGTGTTCAATTCTCACTTTGGTCAAACACATAATCTTACTGGTATTTTGTCGTGTGAGAGAGAAGATATTCTGACTTCATTTGCTAAATATGTGGCGGATGCGTTTCATTGTAGAGAGAAAAAACATGAAACTTTAACTTAAAAGTGTTATTGTGAAAATCCTGTTTTATCAGAAAAGTATTACATTTAATTGCATTTGTTTGATGGATGGTCGCATTTCTTAGAAGTTTTCTGGATGTGAATTGTTGTTGTTGCCATTATTATGTACAATGTATGTTACTTGGTTTTTTTGTGTAGATTAACTCTATTATATTGTGTTTCTTTAGTTTATCTAACAATTATAGCGCATTACCACCCCCCCATTGGCATCAAGGGTTGCTAAGAATAACCCATTGTCAATAAATAATTGTCAGTGTCATGTCTCCTCTTCCCTCTCTCATCTACTCGTTCTTGATCGTGTCTCTCTCGCTCTCCTCGGGCTCGAGAGGACGTACCTCTCGTTACGTCGCTCGCTTCCTGCTCCTATCATAGTCAGGTCATCCTGCCTTCTCATCTCTTCTCTCTCTTCTCTCCCGTCGTCTTTCTCTCTCTACCTCAGTCGTCCTCTCCTCGCTTCTTCGCCGCTCTCTGTCCTCTCTAGTGTCCTCTCTCTCTTTCCGCCGTCTCTCTCTCTTCTCTCTCGCGTACTTATCCTCACCTCCCCCACCTCCATACCCTTCTCTCTCTCTCTCAGACCCTGACAGAGGTCTTCACCTCGCCCGTGCTTTCAGACTGAAAGGGTCAAAGGCACAGAGTTTGAAGGGGTGAAACCGTGTTGTATTATTTATTGCGCAGTACGGAACCTTTGAAATTGACAGTGATGGAAGATGTATTCTGGTTGCCTGTCACGAATGGAGTTTATATCTGTATAGATGTGTGTTGGTGGATGGTAACCCAAAAAACCTGAATATACAAAGAGCTCGCACTCCGCAGCTGACTGAAGCCGGTTTGTATATTAGTTTTCTGAGCTCCCACTAACCCTTTCATCTAGCAACTACAGCGTGGGGGACATCTTTGTGAACGTACTCACTGCAGTCTTGTTTGCCAATAATTAAAAAAGACCTCACTGACCCCACCACCGATTAAGTCCCTTGTTTTTTTTTCCTTCTGGATAGCTGTGTGCCACATTACAAATGTCCCCAAGTTCAAATTAATTGAGGCTGCTCTTTAAAATTATGGGTAAAGGTAAATATGTGCCACCCCGATGTTGCCACACCCCATATGTGCCACCCCCCGCCCCCACTCCGCCCCCTCTGCATTTTTTCCCCCTCGGTACCGCCGTTTTTTCCGTTTTTGCCTTTCTTACCAAACATAAAGCTGTATTTTATGAACCTTTTTTTTATAGCTAATAACCTTTTTGGAATACTAACCCTATCCTAAACCTAAACGAACCCTAACCCTACCCCCTCCCCAATAACAACCCCCCCCCCCTATAAGAAGATTGGGAAAACGCGAGTGAAGAACCACGACTGTGACAAATGGCGCTTTGTGTACTGTCGGGCACTACATAGGGGGGGGGGGGGGGGGGAGGGGCTAGGGGGGGGGGGGGGGGGGGAGGGGGGGCGGTAGGCTATCGGGGTAGACTCTAATGGTGCCATTAGGGATAAGGGCTTAGGGTTAGGGATAGGGTTAGTATTCCAAAAAAAAAAGTTATTAGCTAAAAATGTTTAATAAAATACATCTTTATGTTTGGTAAGAAAGTCCAAAACGGGAAAATGGAATTAAACCGAGAAATGCGAGGGGTGGGTGGGTGTTGGCACAATCTCTTCTTGACCTTTACCCCAAATTATGGTTTCGGTTTTGAAATTTTTGGGGGTCCTTTTGTATGGAGAAGAGAGTCAAACGCAAGATTTTTTTTTTACCAGGCTGATAATAGGGAAAAACCACGTGAAACCCGTGAGTTTAACAACGCAGTTTTGATTCTGGTTAGGATCTTTTAACACTTCCCACCTTCTGCCAAGTGAAGAGAAAGTTGGCTTCATTCTTTCGCAAGGTTGGTACGCTGCGAAGTAATCACTCTTTGCAACATTTAGGCTTTTTGGTGCTACTGGTAGAGGAAGGTCGTTTTTGATTGTCCCCGTCTCTATTTGTCCCTCTCATCGTGGGGCCTCCGTCTCTATTGTGACCCGTCCTCTTGTCACCCTCTTCGGCGCTCCTCTCTCTCTCTCCCTCCCTCTCTCTCTCTGTGTCTGTCTCTCTCCTCTCTCTCTCTCTCTCCTCTCTCTCTCTCTCTCTGCACTCTCTCTCCCTCCTCATCCTCTCTCTCTCTCTCTCTCTCTCTCTCTCTCCCTCCCTCTCTCTCTCTCTCTCTCTCTCTCTCATCCTCTATCTCTCTCTCTCTCTCCATCTCCTCTCTCTCTCCCTCTCTCTCTCTCTTGTTTAGTGGATTTAGCCAGAATGTTTATATTTATGTAACGAAAAGTGTCTCTTTGATATATTGTATTGGGGATCCTTATGATGAGAGAGAGAGGGAAAGAGAGAGAGAGAGGGGGGAGAGAGAGGGGGGGAGAGGGGGAGGGAGAGAGGGAGAGGAAAGAGAGATGGAGAAAAGGGGGGAGGGAGAGAGAGAGAGGGGGGAGGGGGGAGAGAGAGGAGAGAGGTGGGGAGAGGGATAGAGGAGAGAGAGAGAGAGAGAGAGAGAGAGAGAGAGAGAGAGAGAGCGAGGAGAGAAATATGCCGTGTGTACGCACGTATTATTAATTGGTGCATTCCTTCCGGTTACTTGTTTACCTTGGTATTAGTTTTTTGTGAGTGGTGGTGTGTAATGAGAGATGACAGTGCTTGATGAAACGAGGGTGGATGTCTTTGTGAGTGAAAATCATTTATT
>CM065700.1:9368717-9395035 GCA_017654935.2 Phymorhynchus buccinoides | reverse complement strand
CATTACTGTACACTTGGTTTTGTGGTGAGAGTTAGAGAAGAGGAGAGAGTGTGTTTTGTGAGAAAGAGAAAGACAAAGAGAGAGTGTGTGCTGTGTGGGTGATAGAGAGAGGATGAGAGAAAGAGAGGAGTGAGAGAGAGATTAGTTGTGTTGAGAGAGAGTATGTGTGTGTGTGTGTGTGTATTGTGTGTAGATAGAAGAGTGTGTTGGTGAAAAGAAAGCACGGAGAGGTGTGTGCGTGTGTGTGAGAGAGAGATTGAGAGGAGGGGGAGTGGACGGGTGTGTAATGGGAGGATATATTGTGTAATGTGTGAGAGAGAGTTGTGTGTATTAAATGTGTTGTGTTGATAGAAGTGGGCGACGTGTTGTGTAGTGAGACGAGAGATTGGTGTGTGTGTGTGTGTGAGAGAGAGATGAGGGGGGTTTGTGAGTGTTAGAGAGTGAGTTGCGAGTGGAGTGTTAGTCGAGGGAGGGGTGTGTTGTGGATAGGGAGGTGGACGAGACAGAGTAAGAGACCCCGTTGTGTGGTTGGGAGATATAGAGAGCGGTCAATAGATTGAGATACCTAAGGTTTTGAGACTGTTGTATGGTGTTTTTGGGTGTTTTTGTGACATCGTATCACCAATAGCGGTGGACTTCTCATTTGCATGCTTCAGATACTGGTGTGTGTGTTTGTGTGCGTGTGGTGAGTGACTGTTATTGTGTGTGGGAATGATCTTTTTATGAGACAGTATGCATATATAGGATGATTTTGTGTCCTCAAATTTTGTGTGTTTTGTGTGTTTTTGGTACGCCATCAAACCGTTTTGCCATTTTTTTTTTTTTCAGTCTCTCTTTCTCTCTCTTTGTAACTCGTGGGGTTTTTTTTTTTGTTTCGGTGGTGTAAAAAAATTCCAATGATTACATAGATATACTGTTATACAGTCGTTTTGTCGTGGCTAGATAACGTGATTTTTGTTTTCAGATTTCCTGAATATGAGCCTGACATTGTCCAACACCTATTTTGTTCAAGCGTAAGTTGAAAATCTTAAACAAGACGTTGTTACCGTATTATACGGACTATAAGGCAATACCTTTTTTTCCTCCCAGACTGATTGCCCCCCCCCCCCCCCCCCCCGTGCCTTGTTATATATATGGACTTAACAATTTAGTAGAACATACAGTATTACAGACAAACCGCTATTTTAAGACTTCCAAATGTCCGGGAAAAATCGGTCGTAAATTGGAGGGTTCGTATGACGGAGGTTTTCACTTGCAGCCGTAGAAAGAAAAAGTTCAGCTTAGTTCATACTCTCTTCTTCATGCACACATACAATGACATATTAAAACTGGATTTGGTTCTTTCCAACTCCATAGGATTGTGCAATCGATAATACAGTTTCACTTTGCCGACTTCTTTAAATCACCTCCACTCTCGTCCAAAGTCTGTGGTTTTCTTTTTCAAAGTCAGTGGTTTTTCGTGCTTTTCCTACGCTCTCCGCCATCTTTTCTACAACAAGGGAAGCGACTCCGCTTTCAGGCCCTTGACCGTGGTTGTTTCCCTTTGCTCGAAGTCTATGCAGACGACAGCAACGGTTCGTAAAAACCAACAAAATGGCGGTCGTAAGTCGCGTTTTAGAGGAAGTCGTTTATGAGAGGTCGTTTACATAGTAAAATGCATCTGTGCCAACAAATCCGGTCTCAAATGAGAGGTGGTCGCTTAACAGAGGGTTGTAAAATAGGGGTTTGTCTGTAATAACCAAATTTGAATTTGGTGTAAAATGTTGGGGTGCGCCTTGTAGTCCGAAAGATACGGTAGTTTTGTTTTTGCGAGAGAAGAAAGTTATTCTGAGTTTGTTTGTTGTTTGGCTTTTATTTTTGTGGGGTTTTGGGGGGTCGGAGAGAGGAGGAGCTTTGGGGGAATTAACGAGTAATTTTTTTTTTTATTTTTTTTTTTATATACCCAAACCCTGATTTTGTGAAGTAGACCTGAACATGTAAAAGTCAGTATAATGACCTGGTTTCCAACAAGACGTTCGTTAGTTTTGTGAGCAAGAATCGTGTTATCTTTGTTGCTTTATTTCTTTGCATTGGAATGTTGGTAGTATGACTCTCTTGTTGATTTTAAGGCATGTTTTTTCATCTTGATTTTAATGTTGCTTTTGTAAAGCGCATCGAGCATGCTACTGTATGGATTTTAGCGCTATATGAAATAAAAATTATTATTATTATTATTAATGAGACTATACCCTTGTCCAAATTAGACACTGATTACTATCTTATAATGTTGCTTTTGTAAAGCGCATCGAGCATAGTACTGTATGGATTTTAGCGTTATTTGAAATAAAATTATTATTATTATTAATGAGAGTACCCTTGTCCAAATTAGACACTGATTACTATCTTATAATGTTGCTTTTGTAAAGCACATTGAGCATACTACTAAATGGATTTTAGCGCTATATGTAATAACTATAAAATTATTATTATTATTATTATTATGATGACTACCCTTGTCCAATTAGACACTGATTCTATCTTATAATGTTGCTTTTGTAAAGCGCATTGAGCATACTACTAAATGGATTTTAGCGCTATATGAAATAAAAAAATTATTATTATTATTAATGAGACTAGCCCTTGTCCAAATTAGACACTGATTACTATCTTATAATGTTGCTTTTGTAAAGCGCATTGAGCATACTACTAAATGGATTTCAGCGCTATATGAAATAAAATAAATTATTATTATTAATGAGAGTACCCTTGTCCAAATTAGACACTGATTACTATCTTATAATGTTGCTTTTGTAAAGCGCATCGAGCATACTACTGTATGGATTTTAGCGCTATATGAAATAAAATTATTATTATTATTAATGAGAGTACCCTTGTCCAAATTAGACACTAGTTACTACTTGGTTGTTGTTTTTTCGTGGTTTTTTTTTCCAATTTTATCTTTAAAAAAAAAAATTCCTTGTGTAAACAGTATCGGACAATCCTCCGAGGCCACCAGAGGGCTCCCCGTTGTGCACGGAAATGGGAGGCTACTCCGCCCCGCGGGGGGAGTTTGCGGTGGAGCACAACAACTTTGCGGAAATGGACATGTGCAACATCGATTTGGACAACGACAGACGGGAGGAGGACGAAGACGAAGAGGACGTGAAATTGATGAGAGGTGGACATTGTAATCTTCGGATTGCTTTTTTGTTTGTGTGTGTGTGTGTGTGTGTGTTCGGGTTTTCCCCGCGTAGTTTTCACAATGTTGTGAAAATCGACATTAATTGTTTTGACACCCCACATTGTTTTGACACCCCACATTGTTTTGACGTCAAAACAACAGAGAAAGTATAAAGTGCAATTGTAGTGCACGCGAACTACAACCGCACTTGCGCTCCAAGTGACAAGTGTACTATCCGGGACAGTAAATATTGGTGAATTTTGTGACGGAAAAAGGGATAAATTCATTGTTAGAATCCCCTATAGAGACGACGATTTTTCCGTTTTGGATGGAAAAGATACTGTTTTTGTCAAAACAACGCGGGGAAACCCAGTGTGTGTGTGTGTGTGTATTAGTTATTAGAAGAATTAAATGAATAAGGGGAAGGAACTTTTCATAAATTAACTCCCTTTAAAAATAAAAATGAAAAGTTATTTATGGCACCGATTCGCCTGCAAAGTGAAAGTAGTTGCCACAACGATATTTAAAAGGGAGTTAATTTACAAGAAGTTCCTTCCCCTTATTCATTTCACTATGCCAGACAAACCCCTATTTTACGACCCTCTGTTAAGCGACCACCTCTCATTTGAGACCGGATTTGTTGGCACGGATGCATTTTACTATGTAAACGACCTCTCTTAAACGACTTCCTCTAAAACGCGACTTACGACCGCCATTTTGTTGTTTTTTACGACCGTTGTTGTCGTCTGCATAGACTTTGAGCAAAGGGAAACAACCACGGTCAAGGGCCTGAAAGCAGGAGTCGCTTTCCTTGTTGTAGAAAAGATGGCGAAAAGCGTAGGAAAAGCACGAAGACCACTGACTTTGGACGAGAGTGGAGGTGATTAACAGAAGTCGGCGAAGTGAAACTGTAATACATCGATTGCACAATCCTATGGAGTTGGAAAGACCCAAATCCAGTTTTAATATGTCATTGTATGTGTGCATGAAGAAGAGAGTATGAACTGTGCTGAACTTTTTCTTTCTACGGCTGCCAGTGAAAACCTCCGTCATACGACCCCTCCAATTTACGACCGATTTTTCCGGTCATTTTGGAAGTCTTAAAATAGAGGTTTGTCTGTATCCTCTATCTTAGCCTCACTATTTCATATTTGCTTAGTTATTAGAATCAGATTTTTTAAAACTCTCTTGTAATTTTGTACATGTATTACCGAATGGATGCAACTTTGCCTCGGATACAAGACGGCGCCGCCTGTTCAAAATTTTGACCACCCCCAAAAAAATTGATTCAAAGTTCAAGGGGAAAAAAAGTGTTGAATTCTCACTTTACAAGCCTGGAATAAGCTTCAAATTGAGTATGATTTTGCTTTTCTTCAGCTTCAGGGGGGGCAACGCCTGGCTCCCTGACCCCGCCCCTGTACCATGCCAGGGGCCTGTGCGGCCCCTGGACCCCTGCCTTGCCTGTTTTTGGATTTTCTCCTGATCCATGTTAGCGTAAAATGGGGACTGTAAGCCGCTACCTTTTTCCTCAACTTGGACGAAAATGGAGTTTTACGTCCTCTCGGTCTGAATCAGACACATATGGGACATTTGTAAATACAAATATGGTGGGAACAATACTGGAGGCAATGCCCGGAGGCAGTACGAAACCAGTAAAGTCCCGATTTTTTTTATTAATACAGATAGCTGTAGCGGTGACCACGCCTCGGTTAAACCTCATCGGCTATGGCACCGCCACATTTTAAAACCTGTTAGCATAACCCTCAACTTTGGCCCATGCGGCTTATATACTGATGCGGCTTGTCTGTGGATTTTCCTCTTCTACATTTAGCAGTGCCATTAAATCTGCTTCCAGCCACATTCTCCAGTCTATTTTGATATATCTTCAGTATGCGTCATCCATTCAATGCCGTCATTGTTAAGTTTAGTGTATTGTATTCACCTCGTCAAAGTCTTTTTAAAGACGAAAATTTTGGTTTTTATTCGCCGTGTTTATTGTTTATTTCACCTTCATGTGCTTGTGTGAGTGTAGCGTTTTGATGTTTTTAGTTCAATTCTATTTTGATAGCTCTCAAACTTGGTTTTGATTCTTAATAGCTTCTAATCCCATGTTTAAAATGTTTCAGATTATTATATACTCCTGTTGCATTGCAATTATTTCTAATTCTATAGGGTTTTTTCATAAACTTTGTGGGCAATTGTGTGTGTGTAATTTTGTGTGCGGCTTATAAACTGCTGCGGCTTATGTATGAATGAATACCTAAGATTCTGTAAGTTCAAGGGATTCGGATAATATACAGGTGCGCCTTATAGCCGACCAGAAGTTGCCTTCATGCGTTCAAGCCAGCTTTGGCATTGCTTGCTACCATTCTGAGCCCCCCCTCCCTCTGGTCTAATGGCGTTTCCAATATTCACACGCAATGTTCTGGCTTGTTATGCGCACACTATGAAGGAGCTTCTCATTTGCGATGATGCCGTGTTAACTGTATGGTGCTCTGTTTGCTTCAAGAGACAGATTCAGAGATTGTCTGTCTTGAAAAAGTGTGAAACTATCTGAACACTCGGGAGATATTTCTATGTAATATTACTAATAATGCAAAAGGGTTAATGAACATAGATAGACTGGCTTCATGACTAGATTTTTACGATGACGTTGTTTTGTTGTGTGTGAACAGATTTTGGTTGGTTTTTGTTTGTTTGTGTTTTCTTATAACCTTGTTATCTACCTGTCAAGTCAAATACAGTCTTTATTGAGTGAAAAAACCAAAAACATTGCAGCTTTTTTTTTTACAGTATGCTTTCACTGGTTGGTGGGTGCATGGCAAGAAACAATCTTCTTTTATAATATACGATTTGAACCCTTTCGCCGCAAGACATTTTTTGACCAAAATTTTCCATTAAACTTACATGGATAGAGAAAGATTTTTGTCTGAAATATTGGGGATTCTTCTGTGATATATTTGAAATAAGGCCTATCCTTACCTCTCGAAATTAAGAACCCAGGAAGATAATTGAATAACAGACCCTCATTTTTCAAGACTTTTAATGACATGGGTGTTCAATCACTGTGGTGCAAAAAATGCGACATTGGCGGTGAAAGGGTTAAAGTTGATTTGATTCAATTTGATGATTCAAGATTGCTTGTGCGTGTGTGCGTTTTCTACAGACATGAAGATAGCCATGGTGTACAGCTACCATCAGAAGCTCAGGGAACGACATCGCAGAAAGAGGTAGGCTTGTTGAGCAGAATCACTGCAAAACGTCCAACTGATTTTAACCACATTTGTTTTGTCAACAGCAAGGCCATCAGTTGATACAGGAAAAAAGTTCTTTTTCTGTTGCAACCAGTCATTTTTGGGACGAATTCAAGACTGTTCTTGAAATAGGTTCAAGCTTAAAGGCACGACCGGACTATAAAAGAAGGGAGGCGCTGAGCGCGCGCCGCATTTGAATCACAGCTGGCGAGAGAGACTGTTCGCCCCTTCTTTGTTCCCTGTTGTGCGAGCCACCGCGAGGCAGAGCTTTTCTGATGAGAACAACCCGATTCCTGGGATCAGTTGTTTTCCCTTTAAAGATAAAGCTACCGATCCCAGGGATCGGGTGTAGACTGCTAACCTAGTTGCTGTGAAGTTCTGACTCGCAGTGGCTCAAGCAACAGGGAAAAAAGAACGGTTGAACCGTCTGTCTCGCCAGCCGCGATAAGAATGATGGCTCGCGCCATTCGTGAACCCTTTATATATGCCGGCTCTGGCTTTAAGAAGCATTGGCAAAGTTGCACTTTAGACTGCCTAATGCTTACACGACTCGTGGTTTCAAAGTCTGTTTTGTTCAGTTTTGTGACAATAAACCTAGGCTGATCCTAACCTCTATCCTCTTTCTTGAGAATGGCAGAATGTGGACTTCTCAGTGAACATTTTCAAAGCGAAAATTTGAGAGGGGTGTGTGGGTCGGGGGTTGCGTGCTTGTTCCGTGACGTTCCGCCTGACAAGATCTTTAACCCTTTCACCGCCAAAGTCGCATTTTAGCACCACAGTGATTTAATACCTATATCACTAAAAGGCATCAAATTGGGGTCTATTATCCAAAGACCCTATTGTCTTAGTTTTGGGAAGTAAGGATAGACCTTATTTTATATTATGTCACAGAAGAATCCCCAATACTGCAGTTGGATTTTGTTCTCTATCCAGGTACATTTAATGGACATTTTTGGTTGAAATATGGTTGGCGGTGAAAGGGGTTAATTACTTGAAAGACATTAATATTTTTCACTTGATGCAAGCTACTGTGATGTTTTTAATTCTAGACATGTCATGTTTTTACTTGCTAAGTTGTGATTTACCGTATTTTTCGGACTATAAGGCGATATTTTTTCCCCAGACTGAGACCCCTGCGCCTTATAATATGACTACTAAAATAGTAAGAAAATATAATAACAGAATCTGTATTTTGTGTAAAGGAGGGGGGGGGGTGCGCCTTATAATCAGGTGCGCCTTTTAGTCCGAAAAATACGGTATTAATGTGTTTTTTAACAAAACTATTTTAGCCAAAAAAATTTGATTTTGTTTTGACCTTGTGTTTTTATCCCTTTTTAATACGTGGTAAGATTTAACGTGGTGACAGCCCTGACATGGCCTTAGTTGTCGACGGGGCTATAATTTTAATCTTAATCTTGTCGAAACCTTGTATCAATGTATGATTTAAGTGCATCACAGCAGTGTAGTCTAGCCCACATAGTCTCCTTTCTGCGCTGTGTCAGTGCTTTTAGAATGAAGTGCATCACAGCAGTGTAGTCTAGCCCACATAGTCTCCTTTCTGCGCTGTGTCAGTGCTTTTAGATTTTTTTTTTTTCAACTGTTCACAATTTCACCCAAAATATGCTCTCTTTTGTTCTTTTTCCAGAATTGTGAAAGAGTACGGGCTCATTAATCTACGCAACGCTGTGTGTAAGTATGCAAAAGTGTGTGTATAATTTGGTAATGGTTGAACACTAACTGAATGGATGAAAAGTAACATCGGGGGAAAGATTTTGGACACTACGGCTGCCAGTTGAAGAAATAATCATTAACTTCACAGACAAAAATGAAGAAAAAAAGGGGAAATGCAAGGAAGAAAAAACGACTGCCTAAAAGAAAAGAAACGCTAAGAAAAAGAAACGGAAATGAAAGGTGGAGGGTTAAAAAAAATTCACAGATAATAATAAGATGCATTCATTTTAGTCTGATGAAAACACAAGCAATAAGGCATTTGCTGGGGTGTTTGAACTGTAAACTACACTACAGACAAACCCCTATTTTATGACCCTCTGTTAAGCGACCACCTCTCATTTGAGACCGGATTTGTTGGCACAGATGCATTTTACTATGTAAACGACCTCTCTTAAATGACTTCCTGTAAAACGCGACTTACAACCGCCATTTTGTTTTGTTTTTACGACCGTTGTTGTCGTCTGCATAGACTTCGAGCAAAGGGAAACAACCACGGTCAAGGGCCTGAACGCAGAGTTGCTTCCCTTGTTGTAGAAAAGATGGCGGAGAGTGTAAGAAAAGCACGAAAACCACTGACTTTGAAACAGAAAACCACTGACTTTGGACGAGAGTGGAGGTGATTAAAAGAAGTCGGCGAAGTGAAACTGTAATACATCGATTGCACAAGCCTATGGAGTTGGAAAGACCCAAATCCAGTTTTAATATGTCATTGTATGTGTGCATGAAGAAGAGAATATGAACTGTGCTGAACTTTTTCTTTCTACGGCTGCCAGTGAAAACCTCCGTCATACGACCCCTCCAATTTACGACCGATTTTTCCGGACATTTTGGAAGTCTTAAAATAGAGGTTTGTCTGTATACCTTTGCCCAGCAATGTCCTGAACGGTTCAGGGTCTGGAAATGCTGTTTAGTGTTTTTGACAGGGTACCACCATGGTCGGTTTAACCGTGAAATGTCCAGTACGGCTCTGGGTCTGGAAATGCTGTTTAGTGTTTTTTACAGGGTTCATGGTTTGGAAATGCTGTTTCGTGTTTTACAGGGTACCACCATGGTCGGTTTAACCGTGAAATGTCCAGCACGGTTCAAGGTCTGGAAGTGTTCACGTCTTTCATGAGTCCCCTCCGCAACGACTTGCTGACTGAGGCCCTGGCTTGTATGTTTCTCTGTGTGTGTGTCTGTCTGTCTCCTTGCCTGTCTGTCTGTCTGTCTGTGTGTTGCTCTGTCTGTCGATCTGTGTTTTTGATAGTTGCAGACCTGTTTACCATCCCGATTTTGCCGTAATTTTTACGGGGGAAAAGTCAAATTACGGCTACGGAAAAACAACAACCGGAAAAACCAAATCCTAAATATAAAAAAAACCCACTACAGTTGCGTCGGTAAGCGAAGCTTTTGAAACGATGCGGTGAAAAGTCATTTCGCGCCATTTCCTTTTCTGTTTCAAAATGGCGTCCAAGCGAGTGCATTCCGAAGCTTCTGTATCTTCTGGTCGAAAAAATCAAAAGAAAAGACATCAAAAGTATCACAGAAATTTCAGGAAATTGACCTAAAAATTCCAGTTCAGTGCTAGGTGACGAGCATGTGTTCTGTGTCTACTGCTCGACGAACATTAGTATTGCACACTCAGGTCAGTACGATATCGACGTTCATTGGTCACGCGTTGGATTAGTTTTTTTTCTCCTCAAAATTACGTTTTTTTTGTTTCAGAAATTACAACTTTGCAAAATAGGGGTAAACAGGTCTGTAGTTGCCCTCTGCAACAACTTGCTATGAAGAAGCTTCTCACTTGCAATGATGCGAATGTAGCTGTATGGTGCTCTGCGTGCTTCGAAAGACAGATTTCCCCCCCCCAAAATGTGTGAAAGAACCTGAACACTAGAAGTGGGGGGGTTTCTACTACAAATGCGAATGCAAGAGGGTTAATTCATTGGAGTCGCAGTCAGATAGTGCGCGTCGACCCCAGGAATCGCGCGTTTCAGGACACTTTTAAAAAAATCACTACCAAATAATTAATCAAGATAGAAACAAACAATACTTTGCAAAAGAAAGGTATAGGTCTACTAAATAAAATGCCACACAGAGTTAGTGTGCTTACTCATTTCTTTTGTGTAAAAAACACTCACTAAAGTACCAAAAACGGAATTCCCTATTGTTTTAGCCGTCATTTTATTTATGTTGCTAAGTGACTCCATGAAGTTCGGATAAAAAAATAAGGCCCAAATAATAATAATAATAATAGTGAATCATTTATATAGCGCATTCCTCCACCAATGTGGAGCTCTATGCGCTTAACAACAACAAAAATTAAGAAGCAACAAATTCAACAACAACACGAAATAATCGCTTACGCACATGCAAATAGGCATACACATACACACCCCACCCACACATACACGTACTTACCGGCACATACACACACACACACACACACACACACACACACACACACACACAACACACACACACACACACACACACACACACACACGCACGCGCACACGCACACACACACACACACACACACACACACACACACACACACACACACACACACACACACACACACACACACACACACACACACACACACACACACACACACACACACACACACACACACACACCGTTACCAGCACCACCACTCATCCCACCCAAAAAACACAATACAAAATACAATCAGTTGAACAAAGCATCAACACACACACACTCTCTCTCTCTCTCTCTCTCTCTCTCTCTCTCTCTCTCTCTCTCTCTCTCTCTCTCGCGCGCGCGCGCGCAACAAAGCTGACGTAGACATTGCAGTCAACACACAGTGAAACTAATATGGGGGGAGGGGAGTGTGTGTGTGAGAATAGAGTCCAGAAGTAATGTGGCCTAAAGGTTGTGATGTAGCTTGAACAGGTGGGTCTTGAGAGCTGATTTGAAACATTGCAAGGACTGGATATGGCGGATTTCGCGTGGTAAGGAGTTCCAAACTGATGGGGCCGAAAAGGAAAAGGAGCGCTCACCAAACATTTTTGTTCGTGTACTAGGAACACAGAGAATTTTGGAATCTGAAGATGACCGCAATTGCCTTGATGGAGTATAGACAGAAAGCATGTCAGAAATGTAGCTAGGGGCATTTCCAGAGAAATAAGAATGACATAGAGTGGAAATTTTGTAGTCAATACGTGCTTTGATGGAAAGCCAATGAAGGGATATCAGGAGTGGTTGAACATGATGATACTTAGAGACCTTGAGGACAAGTCTGGCAGCAGAGTTCTGGACTTTTTGAAGCTTGTCAATGAGGTGTTGGGGGCAGCCATACAAGAGTGAATTACAATAATCTAGTTTAGAGAGAACAAAAGCGCAGACTAGTATTTTAGTAGTATCTATAGACAGGAGATGGCGAATCGTACCAATGCGACGCAGCTCACAGTATGCTGACCGACAGATAGTTTGAACTTGTGAGTCAACACTCATATCTTGAGATACGGTCTAATCGAAGCAATCGGATTATAAACGACTGTACTTTGACTTTCAACAGTAAGCTCCCTTGAATAGCGTTACTTGTGGGTGCAAAAGAAAGAAGAAGGGAAATTCAAACGGCAGTTGGTCTGCTGTTGTGACCTGAACAGAGACTCACAGTAACGGCAGACATCTGCCGTCATGACTCCAGTGAGATAATAAAACTGGTCAATTTTGACTGGACATATTCATGAGTTTAGCTCTTCTAGCGCCCATGGCCAAATACATTCGCCCAAGACATCACTCTACACTCCCAGCAAATGACAAGACATTCACTGCCAAGCACCATGCCATGTTTTTGTCTGTTTTTAGAGCTTTTGTCGCTGTTTCTGACGTTTTAAAGCAAAGCATGCGCACTCGGGAAAAAAAGTTACTTCCCTCTTGTCGGTTGAGATGCAACGGACAACCAAGAACGTCAACAAAATACATGGCGCTAGAAAAGTTAAGAGGTGGATGGATTCTGGGGATGAAACTTCATATTCATTGTTTTGAACACTTGGCATACTTGTCTCAGGCGAACAGGAACTGAAGAGTCATATCTGCCAACTGCAGGAGTACCGGCGGAACGGTTTGACACGACGGCACAGCGTGTCGACGTACCGGCTGCTGAGAGGGCGACGAACCGCCTCCACGCAGAAACGACGCCTGTTGTCTGACGTCATCAGTCATTTGAGAGTATGTTTGGATAGAGAGAGAGAGAGAGGAAATGAGAGAGGGAGAGAAAGAGAGGGTGAATAACCGCCTCCACGCAGAAATGACGCCTGTTGTCTGACGTCATCAGTCATTTGAGAGTATGTTTGGATAGAGAGAGAGAGAGAGAGGGGAAGGGAGAGAGGAAAGGAGAGAGAGAGAGAGAGAGAGAAAGGTTTGGATAGAGAGTGAGAGAGGGGAAAGGAGAGAGGGGGAGAAAGAGAGGGCGACTAACAGCCTCCACGCAGAAGGGACACCTGTTGTCTGACGTCATCAGTCATTTGAGAGTACGTGTGGATAGAGAGAGAGAGAGAGAGGGGAAGGGAGAGAGGGAGAGAGAAAGAGAGAGAGAGAAAGGTTTGGATAGAGAGTGAGAGAGGGATTATAGTTTTCTTACTATATTGTCAGTCACATTATAAGGCGCAGGGGTCTCAGTCTGGAAAAAAGTATCGCCTTATAGTCCGTAATATACGGTAATCTTTTTTGTTTGTTTAGAGGTAGTAAAAATTCTTCTTTTCTTGAGGGCCCACGGTCAATATGTTGACCATTCTGGCTCCTTTAAATTCAGACGTTCCCTGGGAATATGTTGATATGGCATACACAATGCACACGCACACGCACACACACACACACACACACACACACACACACACACAGACATTCACACACACACAAACACAGACCTGTTTGCTCTACTCTTTTTTAGTAGTATTCTACTCAATTTGGACCTCTACTACTCTTCAAAATTGAAAATAATGCTCTAATTACTCATTTTCAGTGAACATTGTTTGATGGTTTAATGAAGAGGACTACTCATTTCAGCTACCTAGACTACTCCAGACTTGTGTAGGGGGTAAACAGGTCTGCAAACACACACACACAAACACACAGAGGGCACGTTTCCGTTGTAAGATACCACATTTTTCGCATTATGACTATGAGGCGACACTTTTTTTTCCCCCAGACTGAGACCCTTGCCCTTTATAATACAGTGGAACCTCCCTTATAAGACTCCCTCCCATATAAGACCTACTTCTCTCCACCTCATTTTGGATGATTTTTTGAGGTATTATAAGGGAGCTTCCACTGTATGACTAATTAAAATCAGTAAGAAAATATAATAACAAAATCTGAATTTTGTGTCCATTTTTTTTTTGGGGGGGGGGGCTGCGTCTTATAGTCGGAAACATACGGTACTCCATTTCTAAAAGAACGGGAAGTATAAATATGGTAGTGTTTTTTTGTTGTTTTTACTACATGTATTATGTTTCATCAGGACGATTCAGTGTGCCAAACATGGCTGCAGAAACAAGGCACTGCTGGTGACCCCTGTAGAATTATCCCCCTTCCTTCTGCTCGTGAGTTCTTTTTTTTTTTTTTTTTTTAATAATTTAAATTTTTATTTTACTGTAATGTCTCCACTGACTTTCACTTTTGTCAAACTTCTCCATTTCTTCATCTTCTGCGTCCCCAGTCCATATGGCCATAATGGGTAAGGTACGTATGTGTCCGTTTTTCAGTTTTCACTGGTCTCCCCGCTGCGTACAGCTGACACATTCCGATTTCGGAGGAGCTCAAAGGAGAAAAATTATTCGGAAGATTTCTTTTTTTTTAAAGGCAGGAGAATGGGGCGCCAATAAGTCAGAAAGACAGTAGATGACAGAAAGCAAAGGGAAAAGGCAGAGTCAAAGAGAGTGGCAGAGTAGAGGAAGCTACAAGCACAGAACTTCCAGAAGGTGGGGGATTTATTTTTTACGAAAGACCCCCCGGTATCCCCAAGGGGAGGAATTTCTCCATTTAACCCCTTCAATGCCATCAAGTCAGCTGCGCATATGCCACCGGTTTGCCGCATGATTGGTGAATGCTGCGAAATTGTGACTTAGCGGCGAAATACATATATGTTGCCGTTGCCTGACAATGACTGCCAGATAGCAGAGGGGACAGCTGCTATTCCGGCGGGCTGGGCTACAATTTGTTTATAGTGGAGAAGCCTTGCCGGCCCAGGGTATATCCCCACTCTCTCGGCCAAAGGGATTTGAGGACAAGAGTTGGCGTTGGGGAAGGTCCCCAAAGGCTGCAGCACTAGAGCCATATATAAAGGTGGCAGAGTGGTTAAGACGTTCGCCTGCCAAATGTAATGCGTGACTGCAGCGTGAGTGACCCGGGTTCGAATCCCGGCCTCGCCCTTTCTTTCTAGTTTGACAGGAAAATCGAAGTGAACCTCCAGTCCTTCGGATGGGGACTTAAAGCTAGTCTGACCCGTGCGCTTCACACACGTAAAAATCCCACGACAGTTGAAAGTCGGTAAGACTAGAGCATGGAGAAATCCCGCTGCCTGATATGGCCAAATTGATAGCTAGGTTTTCCATGTGTGTCCCCCCCATTTAAATTTTTTTTTTTTAATTGGGTAGGCGTTGCACCTGCGGCGACACGCTCTCCAGGGGAGAGCAGCCCGAATTTCACAGAGATAAGTCTCTGTGACTAGAATATACCAAATACCAAAAATATATTAATCGGTGACAAATACTGAAGCATTATAGAGGATGTCATCGCCACTAAAGAGGTTGACTTCATTTTTGTATGTGTGTGTTTAGAAATGTTTTCTGTTTTTTGTTAAGTGGGTGACATTAGTTTGGCAAGAATAAAGAAGAAAAAAAAATGAAACCGACAACACACAGCAGAGTTGAGAATTTTCGTCTTTATTGACTATTTCAAGGACTGGCAAAAAGTCATGCACATAAGTTTGCTACATTTGTTTACATTTTTTTTTATAGATTTACTGTGCGCGTGTGTTTGTGCTTGTGTGTTTCTATGTACACACATGTGTGTGTTTTTGGTGTGTCTATGTATAGGCATGTATGTGTGTGTGTGCACATGCTTTTGTCAAGTCAAGTCAAGTCAAAATTATCTTTATTGACGACAAAGGAGTAAGCTACAAGCTTTTTTTCATCCTGTCATCATCAAAAGAAAAAACATATTTTATGTGTGTGTGTGTGTTCGTTCGTTCATTAACATCTACCCACCTGACTGATCTTAGACAAATAAAATAGTATGTATGAGTATGTGCAAATGTATATGGTGTTTTGAATGTTCATTTAAGGGGTGCGTGTGTTTACATGTGTTTATGAGCTTGTGTGTGTGTGTGTGTATGCCAGACCTGTTTACTCTACTCTTTTCGAGTAGTATTCTACTCAATTTGGATCTCTACTACTCTTCAAAATTGAAAACAATTCTAGATTCTACTCATTTTCAGTGAGCATTGTTTGATGGTTTAATGAATAAAACTACACATTTTGCACCAAAACTACTCATTTCAGCTATCCAGACTACTCAAGACTTGTGTAGGGGGGAAAACTGGTCTGGACTGTGTGTGTGTGTGTGTGTGTGTGTGTGTGTGTGTGTGTGTGTGTGTGTGTGTGTGTGTGTGTGTGTGTGTTTATCTATGTGTTTGTGTGTTTATTTCATTTTGTGTGTGCATTTCTGCATGCGAGAGAGAGAGAGAGAGAGAGAGACTCAGAGAGAGAGAGAGAGAGAGACTATTGTTGCCCCACTCAAAGAATAATAGAGGGGATTGAGGATCACAACGTAAGGGTTGTTGTGTCTCAGCAGGTCGCAAACCGGCGCCCCCTTTGAACATAGTGGGCATGCCCGGCTACGAACGTTTGACGCCCGACGAGAGAGAGGTTAGTGATTAACTCATCTCCCCGTGGGGGTCTTTCGTAAAAATAGTTCCCCCACCTTCCGGAAGTTCTGTGCTTGTAACTTCCTCTAATCTGCCACTCTCTTTGACTCTGCCTTTTCCCTTTGCTTTCTAGCATCTACTATCTTTCTGACTTGTTGGCCCATTCTCCTGCCTTTTTTCAAAAGAATCTTCCAAATAATTGTTCTTCCTTGAGCTCCTCCGAAATCGGAATGTGTTGGCTGTACACAGCGGGGAGAGCAGTGAAAACTGAAAACCGGACACATACGTACCTTACCCATTATGGCCATATGGCCTGGGAACGCAGAAGAAGAATAAGAAGATTAACTCGTTCCACCCTGTACCCAACACATTTGTCGCGCGCACAAGTGCAGCTGCCAGCGCTTGCGCCAGGGCTCCCAGGGACCCCCATGTGGGGGTCTATGAAGTACCAGAATTCTAGAAGACCCTTTCAAAGAATGAGCAGGGGGTCCCAAGGATTGCACTAGAAAAAATATTTTTAGCATTCGTAATGTCACTGGGACAGAGCTTAATCTAGAGCGTGGGATTGGTAAAATCCCCCGAAATTCTGTTCCTTCCCGCGATAATCGGCGCAGGGAGCGGGCCGAGTCCCGCACATTTGCAGAACGGCCCGCAGTTTTTACCGATCGATGCGGGAAGACCTTCGTCGTCTGCTAAACCCGTCGTCTGGACAAACTGAAAGTATCGAGCAGGAGTGAAGGATTTCTCGACATTTCATTGGTTCTTGACAAAATGTTAGTGTTAATCAACCAATCGCAGTTCTTCTCTTACTACCGACAGGAAGTTGCGAGAGTTTCGGCCGCCTTCTTGAATGTTCTTCAAAATGAAGCGGGCAGGGACCCTGTTTGATTTTGATTTTCACGGAGGCAAAGTGAAAAAAAAAAATCCTGTTCCAAGCGAGTGTGAAGACCTGGAAGAAAAGGCTTCTACATCTAAAACGTCGGAAAAGAATGACAACAGTGGCAGTGCAAAGGAACATCGGTTCCAAAATGACTGGTTGAAAAAGTGGCCGTGGCTGACGAAGATTGAGACAGTGATGCAATGTACATTGTAGGGGAGGTACTGGTTCTTATGTATGTGATGTGGGACTGGATAGGGGGGAGTGCCCCCCCTTTTTTTTATATGAGGGGGGGACTGCCCCCCTTTTTCAGAAATCCTAGATTAAGCTCTGCTGGGACCCTCTATCCCGCCTCTAGGACCCTCTATTCTGTAAGTGAAGGAGTCCCTGGGACCTCTTGTTTTGCGGGACGATTGGGAGCCCTGTGTGCCCAACAAATTGTCGTGTACAGTGGAACCTCCCTTATAAGACCTTCAAAAATCATCCAAAATGAGGTCTTATAAGGGAGAGGTCTTATAAGGTAGGCAATTTTAATACAGTGGTACCCCTCTAATCAAAAAAAAAGAAAAGCCGCAAAATCGTACCCCTCTAATAAGACGCTCGCAAATGCGACTTCTCCTCACATACGACTGATTTTTTTTTTCACGAACACATTCCACTATATATCCTATGCCGCAAATACGACTTTTCCTGAGTTCCGACTTACAACCCGATTTCAGGGGTTGAGATGTGACCACAATCTTATCTTTTTGCAGTCAAGTTCGTGCAAATCGGTCTCTCGATGAAAAGCAGACGAACTCGTGATCGAAAGTCATGGCAACGGGTCCGATGGCAACTTCGATGGCCCATGTTGCACTCACACACAAACTACACATAACAGTACGAATCTAATCTTCACCATAACGGACCTACTAAATACTGGATTATGCACAACGACACAACACAACACAAAACATGACAAAGTAACGCTCTGGCAGTTCATTTTTAGTCACAGAACTTTTACCGCGCATACAACTCAGCTGACAAAATGGCGCCGCATACGAAATCACGGCAAACGCTAATGCGCCAGCTGCTTTCATTGATCGGATTTTGTGAGTTGTTTGCATTCAGTGAGAGTTGTAGTGCACACACTAACGCCGATTTATCAGTCTGATAGCGGAAAGGAGCAGCTTTTCAACTTTTTTTTGGTAAAGTGAAACCATTCTGATTCACTGAGTTCCAACTTATGGAGTATGACCGATCACCTAGTTTCAACTTGGAAGTTGACTTCGCATTTACGTGTGCACAGAGTTCGTAAAGATCGACACGATCGCGACTGTTTCAGTTCACACTTTGATCATAAACTGCTCAGTGATGACACATGTGCATAAAAGTGGTGACATTTAGTGGTCAGATCGTGATATGGCTGATTAAATTCTTCAATTTCGACATGAGAATGGTTCGTTTTTACCGAGATTGACGATGTCTACACGCACAGGTGACGACCAGCATAAAATGGATTCGGGAAAATCCGCATATGGCGACTCGGAAAAGATGCTTGGTCCTCTAATAAGACCACCCCTCAGATAAACTTTTTTTTTTCACCGCAGTTTCAAGGTCTTATTAGAGGGGTACCACTGTACTTACAAAGAAGGGCAATGTCTCAGAGAAGTAGGTCTTGTATTGGAGGGAGTCTTATAAGGGAGGTTCCACTGTACAGAGCTTTGTTTACTTTCCCTATCAATCTGAAAGCTAGTACCGTAAAATGTGGACTATAAGCTGATACTTTTCCCCCCCTCAACTTTGGCCCATGCGGCTTATAGACTGATGCGGCTTATTCTATTCAGTGTCAAATGTGCAGGGACCAAACCATAGTCATTTTCGATCATAAAAAAGCTGATCTTGATGACAGTTGATAGGGCCACACTGTGGCATGATTATATCACCCTTTTTTTTAAAATTAAAAAATAGTAATACATAGTATTTATATAGCGCCTTTCTTTAGAATTAAACTCAAGGCGCTCACATTCACCGATTCACACGCAATTTGGGCTAACGTACACATTCATTCAATCATCATCTAATTAATGTGAAAAGTTAGATAGAGAAAGCTCTTTAAAACGAGTGAGTTTTCATTTGGGTTTTGAAAGTGGGAAGTGCTGAATTGTGACGGAGGTGAACAGGCAAGGAGTTCAGGGGGCGCAAAAACTAAAACTGCGTTGTCCAAAAGACTTTAAATTCACTTTAGGAACTTTCAACAGTTTGGCATGGGAAGATCAGAGTGAGCGAGGAGTGTAAGTTTGGAGAGCACTTGAGAGGTAGGATGGTAGGGTCTGTTCAAAGTGGCGGAATGCAAGGACTGCCAGTTTGTACTCTAAACGAAACTGCACTCATGTGTTGTTCATTGTTCAAAGTCTCTGAGCATAAATCTGTGATTATTCACCAACCTTTTTACAATCCTTGTATTGCAAATGTTCACTCACTCATTTTTGTTTATTAGATGGAAAAAAAACCCAGTAAAATGGGAATTATGCTTTTTATATTTTTTCAGTCTTTTCTTTCATGCTTCTTTTTTTTCTTCGATCGCTCAGTTTCCTGTCATGTGAACCATGAGGGAACTATACACAAAGAAAAAAGTTAAGCACCCCTTAGCTATTACACGGCTACCATTATTCCGTTATAAGCAGGGTTGAAGCAGTCATCCAGGCACAGGGAGGAAACACACGCTACTGAACTTTGATTTGCCAAATGAGTTTTGGACACTCCTCGTGACGTTTTCCAACAATAATTAACTTTTGAGATAGCCATATGAAATTGTTACATTGATAATTAAACATGGTATTTTTTTAATTTGAACATGACAACCCTTTTTGTTTCAGAATATCAGAATGCATTTGTAAAACCATACATTAAATTATGCGTTTTCTTATAGTCAGATAGTCAAACTTTCATTTACCAATCAATGTTGTTTCATTCTTTATTGATTATTTGCAATAAATCTCGATTTCATCTCATCTACAGCAAAAAAAAGTGGTGGGGTGCTTAACTTTCTTCTTTGTGTATATTTGTTCGAAAGACACTCCTGGGCATCAAGGCTGTATTCTACACTTCCTTTCTTAATGATATCCTGGCGTTAACCAGGCCCGAGAACTACAAACACCTGCGGTGTTGGTCTTGTAATTAGAGCAACACTCTCAGAATCGCATCCGTTAAGCGGATGAAGCTCGACTGTGTGGTTTCAGTCTTCCCATTTGAGCCCATAGCCCACTCACTCTGGGTAGGAGTTGGTCCAGGTCCGAGAAGAAAAAACACCTTGCCTCTGATGGGATTCAAACCCGTGACCTCCCAGCCAGTAGTCTGTGACTTAACCACGGCGGATGGTTGTTGTTGATGTGTTGTGTTTTGTTTTGTTTTCCAGTTGTGTGAGCAGGTGCGTCTGGTGCCGGAAGCGTTTCTGGAGTACCGTGGAGTGCTACTGCAGGAGGCCAGCAAGCATGGCGGCTGTCTGCGTCTGTCCCAGGCCCGGCCCCTCATCAAGATCGACGTCAACAAGACGCGCAGGATATACGACTATCTGATCAGTGTCGGGAAGATACAGCAACGTTGATGCAATAGGATGTATAGTGTGTGTGCGTGTGCGCACGCGCATTTGCAGGTTTACAAGTGTGTGTGTCTGTGTGTGTGTGATTCCAAACTCACTAGTGTTTGTGTGTGTGTGTCACTGTGTGTGTGTGCAGGTTTACAAGTGTGTGTGTGTGTGTGCATGTTTGCAGGCTCACAAGTGTGTGTGCATGCGTGCGCGTTTTCAGGCTCATTAAGTTGTGTGTATGTATGTATGTATGTGGTATTTACTATTTAGTACATTATAGTTATAGAGGCGTCTCTGTGAAATTCAGGTTGCTCCCACCTGGAGAGTGCGTCACAGCCGAAGACGCGCCACCCATTTAAAACTTTTTTATTTGCATGCGATTTTTGTGTGACTGATGAGGAAGGAAAGGGGGGGGGGGGGTAAATTTTGACCAAATGACAACTTTTTTGTTGCCACTGGGTTTAATGTGTGCTAAGTGCATGGGCACATGGGACCTCGGTTTATCATCTCATCCGAAAGACTCCACGTTCAGACCGTAAGGCCTAGTGCAGAGTGAGAGGAAAAATCCCCTGTGCCCAGGTTCGAACTCGGGTTTATTGTATACGAGGTGAACGCTTTACATCTGTGCCACTCTACACCCTACATGTGTGTTGGTGTGTGTACATGCGCATTTGCAGGCTCGTTAAGATGTGTGCGCATGTGTGTGTTTTAGCAGCGAAACCTTTAATATTTTTCAAGCATTTTTGAAACCATACATTGTGTGATGCAAGTAAGCTATTAAAGAAAATTTTTGGACAAGAAAATGCTACTCGGGTTCATGATTATCTATCAAATTTCAATGTTAGTTATAATGTGTATGTATGCTTGAGTGTGTGCCTACGACTGTCTCACAAACAACAAACATAGCATATAAATATACATAAGGCCCCCCCCAAAAAAAATAGTTGTGGTTACGGTATCCCGACCTACCCTATTTTTTTCGTCCGACCCTATTAATTTTTTTGCCTCATCCAAAAAAAAAAGAGAGAGAGAGGCAAGTTCAATTGGAGAATGCCCATCAGGAGACATAACTCTAACACGCTGAACGTCCACGTGTCGGTGCAAAATGGCGTCATGTGCCATTTCAATGGAGCCATGCCCTCATATTTCTGAAAATACGAGGGTGGTTAGCACTTTCAAAGCATCCTACACGCTCGTGGATGTTTTCCGGGACATTCATCCGGATGTAGGAAAGGAAAACATCACTTGCCGAACTAGACTTTTCAACACCACTCGGCGATCTCAAAGAGCTGGGAGTGAAGAGCCTACAATTTCGTTGACATTAAAAAATGTTATGCATCTGTATCATTACAAATTCGGGACTTTCCTGGAGTTGCACTGCCTCCGGGCAATGCCTCCAGGATCGTTCCCACCATCTTTATGTCTACCAATGTCCCATTATGTGTCTGTTTCAGACCGGAGGACGTTACACGGATTTTCATGACATTAAAACAAAAATTCAAACAAACAAAAAGTTAGGGCCTACCTACCTACCTACCCTTTTTTTGGGGGTTGCCATGTTACCGTAACCACAACTTTTTGTGTTTGGCCTAAACTGTATACTAATATATTACAATTTACATAACAGTACATGTTACACACGTGTACACACAAATGCCCAAACACATGCAAAGCACACACATCATCATGATCATCCATTTAATGTTGTTGTGGAGTGACTGCAGAATGAAGCAAGGAGTCAGAAACTGAGAAAGTTGACAACAATCAATGACAAAACCAACAAGGATGAGATGTAGCACGATATTCCAATACTGTAGAATATCATTTATAGTACAGCTCTCATTTACTATTGGCCCTTTCTACAGGCTAATGTCAACCAGTGATAAAAGACACATACTAGTTACACACACTTGAAATGCAGCCATGCCACACAAATTCACAACACTTTGTTTTATTCATTCATTCCACACAGTCACAGTCACTTGAAATACTGCCACGACACAAAGATTCACCAAACTTGTTTTTCTTACTAATCCGTTCATTCCACACTTACACACGCACACACTGACTGGCACACTTACACACACACACACACACACATTTCCATCTTCTTCTTCTTCTTCAGCGGTCGATGTAGCTGGCAGCGTCAGACTTTCAAATTGGTCGCCATGATGAAGTCCACTGTCTTCTCCAGGTCGGTGCTGGCTGCCCCAAAGCTGCACCTGCAGCTCCACCCCATTTCCATGTTCAAGTTCAGTCTTCCCAGGGCATTGCTTGGGATGGTGCACTGTCATGCTCCACGCCAACAGCCCAACGGATTTTGGTCGCCATTCCATGTACCCCCAAGGGGCTTCCGGAAAGAAACCTTGAAACCTTGAAACCTCGGAGTCCGTAAGTCCAGAACTGCACTCGCCTTTGCAACACAGACTGCTGCAGACGACTTTTGGCCAGGCAATACTCGCACTTGGGCACCACGTAAAAAGACATTTTTACCCACTGCCGAGGGTTCCTCCTGAAGTCCTGAAGGGTCAGTCTCAGTGTCGACTGCTGTTTAAAGGGTTGCTGGGGCTTTGATGACCATCTGGCGTTTTCGATTTCGGGGTCCATCTTGATTAATAGATTGTTCTGCAATCAATAAAACAATCTATCAATCAAACCAATTCAACCAATCAATCACTATTATCCTCGCCAAAAAAAAACGTATTGAAGAAAATGTTGCTTGCTGTCATCATACGACAAGACTCCAACTGACTTTACTCCCGCCCGACCCTTTCCCAAGAACAACGTTGATGAACCAATTCCCAGGTGTACCCGCTACATCGAAGTCTACTGCACCAGAATTACTTATCCCTTAGAGCTACGGCTATGAGGACGTTAATCTTTCTGCAACCAACCAACCAAAAACAAGAAAAGCAAATGTTCAATTTGATTGTTTTTATTATAATTATTTTGATGCTGACGGATTTCTATGCAACGAAACTCAATGTTTCTAAGATAATGTATGCCAACACGCACATCTGCACCAACACGTACATCTGCACCAACACGTACATCTGCACCAACACGTACATCTGCACCAACACGTACATCTGCACCAACACGTACAGGTGCGGAGTTGGGGAGGTGTTTTTTGCCTTTCTTTTTTCGTTCGATCCTCTTTAAAGGGGCACCCTGACGGATGAGTTTTTGCAAGAAGCACGTCGAGATCACCAGGAAAACACTTTACAGAGATCGCAACACTCACTTTGCTCTGGTTTCCCAGAAATCAAATCGGCGATTCCTCATTGGCGGAGGTGCTGGAAGTCAAATTATTTCAGTGAAAGAGAAGGCATGTGCCTTTTCGTTTCTAATGGGCGCCTGAGTTTAGACCAAATCGTTTGCACGAAATTTTCACAATACAAGCCTTTTTTTTTCTTTAATAAAAAAAAAAGTCAAACAGTTTACCTAAAGGAGTTTCGCTCACAACAAAGAAAATAGCTCCCTTTTTTATTTTTTACTGCACTACAAAGAAGAAAAAGCTTCAACCACAATGAGTGGCCTTCACCCACTTCAACCAAAATGGCTTCTCTCTCCAGTATCTCTGCCAAGGAGGAATCGCTGTTTTGGGCGGTTTGATTTCTAGGAAACCAGAGCAAAGCGAGTGTTCCGATCCTTGAAAAGGCTGTCTTTCGTGTGATCTCGACGTGTTTCTTGCAAAATCTAATCCGTCAGGGTCCACCTTTGAAAAAGAAGAAGAAAGGCTACAGGTAAAGCAGTTTTAAAAATCAGAAAGGAAGGTTTGAAAGCGACAGCCAGAGACAGAGAAACAAATACTTGAAATGGTGATCGAGAGAGTTCATTTTTTACATTGTCATTTTAATATTAACTATGTTCTTTAATTCAGTCTCAGTAGGCCCTATGAGACTTAGCATTTGCGACATTTTGGTTGTTTTTTTTAAAGACAATTGCGATCAATTTTTGCGTCCCGTGATTGAGCCCCGTAACCGTAGCCTGGAGAATTCGCGAAGTTACGGACCCGTAACCTTAGCCCCGGCCTTTTATAAAAGACAGCAAAGAAACTCGGAAAATAGACCGAGTGTCTTTGCTGGGTTTTTTTTAATAAAAGACCGGGGCTAGGGTTACGGGTCCGTAACCCGCATTCTCCAGGCTACGGTTACCGTAACCATAAGGGTCTCTGACCGATTGGACGCTTATCTCATCATCATCTCGGTCTATGAAGACAGTCATTGAGGTATTAGCCTCTTTTATAAAATTTATTAAATGATCCCTTGAGTCACGTGGAAGACAAAACAGCGTATTAATTATTGTTACTTTAATTGATTTTTTTCCCGTATTACTTAAACCTATCATTAATATTCTACAATTATTTCATTGAAAACACGATAGCCAAAAAAAAAGCTTGTATTCATTTTACAAACCAAAAATATTCCGTGTGGTTTTTGACATTACGTTACAGACCTGTTTACCCCCTACACAAGTCTTGAGTAGTCTGGATAGCTGAAATTAATAGTTTTGGTGCAAAATGTGTAGTTTTATTCCTTAAACCATCAAACAATATTAATTGAAAATGAGTAATTAGAGCATTATTTTCAATTTTGAAGAGTAGTAGAGGCCCAAATTGAGTAGAATACTACTCGAAAAGAGTAGAGTAGACAGGTCTGACGTTACGTTACTTTTGACTGATTTTGCATCGAATTAAAAGCAAAATTCGAACCCGGGTTATTTAATAAGCTATTTAGACTCAAATATTCACAAGACCTACTTACCAAATTGGAGTTGAAGCGGAAAATACAACACAAAAGTGGAATTGAGAAGTCTCCCCCGGTCTTCAGTGAAGAAACACGTTGTCGGTTGAAGGCTTTCTCGTGTGTGTGTGCGCGTGCTGAAACCGGTCAACGTTCCTCAATCAAATGACTGAAAATGTTGCTGTGTCAGTATAGGTGGCTTCAGTCCTCCAAAGTAGACCTATTTTCACACAATGACTTTTTAAGGAACCAATCACGTGTTCCAAATCCGCAGCGGAGCTTCGTGATTGGTCACGAGTTAATTATTGCGCTACATAACTCGTCGAGACCATTCCTCCTTTGTCGAATGTATGGGGTTCAGAATTGATAAAATACCAGTTAACTACTTAACTGGCTTTTCTAATTCAGTTAACTAGTTAACTGACTTTGTTTTACCGGAAGCGGAAATCGTTTATACTAGTTAACTAGTTAACTGACATTTCGAAACTTAACTGCTGTTGCTTTTCCGTCTGAGAGCGATTATTTTCTGAAGGTTTTGTAACACACATTGTAATTGGTCGGCGTTTGAATGAATGAAATGTAGGTTTTACGTACGCTCGGCTGCAAAAACAGCACATATGGGATGAACCATCAACGGGCCATCATTAAAAGCTCTGAGCAGATCCTGGAGGTACTGCAGGTCCGATCCGTGCTAAAAATTGCTAATAAAAAAAATGATATTGATATTTACACAGTGTAAATGGGAAAAGATTGCTGATCTGCAGTACATCCAATGGGATTTCGTGTTACAAAAAACAGTTAAGGAATTGGTTGTCCTGGCAAAATGCCACTTAACAGTTAACTGACTTCTCTTTTGCCGGAAGCGGTAGTTGATTATATTAGTTAACTACTTAACTGGAATAAGAAAAGACAGTTAACTACTGAACTGGTATATTAAAGCCAGTTAAGTACTTAACTGGTATTTTATCATTTTTGAGCCCCATACGAATGTTTGTGATAATTTAACTAACATTGTGATGCAACTACAATTTTTCCCACCCTCGGATTTTAAACTTTCACGTTATTGAAAGAAAAATCATTTACGAAACATTTTTGCTATTTTAAAAC
>CM065700.1:9356776-9363217 GCA_017654935.2 Phymorhynchus buccinoides | reverse complement strand
CAGTTTCCTGTCATGTGAAACCGTGGGGAACTATTTGTTCTAAAGACCCACTCCTGGGCATCAAGGCTGTATTCTACACTTCTTTTCTTTAATGATATCCCGTATTTAACCAGGCCCAGAATACAAACACCTGCGGTGTTTTGGTCTTGTAATTAGAGCACACTCTCAGAATCGGCATCCTTAAGCGGGGAAGCTCGACTGTGTGGTTTCAGTCTTCCCATTTGAGCCCATAAGCCCACTCACTCTGGGTAGAGTTGGTTACCAGGTCCGAGAAGAAAAAACACCTCGCCTCTGATGTATTCAAAACCCCGTGACCTCCCAGCCAGTAGTCCTGTGACTTAACCACGGCGGATGGTTGGTTGTTTGATGTTTTTGTGTTTTGTTTTGTTTTCCGTTGTGTGAGCAGGTGCGTCTGGTGCCGGAAGCGTTTCTGGAGACCGTGGAGTGGCTGGCTGCGGAGGCCAGCAAAGCATGGCTGCTGTCTGCGTCTGTCAGGCCCGGCCCTCATCAAGATCGACGTCAACAAGGAGACGCGCAGGATATTACACTATCTGATCAGGTTCGGGACAAGATACACAACGTGATGCATATAGGATTTTATATAGTGTGTGTGTGTGTTCGTGTGCGCACGCATGCGTTTTGCAGGTTTACAAGTGTGTGTGTCTGTGTGTGTGTATTCAAACTCACTGCGTTTGTGGTGTGTGTCACTGTGGGTGTGTGTAGGTTACAAGGGTGTGTGTGTGTGCATGTTTGCAGGCTCACAAGGTGTGTGTGCAGTTTGCAGGCCACAAGTGTGTGTGCATGCAGTGGCGCGTTTCAGGACTCATTAAGTTGTGTGTATGTATGCTATGTGGTGCGTATTTACTATTTAGTAAATTATAGTCACAGAGTCGTCTCTGTGAAATCCAGGTTGCTCACAACTGGAGAGCGCGTCACAACCAGAAGACGCGCCACCCATTTAAAACTTTTTTATTTGCATGCGATTTTTGTGTGACTGAGGAGGAAGGAAAGGGGGGGGGGGGGGGTAAAGTTTGACCAAATGACAACTTTTTTGTTGCCACTGGGTCTTAACGCGTGCTAAGTGCATGGGCACACGGGACCTCGGTTTATCATCTCATCCGAAAGACTCCACGTTCAGACCGTTAAGCCCTAGTGCAGAGTGAGAGGAAAAATCCCCTGTGCCCTGGTTCGAACTCGGGTTTATTGTATACGAGGTGAACGCTTTACATCTGTGCCACTCTACACCCTACATGTGTGTTGGTGTGTGTACATGCGCATTTGCAGGCTCGTTAAGATGTGTGCGCATGTGTGTGTTTTAGCAGCGAAACCTTTAATATTTTTCAAGCATTTTTGAAACCATACATTGTGTGATGCAAGTAAGCTATTAAAGAAAATTTTTGGACAAGAAAATGCTACTCGGGTTCATGATTATCTATCAAATTTCAATGTTAGTTATAATGTGTATGTATGCTTGAGTGTGTGCCTACGACTGTCTCACAAACAACAAACATAGCATATAAATATACATAAGGCCCCCCCCAAAAAAAATAGTTGTGGTTACGGTATCCCGACCTACCCTATTTTTTTCGTCCGACCCTATTATTTTTTTTGCCTCATCCAAAAAAAAAAGAGAGAGAGAGGCAAGTTCAATTGGAGAATGCCCATCAGGAGACATAACTCTAACACGCTGAACGTCCACGTGTCGGTGCAAAATGGCGTCATGTGCCATTTATATTTCAATGGAGCCATGCCCTCATATTTCTGAAAATACGAGGGTGGTTAGCACTTTCAAAGCATCCTACACGCTCGTGGATGTTTTCCGGGACATTCATCCGGATGTAGTGAAAGGAAAACATTATCACTTGCCGAACTAGACTTTTCAACACCACTCGGCGATCTCAAAGAGCTGGGAGTGAAGAGCCTACAATTTCGTTGACATTAAAAAATGTTATGCATCTGTATTATTATAAATTCGGGACTGTTTCCTGGAGTTGCACTGCCTCAGGGCAATGCTCTCCAGGATCGTTCCCACCATCTTTATGTCTACTAATGTCCCATATGTGTCTGTTTCAGACCGGAGGACGTTACACGGATTTTCATGACATTAAAACAAAAATTCAAACAAACAAAAAGTTAGGGCCTACCTACCTACCTACCCTTTTTTTGGGGGGGTTGCCATGTTACCGTAACCACAACTTTTTGTGTTTGGCCTAAACTGTATACTAATATATTACAATTTACATAACAGTACATGTTACACACGTGTACACACAAATGCCCAAACACATGCAAAGCACACACATCATCATGATCATCCATTTAATGTTGTTGTGGAGTGACTGCAGAATGAAGCAAGGAGTCAGAAACTGAGAAAGTTGACAACAATCAATGACAAAACCAACAAGGATGAGATGTAGCACGATATTCCAATACTGTAGAATACCATTTATAGTACAGCTCTCATTTACTATTGGCCCTTTCTACAGGCCAATGTCAACCAGTGATAAAAGACACATACTAGTTACACACACTTGAAATGCAGCCATGCCACACAAATTCACAACACTTTGTTTTATTCATTCATTCCACACAGTCACAGTCACTTGAAATACTGCCACGACACAAAGATTCACCAAACTTGTTTTTCTTACTAATCCGTTCATTCCACACTTACACACGCACACACTGACTGGCACACTTACACACACACACACACACACACATTTCCATCTTCTTCTTCTTCTTCAGCGGTCGATGTAGCTGGCAGCGTCAGACTTTCAAATTGGTCGCCATGATGAAGCCCAGTCTTCTCCAGGTCGGTGCAGCTGCGCTGCCCCAAAGCTGCACCTGCAGCTCCACCCCATTTCCATGTTCAAGTTCAGTCTTCCCAGGGCATTGCTTGGGATGGTGCACTGTCATGCTCCACGCCAACAGCCCAACGGATTTTGGTCGCCATTCCATGTACCCCCAAGGGGCTTCCGGAAAGAAACCTTGAAACCTTGAAACCTCGGAGTCCGTAAGTCCAGAACTGCACTCGCCTTTGCAACACAGACTGCTGCAGACGACTTTTGGCCAGGCAATACTCGCACTTGGGCACCACGTAAAAAGACATTTTTACCCACTGCCGAGGGTTCCTCCTGAAGTCCTGAAGGGTCAGTCTCAGTGTCGACTGCTGTTTAAAGGGTTGCTGGGGCTTTGATGACCATCTGGCGTTTTCGATTTCGGGGTCCATCTTGATTAATAGATTGTTCTGCAATCAATAAAACAATCTATCAATCAAACCAATTCAACCAATCAATCACTATTATCCTCGCCAAAAAAAAACGTATTGAAGAAAATGTTGCTTGCTGTCATCATACGACAAGACTCCAACTGACTTTACTCCAGCCCGACCCTTTCCCCAAGAACAACGTTGATGAACCAATTCCCAGGTGTACCCGCTACATCGAAGTCTACAGCACCAGAATTACTTGTCCCTTAGAGCTACGGCTATGAGGACGTTAATCTTTCTGCAACCAACCAACCAAAAACAAGAAAAGCAAATGTTCAATTTGATTGTTTTTATTATAATTATTTTGATGCTGACGGATTTCTATGCAACGAAACTCAATGTTTCTAAGATAATGTATGCCAACACGTACATCTGCACCAACACGTACATCTGCACCAACACGTACATCTGCACCAACACGTACATCTGCACCAACACGTACATCTGCACCAACACGTACAGGTGCGGAGTTGGGGAGGTGTTTTTTGCCTTTCTTTTTTCGTTCGATCCTCTTTAAAGGGGCACCCTGACGGATGAGTTTTTGCAAGAAACACGTCGAGATCACCAGGAAAACACTTTACAGAGATCGCAACACTCACTTTGCTCTGGTTTCCCAGAAATCAAATCGGCGATTCCTCATTGGCGGAGGTGCTGGAAGTCAAATTATTTCAGTGAAAGAGAAGGCATGTGCCTTTTCGTTTCTAATGGGCGCCTGAGTTTAGACCAAATCGTTTGCACGAAATTTTCGCAATACAAGCCTTTTTTTTTCTTTAAAAAAAAAAAATGTTATACAGTTTATCTAAAGGAGTTTTGCTCACAACAAAGGAAATAGCTCCTTTTTTATTTTTTACTGCACTACAAAGAAGAAAAAAGCTTCAACCACAATGAGTGGCCTTCACCCACTTCAACCAAAATGGCTTCTCTCTCCAGCATCTCTGCCAAGGAGGAATCGCTGTTTTGACGTTTTGATTTCTTCTAGGAAACCAGAGCAAAGCGAGTGTTCCGATCCTTGAAAAGGCTGTCTTTCGTGTGATCTCGACGTGTTTCTTGCAAAATCTAATCCGTCAGGGTCCACCTTTGAAAAAGAAGAAGAAAGGCTACAGGTAAAGCAGTTTTAAAAATCAGAAAGGAAGGTTTGAAAGCGACAGCCAGAGACAGAGAAACAAATACTTGAAATGGTGATCGAGAGAGTTCATTTTTTACATTGTCATTTTAATATTAACTATGTTCTTTAATTCAGTCTCAGTAGGCCCTATGAGACTTAGCATTTGCGACATTTTGGTTGTTTTTTTTAAAGACAATTGCGATCAATTTTTGCGTCCCGTGATTGAGCCCCGTAACCGTAGCCTGGAGAATTCGCGAAGTTACGGACCCGTAACCTTAGCCCCGGCCTTTTATAAAAGACAGCAAAGAAACTCGGAAAATAGACCGAGTGTCTTTGCTGGGTTTTTTTTAATAAAAGACCGGGGCTAGGGTTACGGGTCCGTAACCCGCATTCTCCAGGCTACGGTTACCGTAACCATAAGGGTCTCTGACCGATTGGACGCTTATCTCATCATCATCTCGGTCTATGAAGACAGTCATTGAGGTATTAGCCTCTTTTATAAAATTTATTAAATGATCCCTTGAGTCACGTGGAAGACAAAACAGCGTATTAATTATTGTTACTTTAATTGATTTTTTTCCCGTATTACTTAAACCTATCATTAATATTCTACAATTATTTCATTGAAAACACGATAGCCAAAAAAAAAGCTTGTATTCATTTTACAAACCAAAAATATTCCGTGTGGTTTTTGACATTACGTTACAGACCTGTTTACCCCCTACACAAGTCTTGAGTAGTCTGGATAGCTGAAATGAGTAGTTTTGGTGCAAAATGTGTAGTTTTATTCCTTAAACCATCAAACAATATTAATTGAAAATGAGTAATTAGAGCATTATTTTCAATTTTGAAGAGTAGTAGAGGTCCAAATTGAGTAGAATACTACTCGAAAAGAGTAGAGTAGACAGGTCTGACGTTACGTTACTTTTGACTGATTTTGCATCGAATTAAAAGCAAAATTCGAACCCGGGTTATTTAATAAGCTATTTAGACTCAAATATTCACAAGACCTACTTACCAAATTGGAGTTGAAGCGGAAAATACAACACAAAAGTGGAATTGAGAAGTCTCCCCCGGTCTTCAGTGAAGAAACACGTTGTCGGTTGAAGGCTTTCTCGTGTGTGTGTGCGCGTGCTGAAACCGGTCAACGTTCCTCAATCAAATGACTGAAAATGTTGCTGTGTCAGTAAGGTGGCTTCAGTTCTCCAAAGTAGACCTATTTTCACACAATGACTTTTTAAGGAACCAATCACGTGTTCCAAATCCGCAGCGGAGCTTCGTGATTGGTCACGAGTTAATTATTGCGCTACATAACTCGTCGAGACCATTCCTCCTTTGTCGAATGTATGGGGTTCAGAATTGATAAAATACCAATTAACTACTTAACTGGCTTTTCTAATTCAGTTAACTAGTTAACTGACTTTGTTTTACCGGAAGCGGAAATCGTTTATACTAGTTAACTAGTTAACTGACATTTCGAAATATCACTTAACTGCTAAGTTGCTTTTCCGTCTGAGAGCGATTATTTTCTGAAGGTTTTGTAACACACATTGTAATTGGTCGGCGTTTGAATGAATGAAATGTAGGTTTTACGTACACTCGGCTGCAAAACAGCACATATGGGATGAACCATCAACGGGCCATCATTAAAAGCTCTGAGCAGATCCTGGAGGTACTGCAGGTCCGATCCGTGATAAAAATTGCTAATAAAAAAAATGATATTGATATTTCACAGTGTAACTCTTTCACAGTGTAAATGGGAAAAGATTGCTGATCTGCGGTACATCCAATGGGATTTCGTGTTACAAAAAACAGTTAAGGAGTTGGTTTTCCTGACAAAATGCCACTTAACAGTTAACTGACTTCTCTTTTGCCGGAAGCGGTAGTTGATTATATTAGTTAACTACTTAACTGGAATAAGAAAAGACAGTTAACTACTTAACTGGTATATTAAAGCCAGTTAAGTACTTAACTTGTATTTTATCATTTTTGAGCCCCATACGAATGTTTGTGATAATTTAACTAACATTGTGATGCAACTACAATTTTTCCCACCCTCGGATTT
>CM065700.1:9341776-9349276 GCA_017654935.2 Phymorhynchus buccinoides | reverse complement strand
TTTCCTCCGTTCAGATCCTCTGTCCGAGTGTCAGTCTGTCGATCTGTCTTGTTGTTAATCTGTCTGTTGCTATGATCTCTGATTCACAATTCAATCCTCTTCTCTGTTTTGTTTTTGTTTTGCCTGGAAATAATATGTCATGCAAATGGTGTACTTCCGAAATTTTAAAACAGATAGACCTAAGCATTAATTAGCACATGTTAACCAGACTTCCCGGGTCGCCCACGACCCATTGACACACAAAACATGTTATATCTCTAAAACTATTTAAGCAATCTTCATGACATTTCATGACGTTGTCAAAAACGTAAATGGCTTCAAGTGTGTTAAATTTCGTCAATTTGCATAAAATACAAATGACGTAATATGACGCGTCACTTTAACTACATTGACACGATGGCGCGGGTCGTGGAGGACCCATACTTTAAAGAGCAGAAATATGTCACTGCAGTGCATTGAGTATGGGTCGTGGGAGACCCGCGCCATCTGGAGAAGCATAAACACATGGTGACTCTTTGACGAGTATGGGTCCTGGAGAACCCGCATCATCTGGAGAGGGATAAATACTGTTAAAATGCATGTAAAAATCTGCGGGTACGAGGAGACCCGCATCATCTGGAGAAGTATAATTACAAGCAACATCCGGTAAAGGTTAAGAATGTTTTCGTTATTACTGTATAACGAAAACAGACAATTATAGCCTAAATTAATTAATGGGCAAATGTTAAGAATAGCTCCCTCCTCTGCCACTTCCATTTATTTCAGACGGTTTTAGTTAGGGTTAGGGTTAGGAATAGGTTTAGGGTCAGTTAAGTGTCAATCTCATAACATACCATCAATTTTGTATGTGGATTAGACGGTTTCAGGTTAGGGTTAGGGTTAGGAATAGGGTTTGGGATAGGGTTAGGGGGATAGGTTTAGGGTCAGTTTAGTGTTAAATACACACAAAAATAAAAGTGGATGATTACGCTGACCCTAAGCCTATCCAAAACCATATTCCTAACCCTAACCCTAACCTGAAACCGTCTGAAACGAATGGAAAGGGCAGAGGAGGGGGCTATTCTAACATGTAATTTGCTCATTAATTCATTTGGGCTATAATGTCTGTTTTTGTTATACAGCAATAATAATAATAATCAATTTCCTTCTCATTCTCCTCCCTGTCATCATATTCTTCCTCCTCCTCTCTCTCTCCTCCTCCTCCTCCTCCTCCTCCTCCTTCCTCCTCCTCCTCCTCCTCCTCGCCACCAATTATTCTGCTTACTAGACAAACAAAATGGCGCCAGGCACAACGCATAATCAAAATGCCAACAAACTCAATTAAATGTGATGCCATTATCCAAGGTCATAATTGCGCGCGCATAATCTGCCATCTCCGGGTCACGTGGTCATGTGTCACGGGTCACGTGTCCTGCCTCATCTGAACCTGCTTATATTTATATATGCACAGAAAGAAGAAAAAGTTTGGTTAAAAATTGATTGATTGATTGATTGATTGATTGATTTTATTGGATTGCCGAGATTCTCAGAGAGGCCAACAACAGCCTTGAGCAATTCAGCAAATCAGAAGAAGAGAGAGAGAGAGAGAGAGAGAGAGAGAGAGAGAGAGAGAGAGAGAGAGAGATATGAGAGAGAGAGAGAGAGAGAGAGAGAGAGACGAGATAGAGAGAGAGAGAGAGAGAGAGAGAGAGAGAGAGAGAGAGAGAGAGATTCAGAGATTCAGAGAAAGACGAGATAGATAGATTGAGATTCAGAGAAAGACAAGAGGGGATCCGGGAGAGAGAGAGAGAGAGAGAGAGAGAGAGTGAGAGAGATGAGAGAGAGAGAGAGAGAAGAGAGAGAGAGAGAGAGAGAGAGAGAGAGAGAGAGAGAGAGAGAGAGAGAGAGAGAGAGAGAGAGAGAGAGAGAGATGAGAGAGAGAGAGAGGAGAGAGAGAGAGAGAGAGAGAGAGCACTCGTCATAAACAAGAACGAACGACCGACTTAACCTATCTATATGCAAATGGCACCACCACGATTCTCCAAAAGGATATTAAAGAAAGAATCTCTGCCTTTAGGATCAAGAATCCATTTGGCTCGGGTCATTTCCCTTCAAAAGGACAAGGGTACTATAATACGTGGGTTGATCACTAAAGTTTGTCATTGGGTCCATAAAACACGAAGGAAGGACTTCACAGACTTCAAACTTTTGCATTCCTAGGATTGATTGATTGATTGATTGATCGAGAGAGAGAGAGAGAGAGAGAGAGATGAGAGAGAGAGAGAGAGACAGACAGACAGACAGACAGACAGACAGACATAGAGACAGACAGACAGACAGTCAGGCAGACAATCAGCCAGACACAGAGACAGGCAAACCATCAATAACGAAAACATAACACCCTCGGCGGAGATTTGAACATGTTAGTCAGAAACCAGACTAAGCCTAATACTTAGAAAATTGGGGACCCATTTTGTTGCGAGCATTCTTACTAGAAGATAATTACGCGTTATCTTTTGAGAGTGTACTCAAAGAAGTGTCACTCTTCTCACTTCTTTCTCTCAGTGTCATATGTTGGATTTTCATCAGCCCTTTTTTTAAAAGAGAAAAAACCCCAGCATGTTTTATACTTTCAGGACTGAAAAAAACTGATCTAGTGTGTGACATTTTTGGAAGCTGTGTCTTCCCGGATTGAAAACTTCAACACCATTGCAAATTGTAGGGTAAGAAGTGTACACCCAGCCGTAAATATATGTAATTTCGGAATGAATTTTCTTACAATAGTTGCTAAGGTTCATTCAAGATAGCTCAAGAATCCACGATTTTTGGTCACAGGCGCTTACATAATAATATTTCCAATGACGTCATACACTCACGTGGGACGTGACATCACGATGATAGTGTACAGGCAAATGCGTGAAAGAATTATTTTTTGTGGTATCTCCATTATACATGTACGTTTTATGCACTGTCTATGTGTTTGATTATTATAATGTTTTATATGTATTTTATTGTACTGAATGTATTTAACATGTTTTGAATATTATGTTATAGTGTTTCATGTGTGTATGTTAATGTCGAATCACAGGCGTAACCACAATGAAGTTCTCTTTTGAGATAATAAAGTATTGTTGAGTTTGAGTTGAGCGATAGATTACAAATGTCAGGACCGTTGCCAAACTTTAATGAACAACCCTCGTAAGCGAAGAAGATGTCATTAGCATGTGGATATTTCTCATGAGGAAAATAATGGTAGCTTGGCATAGGTAATGGGAACTTTCAAGGGGGGGGGGGGGGGGGGGTAGGTAGGTGGTGCCAGGGGGGGGGGGGGGGGGGGTAGGTTGCCGAAGGGTTAGGTGGTGCCAGGGGGGGGGGTGTAAGGTCGAGAGTGTGCTAGTGAAAAAAGAAACTTCCCCGTGGGGATACCGGGGGTGGGGTCTTTTAAAAAAAAAAAAAAAAGTTCCCTCTCCTTCTGGAAGCTCTGTGCTTGTAACTTCCTCTAATCTGCCACTCTCTTTGGCTTTCTGCCATCGAGCTTAAAGCGCATAGAGCTTAAAACTTAAAGGTATTCGCTATAGAAATCTTCTTAATAAATAAAAATACTATCTTTCTGACTTATTGGTCCATTCTCCTGCCTTTAAAAACAAAAAATCTTCCAAATAATTTTCTCCTTTGAGCTCCTCCGAAATAGGAATGTGTCGGCTGTGTGCAGCGGGGAGACCAGTGAAAACTGAAAACCGGACACATGCGTGCCTTACACATTATGGCCATATGGCCTGGGAACGCAGAAGAATAAGAATAAGAATTTTTGCATTGAAAATGTTCACTAAGAACCAACATTGTGCATGTGGCACTTTTGGGGAAAGGGATCTTCTTCTTCTTCTTCTTCTGCATTCTCAGGCCATATGGCCATAATGGATAAGGTACGTATGTGTCCGGTTTTCACTGGTCTCCCTGCTGCGCACAACCGACACATTCCGATTTCGGAGGAGCTCAAAGGAGAAAAATTATTCGGAAGATTTTTTTTTTTGTGTGTGAAAAAAAGCAGGAGAATGGGCCAACAAGTCAGAAAGATAGTAGATGACAGAAAGCAAAGGGAAAAGGCAGAGTCAAAGAGAGTGGCAGATTAGAGGAAGCTACAACGAGCACAGAACTTCCAGAAGGTGGGGGAACTATTTTTTTACGAAAGCCCCCACCGGTATCCCCACGGGGAGGGACTTATGGAGGGGGCGGGGTCGTCCAGCTCCCCGTATGGAGGCACGAGGCATCCAACCCTGCCCCAGGGAAAGGAATCGGGTTAGGATCAGCTTAGGATTATTTTCATAAAACCGAAAGAAGCAAACTTTGAGATTGAGGGTCGTAAACATGAAGGGTGGGTGTGTGGTGTCTAAAGTACTAGTTTGCCCGAGAGTGAAGTGGGAGGAGACGGGTAGGGGTGAGAGAAAGGGTTGAAGTTTTGTTGTCGCTGTTGTTGCCTGGTTGGTCGATCTGTCTCATTCTTTGTCTGTCTCTGTCTGTCTCTCTCTGTCTGTCTGTCTCTCTCTGTCTGTCTGTCTCTCTCTGTCTCTCTCTGTCTGTCTGTCTCTCTCTCTCTCTCTCTCTCTCTCTCTCTCTCTCTCTCTCTCTCTCTCTCTCTCTCTCTCTCTCTCTCTCTCTCTCTCTCTCTCTCTCTCTTCAGATTTTAAGAAAGAGTTTATTGGTTTGGCCTAAAATCTCCATCCTTGTAAAAAAAAACCCTTTTTTTTCTGTCTTCCCAGAGTTATTTAACAAATGCTTTTGAACCATAGTAAATAGTGTATAAGACTCACCCCCTAATAGAGAGAGAGAGAGAGTGTGAGAGAGAGAGAGAGAGAGAGAGAGAGTGAGAGAGAGAGAGAGAGAGAGATATTTGCTTTTACAATAAATGTGTGTGTGTATGTGTGCGTGTGTGTGTGCGCGCGCGCGCGTGAGTGCTTGTGTGTGCGCGCGTGTGCTTGCACGCACGTGTTTGTATGTTTATGCGTGTGTGTGTTTGTTGTTGTTCTTGTTGTTGTTCTGTGTGTGTGTGTGTGTGTGTGTGTGTGTGTGTGTGTGTGTGTGTGTGTGTGTGTGTGTGTGTGTGCGCGTGTGCGTGCGTGTGTGCGCGTGCGCGCGCGTGTGCGCGTGTGCGCGCGCGCCCTCGCCCGTCTGTGCTCCTTTTAACCGCACGAAAACCATTAAGCTTCGCTCACCGTAATTTGCCATACGTGTTTTGCTGAATCCCAAATTGTCCACAATCTCAATTGAATATCAGAACAGAAGGAAACAGTCTAGTGGTTGGCAATTTAGATCAATCTTTCTAACGAGGCAGCAATTTCCGGACAAAGAATTCACTTTCTCTCTCTCTCTCATGCATGGAAAAGAATACCCCAATTATTTGATTTATTGACCAGGATAGAATTACGATTGTGTTTACTATAATGGTTCTCTATCTCTCTCTCTCATTAGGGTCTCTCTCTCTCTCTCTCTCTCTCTCTCTCTCTCTCTCTCTCTCTCTCTCTCTCTCTCTCTCTCTCTCTCTCTCTCTCTCTCTCTCTCTCTCTCTCTCTCTCTCACACACACACATTTACTATGGTTCAAAAGCATTTGTTAATAACTCTACATTTTATGCAGCCTTTGTAGATCTTTAAGAGAAGCTTTTGACTCGATCAACAGAAATAAGTTATGGGATGTGTTAAGGAAATCTGGGGTAGGTGGTAACTTATATAAATCCCTGAGAGCTATGTATGATACTGTAGCATCAAGTGTACGTGATAAAGGCTTATATTCAGAATACTTTGAGTGCCCAAGGGGTGTAAAACAAGGGTGTATTCTCAGTCCCCAACTATTTTCTTTCTTTGTAAATGAATTAGCCATAGAAATATCTAAAAAGGGGAAACATGGAGTACAGTTTATTCAGGGTGCTATTGAATTATTTTTACTACTTTTCGCTGACGACGTTATCCTTTTTTTCTAACTCTGTGGTAGGATTGCAACATCAGATAAATCTATTAAAACAGGAAGCAGATAGATAAGACCTAAAAGTTAATTTAGAAAAAACCACAAATGTAATGGTTTTTAGAAAGGGTGGGTATTTATCTGTGGCGGTATGAAGCAAATTAATTTACAGTTACAAATTCTTATAAATATCTGAGAATTATTTTTACTACCAAATTAAGCTTAAATATAGGTTGGTCAGAAATGTGTCGAAAAGGAAAAAGGGGTGTAATAGAAATTTGTCGTTGTGTGAGGAAGCTAAACTCCATTGATCCTTCGTTGTTTTGGAAATTGTTTGACACACAAATCCAGCCTATTCTAACATATGGTGCCGAAATTTGGGGTATTTATGTAAATGAGCAAATGGAAAATGTATATAATTTTGCCATAAAGCGTTTTCTTAATGTGCCTCTACATGCATCTAATAAAATGTGTCAGGGTGACACCGGTCGCTTTCCATTACATATCATAACTGTAGTTAAATGTGTGAAGTACTGGCTCAGGCTGTTACGATTGCCAATGTCAAGAGTGAATAAACAGGCATATTGTATGGTACTAAATCAGTTAGAACTTGGTCGTCAAAATTGGGCATTTGAAGTTAAAAAAGTTCTCTCTGTAAATGGCTTTGGCATTGTGTGGATGACACAAAATGTTGGGGTTGAGTCTTCTTTTCTAGCAGAATTTAAAGATAGACTGATTGCATCCCACATGCAAAATTGGCACAGTAATCTGGAAGAGAGTGAAAAATATGAGTTCCACCATTCTTTTAAAGACCTTTTGGAAGCTGAACACTATCTTAAAATAATAATATGTAAGCGCCATAGAGATTTATTTGCTCGATTTCGAACTAGAAGCATGGGCCTCAATGCCAATAAAAGATGGTTTCTAAACTCTGAAGTCGACTTGATTTGCCCGATGTGTTCCAAAGAACCTGAAGATGAACATCATTTTATATTCCGATGTCAAGAGTATAGTAAATTTAGAAATGATTGTGTTGTGTTCAATTCTCACTTTGGTCAAACACATAATCTTACTGGTATTTTGTCGTGTGAGAGAGAAGATATTCTTACCTCATTTGCTAAATATGTGGCGGATGCATTTCATTGTAGAGAGAAAAACTTAAAACCTTAACTTAAAATGTTATGGTGAAAATTATGTTTGATCAGAAAAGTATTAATTTAATTGCAATTGTTTGATGGATGGTCGCATTTCTTAGAAGTTTTCTAGATATGAATTGTTTTTGTTACCTTATTATGTACAATGTATGTTACTTTTTGTGTGTTAACTCTATTATATTGTGTTTCTTAGTTTATCTACAATTTTGCGCATGTACCCCCTTGGCATAAGGGTTGCATAACCATTGTCAATAAATAATTGTCATTTGTCATGTCTCTCTCTCTCTCTCTCTCTCTCTCTCTCTCTCTCTCTCTCTCTCTCTCTCTCTCTCTCACGACCCTGACAGAGGTCTTCACCTCGCCCGTGCTTTCAGACTGAAAGGTCAAAGGCACAGAGTTTGAAGGTGAACCG
>CM065700.1:9326776-9331776 GCA_017654935.2 Phymorhynchus buccinoides | reverse complement strand
GGTCTTTAAATTCGGAAATAAAAGCAGATTCGTATCCGACTCCCTGACTGATCCAGACAATACCAAATCCATTAATAGTAAGAACGTTTTTTATGTTGTCAACCCAGTTTTTCTTTCCCTCATTGTGTTGTACTAGTAACATCTCGTATGCTTGCCTACATAATCTTGTCATTGGTAACTTTATAAGTTTTAACCAGTATTTAATGCATTTCACAGTCGTTCTGATTCTGAGAGGGTACCTGCCAGTCTCACCATAGGCAGCTGTATTTGAAGAGTGTATAGGTATATTCAAAAATCTTTTAATCGCATATGTATGCACTTTTTCTATGTAATAACTTTCTATAGCACCCCAGATTTCAGCCCCATACGTCAAAATAGGCTCAACTTGAGAATCAAATAACTTCCAATATAATAAAGGATCTACAGAGTTTAGCTTTTTCATGGCTCTAAGAATTTCAATAACTGCCCTTTTCCCTTTCCTGCAAGCTTCCATCCAAGCAGCATTTAAACTTAATTTAGTAGTAAAAGTTATTCCGAGATATTTATAGGAATTAGTAACTTTAATGTCAGAATTTCCATATTGCCATTTTTCATGAGCGGAAAGATGTCCTCCCTTGCGAAATATCATTACATTTGTTTTTATCTAAATTAACACAAAGACCCAACCTATCAACTTCATCTTTTAAAACATTTAACTGGTTTTGCAACCCAACAATAGTATCTGACAGTAGTACGATGTCATCGGCAAATAACATAAGAAACATTTCTACAGCCCCGGGGATCATTTGAATTCCGTGTTTACCTTTTTTCAATAATTCAATAGCCAGTTCATTAATAAAGAAAGAAAACAATTGTGGACTAAGTAAACAACCTTGTTTGACACCTCTTGGACAATTAAAAAATTCTGTGTAAACACTTTTATCTCTTACACAAGCTAGTACCGTACTATATATTCCTTTAACAGCTCTATATAACTTACCATTAATACCACTATTTCTAAGAACGTTCCATAATGCATTTCTATTAACTGAATCGAAGGCCTTTCGAAAGTCAACGAAAGCTACATACAACTTAGAATTTCTATTTAGATACTTTTGAACCAAGGCATATAACGTAAATATATGATCAGTAGTGCTGTACCCCGCCCTGAAACCTGCCTGTTCTTCGATTATCTTTGATTCTCTATCTGCCCATTTAGTAAGCCTTTGATTTAAAATATGTGTATAAACCTTTCCTATTACACTTGTTAATGCCACCCCTCTGTAATTATCCGGGTTGTTACTATCCCCTTTTTTGAAAATTGGTACAATAATGGATTTTGACCAAGCTGTTGGAAATACTCCTTTTTCAAACAAAACATTAAATAGGTCAACTAAAAAGTCTATAACAGTAGAATTGACTACTTTAAGCATCTCACTCACTATCTTATCAATCCCAGCACTTTTACCAGTCTTCAAATGTTTAATTCCATGTATAACTTCGTCCTTGGAAATGGGATCATCAAAGAGAGGTTCGCTCACATCATCAATTTCTTCTTCTTCTATTAAGTCTTGTTGTAAAGCTGTGTCACCCAAATCATTAAAAACTCTAAAGAAATGCTCGTACCACTGCTGAGAATTAATTTCATTATAAATTACAGCTTTTCTGTTCACTGACCTGATTGTGGACCAAAATAATTTTGGATCATGGACTGATTCCTTCAATTTTTGTAATTTTATCTCATCATATTTTTCTTTTTTCTCCCTTTTCAACTTGTTATACTCTTTCCTTTCATTGACAAAATCTTTTCTACGTTTAGCTAGTTCTGTTTTTGCCCTCCTTAAACTCCTTAAAAGGCGTTTAACAGTTCTTTTCTTTTGCTTACATTCATAGTCAAACCATTCGTCGTTTCTTGCTTTCTTTTTCCCACTTACTCTAATCATACTCGCTGCTGCCCCATACAATGCATTAACAAACACATCAACACATTCATCAATGTCATCATGCATCATACCTTTCGCTCTCTCTACACATTCATTAAACTCAAACGAATCAAGCTCCTCTTTATACAGTCCCGCGCATTCTTCAGACCACACAACTCTTTCTTCCTTATTCCCAAATGACTCATTATCTCCCTTTGCCCGTTCCCTTCCCCCCCACTTCAACTCGACTGGAAAATGCCAAGAGTGTAGGCTTTCTCCTATACACAGGTCACAGTTCATAAACAATTCAGGGGAAACAACAAAATAATCAATCACGCTACACCCGTGCGAAGAAACGAAAGTAAATTGACCGTCAACGTCTCCACTGCAGCTTCCATTCACAATGCATAAATCATACAAAAAACACATATCAAGGAGAGAACGCCCAAACTTATTAATGATGGCGTCTTTCGAAGAACGAAACATAGACTGATCTTCTTCATCACTTTCCACATCAAAGGAATAAAATAACTCTTCTTGTGCAGTACACTGTTCGTTTCCTGTTCGTGCGTTTAAATCACCAGTTATCATAACATACACATTATCTTTTTCAATGATGTCTCTCAGATTGTCCTCCAAAATAGCTATGCCGTCCTTTTCTTCTTTATTACTATACACTGGACTACCATGAGGAGCAATGTAACACGTCACAAGCAAAACATTTTTATCAACACTAAACAAAGATTTGTCCAAAATAACAGCAACAATATTATCGTCATTTACTTTAATGACCTCCTTTACAAAACGACTCAGATGTTTCTTTATTAATAAAAGAACTCCACCCGAGTTCCTGCCTTGACTCGACAGCTTTTTCGCTGGAGCACTAAATGGTACAAAACCAGAAAAAACACCATTGAAATCAAACTTAGAGTCAACAAACGTTTCAGTTAGACAAACAAAATCGAAGCTTTGGACATAATTAATAAAATCAAAGTCATTTAGTTTGCTGTAGAGATTTTCTATGTTATAATTTAGAAAAGACAGCTGATAAGAAGGATGATCAAGCAATTGCTATTTAGATGACACACTACCAGACCGCATTGCCCTGTCGCTGCCCCCACCCCCACCCATGTAGCCGTGTAGCTTGGCCTGATGTCGCCCTTTGTTCTGGCCGCCACTTGCACCTCGTGCGTCCCGTGTTAAGCTGCCACGTCTCGGGTTGCCTTCAGCAGTGTTGGACTGGCCGCCGCGCTGTGTTGTCCCACTGCCTTCACCTCTCCCCTCAGTCACGTGCCGTGTAGTAGGGGAACCCCCGCTTTCGTCACAGCTTTGACCCTGATTCCCCGTTTCGCGATCAGCTGCTGAGACACGCCCCCTCGTTGGTCCGTCTTGACTTGCTGCGATTGGGTGTGATGGGGGTGGAGCCACGATTTCAGCAAAGGAGGGTTTGGGTTTGGGTTTGGGATTGGGTTTCTTGTCAGAGATGACCAGTTTTCCTTTGACAAAGAACGCCGTTTTGTTCTCGAGCTTTGCCTGATGGATGATAGCAGACTGTCTGCGAGTTAAATCCGCTGCTACACGCACCCCTTTGCCTTCCAGTCTTGCACGATAGTCCTTATTCTGGAGAATGCTTTGCTTATCTCGCCACTGTCTGAATTTCACCATCATCGGTTTTGGTTGTCCGCCTCTTGATTGCCCGATACGGTGTGCCCTAGCCACGTCCTGCTCACACCATGTTTTGGGGCCCTCCACACTGTTCAGTGCCTTAGTAACAGCACGTGCACACGTGTCGTAGTCTTCATAGTCGCTGCTCTGAGGGATGCCAAACATTCTAAGGTTATCGCGCCTTGAGAAGTCCTCTAGCCTATCAATCTCTGCTTCCATGGATTGGATTTGCTCAGTCATTGTTTGCACTGTTTCTGACAGCTTACTTGTCTCCTCCTTGTTGTGTGCACTGTCACTGGACAGGATTGCCACGTCCCTGGACATATCTCCCACCGCTGCTGCCAGTCGACTGTTTTCTCGCTCTAGGCCGTCACACCGCTGACTGATCTGATCGCACTTTTCGTTCACATGGCTCAGTTCAGACTTGATGCTGCTCAGATCGTTTCTGATGTCCGCTGTTTGTTGCTTACTGTCCTCTTGGAGTTGTTTACTGTCCTCTTGGAGTTGCTTCATGCCCGCTGTTTGCTGTTTACTCTCCTCTCGCAGTTGCCTCATTTCTTTCAGGATTTCTTCCATCACGTCAGGTCCTGCAGCTGCTGATTTCTGGCTTGTTGTGTGTGTTGTCCTGAGAGCAGAGAGAGAGAGGATGGAGAGAGAGCAATGCGAGAGTAGAGATGAGAGAGTAGGAGAAGAGAGAGAGAGAGAGAGAGAGAGGAGATGAGGAGAAGAGAGAGACTGGAGAGAGAGAGAGATGGAGCCAGAGAGAGAGGAGAGAGAGAGAGAGAGGAGAGAGAGCAAGAGAGAGAGAGAGAGAGAGAGAGAGAGAGAGAGAGTGAGTGTGAAAAGAGAGAGAGAGAGAGAGAGAGAGAGGAGAGAGAGAGGGAGAGGGAGAGCAGAGGAGATAGAGAGACTGAGAAGAGAGAGAGAGAGAGAGAGAGAGAGAGAGAATGAGTAACTGGGCCCCATGCGAGACTGAGAGAGTGAGAGAGAGAGAGAGGAGATCAGAGAGAGAGAGAGGAAGAGAGAGAGACGAGAGGGGAGAGGAGAGGGGAGGGAGACTGAGGGGAGGAAAGAGAGTCCCCGAGACGAGAGAGAGAGATCGAGAGAAGAGAGAGAGAGAGGTGAGAGAGAGAGAGAGAGTCGGAGTAAGAGACTATGGAGAACGTACGAAGAACGAACGAACGAACGAACGAAATGTTATTTATTCAGAGAGTAATGAGATAAGCTAATTAATTACAGCTTTTTTTTTTTTTTTTCACTCAGCCCTGAGAGAGAGTAAGAGAGAGAGAGAGAGAGAGATGAGACAGAGAGAGAGAGAGAGAGAGAGAGAGAGAGAGAGAGAGAGAGAGAGAGAGAGAGAGAGTGAGTGAGAGAGAGAGAGAGACAGACAGACAGACAGAGAGAGAGAGACAGAGACAGAGACAGAGAGAGAGA
>CM065700.1:9316776-9319276 GCA_017654935.2 Phymorhynchus buccinoides | reverse complement strand
TCTCTCTCTCTCTATACTCTTATCTCTCTCTCTACTCTCTCTCTCTCTCTCTCTCTCTGCTCTCTCTCTCTCTCTCTCTCTCTCTCTCTCTCTACTCTCTCTCTCTCTCTCTCTCTCTCTCTCTCTCTCTCTCTCTCTTCTCTCTCTCTCTCTCCTCTCGCTCTTCTCTCTCTCTCTCTCCCCTCAACATTTTCACTTTTTACATGGTTGTTGTTTATTATTTTCTTTCATTGCATGTTTTTATTTAATCGTAGTTTTTTCGATATTTTGATTTACCACAGGGCTGGGTGAAAAAAGTATGTATACCTATACTTATTTCATTACCCTGTATAAATAAAATGTCGTTCGTTCGTTCGTTCTCTCTCTCAGACCAACACAAAGTTAAGTAAAGACCAGCACACACAATTTGACGTGATTCTGTCAACCCGTTCGAAAGATATCCTTGGGACAGACAGAAGGAGAAAAAAATGACCCTCCGATTTTCAGGCTCCAGCGATCTTGACCTGGATCAGTATGCCATCATCAGAACGGGCATAAGCCAAACCACCTTCATACCAAGTTTCAACATCCTATGTTGATCGGTGCCCGAGATATGGCTAAAAATACATTTTCGGTTTTCAAGGTACGTCAAGGTCAAGGTCACAACGGCAAAATGGTTTGCGCCGATCTCTTCCTATTAAGGAGGCACACCTTCACACAAAATTTGACGCGATTCGGTCAAGCGGTTCGGGAGATATCCTTGGGACAGACAGAAAACCCCCAAAACAAAACAAAACAAAACAAACAAACAAACAAACAAACAAAAATACAAACCAGCCCATCGCAATAGTCCGTCTTGGTGACGGACTAAAACGGTCTAATCATATTATTGTTAATCTAGATTATCAAAAGTAGGCTACAACATTTTTTTAAAGGTGCTGAAGGGGTACTGAGGCGGTCAAAGGGATTATGCGACATGTTATTAAACACCGTCTCTTCATATGTTATATATACATCTGTATCGTTAAAAAATCGGGACTTTCTTGGAGTTGCACTGCCTCCTGGCATTGCCTCCAGGATCGTTCCCACCATCTTTATATCTACTAATGTCTCATATGTGTCTGTACATTAAACAGAGACACACAAAACCTCCTAAAATTGATAATATATCTATTTGTTTAGTAGGTTTACATATATATGGTTTATCAACAACATTATCACAGTATTTCCTCATAATTAGGCTGAATGGTAATTGTACAAAGTGCAGTAATGTTATGTAACACGTGATCTTCGTCTTCCATACAACCTTGCACATTATACACAATGAAATTAGCATGGTTTTTAAATGTTCTTTTGAAAAACGGTCCGTTGATGGGCAACACACTAAGCCTAAACTGAAATGCCTGAAGCACCTTAAAGGGGCACCCTGACGGATGAGTTTGTTTGGCAAGAAACACGTCGAGATCACCAGAAAGACAGCCTTTTCAAGGATAGGAACACTCACTTTGCTCTGGCTTCCAAGAAATTAAACCGTCAAAACGGCGATTCCTCCTCGGCGGAGATTGCCGGAGAGAGTAGCCATTTTGGATGGGGTCACTCATTGTGGTTGAAGCGTTTTCTTTTTTTGTAGTGCAGTAAAAATCCCAATATTGGAGCTATTTCTTTTGTTGTGAGCAAAACTCCTTGAGATAAACTGTATAAAATAAAAACAAAGAAAAATAAAAAAGGCTTGTATTGTGAAAATTTCGTGCAAACGATTTGGCGGCCATTAGAAAAGAGACGACACACGCCTTCTCTTTGGGTGAAAGAATTTGACTTCCAGCACCTCCGCCAAGGAGGAATCTCCGATTTGACGGTTTGATTTCTAGGAAACCAGAGCAAAGTGAGTGTTGCGATCTCTGTAAATGGTGTTTTTCTGGTGATCTCGACGTGTTTCTTACAAAAACTTATCCGCCAGGGTGCACCTTTTGGAAGTCCATGTTAGGGGAAGACGGGGTAAAAAGCGCATGGGCGGGTAAGAAGCCCACCCCAAATTATCTCATGAAATGAAGCAAATTTCAGTCTCATTTTGCCCATGAGACGAGCGTTAATGTCTAGCATTCGTCTCATGGGCAAATTTGACTGAAATTTTCTTTATTTCATGAAATAATTGGGGTGGGCTTCTTACCCGCCAATGCGCTTTTTACCCCGTCTTCCCCTAATCAAAAGACTGTTCACATTCAATTCGTTTTAAACCATCTATACATTGGATACATATCCTTACTCATAATAGACTCACTCAACTCTTGGATAAATACGTGTCTTACTTTCTCTGCTTGAATCAATCAAGAAACAGACGTTATTTCACAAGACTTGTTGTTGCCCAACATTTTTGTTATCACTTGAGAGAGAGAGAGAGAGAGAGAGAGAGAGAGAGAGAGAGAGAGAGAGAGAGAGAGAGAGAGAGAGAGACGAGAGAGAGAGAGAGAGAGAGAGAGAGAGAGAGAGAGAGAGAGAGAGAGATTTGCTTCTACAATAAATC
>CM065700.1:9297889-9302889 GCA_017654935.2 Phymorhynchus buccinoides | reverse complement strand
CCTTTGACTGCCAGAGAAAAAAATAGAAACAAATCAGTGTACAAAATAATGCCACGAAAAAGACAACTGAGAGAGCCAATCTGGCAGAATGGTCTGGGGATATAACTCTCTTGACTGTGTTAGAGCAAAAGCCAGCATATCAGAGTTATTCCTCTTCATGTGATGACGCCATCAGTGATGTCTTCACGTCAGTACCTGATACGTTACATGGCAGTCAAGGGGTTAATAGATGAAGAAAGGGAGTTGGCAGAACGGAGAGGGTAAAAGGGAGTTTATTCCAAGTGGAATGTTCACAAATGTTTGAATCAGTGACACCAGTTTGAATGTTGAAAGGCCGCATGCCAAATAACGAGAGTGATCCTTGGAATTATTTTGAGTAGTGTTTAACCCTTTCGCCGCCAGCCATTTGTCAGCCCCCAAAAGACCATTAAACGAATCTGGGTAGAAAAAAGAAAAAAAATCTGAAATATTGCGAATTTCTCTGTGACGTGTATAACAGTAGGCCTTGTAGCGTGCAAATCTGTCGCTCGTGCAAATCTGTAGCTCGCTACCTATGAGAGTCTGTATTTGCGGCATTTTGCGACATTGAGCATGAACCACAAATTTCACTTTTTCCGTGGGTTAGGGTTAGGGTTAGGGTTAGGGTTAGATACATGGTTCAAATACGGAAAAAGTGAAATTTGTGAATGCCGCAAATACACACTCTCATAGTAGCGAGCGACAGATTTGCACGAGCGACAGATGTGCATGCGACAGGCCTATCCTTACCTCCCCAAAATATAAGAAAATGGGGTCTTTAGATAACAGTTCCTGATTTGATGCTTTTAAATGACATAGGTGTTAAACCATTGTGGTGCAAAAATGCAACATTGGCGGTGAAAGGGTTAACGGGACAGTTCGATGCATTATTATTCACTAGCGCAACTCCGAGTTCCAGTAACGCCTAGTAACGGTAACGCTTAGTGACGGTAACGCCAAGTACTGGTAACGCTGACTACAGCAAATTTGAAGCGATTCGGTTAAGAAAACGGAGTGGTATAGCGCGCGCGTTTTTGAACCGATTCGCTTCCGATTGGTTTGCAACACGGATTGTCAACGTCCCCGGTCATCTTTCTGCCAAATTGGAAGGCAATCGGTCCAGAAACACCGGAGATACGGGCGCCGAGAGGCCGGCGGATGCGCGTTTCGGGCATTTGCCGAACCGCGCAAATGACAACGGCCGCCTCGGTTGCCGTTGCCATCGCCCCGTTAGGGCTCACAGCAAATTTGAAGCGATTCGGTCGAAAAGCGGCGGAGTTACAAGGCCCGTTTCGTTGTTTCAGAATACACACACACACACACACACACCACACACACAGACACACACACACACACACACACACAACCCACAGTTGGCTTTTTACTATATGATGATGATGGGGAAAAGAGGAATGCCAAAATGCAGCAATCATTTTCTCGACTACGTGACAGAGCAAGCGAAATTTGAATTCGTGAGAAAAAGGAAACCGAGGGCAGTATCCGCCTTCTTTATTCCTGTTGTTTATTGGCCACTGCAACGGGGGTTATCAACGCCCTTGGCAGTGAGAGTGAAACCCTTGTTGGTCAGTACTGAAAATGGCATTCACTCTTGCGAGAAAGGCAGCCGGGTAAAGGTCAAGATGTGCCACCCCCCCCTACCTATCTCGGTTAATTGTATTTTTCCCGTTCCCGTTTTTGCCTTTCTTACCATACATAAAGCTGTATTTAGGAACATTTTTAGCTAATAACCTTTTTGGAATACTAACCCTAACCCTAACCCTAGCCCTAACCCTAACCCTACCCCCCACCGTATAAGACGGAAAAACGCAACGAACCACAACTGTGACAAATCGCGGTGTACTGCAGTACATAGTGGAGGGTAGGGTTAGGTTTAGGGGTAGGGTTAGGGTTAGGGTTAGTATTCCAAAAAGGTAATTAGCTGAAAATGTTCCTAAAATACAGCTTTATGTATGGTAAGAAAGGCAAAAACGGAGTTATGCTCTTGCTTTGGTCAGTACTTAAGCATCTACCAAGGGCATTCGTTTTTAGCAAAACGTGGTTGTAATTGCAGTGGCCAATAAGACTCTCTGGCATTCAGCTATCGGATTTGCGTTCTGGGTTCATCGTAAACTGAACACCGGTACTTGGAAAAAGATCAAAGTATTATGCAGGAATGTTCTTTTATTAGTATGTTGTTGCTCGTGAGACAGTTACAGGTATCAGAATAGTCTGAAGTCCAATCCTCTGAAAACCGCGGTGACAGAGCCATCAAAGCTCTACTGGCCACTGCAACGACCATCTTTTGCAAGAGTGAATTCCCTCGGTAGATGCTTCAGTACTGACCAAACAAGGGGATAACTCTCGCCAATAACCCTATTTGAGGCCACTTAATGGCTGCTTTTTGCAACAAGAGTGAATGCCCTTTTGGATACTGATCAACGAGGGCTTAACTCTTGCCGTCAAGGGCGTTAATAACCCTAGTTGCAGTGGCTCTATAGCCTGAAGAGGGGCAACACTGAAATGAGTTCCTAACACCACCACCAAAAAGGCTTCATTATTGTAGTGAGAAATCGCTTTAACCCTTTCACCGCCAATGTCGCATTTTTGCACCACAATGATTTAGCACCCATGTCACTAAAACTCTTCAAATCAGGGTCTGTTATTCAATCATATTGTGTTCCTAAATTTGGGCAGTAAGGATTGACCCCATTCTAAATGTGTCACAGAGAAATCCCACAATATTGCAGACAAAATCTTTTCTGTAGCCAAGTAAGTTTAATGGAGATTTTTGGCTCAAAGATGGGCGGCGGTGAAAGGGTTAAAATGCTATGTAGCACAGATTAAAAAGGCAAAAGGTCTGACAAGAGAAGCCAATCATGACTCTAGTCAGGAAAAAAAAGAAATGAGCAGATCCTCTGACAATTCTGGACCAGTAGTCATAAGTGCGTCTAAGAAAACTAATCCGGGATCACGGTCGGACCTGGTATGCAATAGAGGTGGGGGGGGGGGGGGGGGGGGGGTGGGGGGGGGGTGTCAAGCAAGGGCGGGGGTCTGGGGGGGCCGGCGTAGGTCCCCGGGTGAGTCCAGGGGCAACGCCCCGTGAAGCTGAAGATTTAAAAAAAAAAAAAAAAAAAAAAAGTGCAAAAAATCAACAAAACAGTAATAATGGACTTTCTTTCCAAATCTCTCTTCTCTCTCCCTCTCTCTCTTTTGTTTCTTTTCTTTTTCTTTTTATTTTTTATTGGCGGGGTGTTACGGAACCCAGGTAACCCCCCCCCCCCCCCCCTCCCCCTCCCCCTCCTGGATCCGGCCCTGGCCGGATGGAAAATGCAAAATTAGTCTAATACACTACCAATCCGATTGGCAGTTTAGACTAATTTTGCATTTTCCATCCCGGATTACTTGTCTTAGCCGCACCTATGACCCCTGATGCAATGGAATGGTGATGAGATTAACGTCCAATCGGTCATAGACGGTTGAAGTCAACCCTGATGCCTGCAGTTAAGAATCAAATTGTGTTCCTCTTTTGAACAATGCCTCCACACTCACACTCTCTCTCTCTCTGTCTCTACTAAAACAACGACGTTTTTACAATAACCACTTTTGCACTGACTCTTGCTAGCTTTAATGCTGCAACCAAAGGGATTGGTTGCCTTTTTTTGGGTGTGTGGGGGGGGGGGGGGGGGGGGGGGGGGACCCTTCCCCCAACGCCAGCAAATTAGTTAGGGCTATTAGTCATTGGGATGGAATCTGCTGGACAAAAAATAACAAATGTTCTGTGGTGATTCTTTACAACCCATTCATAAAATGTCCCTGGATCCTACTAGCGTTTCATTATCCTTTTCTGTTTAGCCGTCCGTCACAATTTTGTCTGTGCATTTTTTTTCCCCCTTTAAAGACACACTGACCCACCACGACTTAGTCCATTGGTGGTTTTTTTTGGGGGGGTAGCTGTAACCACACAGCCTATTCCCCCAATTTTCAAATTGAGGCTGCTCTTTAAAATGATGTTTCGTTTCGAATTTCGGGGGCGTGGGGGGGCATTTTTGTATGGGAGTCAAAACCTGGTCAAAATCAAGATTTCTTACCAGCTATAAGAGGGAAAGCACGCGAAACCCGTGATTTTGTCACGTGATCTGGTGGGTCTTTAAGATAGGGTTTTATGTGAGTTGTCTTTTTGCCCTTTTTAACGACTATTGATTTTGGTGTGTGACTTTGACAAATAAAGATGATATTTAAACCGAAAGGTTCCTGGGTGACCCTTTTTAACTTTGCCAACTTTGGTTTGAATCCACCCAGTTTGGAGTTAGTGGATTTTTCTACACATAGGACGCGCACACTGCACGCACACACACACACACACATACACACACACACACACACACGCACGCACGCACGCACACGCACACACACACGCACGCACACACACACACACACACACACACACACACACGCACAACACACACGCACACACACACACACCACACGCACACACACGTCCACCACACCACATACACACTTTTGTGACTGCTTTCGGCCGAGTTAAATCCGCAAGTCCAAAACTATTTATAGACTAGTATGTTAGCAGTTGTTATGTAAATTTGGTTAAATCCAAGAAATATTGCCTGCAAAAGCAAATATGGCCGCAGAAAGAATATTCACATTGTAATAAATTAAAAAAATCACTTTTTTAAGCATGAACAATTTTTAGACAGTGTAATTAGTTACGAGGTACGAATTTCTGTATTGTATATTGACAGAGCAATGGCCGTATATTATGTGACCTAGCACTACGAAAGGGACATTAAGTGTCAAGCTGACCATTCTGAGAATATTATACCTTTAAACACTTCAGACAATTCTCTGTCTAACAATGCAAGAACCACTCTTGTATCTTTTCCCCATTCCAAAGTCATGAGCATTTAAAGTTAGTAGGGCGAGCGTCGGCCATTTTGAGAAAACACAGTCTAAAGTCTAGCCTA
>CM065700.1:9275389-9287889 GCA_017654935.2 Phymorhynchus buccinoides | reverse complement strand
ACTTTTGGAGACAAACACTGTCCTCGGATCAACGCGTCTCCTTAAGTTTATGGCCTCTTCAAGTGTCAAAAAAGACATCATGTGGAGAGAGAGAGAGAGAGAGAGAGAGAGAGAGAGAGGGAGAGGGGAGGGGATTACGAAAGGTATGTTAGGACGAAGTGTTTTTACTGAAAGTAAGAAGTTGCAAATTTTGTTCGAATGTGTTTATCTGCTAGAATGCTAATATTAGCGTGTGTGCGCGCGCGCGTGTGTGTGTGTGTGTGTGTGTGTGTGTGTGTGTGTGTGTGCGTGCGTGCGTGTGTGCGTGTGCGTGTGCGTGTGCGTGCGTGCGTGCGTGTGTGCGTGTGCGTGTGCTTGCGTGTGTGTGTGCGTTTGTATGTGTGTGTGTGTGCGTGTGCGTGTGCGTTTGTGTATATGTGTGTGTGCGTGTGTGTGTGCGCGCATGCGTGCGTGTATGTGCGCGTGCGTGCATGAGTCCGCGCGTTTGCATGTGTGTGTGTGACATGTGCGCGCGCGCGTTCATGCAAACTTGTTCAACGGCTTTGACGGTTAACCACTTTAAAAATATAAAAATTCAGCAGAATAAATGTCTAGTTCCCATACAACGCGATCTTAAATTTAATAATAGACTACAACATCTTCTCAAAAGATCTTTTATACCCAAGTCATTACAAACGAGACGAGCATACACTCAACTAAAACTGCTTGATTGTTTATTAAAAAGGAATTTCAATCACGATCGTAAGGTGTTTTGTGATTACAATTGTAAGGCATTGGAAGACAAATATCAAAAAAATGTGTTGGCTGTTGTTGGCTGCGCGGTATGTGTGGTGTGACTGTATATATGAAAAGAGACATAGAGATATTGGGGAGAGAGTGGGGGGGGCAGAGAGAGAGAGAGAGAGAGAGAGAGAGAGAGAGAGAGAGAGAGAGAGAGAGAGAGAGAGAGAGGAGAGAGAGAGAGAGGAGAGAGAGAGAGAGAGAGAGAGAGAGAGAGAGAGAGAGAGAGGGGGGGGGGGGGGGTATGGGGAGAGAGAGAGATGGAGGAGAGAGGGAGAAAGGTTTAGTTTACGAATACAAATACGAATGTTTCTTATAGAGGGTAAAACTGATCAGCTTGGAGCTTTTTATAACTTTGCCTTCCCCTTGTAGGCCTACCGGCAACCGTACAATATTAGCACAATATAACTTGTTGTTGTTGTTGTTGTTGTTGTTGCCTGTCTGTCGTTTCCGACAATGACTGCCAGATAGGGACAGAGGGGGGCAGAGAACTATTCTGGCGGGCTGGGCGAGAATTAGTTTATTATAGCGGAGATGCCTTGCCCCAGGGTACATCCCACACTCTCTCCGGCCCAAACGGGATTTCAGGACGAGAGTTGGCGTTGTGGGGAAGGTCCCAGAAAGGCCAACCAATCCCTTTTGGCTGTAACACCAGAGCCGGTGCAAGACCCCCCCCCCCCCCCCCCCCCGTACGTTCGAGAGTCATGGCCTTCCACTAAAAGGACTAAGCTGTAGCGTGATATTCCAAGCAGACTGTAGAATATCATTTATAGCACAGCTCTCATTTACTGGAGATAGGCCCTTACTACAGGCTAATGTCAACCAGTGATACAAGCCATTGGGGAGTAAAGGGCCATACAATATAACCGATGGGTACTAATCAAATGTGACAGTTCCGAAAAGACTCGGACTTAGCAACTGAGCAACAGCCCCTACAGCGGCTCCATCATCCGACTAACCTACAGAGTGTTGGACGGACCGGACAAACAGACAGAGAGACAGTTACCCAGGTCTGATATCGTCAATGGTGAATGGCTAAAGGGGCACCCTGACGGATGAGTTTTTGTAAGAAACACGTCGAGATCACCAGGAAAACACCCTTTACAGAGATCGCGACACTCACTTTGCTCTGGTTTCCTATAAATCAAACCTTCAAATCCGCGATTCCTCCTTCGCGGAGGTGCTGGAAGTCAAATTGTGTACAGTGAAAGAGATGGCATGTGCCTTCTTTTTTTCTAATGGCCGCCTGAGTTCAGACCAAATTGTTTGCACGCAATTTCCACAATACAAGCCTTTTTATTTAATTATTTTTTTAACTTTATACAGTTTACTTAAAGGAGTTTTGCTCACAACAAAGGAAATAGCTCCTTTTTTTTTTTACTACACTACAAAGAAGAACAAGCTTCAACCAAAATGAGTGGCCTACACCCACCCCGTCAAACAAATGGCTTCTCTCTCTGGCATCTCCGCCACGGAGGAATCGCCGTTTTTGACGGTGTGTTTTCTCTAGGAAACCAGAGCAAAGTGAGTGTACCGATCCTTGATCTTTCTGGTGATCTCGACGTGTTTCTTGCAACAACAAAAACACATCCGTCAGGGTGCGCCTTTAAATAAACCACTGTTGCAGTTTTGTGAGAGTTATCTATTATTTTGTTGCTGTTACTGTTGTTGTTTGTTCGTGTTGTGTATATTCATTCACTTGTTATTTCTCTCAATGTTCCCTGTTTGCTGTTATTTCATTATTATGTTCTGTTCCAGTGTCATTACTTTTGGCAGCCAATATTGTGTAACATATCTGTGTTTGAGCGCCTTGTATAAGCTTTAAGCTTGTTGTGCTCATTTGCATTTGTTTATGTTGCTGCTATGCTGATTATTAATAAAAAATGTTTAAACCAAATAAACCATTGAACTGAACTGGGTCGAGTTTCTCTAGATAACGGTCGCCGCGCGAATAACGCTTACGCCAAAAGGGGCCTAAGAAACACCCTAAACGTTTGCTAAGGTCAGATAACTCTTCATTTTTGTGAGAGTGAGAGAAAAGGGTTGCTATCACAAGGGAGATAAACCATACCTCTCTGTCAGTTTGTACAAAGTTTTTGATTTCTCCCACGTCTATTTGTGTGCAGAAAATTAATTTGCACTATATTATGCCATCTAACATGATGAAAAATTAAGAAAGAGCACTCCAAAACACTTGCGTTTGTTTAATTTTCTAAAATCATCCCGTATTTGTTTTTACGATAGACTAAAGAATATTTGCTGTGGCAAGCTTGTTGTTTTGGTCTTCCATTTTTAAAGTTCAAGTCTCGTTCACGCGAGATATAAAAAAAAAAAAAGCCGGAAGTATTGATATTTCCCATGATCCTTCAAATAGTTTGTCGCTTGCTACCTCGATAGCAGCCACAAAACGTTTTCGACAAACGTCGGCAAAAGAGGTGTTTCTTAGTACCGTTTTTGCCGATTTGCGCTCAGGCTACGTAACGTTAGCCCTTGTGAAACGCCCCCGTGAAGTCACACAAACCAAAAGACTGATGGATGTCAAACGACCCTTGTCAACTGCCATCCCTAGTAGTAGCCTCACCCCCCAGCAGTAAGACCTTGTTGTTGTTGACCTTTCCTGTGACCTCCCGTAATTATCATCATACGTCATAGCCTAACATCCTGGTCACGTGATGGATGAGCTGCCATCTGGTGAGGAACGTGACGGACAGCGGCAGAGTGAAGGCCCTTTGCTTTTCTTTCTTTCTTCCGCTCTGTTTTGTTTCTTTCTTCTGATAAGTATGCTGATAAGTATGCACACTCACGAGTACAATGCACTCATGCACGTATTCATGCGCTCATGCAGGTGCGCGCACGCGCCAGGCACACACTGAGTGTAACAAACACACACACACGTACATACAAGCACTGGCAATGCGCGTGCAAACACACACATATACACGCACACGGGCACGCCCGCTCAAACACACACACACACACACATACACACACACACACACACACACACACACACACACACACACACACACACACACACACACACACACACACACACACACACACACACACACACACACACACACACACACACACACACACACACACACACACACACACACACACACACACACACTACTACTACAGGTGTCCGTAGACCCCCCTTACCCCCGGGGGGGGGGGGGGGGGGGGGGGGGGGGGGGGGGGGGGTTGGATTGGGGGGGGGGGGATTGGTCACTATGTTTTTCTGAAAGCTTGGTCAATATGCTTTTCAATTTTACTTGTTTGCCAAAAATAAAAATAGGGCTCCACTATGTTACACGCGCATATATAAACATACATATAATTAAATTTTAAAGAAAGGGGTAGGGGTAATTTAATGCACAGAAATAATTTAATTTACACAGTAAAATAAAAATTAATTCTGTTTTCAGATGCACAAGTGTCTACATAACAGTATTCTCTCTATACAGGCATGGGAATTGTCATGGGAATTCCCATGCCTGCTATAGTAATACAAATCAGACGTGAGCCTTGAAGGCTTTGCCTCTTGTTTTCTATTCTGTTTATGTATTTTATACTTTCTTTTAGTTTTTCTTTCTTTGTTATTTGGCTTTTCTTTTCCCCCTCGAGGGCATGGTGTAAAGAAGCTTGCGCTAATCCGTTTACCCTCATTAAACATTCGTATTCGTATTCGTATTCCTCCACGTCCTTCCCTCATCGCCATTGCATCGTCTCCATCCCCGGGAAGACCCCACCGTCTTCAGGAACACCGTCCATAAGGTCTCCGACCGATTGGCCGCTAATCTCACCTTCATTCACGGAACGTGGGCGCGGTTGGATGGATGGATGGACGGCCGTTGGACTGAAATTGGGTGTATGGACTTTTATAGGGTAAAATATCCGGAATTAAAGACACACTGACGCGCCACGATTAAGTCCCTTGGTTTTTTTTCTGGGTAGCTGTGACCCACATAGAAATGTCTCCATGTTTAAAATTGAGGCTGCTCTTTAAAATGATGTATCGCTTTGAATTTGGGGGCATTTGTATGGTAGTGAGACCTGGTCAAAACAAGATTTTTGTCCAGCTATAAGAGGGAAAACCCGTGAAACCCCGTGATTTTGACACGTGATCTGGTGGGTCTTTAATGACATAAAATAAGAGTGGGTGTGGAGGGTATATAATGCGACGTCTTGTGAATAGAGGCGCTTCATGTTCCATATGTGCCTTCCCGGGTCGAGAGGACGTAAAACACTACTTTTCATTCATTCAATAGAGGCGCTTTTCAAATTTAGGTCGAGTTGCAATGGAGATGTGCTTTAGAAAATCTAATCCAGGTGTAGGCCTACATGAGAGAAACATGTAAGCCTACATTTCGTGTGAACTCGCCGATTAGAAGGGTGATGATGGAATTAGCGATGAATAATTTCAAATTTATAAGTGCGCGCGCGCGCGCGCGCGCGCGCGCGCGTGTGTGTGTGTGTGTGTGTGTGTGTGTGTGTGTGTGTGTGTGTGTGTGTGTGTGTGTGTGTGTGTACATGTAAGTGTGGGGGAGGGGGGGGAGGGGGGGGGGAGGAAGGGGGGGGGGGATATCCGGGAATGCACGGTCTCACAAGCGTGAGACACAAATTTATGTTCATATTTATCAAGTTACCCATTTCTGTTGAAAGACTAAAGAATCAAGCATATTAGAAACGATTGGTATGATAAGAATGTTTCTCTCTCTCTCTCTCTCTCTCTCTCTCTCTCTCTCTCTCTCTCTCTCTCTGTCTCTCTCTCTCTCTCTCTCTCACTCTCTCTCTCTGTGTCTCTCTCTCACTCCCTCTCTCTCTCTCCCTCTCGCTCTCTCTGCATTGTGCGCGCGCGCGCGCGCGCGCGTGTGTGTGTTGAGAGAGAGAGAGAGAGAGAGAGAGAGAGAGAGAGAGAGAGAGAGAGAGAGAGAGAGACAGACAGAGACAGACAGACAGAGACAGATAGACAGAAACAGAGACAGCATTGTCTTTATTATTTTATGGACCTCTTGTTCTTTTATGCTGTTGTTTCTGGCTGTAGAGTTTACAACTAAAGTTTTCAATTAAACGTTAACATTTTTTACCCCCCCCCCCCCACACACAGTGACAGGACAGTCACAAAAACCATTGACACATCACTGCGTGGCTATGGGGAGAGTGGAAAATGCTAACGTGTATTGAGAAGAAACCGTAACTACTGTTATTATGAATCCCATAGTTATTGCGGGGATTGGCTTTAGCCAGGGCAAGCTCCTAGTATAACGTCATCGTCATCATGCAGTCTCCAAAAATCCTAGATCCTACCGAAGTCGGAGTGCGGCTGCCCACGTGGCCGGGCTCATGCGTGCCAGTCCACTCCGCGCACGATAATGACTTCCGGATAGTATAGGGACCAACTGGAATTTGTTTCGTGTGGGAAAAGTCTTGCCTAGGGGACATCCACACCCATTCGGCTGGGTTAAGAACAGCAACATTCGGTTGCAAAACAAATATATTGAAAAATGCGGAGTGAGTCTTTAACATTTGCCCCACCAAAAAAAAGAAGGAAGATTTTTTTGATTTTTATTAGAACATGAGGCCGTTGCATTATGTGACGAGGTAATGGGTCAAAAGGTTAAGTCTCTAGGGAAGACTTTAGAAAATTTGCCTTTAGCCCACTTCTCTAGGGTATGGGAGATGAGCAACTTTCCCGGCCCCTTTTCATCTAATAAATTTATATTTGTGCCCGGGTTCTGGCTCGTCAGATGGTTGTAAGAAATACAAGTGGTTGAATTGCTCTAAATGGCAGACAGAGAGAAGTAAGGTTTTACATGAAATTACAAGACTCCCACTCTCATCAGTCTGACCAAAGGGTTCAGGATTATTTGACACTTGTATTTTATTTACTCCCAAAATCTGCATAAGATTATGCAACAATAATAATAAAGCAGCTCAATGGCGCCAAAACAAAATATGGTTAAAACACAATGAAATCCGAAAGGATTCACAAGACTTTTGTCTTTCTATAAGGTTCGCCCCATGCCGGAAGGGTTACTAATTATCTTCGGTGTCCGTAGGAAAGTTCAAATGATTGGCGCAGTCAGGTAGACTTAGCTGTTTGAAGTTCTGGGCTTGCTCGTCAGGTGAGAGTAGCTCCCAGTCGTTCCTATTACGGCTTCGCGGGATGGCACGGTTCAGGCGTGGTCTCCTCGCGGATTCTGGGTGCGGGTCGTCTTGGCGGCGATCCCGTCTTGGTGCTTGGTGGAGTCCGGGATGATCGTCCGGCCCACGATGCCCTGCTGATAATCACAGGAGAAGGTGGATGTAGATCTCTATGGCTTAGAGACAAGGGGCTTCAGTCGGCAGGGAATTAGTGAATCCCAACCGGCTAGAAGGCTTCCCTTGTACAATAGCACTACATGTAGTTAATAAATAAACTGAATTTCAGTTAACAAACTGAGATCAGTAAAAACATAAAAGGTGATCAAGACAACATCACTCTCCATCCAACACCTGGAAAGGAATGGTATCATAAAGTGCAAGATTGCGGCCCATAGGTTTCCTACTAAAAATAGTGCAAGATTGCGGCCCATAGGTTTCCTACTAAAAATAGACAAAAGGGTTAGTAGGCATAAACTCCGGTTCTGGTACCAAAAGAGTTAAAGTCAAAAACACACACACACAAATAATCAGTGCACATAAATAGAATAGAATGTTTACCACTTCTTTTCTATAACATATCTATCTACTCCTTATTCATCATTGAACATAGGATCTAGATCAAAACTAGAGTCAAACAAAACCAGATCTCAATCACCTGCCATCAATAATACTTACTAGTGGGCTTATGATGACTGGTTGTGAGTGTTGCTCTAGCTACGTTTCAGCATCTTGTGTGACAACTTTTTCTCACCACTCCAATTATAGCCTTCACTTTCAAACAATGAAAGCCTGCTATTGGTTTATTACAGTCCACACGTCACAAGATTGCTGTTCTAATTGTACCGAACAATCACGCGCCTATTCCATCCGTAGCACATTCCTGACATTCCTAACCTTGTGATTGGAAAAGCAAAACCATCTTCAAAGGGAGATAACCTCGGTTGTCACTTTCTTGTGATGGGTAAGGACGCGGTGTCTTACAAAGGAAACCGACTCTTGATATCACTATCTCGTGATGAGACGGTAGAAAAGGGGGGGGGGGGTGAAGGGAGATAACCTCGGTAGGTGGTACGTGCTGACCGGGGAGACAAGTCTAACTTGAAACAGACAACGCCCTTACTCGGCGTTCTCTTTGAACGCGGGATGGCAATTAACGTGGCGGCTGGACGAGACATGAAAAGGAGAGGGGGGGGGGGGGGGAGAAGGGGGGGGTGTAGATAAGGATAAAAGAAAGCGGGTCGCGCAGGACACTTACGTCACAGAGGCCCCCCGAAGAAAAGATTCTGGTACCGGAATCTTCCTGTGGAACGCCGACTCCACTTTCGACTTGGGCGACAGGGACAAATTAGTGGGGAGACTGGGTCGGCTGGAATGGTGGAACATCTGGTCGCAACACAGAGTTCAAAGGAGCAGGTGGGTTAGAGATCAGTGGAATGGATTCCGACTGAGGTTGGTGCGGCAATCCTGTGTTGAGTTGTCCCAAGGTTGATTGCAGAATAGCAAACACCTCTTGCCTGAGTTTCCCCTTTAGCCTGGATTCATCATTGCTGATGATGTGGTTTGGTAGGCCGATTCGGGCGAAAATGGCTTTGAGTGCCGCGGCTATCTGGCTAGCATCAAGTGAGGAGATTGGGGCGGCATCGCACCTCATGGTACATATGTCGACCACGGTGACTATATACCGGAATTTCTTCTTCCGTTTAGGTAGAGGCCCGACCAAGTCGACTGCCACTCGCTGAAAGGGAGGGGTAGGTGACGGCTGTACGTGTGGCGGCCTGTCCCGATAGTACCTTCGGTGGGTGTTTGCGGGTACAGTGCTGCCTTTCACCTGAGGTACCTGTGGCGAGTGGTCTTGGGTCGTTAGGCGGACATTCCTTGGGAAGGATTTTCCAAGTTGTGGCGGACTTGGGGACTTGGGACAATCTGGATTGGCTCGCGCGGCAATTTGGTTTGCCGCGTTGAGAGGTTTCTTCCCTGCTGAGGGAGATTTGCTCTTTGGGAAGGAGGGAGGGAGTTGGTTTGTGGATTGGGGAGAAGGGAATGCTGCTGAAACTATGGCAGGTTGAGAGGGGTGCCCTAAAAACACATACTGTGATCCAAGTATGAGGTCATAGACAGGACTGTCCATGAGCACTGCCTTGATGGGTCCCTTTACATATCTGGTGTCGACATTGATTATGGCGACTGGCAAAGTGGAAGGGGGGATTGCAGCATCAGGGCCCTGCAGAGAGATGAAGTCTCCCGTGTATGCTGACGCGGGGACTAGGGATCCGCAGACGATTGCGTCGCATGACAGTCCAGTGTCATAGAGACACTGAACAGGGATGTTGTTGACAGTCGCCTGTCCAACGACTGACGGTGTGCCTGGACACTGTACTGGGGAGGGGTTTGTGCAATTCTGCGAAGTCGAGACGACTTGCATAGTTGCAACATTTTGCCGCTTGTAAGCAAGTTTCCTGCAGTCATCCCGATTGTGGGTGTTCGACTTGCAGTATGAGCAGAATAAGGGTTGTCCCAGTGGTTGTCGTTCATGGGTAGAACTGTTTGACCCACTGTTGGAGTTGGGGTTACCCCTGCTCTGCTGTGAACCAGTGGACCCAACAACTTGCTGCAGTTTTGGCCTTTTAGGGGCGCTAGGTTCATCATGGGCTAGAGTGTACCTATCACTTAGCTGGATGAGGTCAGCCAGAGTTGTGGCACCTTGCTCGGCAGTAAAGGTGCGTAACTCTGGGGACATGGTTTCGCGCAGTTGCTCGCCAACCATCAGTTCCCGGAGATCCTCATAGGACTCTGATTTGGCAGAAAGGGACACCCATTTTGTCAGATAGTTCCCCAGTCTATCTGAAAATTGGGCATAGGACTCTCCCCTACCTTTTCTGGTTGACCGGAACTTTTTCCGGTAGGCGTCAGCTGTCAACTCGTATCTGTTGAGCAGGGCTTCTTTCAAAGCTGGGTAGTCGGTAATTTGGCTTGACGGAAGTTTACTGTATACCTCATAAGCCACACCCCTGAGACTTTGGGCAAGCTTGAGGTTGTACTTTTCCGGAGCAAGCTCAAATTCCTGGGCCAGTCTTTCAAATCTATCGAGGAATGCATCGATAGACTCGGTTGCCTCATTGAATGCCTCCAATGTGAAGGTCATGGCTGAGGTATGAATGGGAGGGGGAAAATTTTGAGGGGCAGCAGTCTCAGAGTCTGCTGAGTTTTCTAGCTGCTTCATAGCTAGCTCATGGTCTCGCGCCTTTTCTCGCTCAGTGGCCTCAAGTTCGAGTTCTTTATTTTTGGCATCCTGCACTAGTTGTCTCTGCCTTAACTCATGAGTACGGATGTTCTCTTGCTCCTGAGTGTCGCGAGCTTTATCAGCCTCTTGCGCCTCATGAGCTCTCTGTTTGTCTTTCTCAGCTTCCTCCCGAGCTTTATCAGCCTCTTGAGCCTCATGAGCTCTCTGTTTGTCTTTCTGAGCCTCCTCGCGGACTTTATCAGCCTCTTGAGTCTCGCGAGTTTTCTCTTTGTCATATTCAGATATGACAAAATTGGCTAACTCTTGGCCTGACAATCCTAGAGATTCTCCCCATTCTTTAAGCTCCCTCCTAAGTTTAACAATCTCAGCCATGGTTGTAAATACAACTATTCAAAATAAAAACAAAGCTGCTGAGTTGAATGTATCAAACAACACTTAACTATTTCAACATAAACAGAAATAGCATGCACATCAAAATAAAGTCATAAATAGCATTCAAACAAATCAAATCAAAACACAGTGAACCAAATCACAATAACTTTCCCAGTGGACACAAGATAAGTTTTGAAAAGGAACTACCGTTTGAATTGAAATTTGTTAGACTTTATGAAAAAAAATATCCCGGACGCGAGCCCCCAATTAGATGTGACGAGGTAATGGGTTAAAAGGCTAAGTCTCTAGGGAAGACTTTAGAAAATTTGCCTTTAGCCCACTTCTCTAGGGTATGGGAGATGAGCAACTTTCCCGGCCCCTTTTCATCTAATAAATTTATATTTGTGCCCGGGTTCTGGCTCGTCAGATGGTTGTAAGAAATACAAGTGGTTGAATTGCTCTAAATGGCAGACAGAGAGAAGTAAGGTTTTACATGAAATTACAAGACTCCCACTCTCATCAGTCTGACCAAAGGGTTCAGGATTATTTGACACTTGTATTTTATTTACTCCCAAAATCTGCATAAGATTATGCAACAATAATAATAAAGCAGCTCAATGGCGCCAAAACAAAATATGGTTAAAACACAATGAAATCCGAAAGGATTCACAAGACTTTTGTCTTTCTATAAGGTTCGCCCCATGCCGGAAGGGTTACTAATTATATTCGGTGTCCGTAGGAAAGTTCAAATGATTGGCGCAGTCAGGTAGACTTAGCTGTTTGAAGTTCTGGGCTTGCTCGTCAGGTGAGAGTAGCTCCCAGTCGTTCCTATTACGGCTTCGCGGGATGGCACGGTTCAGGCGTGGTCTCCTCGCGGATTCTGGGTGCGGGTCGTCTTGGCGGCGATCCCGTCTTGGTGCTTGGTGGAGTCCGGGGATGATCGTCCGGCCCACGATGCCCTGCTGATAATCACAGGAGAAGGTGGATGTAGATCTCTATGGCTTAGAGACAAGGGGCTTCAGTCGGCAGGGAATTAGTGAATCCCAACCGGCTTGAAGGCTTCCCTTGTACAATAGCACTACATGTAGTTAATAAATAAACTGAATTTCAGTTAACAAACTGAGATCAGTAAAACATAAAAGGTGATCAAGACAACATCACTCTCCATCCAACACCTGGAAAGGAATGGTATCATAAAGTGCAAGATTGCGGCCCATAGGTTTCCTACTAAAAATAGTGCAAGATTGCGGCCCATAGGTTTCCTACTAAAAATAGACAAAAGGGTTAGTAGGCATAAACTCCGGTTCTGGTACCAAAAGTGTTCAAGTCAAAAACACACACACACAAATAATCAGTGCACATAAATAGAATAGAATGTTTACCACTTCTTTTCTATAGCATATCTATCTACTCCTTATTCATCATTGAACATAGGATCTAGATCAAAACTAGAGTCAAACAAACCAGATCTCAATCACCTGCCATCAATAATACTTACTAGTGGGCTTATGATGACTGGTTGTGAGTGTTGCTCTAGCTACGTTTCAGCATCTTGTGTGACAACTTTTTCTCACCACGCCAATTATAGCCTTCACTTTCAAACAATGAAAGCCTGCTATTGGTGTATTACAGTCCACACGTCACAAGATTGCTGTTCTAATTGTACCGAACAATCACGCGCCTATTCCATCCGTAGCACATTCCTGACATTCCTAACCTTGTGATTGGAACAGCAAAACCATCTTCAAAGGGAGATAACCTCGGTTGTCACTTTCTTGTGATGGGTAATGACGCGGTGTCTTACAAAGGAAACCGACTCTTGATATCACTATCTCGTGATGAGACGGTAGAAAGGGGGGGGGGGGGGGGGTGAAGGGAGATAACCTCGGTAGGTGGTACGTGCTGACCGGGGAGACAAATCTAACTTGAAACAGACAACGCCCTTACTCGGCGTTCT
>CM065700.1:9252889-9272889 GCA_017654935.2 Phymorhynchus buccinoides | reverse complement strand
TAGTGTTACATAATAATGCTAATTGTGAAGGAGTACATTTTGTTCTTAATTGCTCTCAGGCCTTTCTCTACTCTTTCTTATCTTGTTCTCTAAAGAATAAAGGCAACATTGTCTGAATTCCATTCATAAAAATGTAGTAGTAAATCTGTTTAACGTCCTCCGGTCTGGAACAGACGCATAATGGGACATTAGTAGATGTAAAGATGGTGGGAACAATACTGGAGGCAAAATGAATGAATAATGAAAAATGGTGTTACGTCCTCTCGGTCATAGACACATATGGGACATTTGTAAATACAAAGATGGTGGGAACAATACTGGCTGCAATGCCCGGAGGCAGTGCAACACCAGTAAAGTCCCGAGTTTTTAACAATATCGATAGGTGTAGCGGTAACCACGCCTCGGATAAACCTCATCGGCTATGGTACCGCCACAATAATGATAACATAATAATATAAAAAAATTATATTAAAATGTAATCGTATCGTAAATTTGAGTTTTACGTCCTCTCGACCTGGGATAATTTATATTAAAATGAAGCATTCCTTTAAAAGGATATTAATGCATAATAATCGTGAAACAGGAAAACAACCACACCCCGAAAAAATGTGCAAGCTTTTCCTTTCAACAAGAAGTAGAGAAAGACAAGAAGAAATAAAGGAGAAAATAAAGCAAGACAAGAACATTTCCAAAGCATTTAAAGTTAATTCGTTCTGGCTTTAATACACGCTTTTTTTTGTGTGTGCTTAATTTAAAATTTATAAAGGTAACAAAGTTGCAAATATGTCCCTTTCTTTTCTAAAAATGACATTTGGTGACAGCGCGGATCCACGAACGTCTTCACATCCCTTGTAAATAATGTTTTACGTCCTCCAGGCCTAAGCCATATGGGACATCCCTTGTCGTTTGTCTTCTTTATGTAGTGACACAAGATGGCTAACCATATGAATGCACTCCCTGTCTAATGGGTGCCTACTCATGTCGGCCTTTCTGGAAACGAGTGCGTAGATCGCCTTGTAAAGGGAAGGTAGCCAGCTCACCCAGCCTGATGTCTCTGCTACGTACGAGGAAGCCAAGACTCTCGTTCGTCCCTGGCAGGTTCAAAGCGGACTGGGTCCACAAAAAAACAACCAGGCTACCAGGCACGCAAGGACCCAATCCGGACACTGGAGAGAAGAGATCGAACCACCATCTTTCGCCTGCGCACAGGGCACTGCGGCAGCCTCTGCGCTCACCTACGAAGGATTGGGGTCGCACGCAGACTCATCCCTAGGAAAGGAAAACAGGGGGGGAGTCTTTTTTGTTGTTTTTGCATGACATTTTGTGTTGCCACGTAATAGGTAAAATTGGTCGAGCTGTGATTTAATGTACTTTAACTTACGGATTGCTTTAACTGACGTTTTTTTTCTCCTGTTTTTTTCTTCTTTCTTTCTCCAATAAGGTTGTATTGATATACTGTAGTATGCAGCGACTAGTTATGATACAGAGATACTAAAGAATATGTGATGTATTGTGTTCATAATTTTGTGAACTGTAGTGACATTGCATGCTGTAACCTTTGTCTAGTTTGATTGGAAGTGTTAGACAAGCCTGTTTATTGAGCGCTTTTCTTGTGAATAGCATCTCGGTGTTTTTTGGGGTGTTTTTTCTTACGTTCTTTCTTTTCCCTCTTCCATGTACCCCCATGGGGCTTTTTTGGAAATAAATTTGAAACTTGAAGCTATGCCAGTGCAGGACAAGCTGACCAGACCCCTTCCCGCGTTCTCCAGGACTGCCCTCTGTATGATGGGGATGGGGCAACAGACCTGGCCTGGAGGGACAGACCTCAGAACCAAACTATGGGGGATGGCGGATGACCTTCGCTGGACATTCCAGGTTTGCGGTAGCACTCGGTCTGAGGGTTTAATACATACGTTCTGAGGGTTTAACCCTTTCGCCGCCAGCCATATTTCAGCAAAACAATTCCATTAAATTTACCTGGGTAGAGAACGAAAACCATCTGCAGTATTGTGGATTCTTCTGTGACATATATAAAATAAGGTCTATCCTTACTTCCCCAAACTAAGACAATAGGGTCTTTGGATAATAGACCCCAATTTGATGCCTTTTAGTGACATAGGTGTTAAATCACAGTGGTGCTAAAATGCGACTTTGGCGGTGAAAGGGTTAATACATTCGTTCTGAGGGTTTAATACATTCGTTTATTTATTTATTAAGACAACTTTTATAGCGCCTAATCTTTAAGCTCTAAGCGCTACGTTGAGGGTTTAATACATTCGTTCTGATGGTTTAATACGTTCGTTCTGATGGTTTAATACATTCGTTCTGAGGGTTCAATACATTCGTTCTTAGGACATGGGAGATACTTTTTTTTTCTCCAGATTCCATAACGCTTTTCGCAGGGAATGTGTTTATATGGCTTGTTATTGTGAATCAGCTGACATCATGGGCGTATCTTTGGACATCATTAAGGGCATTTCGGCAAAGTTTCATTCTTATGGTTATTATGGCTATTAAAAACCCCCCCAAGCTAACTGGAAATAGGCCTACGTTTTAATAGCTTGACAACTTGATATAACCTTTATTACGGAAATCTTTGTCAGGACATGCGGTACCATTCTGCCGAATTTTTTCATGTGCGCTTGTACAATGGACAATAAAGAAACGTGTGACTTATGACTAATTATTATGACTTGATATTATTACATTCGGTGCATTAGTTTAGGCGGTACGACGAGCCAACGTTTCTTATTTCATGCAGTCAGATAGACAGACAGTCATACAGACACTCAGACACAGAGACAGACAGAGGCACAGGATCTCGTTCCAGTTCAATATACTTCGGCTTTTTTTAATTTTTTACAGAACTCGGAGTATAAAAAAAGAAAAGCGAAGCTCCTGTGTAATCTGTAGTCTTGTCCTCTTCACCCCAAAAATTCCACCGGTTTTACTTGCTTTAAACAATGCTGTAATGTTAACACTCAGACTACTTTAGACAGCTACAAAACAAAAAGCAGAGAGAGAGAGAGACGGAGAGAGAGAGAGAGAGAGAGAGAGAGAGAGAGAGAGAGAGAGAGAGAGAGAGAGAGAGAGAGAGAGAGAGAGAGAGAGAGAGAGAGAGAGAGAGAGAGTCGTAAGAGTCGCCACAACGTGACCCTGTCATTTGTTTAAAATGCTTTTGCCGTGAAGTCACTTTAACTTAATAACTAGAGCGCTAAGGCGCTAGACCACCAGCCGCGCGGCAGCATTTTCGGGTCCAGTGATCTTGACCTTTGATCTATGACCTTGCTTTTCGATCTTGCTCTAGATATCCTTATTACTTATCCGCAAGTAAAATTTGAGTGTCCTAGGTCCCTGCGTTCAAACGTTATCGTGTCAGGTGCTCGGCAGCATTTTTTGCTCCAGTTACCTTGACCTTTCACCTATGACCTTCATTTTTGAGTTTGGCCGATATATTCTTAGTTCCTAACCGCAAGCAAAATTTGAGTGTCCTAGGTCCCTCCGTTCCATATTTGACGTGCCAGGTGTTCGGCAGCATTTTCGGTGCCAGTGACCTTGACCTTTGACCTATGACCTTCACTTTGGAACTTGGCCTAGATATCTTCAGTACCTATTCGCATGCAAAATGTGAGCGTTCTAGGTCCCCCAGTTATCGTACCAGGTGTTTGGCAGCATTTGCGGATCCAGTGATCTTGACCTTTGACCTATGACCTTCATTTTCGGACTTGGCCTAGATATTCTTAGTACCGATCCGCATGCACAATTTGAGCGTCCTAGATCCCTCCGTTCAAACGCTATCATGTTAACATAGATACTAAGATAGTCAGTTAGAATATCGATAGTCAGGAATCTTTGATCTTGACCTTCATTTTTGAATTTCGCAGAGATATATTCTTAGTACCTATCCGCATGCAAAATTTGAGCGTCCTAGGTCCCTCCGTTCAATCGTTATCATGCCAGGTGCTCGGCAGCATTTTCGGCGCCAATGACCTTGAACCTATGACCTTCATTTTGTACTTGGCTTAGATATCTTTAGTACCTATCCGCAGACAAAATTTGAGCTTCCTTGGTCCCTACGTTATCGTGCCAGGTGTTTGGCAGTATTTTCGGCTCCAGTGACCATGGCCTTTGTCCTATGACCTTCGTTTTTGAATTTGACCGACATATTCATAGTACCTATCCGCATTCAAAATTTGAGCGTCCTAGGCCTCCTGTTCAATTGTTATTGCGCCAGGTGTTCAACAGCATTTTCGGCGCCAGTGACCTTGACCATTAACCTATAACAATTTATTAACTTGACCTAAATATGTTTAATACCTATGCGCATGCAAAATTTGAGCGTCCTAGGTCCCTCCGTTATCGTGTCAGTTGTTCGGCAGCATTTTCGGCTCCAGTGACCTTGACCTTTGACCTACATTTTCGAACTTGTCCTATCAGCATGCAAAATTTGAGCGTCCTAGGTCTCTTCGTTCAAACGTTATCGCGTTAACACATATACATTTTGACCAAATGACAACTTTTTGGTTGCCACTGGGTTTAACGTGTGCTAAGTGCATGGGCACATAGTGTGTATGTATGTGTGTGTGTGTGTGTGTGTGTGTGTGTGTGTGTGTGTGTGTGTGTGTGTGCGTGTGCGTGCGTGTGCGTGTGCGTGTGCGGCGTGTGCGTGTATGTGTGCGCGCGCACCCTCGTGTGTGTATGTGTGTGTCTGTGATTGTGTGTGTGAGCATGTTTATGTGTGTGCTAAACAAACGCTCCCTCAAAACAAAAGTACCCTCACTCACTCTCCTAACATCATCACAACAATACCAACAACAACCAGCAAGAAATCCAAATCCCAAGGTATTGTAATTTTATTACGTAATGTGTATCATTAGCTGATTATGCAGACAGATTGGGCACATAATTGGGACACAATTATATTGATAAGATTTGGGCACATAATTGGGACACAATTATATTGATAAGATATCTGGGCTGCGAACCCAAACATCCAGGGAAATGAATGATACATATTATTATTATTATAATGTTGTATATTATTCATATCAAAGAGATGAGAATAAGAAAATCGCACTGGCAGCCCAAAAACATGCACTCACCCGCATACACACGTGCACACAAGTACTCATTTATTAGACACAGATATACGCGCTCACAAACACACGCGCGCGCGCGCCCACGCACACACACAATTGCACCCACGTACACATATGCATGAATGCACGCACGCGCGTGCGCGCGCATATACAACACTCTCTCTCTCTCTCTCTCTCTCTCTCTCTCTCTCTCTCTCTCTCTCTCTCTCTCTCTCTCTCTCTCACACACACACACACACACACACACATACTTATGCGCGAAAGCACGCAGGCATGCGCACACGCGCGCACACACACACACACACACACACACACACACAAATGCACACACGCACACTTATGCACGAATGCACGCACGCGCATACACAACACACACGCACACACACAGCACGCTTATGCATTTTGCAAAACATTTGGAATGAAAATGGCAAGCTTTGATATAATAAAATAATGTAGGTCTACACCACATCAACCTCACTCCCCGGAACTCAACCGTTAAATGTTTCTGATCAGCGAAACAAAACGAAACGAAAGCACATAAAAAGATCACTACAACAAAATATTACGTTGATATCAAAATAATAATAACAGCAAGGCTAACCATGGGTAGAACCCCCCCCCCCCCCCCCCCCCCAATTTCATAAAGCACAATTTCTTTTTATTTAAACAACTTTACACTTATCATATTCCAGACCAGTGTTAAGAAAAAAACCGTTTGCATCATACTTAAAGACCCACCACGTCACGTGTCAAAATCACGGTTTTCACGTGTTTTCCCTCTTACAACTGGTAAATCTTTAAAAAAAAAAAAATCTCCTAGGATAAGAGGGAATGTGACACGTGACGTGGGGGTTCTTTACGGGCCAGCCACGCGTCAGCTAGAATCGCACGACTGTACGGTACGATTCGATCACGACGCGATCTCGAAGCGCGAATCACATTTTGTTCTCGGAGACCACGCGCGGTCGGAATCGTATCGTGCAGTCGTACGATTTCAGTGAGCGTGTGGCGGGCCCTTTAGAGCCCAAATTGTAATGACAACAATGGAAACAACAAGAACAAGAAGAACAAGAAGAAGAACAACAAGAACAACAACAACAACAACAAGAACAACAACAAGAACAACAACAACAACAACAAGACCAAGAACAACACACAGCTGCACCGAATGTTCGTCTTAGTTGAAACAAATATAAGTACACTGTATATCTAACCGCATTGCTCCGATAAATTGTTTAAAAAACACACAAAAAACCCGTTCTCCAAACGATAAGTATGTACTCTTAGGCCGTGTACACACATATTAGCGGATATTCCGTGCGGAAACCCGTGCGCAATCCATACATAAGTGAAACAAAGAAGGGGACAAGATTTGCGCACGTGTCCGAATTTCCCCTATGATATATGCGTAAACTTGTATCCTTCTTTCTTCCACTTTATTTGAGGGTTTTCCGTACGGACCTTACGCGTCTAATGTGAACCCGGCCTTAGTGTCCAGAATAGATGATATTTTTGTAATGGTATTCGGAAGCATTCTATTTTTGGAACACAAAATATTCTGCACCCCCACCACCCCACCCCCATCTTCTCCTCCCCCACCACCCCGCTTGCCATCTTCTCCTCTTTTCAACCATTGTATCATTCGGGTTTTGATTTTTTTTTAAAACGTAGTCAGTTGTTCAGTTTTCATATTCACACATTATATTCAATTTCACGAAAGTGCTTTTATATATATATATATATATATATATATACATTAAAAAACACACCAAAAAACAAAAAAACAAACCCCAAACACAACATTCAGTTACACGAAAAGTGTTCTTAATTCAAACAATAGTCAATTAACAAAACAACAACAACAAAGACCAAAAAAACAACTAAAACATTGGTGGATAAAAAAAATGAATGAATGAATGAAAAATTGTGTTTTACGTCCTCTCGGTCCGGAACACATATGGGACATTTGTAGATATACAAAGATGGTGGGAACAATACTGGAGGCAATGCCCGGAGGCAGTGCAACACCAGTAAAGTCCCGATGTTTTAACAATACAGTAACCACGCCTCATCGGCTATGGTACCGCCACAAGTGTATATATTGAACAGGGATATAAAAAAAAAATTGTGTTCGTTGGCTTTTGGTTACTTGAGATTCAAGAAAAAAAATAGATGAACGAAAACAATATATTAGAATAATTTAAATATAGACACTCAAGGCAAAGAAAAATAAGCTTACTTCGTAGATTTATTAAACAATAAAAAAAAAAAGTTTATTATAACTTCCATTACTGAACATTGAAGAGGGTTTGCGTTATTCAGTAACTTTTGAATTATTATTACATTTGAGCTTGTTGGTATTGGAGGATGATGATGATACAAACTCACAAATAGAGAGAGGGGGAAGAGAGAGAGAGAGAGGGGAGAGGGAGAGGGAGAGAGAGGGGGGGAGAAGAGAGAGAGGGAGAGAGAGAGAGAGAGAGAGAGAGAGAGAAGAGAGAGAGAGAGAGAGAGAGGGGGAGAGAGAGAGAGAGAGAGAGAGAGAGAGAGAGAGAGAGAGAGAGAGAGAGAGAGAGAGAGAGAGAGAGAGAGAGAGAGAGAGAGAGAGAGAGAGAGAGAGAGGGGAGAGAAGAGATAAAGAGACAGAGATAGAGACAGAGACAGAGACAAACGTAAAACAAAGAGTCCTAAACACACAACGGGTGAAGATGAGAGACAGATGACAGATACAGAGAAGAGATAGCACACACACACACACACACACACACGCACGCGCGCGCGCGCGCACACGCACGCACACACACACACACAGACACACACACACACACACACAGAAGACAGCACACACACACACACACACACGCGGGGCGCGTCACACACACATACACGCACACACACACACACACACACACACACACACACACACACACACACACACACACACACACACACACACACACACACACATGTACACACACACACACACACACACACACACACACACACACACACACACACACACACACACACACACACACACACACACACACACAGAGACAGCAAGAGAGACAAAACACTCTAAGAACACTCATCGTGACTAATAGTTGATTAATTAATTACGTGTAATTTGTGATCGAGAAATTATGCACAACTAAGCAGTTTGAGAAATTTGTTTTTACTGGCTATCGGTTTTTTTCATAAAAGAGTAACGCTGCATTAATGTTCGCGTGATAACAAATCGATATTCCCCATCTAAATGTAAAGTAATGTCCCATATGACTTCGGTCGAGAGGACGTAAAGCTAAATTCAACCATCCTATTAGATAATGGCCTTTATCATGACTGCGATTAATTAATCAACAAAAGATAATTAGCTCAAAAACTTGATAGGATACAGCTTAATGTTTGGTAAGAAAGGCAGGTGTGAAAATGCGGGGAGAGCTGAGAAAGGTAAGAGGGGGGTGGGGGTGGGGGCACATCATCTTTCCAAGGAAATAATAATAATAATAATAATAATAATAACAATAACAATAATAATAACAACAACAATAATAATAATAACCCGATGAAAACAGACAACTTCACAAAAAGGAACAAAACGCTCAACGATAAAAAAACAACCCAAACTATTACAAGAACCTAGCATCCAAACAAACAAATGGGCAAACAATGAGTATCAGATCAAATTTTTTGATTCATCTCCGAATAACAATTATACAACATAAGACAATTAATCATGATAATAATAATTATGTATGGCCCCCCCCCAAAAAAAAAAAAAAAGATCCAGAAATCAGCAGTGGAGATAATGAGGTCAGTTGTATATATATGCACAACGAAGGTCATCAACCGGACTTGTAGTAAACTAATAATAAACAAGTGTATATATTTCGCACCTTTTGATATGTAACAAGAAAACAACTAACAATAGCAGAAAAAGACCAAAGCAACGTCCTCGATTTGATTCAGACCAATAACACCCATTTTATGAAGCATTCCTTTAAATGGAAAAGAAATGAATTCAAGCGCATGGGCGGGTAAGAAGTCCACCCCAATTATCTCATGAAATGAAGCAAATTTCAGTCTCATTTTGCCCATGAGACGAGCGTTAATGTCTAGCATTCGTCTCATGGGCAAATTTGACTGAAATTTTCTTTATTTCAGGAGATAATTGGGGTGGGCTTCTTACCCGCCCATGCGCTTTTTACCCCGTCTTCCCCTATATCGTTTTATTGGTGGATTTGACTTCATCCCATATTTTCTTGTTCGGAAGAATTTTCGCAAAATTTTAATTTTCTGTTCCATAAAGATTACCTACATAAGAGGAAATTTCGGTAAAAAGGAAAAACGCTAATAATTCCAGTAAATTTGGGTAAAGCGATACTATCTAATTATCACAAATTCTCGTGTAAACAATAACACCACTTTGTTGACAAAAGTATGGGTCAAAAAGTTTCATATTATTCATGTAAAAATTTGGTGGAATGTTATTTTATTTTATTATTTACACAAAATTTGGGAACTTTCAGTATCATTGGCTTCAGCAAATAACGGCCATTTTTAAATGTCATTTCCCCCCCCTAGAAGGATGCGTTTTATCGTGTTCGCAAAAAGGAATTATTCTGGGATGTTATATTGAATAAGACTGTTTGAATGACCTGTACATTTTTACCAATATATTTAGTTTTTTTGTGTGTTTGGTTACAGTGGCTATTTATATTATATACACCTATGTACATTTGATCTTACACTATGCATAAAACTATAAATGTGTACAGTGTGTATATACATAAACTAAGAGACATTGGAATGTAATTAAAGGCTGGGAATCAGAATCTGAACCATCATTTTAAAACAAAATTGTGTTTTTGGTGGTCTTGACAATGGCTATTTATATTATATACACCCCCTTACACTGCATAAATGTGTACAGTGTGTATATCTCCCTCGAATCAGATCTACCATCTTTTAAAACAAAATTGTGTTATTGGTGGTCTTGAAATGTTTACTCTCCCCCTCTCTCTCTCTCCCTCTCTCTCTCTCTCTCTCTCTCTCTCTCTCTCTCTCTCTCTCTCTCTCTCCCTCTCTCTCTTCGTGAATGAAGCAGTACACGCGTGCGAACGAAACATGTTGATATGATACATACATACATATACAAAACAAGCAACCATTTTTTTTTTTGGGGGGGAAAAACACGTTAAATTTAGACCAACAAATCAAAATGATATACACTCCAGAACATGTTGTACATTCCGCACCTTGAAGAAACTTTTCTCTTTTTTTTCCACAATAATGTCACCGCATTACTGAGAAATGGAATACAAGATTATTATTTAAAAACAGATTTTAAAGCAATAATAAAAGTGGACAAACAAGGAAAAGACAACCCACCTTTGGAAGTCACAGCATTCGTTCTCAACTTGTATGAAACGTTGTGGGTGGGTTTTTTTTTGGGGGGGGCTGGCTATTGGCCACTTCAACGACCACCTTTTTGTAAGAGCGAATGCCCCTTACTAGATGCTTGAGTACTGACCAAACAAGGGCGTCACTCTCGCCAATAACCCTATTTGAGGCAATGGCTGCCTTTTGTTTTAGCAAGAGCGAATGCCCTATTGGATACTGACCAACAAGGGCTTAACTCTTGCCGTCAAGGGCGTTAATAACCCTAGTTGCAGTGGCCAATAGACACTGCAACCCGCAAACACCTTACACATTCTTTAGGAAACTAAAAGAACCCGAAAAGTAAAGCCCGTGAGAGAGAATCTTTGACCCAGTGTTTCTCTGAAAACACCAGGGACTCAATTCGGATAGAAAGAATGGAAGAAAAGAAAAGAAAAAAGCAACACAACATTAGCTGCACCGAATATTCGGATAGAGGTGACGATGTTGTTTAGCCTGTCTTCTTTTCTATCATCCTTTTCTTTCTTCGCTTTTCTCTCTGTCTCTCTATGTCTCTCTCTCTCTCTGTGTCTCTGTCTCTCTCTGTCTCTCTCTCTCTGTCTCTCTCTCTCTCTCTCTCTCTCTCTCTCTCTCTCTCTCTCTCTCTCTCTCTCTCTCTCTCTCTCTCTCTCTCTCTCCCTCAAGAACAGGCTTGGCCCAAAATCTCAGTCCTTGTAAAATAACGTTTTTCAGTCTTCTCTCTCTCTCTCTCTCTCTCTCTCTCTCTCTCTCTCTCTCTCTCTCTCTCTCTCTCTCTCTCTTCCTCCTCCCGCCTTTCTTCTCTGCCCCCCCCCCCATCTCTCTCATTCTCTCCCCCCCAGCCCCACCTCCATTCCATTCAGCAGAAAACACTTCCCCCCCACCCGCTAGAGATGTTGTTAAGGTCTCCGTACACGTGAACATTTTTCACTCCTTCGCCATGGCAACACAGTGACATGCAGGTCATTATTACGACAGGCCTATCACTGTGTTGCCATGGGGAAAGAGTGGAACATGTTCACGTGTACAGATACAATTGATCATTTTTAGCCATGTCTAACCTTGTTTAAAAGAGATCGCTGATATAAAAAAAAAATTTAAAGGACAAAATGGCGCCCAAAACAAATAATAATAATAATAATAAGCACAGACATTTTTTTTATGATACAGCTTTTGGTATTCTCATAGGGAAATAAAACGGTAAAAAGTAATAAAGTGACAACGCTCGCACCGGATATGTCATTTCATTGGTTTGGGCTATTGTGTTTCTTTTATAGGGGAAGACGGGGTAAAAAGCGCATGGGCGGGTAAGAAGCCCACCCCAATTATCTCATGAAATAAAGAAAATTTCAGTCAAATTTGCCCATGAGACGAATGCTAGACATTAACGCTCGTCTCATGGGCAAAATGAGACAGAAATTTGCTTCATTTCATGAGATAATTGGGGTGGGCTTCTTACCCGCCCATGCGCTTTTTACCCCGTCTTCCCCTAATACACCCCCTCCTCCACCCTACCCCCTATTTGTTCCAAGACTTTAAAGACACACTGAGGCACCACGATTCGTTCTTCGAGTTTCCATCCTTAATTTAAGTCATCACACTATACACAGATCCAAGCAGGAATCATTTTTCCCTTTGAAAGTTAACTGTCAGTGTTATTTTTTTGGTGTGTTTGTTTTTTCAATTCAAAAGGAGCCAGAATGGTCAGTTCTTTTGACCGCGTGGGCCCTTAGAAGAAGAAGAAGAAGAAGAAGAAGAAGAATGAAGAAGAAGATGAAGATGAAGATGATGAAGAAGAAGAAGAAGAAGAAGAAGAAGATGATGATGATGATGATGATGATGATGATGATGATGATGATGATGATGATGATGATGATGATGAAGAAGAAGAAGAAAGAAGAGAAGAGAGAGCAGAAGAAGAGAAGAAGAAGAAGGAAGAAGAAGAAGAAGATGAGAAGATGATGATGATGAAGAGAAGAAGAAGAAGAGAAGATGATGATGAAGAAGAAGAAGAAGAAGAAGAAGAAGAAGAAGAAGAAGAAGAAGAAGACGACGACGACGACGACGAACGAAGAAGAAGAAGAAGAAGAAGAAGATGAAGAAGAAGAAAAGAAGAAGAAGAAGAAGAGAAGATGAAAGAAGAAGAAGAAGAAGAAGAAGAAGAAGAAGAAGAAGACGACGACGACCAAGAAGTGCTCCAAAGAGAAGAAGAAGAATTGGTGATCCGATCCTATCCAGGCGGGAGACCTATCACTTCAGTCGAAGAATGCGCCCTGGTGTTCCGGATATTAGAAAGCAGTGAACCACACACAAATCCAAGCGGGATTCATTCTGTGCTTGTAACTTCCTCTCATCTATCACTCTCTTTGACTCTGCCTTTTCCCTTTGCTTGCTGTCGTCTGCTATCTTTCTGCCTTACCTGTCCATCCATTCTCCTCCTGCTTTTTTTTTTCACGAAACACTTTCAAAAACATTTCCTCCTCCAGCCGGAGTCGGACTTGCTGGGGCCTAACTCTTTCTCTAAGTTAGGCCGCATAACGGCAGCATGACGCATCTGCGCTCATAATTGACAGGAAACTGAGCGATCAAAGAAGAAGAAGAAGAAGAAGAAGTATACAGATCAAATCAGGATTCACCCCCCATCCATCCCCCTTTCGTCAGCAGGTCAACTGTAAGGGGAGTTTGAACATTTATCGGGGCGCAGGACCAAAGCCAAGTGCAACCTGGTGCTGTAGGAATAGGGCATTTGCCGCGTGAGGACGACCCTGAAATTCACTGAGTTGAATTTAGAGAGTTGAGTTAGAAAGGTCAGCGTAACTCGGGCAGAACGAGCGCGGGCAAATTAGTAGTCTCGCATAGAGAACGAACACTCGTGGCAAATGCCCTATTCATTCCACTGCGCACACACATCCAAAGCAGGGCTCCCTCATGATGATTCTCTTTCTTCATGAAAAGTCACCTGCAAGAACAACTGATCTTTCCGGACAAAGGACATCTCATCTATGGAAAGTGCCATGTATGAAACAAAATCATTACACTGTACACATATCAGAGCAGGATTCGTTTTTTGTTTTTAACCCCCCCCCCCCCTCACCCTTCAGTTCTCCTCCTCTCTTTCCTTCATTTAAATTAGGAATAGTTGGTCGTTTCCAGGCGAGGGATTTCAGCCCAGAAAAAGGCTCAGTATATAACGGTGTCCTGTATATTCCTTACCATCACAATACACTGTACACAAATTCAAAGCCAGAGTCATTCATGATTCACCTTTCCTCTCAAAGTCAACTGAAGGAAGAGTTGAGCCTTCGGGTGCGAGCGAAGGACCTCCCCCCCCCCCCCCCCCCCCCCCCCCCCCCCTCTATAAAAAAAAAGCCCTGGTGCCCTGGATATCCATTACATCGCAGTACACTATATACACAAATCCAAAGCACGACTCATTCCTCAACCTCCCTCGAAGAAGACTTGATTCTTCAAAAGTGAGGGACATCAGCCTTAAAAATGGCCTGGAATCCAGGAATTTCCTCAATCTCATTCGAATCTCTTGATTCTTTCGAATCCAGTCAATCTCCTGAAGTCAAGACTTGATTCTTCAAAGGTCAGGGACATCAGCCTTAAAAATGGCCCGGAATCCAGGAATTTTCTCAATCTCCTTCGAAGTCACCCTGAGGAAGACTTGATTCTTCAAGGTGAGTGACATCAGCCTTACAAATGGCCTGGAATCCAGGAATGAGGATACTAAGAAATTATTACACTATGCACACATCTAACTAGGATACTTTACTTTCACTTGTCCTCAAGCCACCAAGGCGTACGAGTAAGTGACACAAACCAAAGAAGTACTCAAACTTCAATCTTCCTCTCCAAAAAGTCACCCGTAGGAAGAGCTGATCCTTTGGGAACTGACCCCAAAGTGGCCGGGTACTCTGCACCTTCAACTATACTATAGTCTATGCACAGACCCCAAGCAGGATTCATTCCTTATTCACTTGTCCTCCCCCACGTAAAATCTTCTTTACCCGGCCAGAGGCCGGGGTTTTGCGATCGGTTTGTGCGTGTGTGTGTCTGTGTGTGTCTGTGTATCGATTATCTTAAAAACTACTGTTTGGACTTTGATTAAAATTGGCAGAGGGGTAGACAGCTTGAAAAGGAAGCTTCCTGTCGTTAATCAACACCGTGCTGACCTTGACCTTGAAGTTTGACCTTGAAGTTTGACCTTGAAAACCGAAATTTCATTCCTTGGGCTATGTCATTTCCCCCCAGCTTTATTTCGTGAACTAGTGGACAGAATCGCTTCAAATTTTGTGTGGTGGTGTACCATGGTGCAAGGAAGTTTGTATAAAAGTTCAGCTGTATCTCGTGAACTACTGAACAGAATCGCTTCAAATATTGCAGGCTATGTATTTTATGCGTTCTGTAAGGGTGGAAAGTGGTGTGTGTATTGGGGGGTGGGGGTGGGGGGTTATTGGGGGGTGGGGGGGGGAGACGACATAACTCTGGCCGGGTTTCATTGTCACAACGCGTTGCTGCCGCTCGGCGATGCCCTTGTTCCTTATTCACTTGTCCTTCCCCACGTAAAATCTCCAGTTTTGTCTGCTCTCAAGGCATTATTACACTGTACACAAATCAAAGCAGGATCATTTATTATTTACATCCCTTCACTCAGATCCACACGTAAGAAACAGCTGACCCGACCCGTCCAGGGGGGCGAGGGACCTCAACCGAATGTGCCCTGTACATAAGTCCTGGAAATCGTTACTGTACACACACCAAAGCAGGATTATTTATTATTTACATTCCTTCACTCAGATCCACACGTAAGAAACAGCTGACCCGACCCGTCCAGGGGGGCGAGGGACCTCAACCGAATGTGCCCTGTACATAAGTCCTGGAAATCGTTACACTGTACACACACCAAAGCAGGATTATTTATTATTTACATTCCTTTACATGTAAGAACATTCGATCCTTCCTTGAGGCGAGGGACCTCATGTGTTCTGTATATAGATCACGGATATCATTACACATTCACAAAATCATAGCAAGGATTCGCCCATTATTTCCATTCCTCTCGTTCTTCAGTTTTTGTCTCAACTTCCCTTCACTTGATTAACGTTCACCGGTAAGAAGAGTTGATCCTGCGAGGCGCTGGACCCGTCACCTCTGCAGCAGACTGCGGCCTGGAGGAGGAGGAGTAGGAGGAGCCCAGGACAGCGTGGCTGCCGTACATGGGCTGGGACCTCCTCTGCTGGGCGGCGTTGAAGAAGTACTCGTCCCCTTCAGCCGCCGCACGGCGAACGTTCCGGGGACTGTGCAGGGCCATCTCACTCTGCATGGCGTTGGCCGGGAGACTCCGCATCAGCATGGGACCGGCAACTCCTCCTCCTCCTCCTCCGGAGTAGGGCCTAGCAGAGCTAGGAGGAGGCAGGTACGGCTGTTGGGGGTGGTGCTGCTGTTGTGGCTTCCTCATGAGCACGGGTTCGTTGTCGTCGTAGTCCGTCGGAGGCAGGAACCCCGGATCCTGAAGCGGCTCCACCACATTCACGGGGACAGCGCTGTTGCTGTTGCTGTTGCTGTTGCTGCTGTTGCTGCGGCAGTAAGGCGGGGGCGGGAAAGGCGGGTAGCGAATTTCGCCCGCGATTCCGCTGACGGTGCCGCCGCCGCTGCCCCCGCTGCCGTCCGAGTGGTGCGAGCGGAGAGTGTTGAAGGGCGAGCCGTGCGGGGAGAGGGAGGAAGGGGAGGCCGGGTGGTGGGGGTGGTGGTGGTGGGGGTGTGGCGAGGGCTCTGTGTAGTAGGGCGGGGGACATGGCGGGCGATCTGGGGGTGGTGGTGGCGGGGTGGGGTTGAGGGGGTGGGGGTGGGGTGGTAGATGCCTGCTCGGTCCACTTTGGGCGGGTAGACGAAGCCGTTGTCCATCCCACCCTGAAAATATTGCAGAAGTGAACAGAGAAACATGTAATAATCGTAGTTCAAAAAGGGGTAAATAAGCGTATCATTTTTAAGGCAAACAATTTTCTTCAAGTATTTTGGATCGATTGTTGTCTGGCTTAAGATAAAAAGGAAAGGAGTTTGGTATAACATTTCAACCGTTTTAAGAAACCACATGATACCACAAAACCCCCACATAATACAAACAAATAAGTTCTTCAATCTTCCTTAAAAAACACACACACAGAGGCTTCTTTACCAAATAAACCGTGCGTGATAGTGTGTGTGTGTTGTGTGTGTGTGTGTGTGTGTGTGTGTGTGTGTGTGTGTGTGTGTGTGTGTGTGTGTGTGTGTGTGTGAATGCGCTGAGGAGGAGGGGGGGGGGGGAGGCGGTAGGGAGGGGGGGGGAGAAACTACCCCCACCCCCACCCACCCCCCAAAAGATAGCAAATGTATCAGCAACAAACAAATAAGCTTAAAAGCTTACACAGTGGAACCTCCCTTACAAGTCCTCCCATTATAAGACCCCCTCCCTCCCACACAAGACCTACTTCTCTGGGACATCAACATCAGGATCCAACTCCTTCTTTGGAAGCATTAAACATTGCCTCCTTTATAAGACCCCTCCCTTACAAGACCTCATTTTGAATGCCTTTTGAAGGTCTTACAAGGGAGATGCCACTGTAGCTATAATTCGATGGCTTAGAGTCGAAACAGACTATCTTTAGATAGTCCATTGACTTACTATTAACCCTTTCACCGCCAGCCATATTTCAGCCAAATATTTCCATTAAATTTACCTGGGTAGAGAACAAAATCCATCTGCAGTATTGGGGATTCTTCTGTGACGTATATAAAATAAGGTCTATCCTTACTTCCCAAAACTAAGACAATAGGGTCTTTGGATAATAGACCCCCAAGTTGATGCCTTTTAGTAGCATAGGTGTTAAATCACTGTGGTGCTGAAATGCGACTTTGGCGGTGAAAGGGTTAACGATATTGCAAAAACTCATAACTTGTATATAAAAAAAAGACTACAAATAATATAAAATGGGGTTGATGCTTTTTTTTAAATTTCTGCAATCTTTTTAAAATACAAGTTATTAGTTTTCGCAATAAATTCAACAATACGTCAACGGGCTATGTAAAGGTAGTCCGTTTTGACTCCAAGCCATTGATATTGTGCTCGCTCTCTCTCTACATTACCATATCTTGGTGAGAGGGGCCTGGGGGAAAGCGCCACCACCGTGGTCGCTCGATGGGGAGGCAAGGTCAATGCCGCTCTCCTCAGACCCGTTCCGGGGACGGTGAGGGTCAACGGCACCAGCACCAGTGGAGGTGGTGGTGGCTCCATCCCTTCCCACCACGTTCAGGCTGTGGCAGCGTCTTTCGTTGATGTCCAGGAGGTTCCCTCGCGCGCGGCTGGAAGGGGGGGGGGGGGGGTGGGGGGGGGGGAGGACAAAGAAACAAAAATCAGATTTTAGTCCATTAAAACCCCCTTCACCTGCCAGAGGAAAACATAGAAATTATCGATTATTTTTCTTATTATTATAAAGTTTAAAACAAGGTTGTCAGACTCTTCTTCTTCTTCTTTGATCGCTCAGACAGTTTCCTGTCAATTATGAGCGCAGATGCGTAATGCTGCCGTTATGCGCCTAACTCAGAAATAGTTAGGCCCCAGCAAGTCCGACTTCGGTTGGAGGAAATGTTTTTGAAAGCGTTTCGTGAAGAAAAAAAAAAAAAGGCAGTAGAAGCTGTTAAGACTCGAGATAAACGGTCTAGAGAGATTTCTTTTCTGGCTGATCTAAACCAAAAAACATCATCCCAGGCTGGTATCATCGGTATGACATCAAAAGTTATGACATCGTCAATGACATCATACAGTACGAGACCATCTCGTAGCAAGGCCAGGGAAGGGGTTTTAATAATAAAGCACAGCCCGAAATTATCTGGCACGATACACCTACTTACTACCATCAAATCTGCGTGTACTTGTCTTGCGCAACCAGGTTTGCATATTTTATTATATACGAGGGGTTCCTGCCAGAACAGCGCATCTTCTGCCTTCTTTGTTCTTTTTTGAGATACACTTTTCTGGCAGGAACCCCTAACTGAAACCGAATTGTTTTAAGCCACTCTTTGGTAAAAGGTGAAGATGAATAAACACACGCACGCACGCACGCACGCACGCACGCACGCGCGCGCACACGCACGCACGCACGCACGCACACACACACACATATATACATACACGCACGCACACGCACGCACACGCACGCACACGCACACGCACGCACACACACACACACACACACACACACACACACACACATACACACACACACACACACAAAGTCGTTAACATTGTAAACACAGTGTCCGCAATTTTCACATTTCTTACAGACAGACAGACAGACACGACACGGCAGACAAAATGACAGAGAGATAGAGAGACAGACACTGAGACAGACACAGAGACAGACAGACAGACAGACAGACAGAGGGAGGGTGGAACGTACACTTTCTTGTTTTTCCATCCAAGTTAATCTCCCCCATACTTCTCGACAAAAAAACTTTTCACGCTATATTTACGCCATTGTACCTCGCTGGCAAAAGCGTTCCGTATATATAATAGCATACAGAGAATAGAGTCCATTCCGCGAATAAGCGAACAATCTTGTCGATCTAAAACCATAGACCATCGACCCCTGGTCGGTTGTATTGTAACCGCGATCGCTATCGCACCGTGTGACCCGGCCTTAAGGCAAAATAATAACAAACGTCCAAGTTTACAGAGAAAGGTTGATCTATCACAACTTGGCTACGACTATTACCCACTACTACTACTACTACTACTACTACTACTACTACTACTACTACTACTACTACTACTACTACTACTATTACTACTACCGCTGATGCGGCAACAACAACAGCGGCAACAACAACAACAGCGGCAACAAACCAACAACAACGACAAGTGCAACGCCGAGCGGCTGCAAAGTCCCCTCGCAGCATCTCCGAGGTACACCGAAATCGGAATGGCGTAAATTTGACCTTAATGTAAAACTAAGTACATCAGTGGATAGCTTGCATCTTGTGCAACAAGTATACCAAATTTGACGATAATAGACTGAATAGGTTTGGGGTTCGGACCCGTGATTTGAGCGCGCGCGATCATGCGCAAACAAGCGCACAGAAAAATTCATGACAACTGTGTTATAGACCATTCATCAAGAAATGCTAAGAAAAAAATGCATTGAAATACATGCAAAACTTCGCGAGATATTAGCGATTATGTGTTTGGTTTAAACTTCTTTATTTCTTCCTTATAACGTAACAAAATAACAAGCGCGAAATCGCAATAGTTTGTGGCACGCGGTCTATTTTTACCACTCCAATCATGAGTTACCTCCCCTGGCTTTTCAATAATTTTAATCTGTAAACCAGAATGTTATCTCTGCACCACTTCGTAACTTTTTATATCTTTTGGAAAACTATGTATCCTACTTATGCTCATCAAAAGAAGCACCGCATACTCGTCGTGTCTGTTGTAGTGTC
>CM065700.1:9235389-9240389 GCA_017654935.2 Phymorhynchus buccinoides | reverse complement strand
GAGTATCAGATATATTATTATTATTAGGTACTTTATAGTCACAGACGTTGTAAACATCTCTGTGAAAATCGGGTTGCTCCCACATGGAGAGCACGTCGCTGCCAGAGGAGGCGCGCCACCCATTTTTTATATTTTTTTTTGGCATGCGATTTTTTTGGGTGTGATTGACGAGGAAGGAAAAAGGGGGGGGGGGGTAAATTTTGACCAATATCCAAACCTTTTTTTTCGTTTCGTTGCCACTGGGCTTAACGTGTGCTAAGTGCATGGGCACACGGGGTCTCCGTTTATCGTCTCATCCGAAAGACTCCACATTATTCAGACCGTAAGGCCTGGTGCAAAGTGAGAGGAAAAATCCCATGTTACCTACACAGGTTCGAACTCGGGGTTTACTTGACACGAGGCGAACGCGTTACCACTGTGGCTACACTTTTTCTCGTACACTACAGATAATAGTGAACGGAAAGACGGTAGAAAAGTTGTTGCTGTTTTTAGACGGAAGTAGTATTTCACGTGACTCCCGACTCACAGACACCGTCACAATCGTATCGTACTGGGGGTCAAATCGTATGCAGTGTGGGGGGGATAGGGCCTTAAACAAATGTAGGCCGTCTACTAATAGTGACGTCGTAAAGGTTGGATGGTTTCTTTGAGAGGTAGTATAGAGCTAGATAGAGAATGAGGGAACATTGAACACACCGAACAATTTGAACGAATAGGCCAAAGGCCCATGTTAGAGGTAGAGGGAGGTGGGAGAGAGATTGAGAGGGAGAGAGAAGAGAAAGAAAGAGAGAGAGAGAGAGAGAGAGAGAGATAGAAGAGAGAGAGAGAGAGAGAGGAGAGCAGAGAGAGAGAGAGAGAGAAGAGAGAGAGAGAGAGAGAGAGAGAGAGAGAGAGAGAGAGAGAGAGGAGAGAGAGAGAGAGAGAGAGAGAGAGAGCTTCAAAAATTGAAAACTTAACTTGAAAACTTAAACTTTATTTTTTCCAAGGATATAGATTTTTAGGCAACGCCTATTCTTCCAATCTGTCCTTGATACATAGTACAGAGAGAGATATGGGGGGGGGGGAGCATGGGGGGGGGCGGTGCAGGACAGACAGACACACAGACTGACTGACAGTAGGAGAAGCGGAGAAACATAGACAAGAATCTTGTGGTGGTGGGAGAAAAGAGACCTAAAGGTAGAAGGACCAAAACGAGAAGAACCAGAACGTGGCGAATGATGATAGTGTATGTCCTAGAGGAGGATACACGAACCCCCCCCCCATGGACCCCCCACGAACCCGCCCCCCCCCCCCCCCCAGAAAACCAGAAAGAGATAGGGCGGGAAGGGTGGATGAGAGTGAGAGAGAGAAAGAGTGGAGGGAGGGGAGAGAGATGAGAGAGAAGCGGATGAGAGAGAGATATTGTGAGATAGTCTTAGAGAGAGAGTGGTCCCTGACCTGTTGAGACAGAGAGAGACAAATAGACAATACAGACGTCAGACAGAGAGACAGATTGCGTACATCCACTACAGAATGCGAAACAAAAACAGAGAGAGAGAGAGAGACACAGAGATACAGAGAGACAGAGTCAGACATTCCAGAGTGAGAGAGAGGAGAGAGAGAGAGAGTATGATCAGAGATGGAGAGGGAAGAGAGAGAGAGAGAGAGAGCGAGAGAGAGAGAGAGAGACAGAGAGAGAGAAAGACAGAGAGACAGGCAAAGAGAGCCAGAAAAAGATGCAAGACAGACAGTAACAGACAGACAGGCAGAGAGAGAGAACAGAGCTAGAGAGAAACAGACAGAAGACAGAGAGAGAGAGAGGGGCGCAGAGAGAAAGACTCTGAAAAGGTTCTTTGAACGATTGAACAGAACAGATTGAAAAGAGAGATTGATGGTCTTTTTCATAACAAGCCCAAAAGGCCTTCCTTTCTACCAGCTAGCGAACCTGATAGATATAACCCCGTAATTAGAATTATGAACGAAACTATAATAGCATTTTGCGTGCAAGGAATAATTACTTTCTTACACCCTCCCCCCTCCCCCTACCCAATCACACGCGTTGCAATGAATCCCCTCCACCCTCTCTCTTTCTCCCCCTGCCCTACTCTTTTCTGGTGTGTAATATTTGCATACCAGAGAGAAGAGAGAGAGAGAGGAGAGGGGGGGGGGAGAGAGAGAGAGAGAGAGACAGAGAGTGAGATCTCAGAGAGAGGGAGAGAGAGAGCTGAGGGAGAGAGTAGATGAGAGAGAGAGAGAGGAGAGAGAGAGTAGAGGGAGGGAGTCGAGAGAGAGAGAGAGAGGCAAGAGAGAGCATGTGAACACTGAACACTGAAAAACTGTATTTAGCAAGGATAACGATTTTAGGCGATGCCTATTCTTACAATCTGAGAGAGAGAGAGAGAGAGTGAGAGGGAGAGAAGAGAGAGAGAGAGAGAGCGAGTATGGAGAGAGAGATAGAGGAGAGAGAGGAGAGAGAGAGAGAGGAGAGAGAGGAGAGCAGGGAGGGAGAGAGAGAGAAGTTAGAGTAAGAGAGAGAGAGAGAGCTGAGAAGAAGAGAGAGAGAGAGAGAGAGAGAGAGCGAGAGAAAGAGAGAGAGAGAGACAGATGCACAGAGAGATAGTCTAGATACGATCGAGAGAGAGAGAGAGAGAGAGGAGAGAGAGGAGAGTAGAGAAGAGAGAGAGAACCAAGAGAGGAGAGAGAGAGAGACTGTGACAGAGAGAGATTTCACACATATACCGACAGTATATCGGACAGAGACGAGACTGTCGGAAATGCACACCGAGAACTTCCGTCAGAGAGGCTGAGGTGAGCGTGTGCAAAGAGAGCGAGAGAACTAAGAGACCCACTTTCACGACTCGAGAGAGAGAGTGAGGGAGAGAGATACAGAGAGATGAGAAGGAGAGATCTGAGAAGAGGAGAGAGAGAGAAGGAGAAGGAGAGGAGGGGGAGAGGAAGGAGACAGAGAGATGCTGGAGAAGAGAGAGAGAGAGAGAGAGAGAGAGAGAGAGAGACAGAGAGAGCGAACGAGAGATAGACACAGAGAGAGGAGAGAGAGAGAGAGATAGAGAGGAGAGAGAGAGAGAGAGAGAGAGAGGAGAGGAGAGAGGACAGACACCAGAGAGTAGACAGAAGACACACAGAGGAGACATAGTGAGTCAGACACAGCAGACAGACAGACCACAGACAGACAGACACACAGACAGAGGTGTTAGTTCTGCCTGCATGCCTATATAATAGTGTTGATCGTTTTTAAATCCTACCAGAGGTGTGGCGGTCGTTTTGGAATGTCTCGCATGATTTCAGATCGTGTTGGGTTTAAAGGACGCTGTTTTTCTATTCTGGTTCTTTCTGGGTTTTTTCCCCCCCCTTTAGTCTCTTTCATTCTGTGTTTGTTTGTTTGTGTGTCCTTCATATCTCTCTCTCTAATCACTCTCACTCTCTCATCTCTTCTCTCTCTCTTCTCATCTCTCTCTCTCTCTCTCTCTCTCTCCTCATCAGACAGTGTCCTTCACGCTGTTCGCTCCTGATGTCCGAGCCTCCCTAGCCTGCACTCTTCTGTCTCTCCTCAATTGGAAGACAGAGGCGTTGTGCCTAAAATCTTTATCCTTGCAAAATAAAGTTAAAGTTTTCAAGTTTTCTTCTTCTTCTTCTTCCAAGTTTTTCAAAAGTCTCTAGAGAGAGGGAAATCTCTCTCTTTCTCTCTCCTCATCTCTCTCTCTCTCTCGTCTCTCTTGTATCTCTCTGTATGTCTCTGTGTATCTCGACTGGGCTCTCAAATGTCACTCTCTTTGTGTCCTCTGTAGTGTCCTTCTCGGTCTCTGTCTGTCTCTCTCCTCTCACCCTCTCCTCTCCTCTCTCTCCTCTCCCTATCTCTCTCCCTCTCCTCTCTCTGTATCTCTGTGTAATCTCTCTAATCTCTCTCTGGTTTTTTTCTGTCTGAGGAGTCTGTCTGAGAGTCGCATGTCTGTCTGTCTGTCTGTCTGTCTGTCTCTCTCCTCTCTCTCTATCTAGATAATAGAGAGAGACTCTCTCTCTGTCGCCTCTCTCCCCCTCAGAGAGAGAGAGAGAGAGTCTCTGGCAGATCTCCTCTCTCTCTCTCCTCCTCTCTCTCTCACCTCTCTCTCTCTCTCACTCTCACGACAGATTGCAAGAATAGCATCGACCTAGTATAGTAGTAGTAAGAAAGTGACGAGAGGGAGGGAGGGTGGTGTAAGATGAACAATCCAGCGGAGCTTACTGACAGCGAGTTTAAATTATTGATTTATCAACTAAAAAATGCAAACTATCTCCAACAAACAAAAATACAAACAAACAATAACACATTGCTTTGAATTCATTTTCTGCTCGCGGGAGGTAAGGAAAGCTGAAGAATAAGAAAAGACAAGGATAAAATAAGGCTTTGTATTATCTCTCTCTCTCTTCCTTCTCTCTCTCTCTCTGGATCTCTCTCTCTCTCTCTCTCTCTCTCTCTCTCGTCTTCCTCATCTCTCTCTCGTCTTCCTATCTCTCTCTCTCCTCTCTCTCATCTCTCTCTCTCTCGGCTCTCGTTCCCGGGCTCTCTACATCCTCTCGTCTCATCTTCTCTCTCTTCTCTCTCCCCTCTCTCTTCTCTCTCTCTCTCTCTCTCCTCCTTCTCGTCTCTCTCTTCTCTCTCTCTCTCATCTCTCTTTCTCTCATCTCTCTTCATCTCCTCTCTCTCATCTCACCGGTTTCAGCCTCTCTCCCCTCGTCTCCTTACCTCCCTCCTCTCCTTATCCCTCTCCCGCGCAAGTCCCATACATCCTCGAAAGCCCGTCCTCTCAACGCGCAATCGATCTCTCGGTATCTCTCCACGTGTTTCAAGTTCACTCGAGTCTCTCCCCTCTGAACTCTCGACCCAGGCTCTCGTCGTCCTCGATCTCATCGTTCACTCTACTCTCTCGAACTCTGCCATCGGACTACACTGTCTCTCTTTCTCGGATCCCTCCTCCCTCTCCCTCTCCCCTGTGTGAGATTTTTTACTCCCTGTGTGAAGGGTT
>CM065700.1:9222039-9234889 GCA_017654935.2 Phymorhynchus buccinoides | reverse complement strand
TTCTTTATTTCTTTTTCTTTATCATACTATACTATATCTCTCTCTTTCCCCACTGAAAAACTTTATTTAAACAGGATACAGATTTTAGGGATGCCTATTGCTTACAATCTGTCCAGAGAGAGAGAGAGAGAGAAGAGAGATAGAGAGATCTCTACTCTCTCGATCTCTCTCTCTCAGCTCTCTCTCTTCTCTCTCGATCTCTCTCTCTCTCGCTCCGCTCTCCTCTACTCTCTCTATATCTCTGTCTCTCTCTCTCTCTCGTCTCTCTCTCTCTCTCTCTCTCTCTCTCTAGCTCGCGACTCTCCTCTCTCTCTGCTCTCTCTTCAGCCCTCCTCTCTCTCTTCTCTCTCTCTCTTGTTTTTTTTTTCTAGTCTGATCTCCGATATCTCTAATCTCTCTCTCTCTGCTCCATCTCTCTCTATAGAGAGACTGTGACAGAGAGAGATACAGAGCGATACACACATAGAGAGAGATATATACAGAGAGATAGGAGAGAGAGCGTAGAGAGAGAGAGAGAGAGAGAGAGAGAGAGAGAGAAGAGAGAGAGAGAGAGTAAGAGAGAGAGAGAGAGTGCAGAGATACACCGAGATACAGAGAGAGAGAGAGAGAGAGAGAGAGAGGAGAGAGAGGATAGAGAGAGAGAGAGATAGAGAGAGAGGAAGGAGAGAGAGAGATGCTGAGAGAGAGGAGCGAGAGAGAGAGAGAGAGAGAGAGACAGAGGAGAGACAGAGGAGAGAACACAAGAGAGAGAGAGAGGAGAGAGAGAGAGAGAGAGAGCGAAGAGAGAGAGAGAGAGAGAGAGAGAGAGAGAGACAGGAGAGACACACAAGAGAGACAGAGAGACACACAGAGAGAGACTGAGAGAGAGAGAGAGAGAAACAGACACACACAGACAGACAGACACACAACAGAGGTGTTAGTTCTGCCTGCATGCCTATATAATAGTGTTGATCGTTTTTTAAATCCTACCAGAGGTGTGGCGGTATCGTTTTGGAATTGTCTCGCATGATTTCAGATGTGTTGGCGTTTAAAGGACCGCTGTTTTTCTATTCTGGTTCTTTCTGGCGTTTTTTCCCCCTTTTAGTTCTTTCTTTCTGTGTTTTTGTGTGTGTGTGTCCTTCAATTCTCTCTCTCTCTCTCACTCTCACTCTCCTCTTCTCTCTCTCTCTCTCTTCTCTCTCTCTCTCTCTCTCTCTCTCTCTCTCGGCTCTCTCTCTCTCTCTCTCAGATTGGAAGACTAGGCGTTGCCTAAAATCTTTATCCTTGAAAAATAAAGTTAAAGTTTTCAAGTTTTCTCCAAAACGTTTTTTTCAAGTCTCTCTCTCTCTCTCCCTCTCTCAGCTCCTCGCGCCTCTCTCTCCTCTCTCTCGCTCGAATCTCTCGCAATCTCGCTCATCTCGTCTCTTCTCATCATCTGTCTCCTCTCCAGTCCTCTCCCCTTCGGGTACATCTCTCTCTCATCGTCTCTAGTCCGTCCTCCTCTCTCTGCTACTTCTCTCTTCGTCTCTCTCTCTCTCTCTCTGTAATCCTCCTCTGTATGTCTTCTGTGTATCCCCCTCTCCTGTCTCTGTGTCTCCTTTTGTCTCCTCTCTTTCTCTGTCTGTCTCTCTCTGTCTCTCAGTCTTCCGCTTCTCACTCCCTCACTCCTCGTCCTCTCCAGTACCTCTCACATTCTCTCTCTCTCGTTCTTCTCAATCTCATCCACCCTCTCTCTCCGGTCCTCTCTCTCACTCATCTCTTCTCTCTCTCTCGTCTCTGTATCTCTCTCTCTGTCCTCTCTCTGTGTCTTCTTTCCTGTGTCTGTCCCTTCCTGTCCTGTCTGTCCTGTCTCTGTCTGTCTGTCTGTCTTTCTTCGGTCTCTCTTCTCACTCTCTCCTCTCTCTCCTCGCCGTCTCTTCCTCTTCTCCTCGATCTCTCTCGGTCTCATCTCTCTCTCGACCTCTCATCAATCTCCCCACTCTCTCTCCCCATCGGCTCTCTCTCATCCTCTCTCATCTCTCCTCTCTCACGACATTGCAAGAATAGGCATCGCTCTCTAGTAGTAGTAGTAGTATCTAGTAGTAGTAGTAGTAGTAGTAGTAGTCCAGTAGTAGTAGGTAGTAGTACACATGCTTAAATATTAATGCTGCTTACAATTTCTTGATTTTTTTCCATTCTGTCTGTTTCCTTATCTACTTGTTAATTGTTTGAGTATTCCATTTTCCATTGTTCTTTACTTTGATGCCTTGCTTCATCATACATGCTTATAATTATCTGTTTGTCTAATTGTTTTGTATTAGTCTAGTTTTCGTTCCAAGGACAGATTGGAAGAATGGGCCCGGCCCAAAATCTTAATCCTTATGTAATAAAGTTTTTTAGTCTTCAGTCTTCTCTCTCTCTCTCTCTCTCTCTATCTCTCTCTCTCTCTCTCTCTCTCTCTCTCTCTCTCTCTCTCTCTCTCTCTCTCTCTCTCTCTCTCTCTCTCTCTATCCCCTCTCCCCTCTCTCCTCTCCCTGTGTGAAGTTTTTAACCTTCATTTCGCGAAAGACTAATTGAATGTCAGTGGCAGGATTGGCATGCACATAATGGAAGATAGTAGATCCTCCCTCTCTCTCTGTCTCTCTCTGTCTCTCCCCCCCCCTCTCTCTCTCTCTCTCTCCTCTCCCTCTCTCTCTCTCTCTCTCTCTCTCTCCCTCTCTCTCTCTCTCTCTCTCTTAAACTGTCTGTATATTTGTATAAGGCCTCTAAGATTAGAAGTGTTGCTTTGTCATAAGTATTGTATTGTTGCTAATTATTGATGTATTGATATTTAATCCGCTTTTTTATCTATGTTGACACACACCCTTCCTAATGGGGCGATGCCTTTTCTGGAATAAAATATTGTCTCTCTCTCTCTCTCTCTCTCTCTCTCTCTCTCTCTCTCTCTCTCTCTCTCTCTCTCTCTCTCTCTCTCTCTCTCTCTCTCTCTCTCCTCTCGCAGAGACTGGGATGTCTTTGTGTTTTGTAATGGTTTTTTGTGTGTGGGTGGGTGGGTGTTTCTTTAATCTTGAATAATTGCTGTTGTGTGTCCATTTGTGCCTTGTATTATATTACTTTGTATAGTTGTTTTCAGTTGTTTTTTTTTTCTTTTCTGTTCATCATTTTCTTCATTCATTGTTGTTTATTTGGCTTGAGGGCAATGGTGTAAAAGAAAAAGCTACCCAGACTATCCGTTTTACCCTGAATACAAACATTCGTAGGGTAAGACGGGGTAAAAAGCCCATGGGCGGGTAAGAAGCCCATGCCAATTATCTCATGAAATAAAGCTAATTTCACTCACATTTTGCCCATGAGACGAGTGTTAATGCTTAGCATTCGTCTCGTGGGCAAATGTGACTGAAATTTGCTTTATATCATGAGATAATTGGCATGGGCTTCTTACCGGCCCATGGGCTTTTTACCCCGTCTTCCCCTATTCGTATATATTCGTATCTCTCTCCCTCTCCCTCCTTCCCTTCCCCAGCTCACCTGATGGTATCGTAGTCCTTAGGGGGCAGTAGCAAAGGGCCGTCCCCCAGCTTCAGCCGGAACTTGAGCTCCTCGGCCACGTTGTCGAAGGCCTGCACGTCGTTCAGGCTCTGCAGGTCCGCCTCCATGTCGTCGCTCCCGAACGTGGCCGACCCGTCGTTCTCGTCGCTGTAGCCGCTTCCGGACCCGGCCGCAGAGTCCGTCCCCGTGGTCGCGTGATCGGAAACGCCGTCGGAAGAGAGCTGCCGCGGCGTCATCGCCGTCGTCGGGAGCGCGTGGACCGGGTCCTCGATCTCCCCCTTGTCGGCCAGGTCGCGCTCCACCTCGTTGATGCGGTTGAGGTTGGCCGCCACCAGCCCGTCCATGAGCTTGGCGAAGGTGGAGGCCGTGGACGGCTCGTCGAAGCGGTACACGTGCACGTGGACGTAGCGCCCCGTGCGAGGCATGTAGCCCAGGAAGACGCACGCGACCACGTCGTCCAGTCGCCCGCCCCCGTCGCGCGTGGCCTGCACCACGTAGGTGACGTCGCGCGCAGGGATGGACGGGAAGGTGACCTTCTTGATGCTGCGCTTGCCGCGCTTCTCCTCGAAGTCCTGGGTGATGCGCAGCTCCTTGGCCGAGAGCTGGATGGTCAGCTTAGGGGGGTTGTCCATCTTCCTCTGGCGGCGCTGCAGCTCCTGGACGGCCGGGTCCGTGTAGCGGCGGCCTCGGAGTCCCCTGCACTCCATCCAGCCCAGGAACTCCACGTAGAACTGCTGAGACTTCTTGCTGGCGCCGCCTGAAGAAGACGAACCTGGGTCTTTGGCGGTGAGGCCGGTCTCCTTGCCGTGCTTGTCTTTGTCCTTGTTCTTCTTGCCGAAAAACGACATGGTGAGGGGTGGGGGGGTTTATGGCCCGATTTGAGAGAAGGCAACAGAAAATCCCCACCTGGGATTTGGCTTTGCTAGAAAGCCTCGGGTTTCTCTTTTAGGGGATGAGTTGCTGATGATCTTTATTGGACACACCCGGGCTTTGTTAGAAAGCCTCGTGTTTCTCTTTTAGGGGATGAATTGGTGATGATCTTTATTGGACACACCCGAATGTTATTACGACCTGAGATCGTTTCTGCGCGAAGGATTTCCGTCCAACCTCTTAAATTTTTTTTTTTTTTCAACAAATCTGATTAAAAAAACCCACTATTTGATTTCGCTGTCTAAATGTTAAGGAAATGCTAGGTAAACGTTGAAGTAGAGTTTTTAGGTTGTCTCTTTAACCTGGAGTAGCTGTACTCAACGGACCCTCAACATTTGGACCCTAAATCTCGTCAAGCTTGAAAAGATCGACCTTGACCTTGACCTTTCGTCGACCTTGAGAGCTCAACTCCTTGAGCTGCGTTTCTGCTTTTGCGTAGAGGAACCTCGCAGGATTTAGGCCTGTCTCAAATGATCGTCATTCTGTTGAGTTTTCAGTAGTGATTTATAAAAAAAACAAAAAAAAAAAAAAAAAACAACCACCATCACAGCTCAAAAGCTTTCACCTAGATATTTCCACGAGTTGTTCTTTTTAACGAATAACGCCTTGGATGCTGTAAGACTTCTGTGCGTTCGTTAGCAATCCACAAAGACTTAAAATCTATTTAGGGCTTACGCACGTTTGGCCCCGAAACCTGAAGTCACTTTGCCACAGTGTCCTTTATTGTTATTAAGCTAGTAAAAAAAAAAAGGAATAAAATATAAAAGCGGTCTCTGTTTTCCGTGAGGGCTGGTGTCTACTCGCCAAAAAAGGGCGATTCTTTCCTTTAGTGCAAGGTTTACATAGCGTGTTTGCGTGAGCGAGTGTCCTCAGAAGCACGGTGTTAGGTGACTCTCCCCTATTCCTGTCTCCTTGAGTTTTGTCCCTTGACTTGGTGAGCGAATGGTAGGTGAAAGACTGGCTTGGGTGGTGAGCAGTAAACCGACTGAAATAGAAGAACAAAAGATTGTTAAAATTGTGTCGTCGTCATCGTCGTCATCATCATCATCATCATCATCATCATCATCATCATCATCATCGTCGTCGTCGTCGTCATCGTTAATATTATTGTCATCAACCCTTATCCTCATTATTATCATCATCATCATCATTATCATCATAGTCGTCATCGTCGTCCATCATTATAATCCTTATCATATTTTTTTTATCATTACCACTGTTGTTGTCATTATCATCGTCATCATCGCCGTCGTTATCTTCTTCCTTATGTTCTTCTCGTCGCCGTCGTCGTCACTCATCATCATCATCATCATCATCATCATCATCATCACCGTCGTCGTTTTCGTCTTTGTATTCTTCTCGTCGTCATCATCATCATCATCATCATCATCATCATCATCGTCAACATCGTCATCATTGTCGTCGTAGTCGTCATCACCATCATCATCGTCATCATCGTCATCATTGTCGTCGTAGTCGTCATCATCATCATCATCATCATCGTCATCATTGACGATCATACACATCATGTGCAAAGGGACAATGGACAAAAGAGTCTTTGTATTTTTGCAAGGTGTGTGTGTGTGTGTGTGTGTGTGTGTGTGTGTGTGTGTGCGTGTGCGTGTGTGCGTGCGTGTGGGTGCGTGCGTGTGCGTGCGTGCGCGCCGCGTGTGTGTGTGTGTGTGCGTGCGTGTTTGTGTATGTGTGTATATATGCGTGTGGGGGGGGGGGGGGGGCACGCGCCTGTGTGTATGTATGTGCATGTGTGTGCGTGCGCGCGCGTGTGTATGTATCTGTGAGTGTACGTGTGTGTATGCATGTGTGCGTATGTGTGTGTGCGTGCGCGCGCATGTGTATGTATTTGTGAGTGTAATTGTGTGTATGCATGTGTGCGCATGTGTGTGTGTGTGCGCGCATGCGCGCGCGCGAGTGTGTGTGCGTGCAAGCGCGCGCGTGTGTGTGCGTGCGCGCGCGTGTGTGTGTATATGTGTGTGTGTGTGTCGTCTCCATCGTGTGTCTAGCGTGTGTGTGTGTCGTCGCACATGCATGTGTGTGTGCGCGCGTGTGTGTATGTATCTGGGAGTGTGCGTGTGTATGCATGTGTGTGAGTGTGCGTGTGCGTGTGCGTGTGTGTGTGTGTGTGTGTGTGTGTTGACCTTTAAAGCTGAAGGTAACAACCTACCACGGGTAATTCTAGATCCCTTAGCTACCCTTCTTACGATGGGTAATCTATCTCTCTCTCTCTCTCTCTCTCTCTCTCTCTCTCTCTCTCTCTCTCTCTCTCTCTCTCTCTCTCTCTCTGCATGTGTGTCTGTTTGCTTGTGTCGTCTGTAATGTCTATGTGAAAAAAGGATTGTACGTATTCACGATTTTTTTAATGTTTGAGGTTGTTTTTTTATACAATGACAAGGAGTAGATAGATAGATAGATAGATAGATAGATAGAGAGAGAGAGAGAGAGAGAGAGAGAGAGAGAGAGAGAGAGAGAGAGAGAGAGAGAGAGAGAGAGAGAGAGAGAGAGAGAGAGAGAGAGAGAGAGAGAGAGAGAGAGAGAGCAGAAACACAAAAGATATACACAGACGCACTTTCAAAAAAATCATAAAATAGACCTACTAGTTTTCAAGGTAAAGGTGTAGCTTAACACCCCCCCCCCCCCTCATGTTTACGACTCTCGGTCTCAAAGTCTGCCGCTTTCACTTCCATGACATTAACCTAGGCTGATCCTACCTTTATCCCTTCCTGCCCCCCCCCCCCCCCCCCCCCCCCCCCCCCCCCCCCCCCCCCCCCCCCCCCCCCCCCCCCCCCCCCCCCCCCCCCCCCCCCCCCCCCCCCCTGCCGCGCCCCGCCCCCACCCCCCCGCTGCTGCCCCCCCCCCCCCACCCCCGCCCCGCCCCCCCCGAAAAAACCCCCCACAGCAAACAACATCCGGCAGAATGTTGCATGCTTTTCAGTGAAAACTTCCAATGCGAAACTTTGATGGGGGTGGCGGGGGGGGGGGGGTGGGGGGAGGGTTGAAGTATCTAACATATTTAGCCCCCTTTCGATAGAATTTTCTTCAACTTGACATAAAACACAAGCGACAACCAGTCTAGTATTTCGTCCACATAAATCTGCCACCCCCACCCCCTCCCCTAACCTTCATATGGCTTCCAAACTCACCTGAACCCCCCCTTCAAAGTTCCAACCCGCCCCCCCCCCCCCCCCGTCCAATCCCCCCCTCCCTCGCCCCATGTCTCACTGCAACATTGCCTTTGAAGTAAGAACCGCTGAAAAGGACACCTACGCTACTGCCGTTCAAACACTTTCGACAGCCGCGTACATGTCATCATAATAACTTTGACTATGACAGGACGTGTGTGAGGGAGGGAGAGGGAGGGAGGGAGGGAGAGAGAGAGAGAGAGAGAGAGAGAGAGAGAGAGAGAGAGAGGGGGGGAGAGAGAGAGAGAGGGGGGGGGAGAGAGAGAGAGAGAGAGAATTGAATTGAATTGAATGAATTTTTTATTTATAGAGGGTAATAGAATAAGCAATAACATGCTTTTTTACATCCAGCCCTCTGGAGAGAGAGAGAGAGAGAGAGAGAGAGAGAGAGAGAGAGAGAGAGAGAGAGAGAGAGAGAGAGAGAGAGAGAGAGAGAGAGAGAGAGAGAGACTATGAAGAATGGTGATACTGTAAATGAAATAACAAAATGTACAGAAGAGAAGGATTTAGGTGTAATAATGGACAAAAACCTTAAATTTGATTGTCATATTCACGAAGCTGTAAAGAAGGCAAATAAAATGCTAGGAATTATTAAGCGAACCTTTTGCTACATAGATAAGGATATAGTTTTACATTTGTTTAAAGGATTAGTTAGAACTGGTTTAGAATACGGAAATGTTGTGTGGTCTCCATATTTGAAAAGACAATCACTGATGATAGAGAGAGTGCAAAGAAGGGCTACAAAATTGATAAGAGGATTCCATAATTATTCCTACAGGGAAAGACTAGAGCTCCTTAAATTACCTTCTTTAAAGGCTAGAAGAGTCAGGGGTCATTTAATTCAATGCTTCAAAATATTTAACAATATTGATGACTTAAGCATACAAGATTTCTTTATATTATCAAATGGTGACAAAACTAGAAACAGGGTTAATAAAATATTTATTGAATATAGCAAGACTAACATTAGAAAATACTGTTTTACTAACAGAACTGCACCTTTGTGGAACAAGTTACCAACTAATATTAAACAAGCACCAAATACTAACATTTTCAAAAAATTATTAGACGACTGGGAATATTATAAAAATTTGACATACGAATATGATGAATGATGATCAAAAACCTGAGTTCAAGATAAACCTTGAACATTATAAATTATAAATTAGGGGAAGACGGGGTAAAAAGCGCATGGGCGGGTAAGAAGCCCACCCCAATTATCTCATGAAATAAAGAAAATTTCAGTCAAATTTGCCCATGAGACGAATGCTTTTGCCCATGAGACGAGCGTTAATGTCTAGCATTCGTCTCATGGGCAAATTTGACTGAAATTTTCTTTATTTCATGAGATAATTGGGGTGGGCTTCTTACCCGCCCATGCGCTTTTTACCCCGTCTTCCCCTATATTATCAAGGATGGGACGTTTGAAAGCCTAACGGCTATGTTTAGTCCCTATATCCTAACTTAACCTAATTTGGACGGGGTGGGTGGAGGCCACTCGAGTGGTTGAAGCATTTTCTTCTTTGTAGTGCAGTAAAAAATAAAATTGAAACTATTTTCTTTGTTGTGAGCGAAACTCCATTTGGTAAGCTGTCAATGAAAAGGCTTGCATTGTGGAAATTTCGTGATTTGGTCTAAGCGACTCAGGCGACCATTATAAGGCATTTGTCTTCTCTTTCACTCACAGAATTTGACTTCCCGCACCTCCGCCAAGGAGGAATCGCCGATTTGACGGTTTGATTTCTAGGAAACCAGAGCAAAGTGAGTGTTGCGCTATCTCTGTATAAAGGTGTTTTCCTGGTGATCTCGACGTATTTCTTGCACAAAAAAACCCTCATCCGTCAGGGTACCCTTTTAACACACACACACACACACACACACACACGCACACACACACACACACACACACACAAACACACACACACACACACACACACACACACACAGACAAATTTAACTCCCAAGGAATAGTAGGGTAAAGGTCAAGATGTGCCACCCCCCCTACCTATCTCGGTTAATTGTATTTTTCCGTTATTGCCTTTCTTACCATACATAAAGCTGTATTTTAGGAACATTTTTAGCTAATAACCTTTTTGGAATACTAACCCTTAACCCGTAACCCTAATCCTAACCCTAACCCTAATCCCCACCCTATAAGACGGGAAATCGTTCTTGACCACAACTGTGACAAATCGCGGTGTACTGCAGTGTGTAGTGGGGTGTAGGGTTAGGTGTTTAGGGTGTAGGGTTGTGCGCGGGTTAGGGTTAGTATTCCAAAAAGGTATGTCATTAAGAACAAAAATGAAGAAATAAAATACAGCAAACAAATGTATGGTAAGAAATCCGTTATAACGAGAAAAATACAACTTAAAAAAGAAAAAGCATGGGGGGTGGCACAAGCAATAATACCTTTAGTAGTAGTAGTAGTAGTAGTAGTAGTAGAATAGGAACTAATCAAGCCGTTAAGCTTTTTAGCAGTCCCATCGATTTCCAATTTGATATTTTTTAGCGGTCAAGGTTTTACGGTTGAATTTTCCTATAAGACAAAAAATAATAATCAATGCTTCTAAATACATTTACTAATTTCGGAGAATTATCAAGACGATTTTTGAATATATTAACATCAGGTGCACATTTGAAATCAAAAGTTAAATCATTCCAACAATTAGCAACTCTGTTAGTAAAACAATTTTTTCTACTGTTAGTTTTACATTGCTTAATAAAAAAACACCTTTACCGTATGAATCAATACATCAATCCAACTGTTCATATGACACTTTTTCGTTTTAGTTTTTCTCTCTCCAACAACTAACATCCAACTTACAGAATCCAACAAAATTCCACCTTCGTAGGAATGATTTTCACCAAGAAATATCAATCCCACACGCACTTCGTTGCAATAAACTCCGAAATATTTCTCAGATGTTCTTCTGCCACTACTATACTGCGAGGAAAAAGTAGAAGAAATCACAGGTAAACCTACGTGATTCAACTTAGCACACAAACACCAACTTGTCCTATGAAAAAAAGCAACAGTGAGTGAACTGTTTCAGTCGCGTAAAAAAGATCTAACACTCTTCTCTTTCGCTACAAGAACTCCACAACAGTAGTCAATGCTAAGTCGTTGGCAAAGCGAGGCTGGCGCGCGCGCGCCCGATGAGTGAGTGAAGTGAATGAACCAATCCAAATAGTTCGGGGGCCAGTACAGCGCGCGCGAGAGAGAGAAACAAATCCGTGCGTCTCGTGCGCCTCTCGACCAATAATATCGCTTCGTCCCGCCCGTGAGGGGGAGGGGGGGGGGGGGGGGGGAGGTAAAATATACAAGGTGAGGCACAGGCGTTTGAAATAAAGTTTTATTTCTTAAGCGAAAGTTGAAATAAAGGAGGAGGGTGGGATTTATTTATTATTTAGTCAGTTAGTTAGTTGAAATTTATTTGGTTATTTGATTCTATCTGTAATATTATTTTTTCTGTTACGTTTTTTTTCTTCTTTTTTCTTCACCGTCAAATAAAGAATAAAAATTGGCCAATGCAATTAGGGTTATTACAGTTTTAACACTTTTGGACAAAATAAAGAATTTTTTGGGTAAATAATTGTGCCCTCCTAGTAGGGCAGACCTTAACTGATTTTTAAACTTTTTTGACTTCATTTTAAACGGTGGTCCTGGAAATTTTAATCAGAAGATGCCTAAACACAATTTTATTACAAATTTTATATACCAAAATAATTATTACAATAGCTAGCTAACGGGTCAAGCAAATACGAGCTATGGCACCTATGTTCAAACTTTATTAAAATGAAACTAAAAACTTTATTAAAAAATAATTAAATGTTTTTTCTCTCTCTCAAACCCCCCCCCCCCCCCCCCTCCCCACAACTTTATAAATATGTAATGTCCCATATGTGACCCGTCACCACAAAATGAGTCGCATTGTCCCTAGTTCACTTGTCCCCTAGGGACAATTTTATGTGGAAGGGGGTCAAATCATCAATTCTCAGATTTTGACTTATTATTGAACAATGGGTCTTTATCTACCATGTACATAAGTATTGAAGTGTAAAAACAATCCTTTCTGCATTAACAGTGTGTTTATATCAGAAACATCTGGTTGTTTTGTACACATTTAGAAATTTTCCGGTTGCATTTTTTCATTTCGCCGATTCCCTGAGTATACGATTTTAAATCTTCATAACTTTGCAACAAATAGTCTGATTTACAAACGTTTTGGTTTGTTGGAAAGCTTTTTTAATGCAAAATAACAATTTGTTAATAACTTAAAAGCAACATCTGGGACATCACGACTCATTTTGTGGTGACGGGTCACATGTGGTCTTTTTAAGAGCGGGAGGACGTAAAGCTTTAACTTTCTCTTCTAGGGTTATTAACGCCCTTGACGGCAAGAGTTAAGCCCTTGTTGGTCAGTATCCAAAAGGGCATTCACTCTTGCAAAAGGCAGCCATTCAGTGGCCTCAAATAGGGTTATTGGCGAGTGTCATACCCTTGTTTGGTCAGTACTGAAGCATCTCACAAAGCATTCTCACGAACGATGCGGAAGCGTGCGTGTGCATAATGGGTGAAGTTGTATCAGCGTGTTCCCCCGTCATTAAAGATCCGCTCTCTTTCTCTTCTCTCTCTTGCCATTAGGTCTGTTTCTGCTATATTCCATTTATGTTATCCGTGTGTGTTCGCTTTGCATTGCGTTTTTGTTTGAATGCGCTTTGAATGCTAACGTGTGTGTGCGCTTTGATTTGATTTCTATCAAGATTCAGCGCCGTATAAATACTGTATGTTGTTGTTGTTGTGTGTAGTGTATCTGAGAGAGAGAGAGAGAGAGAGAGAGAGAGAGAGAGAGAGAGAGAGAGAGAGAGAGAGAGAGAGAGACAGACAGACAGACAGACAGACAGAGAGACAGACAGAGAGAGAGTGTCGTTGTGCATGTATTTATAAGCTCTACTCATAATCTTATATATGTGATATGTTACTTCTCGTGTGCATTGTGTTTTATTGTATGTTTTAATGTGACAGCAAACAAAATGTCATTGTTCATTTTAATGGGGATAATAAATATTGCTTGCTTGATTGCTTGATAGATTGATCGATCTTCCCCCACCCACCAAGGGCATTCACTCTTGCAAAAGGTGTTTGTTGAAGTGGCCATAGAATGAATATAGGGGAAGACGGGGTAAAAAGCGCATGGGCGGGTAAGAAGCCCACC
>CM065700.1:9207039-9212039 GCA_017654935.2 Phymorhynchus buccinoides | reverse complement strand
GTCCAGAGGCGAACTGAAAAGGGTGTGTGGGGGGGTGTGTGTGGGTGGGGGTGGGGGTAACATGAGGTCCCAGCCGCCCCCCCCGCCCCCCCTACAAAAAAAGCAAGAAAGAAAAAAAAGAAAAGGACAAAAGCGAGAGAAGAGAATTCAATGCTATATTTTTAGCTCCTTCTCCAAGGAAGGGCCTTCATTGCATCTTATGCATTCAAATCATCGTCAGCCTCCGAGGCTTCGTTCCCCAGACCCCAACCCCCCCCCCCCACCCCCCCCCCCCCCCCCCCCCACAAAGGACTCGGAACGCACCCTAACAATGACTAACAATTTACCGGTGTGCCCTGACACTAAGGGCAACAGGGGTGACATGTAAGAACGGTCGTTACATCTATGCATTGCTATTGCGGTGAACGGTCGTCGTTACGTCTGAGGTTGGTTGTCTACAGCTTAGAACGGTCGCTACAGCTCAGAAAGGTCGCTACAGCTTAGGCTGGTCGCTACATTTCAGAACGGTCGTTACAGCATAGAACGGTCGTTACAGCTTAGACTGGTCGTTACATTTCAGAACGGTCGTTACAACATAGAACGGTCGTTACAGCTTACACTGGTCGTTACATTTCAGAGCGGCCGTTACAGAATAGAATGATCGTTACAGTTCAGAACGGTCGTTACAACTTAGAACGGTCGTTTACAGCTTACACTGGTCGTTACATTTAAGAGCGGCCGTTACAGAATAGAATGATCGTTACAGTTCAGAACGGTCGTTACAACTTAGAACGGTCGTTGCAGCTCAGAATGGTTGCTACAGCTCAAAACGGTCGTTGCAACTTAGAACGGTCGTTACAGCTTAGAGCGGTCGACACAGCTCAGAACGGTCGTTGCAACTTAGAACGGTCGTTACAGCTTAGAACACTCGCTACAGCTCAGAACGGTCGCTACAGCTTAGACTGGTCGTTACAGCTCAGAACGGTCGTTACAGCTCAGAACGGTCGTTACAGCATAGAACGATCGTTACAGCTTAGAATGGTCGCTACAGCTTAGAACGGTCGCTACAGCTTAGAACAGTCGTTACAACTTAGAACGGTCGTTACAACTTAGAACGGTCGCTACAACTTAGAACAGTCGTTACAGCTTAGAACGGTCGTTACAGCGTAGAACAATCGTTACACTTAGAATGGTAATTGCAACTTAGAACGGTCGATTCAACTTAGAACGGTCGTTACAGCTTAGAACGGTCGTTACAGCTCAGAACGGTCGTTGCAGCTTAGAACGGTCGTTACAACTTAAAACGGTCGTTACAAATCAGAGAGATCGTTGCAGCTCAAAACGGTCGTTGCATCATAAAACGGTCGCTCAATTTATATTAGAACGGTCGTTGCATCTTAGAACAGTCGTTGTAACTTAGAACGGTCGTTGCAACTTAGAACGGTCGTTACAGCTTAGAACGGTCGTTACAACTTAGAACAATCGTTACAGCTTAGAACGGTCGTTACAGCTTAGAACGGTCGTTACAGCTTAGAACGGTCGCTACAGCTCAGAACGGTCGTTACAGCTCAGAACGGTCGTTACAGCTCAGAACGGTCGTTGCAGCTTAGAACGGTCGTTACAACTTAAAACGGTCGTTACAAATCAGAGAGATCGTTGCAGCTCAAAACGGTCGTTGCATCATAAAACGGTCGCTCAATTTATATTAGAACGGTCGTTGCATCTTAGAACAGTCGTTGTAACTTAGAACGGTCGTTGCAACTTAGAACGGTCGTTACAACTTAGAACAGTCGTTACAGCTTAGAACGGTCGTTACAGCTTAGAACAATCGTTACAGCTAAGAACGGTCGTTACAGCTAAGAACGGTCGTTACAGCTTAGAACGGTCGTTACAGCTCAGAACGGTCGTTGCAGCTTAGAACGGTCGTAACAACTTAAAACGGTCGTTACAAATCAGAGAGATCGTTGCAGCTCAAAACGGTCGTTACATCATAAAACGGTCGTTACAACTTATATTAGAACGGTCGTTACATCATAGAACGGTCGTTACAACGTAGAACGGTCATTATAGTTCAGAAAGGTCGAGCACCTGGCACGATAACGTTTGAACACAGAGAGCTAGGACGCTGGAATTTTTGCGTGCGGATTGTTTATATCCCTATCTAGGCTAAGTCGGAAAATGAAGGTCATGGATCGAAGGTGATGGTCACTGGAGCCGAAAATGCTGCCGAGCAACTGGCACGATAACGTCTGAACGCAGGGACCTAGGACGCTTACATTTTGCGTTGCAGATAGGTACTACGGATATCGAGGCCCGGTTTGAAAATGAAGGTCATAGGTCAAAGGTCAAGGTCAGAGGAGCCGAAAATGCTGCCGAGCACCTGGCACGATAACGTCTGAGCGCAGGGACCTAGGACGCTTACATTTTGCATGCAGATACGTACTACGGATATCGAGGCCCTGTTTGAAAATGAAGGTCATAGGTCAAAGGTCAAGGTCAGAGGAGCCGAAAATGCTGCCGAGCACCTGGCACGATAACGACTGAGCGCAGGGACCTAGGACGCTTACATTTTGCATGCAGATAGGTACTACGGATATCTAGGCCAAGTTTGAAAATGAAGGTCATAAGTCAAAGGTCAAGGTCAGAGGAGCCGAAAATGCTGCCGAGCATTTGGGCAAGGGTGAACTAATGGTCGACTTAGGACGCTGATTTGACCGCCAGGGGGCAATCAGACCAGTAGGGGCTTAGCGCGAGATATCCTAAGTTGCTCATTGTGTGGATAGGAGGAAGAGGTAGGGGCTGTAGGATTAAAAGGTACTGTCTTGCTAAATTGAACCCATTGACTGTGACTTGAACTTGTTGTGGAACTTTTCGCTTCAACGAATGGCATTGGTCTGCTGAATGGAGAGAGATGTACATATACAGTATGTCTTTTTTTGTTTATAAGTGGAATTTGAATGCCTGCCCCCCCCACCCCCCCCCACCCCCCACCAGAGGGAGAGGAGGATAGGGGGGGGGGGGCAAACGGAGGGTGGTGGGGTGGGGTGACAGGGTGAACTAATTGTGTGGATAGGAGGGAGGGGGAGGGGAAGTAGGGTTAAAAGGTACTGTCACGCAAAATTTAACGCATTCACTGTGACTTGAACTTGTTGTGGAACTTTTCGCTTCAACGAATGGCATTGGTCTGCTGAATGGGGTAGATGTAAATGTATGTCTTTTTTGTTGATAAGTGGAACTTGAATGCCAAACACACACACACACACACACCACACACACACACACACACACACACACACACACACACACACACACACACACACACACACACACACACACACACACACACACAAACCCCCCGATTTTCGTTTGAGGGAAAGGGGAGGTAAGAATAAGAAAGGTGTGTTGGTGCAGGGGAGGGGGGAGGAGGGGAGGGAGAGGGGGGAGGGGGGGAGCAGTGGAAAAAAATATGGTATGGAGTCGATTTCGCCTTGGCAGGAGGCTGTGTCAGACCAGTTGACTTAAGCTAGAACACCAAGGCTACATCATCAAAATGTCGTCTCATGTTCTTGCATGGTTGTGCGGGGATTGCTTTAACAGCCATGACATTTAAATTAAGCTCCTAGCATAACATCGTCAGTCCAAAATCCTCCCGGAAGTCGGAGTGTGGGCTGCCCACGTGGCGGGGTAAAAAAAACCCGGTCACACACGTAAATGTTCTTATGCCTAGCTGGTGCATTTGTACCATAGTGTTCAAGTGCTTCGGCTGTTGGGATGATCCCTGGAGTCTTTAAGCCAGGGTAAGACAACAAAGAAACAAGAAACAAACAATGGATTCGATAAACAAAAAGTACTACGCAGAGAGGAGATAACGAAATTGAACAAAGGGTGATCAGGAGTGACGTCATAAGCTCGACAAAAACCGTAGTCGTTATGACGTCGTAAGCACGACAAAAACCGTAGTCGTTACGAGGTCGCTGCGAGTCCCTATCCCGACACCATACCGACGTCGGTTTTTGACGGATTACGACGTCACCCCCGACCAAAGTCGACACTATTCTGACGTCATATCGACGTCAGCTGGGTAGTCGGATTGACGTTAGTGCACTGTCGGTTTTGGTCAGTATTGATGGGGTTATCACAGATTCTGTTTCCTTCGTTATGACGTCGTAAGCCCGACAAAAACCGTAGTCGTTACGAGGTCGCTGCGAGTCCCTATCCCGACACCATACCGACGTCGGTTTTTGACGGATTACGACGTCACTCCTGACCAAACCCGACACTGTGATGACGTCATATGACCGTCGGCTGGTTAGCAGGGGAATACTCTCTTTCTAATTAACTCCCCTCCACCAAAGTTGATTACGATACCAATCACCTCCACCATTGTTGATGTGTACTGTGTGGGTGGAGGGTCATAAAGGCGAACTTGGCGCTTTGTTGTTGTTGAGAATGATGCTGTGTTTGTCTCATTTGGTTCTGACCCACGCACTGCTAGGTGATTGGTATCGTAGTCAACTTCGGTGGAGGGGAGTTAATTAGAAAGAGAGTATTCACCCTTTGTTCAATTTTGTACTACAGAGACACTCCAACGAGTTGGCATAACCAAAAAAGCCTGAATATACAAAGAGATCGCACTCCGCAGCTGATTGAAGCCGGGTTGTCGTTTTTACTCCCACCCTTTCACCTACACTACAGCTGGGAATCATTGTGAAATCACTCTACACCGCCTACAACAACGCTAAGCGCTTCCCACCTTCCACCTTTTCACCTTCCAGGTGGGAAGTGTGAAAGTTGGCTTCATTCTTTGCAAGTTTTGTAGGCTGCAAGGTTATCACTCTTTGTAACAATGTTTGTTAAGCTTTTTGGTATAACATACAAAATTCGTAGCATTTTAAAATTGTTATTGGTAGACCTAGGAGTTTAGCCCAACAAAATTTAAAAAACACATTAAAACTGATTGCGTGGGGGGTGGGGGTGGGGGGTGTGATGTCTATGTGTGTGTGTGTGTGTGTGTGTGTGTG
>CM065700.1:9189539-9192039 GCA_017654935.2 Phymorhynchus buccinoides | reverse complement strand
ATACAGAGATAGGCATAGTCATTGACTACACTGCTGTTCAGACAGGGACGCCTAGTTTATTTATATTTTCATAATTGTTTTGAAGCCAACCGACGTTTTGCATAAGTAACCTTTCACAAATAACAGTTCAGAATATGTTGTACAGTGGAACCTCCCTTATAAGACCTTAAACAAATCATCCAAAATGAGGTCTTATAAAGGAGGGGTCTTATAAGGGAGGTAAGTTTAATACTTACAAAGAAGGGCAATGTCTCAGAGAAGTAGGTCTTATATGGGAGGTCTTATAATGGAGGTTCCACTGCACAGTACATGAATTCCCCTCATTCTGGCTCCTTTCAGTTTTCCACAGAGAGCTATTTGTTTCAAGTTATTTCCTTTAACAGCGGCAAATATTCTTATCATTGATTGTGGTTAGGGATAGGAAAAGACCTTACAAGTGGCATACCACCATAAAACAATGTAAGCCTAATGGATAAAACACTTTAAATTGGTTTATGCTGGTGACGAGTGTTAACAAAAGGCATGAACTGAAAGGAGCTGAGAAAAGCTACTGTGACTGTAGTATGTTTGGAAATAAGTTATATTAGTTTGCTGATGCTAGCGTTTCACTCACGGGCAGTTTTATTTATGTCTGGGATATTAATTGTATTATTTAAGAACATTTTCTACTAAATATGTTGCATGATACTGCTCAACAAAAAACCCAATTTTTTAACCATAAATGTGACGGAAGAAATATATCACAAATACTACCAAGAACATACAGTCAAAATATGTTTGATATGGACATGCTTGATGCAGTTTTTATCCAAGATTTCTTGATTCAGTGTTTAACCCTTTCACCGCCAATGTCGCATTTTGGCACCACAAAGGTTTGACACCCATGTCACTAAAAAGTATAAAATCAGGGCCTGTTATCTGAAGATCGTATTTTCCTAATTTGGGGAGGTAAAGATAGGCGTAATGTTATACATGTCTTAGAGGAAATTGAATAATGGCAGATTTTGCTTTCTCTACCCAGGTAAGTTTAATGGCATTCTGTGGCTGAAAAATGGCTGGCGGCGAAAGGGTTAAACTAAGCAGCTTGGTTTGGTGTGTTTTGAACGGCTGTGACTAACAGAGGGAGCTTATCATTAAGAGGGATCGTAATAAAGAAAAGGGAACTGAACAAAACCCCACCCACCAACCAAACAACTAGACAGATAGACAAACAAACATACATACATACATACAGATAGACGGGTGAGCAATCCCAGTCTCTCAGACGGTATAATAGTACCTATACTTACCTACCTATACCTAAACCTATACCTACCTACCGCTCAATCATTATGCATACTGAAGCGGCACAAATCTTCACGGCTGACCTTAGTACTTAGCACTACCCCGCGTATCTACCCCCCCCCCCCCCCCCCCCAGAAACCCTCCTCCCGTCCCCCTCCTGTCTTTCCCTCACTTGTCATCCTCATCCACCCCCCGCGGGGGGGGGGGGGGGGGGGTCTTTTGTACAAATAGTTCCCCCACCTTCTGGAAGTTGTGTGCTTGTAGCTTCCTCTGATCTGTCACTCTCTTTGACTCTTGCCTTTTCCCTTTGCTTACTGTCATCTTACTAATCTTTCTTCTGCCTTACCGGGGTCCATTCTCCTGCTGCCTTTTCTTTCCACGAAACACTTTTCAAAAACATTTCCTCCTCCAGCCGGAAGTCGGACTTGCTGGGCCTAACTATTTCTTAGTTAGGCGCATAACGGCAGCATGACGCATCTGCGCTCATAATTGACAGGAAACTGTCTGAGCGATCGAAGAAGAAGAAGAAGAAGAATCCTCACCCCCTCTCTCTCCTGTGTTCTGGCAAACTTGTCCTTTAGACCACACCCGTACCCCCACCTTCCCTTCATGTATACGACCCTCAATCTCAAAGTCTGCTTCTTTCAGTTTTATTATGAAAACAATCCTAGGCTGATCCTAACCCTACCCCCGCGAACGGCAGAATGTATGCTTCTCAGTGAAAGTTTTCAATGCGAAACTTTGAGTGCTGGGTGTGTTGGGTTGGGTGTGGGTGTGGGGTGTGGGTGTGTGTGTGGTGTGGGTGGAGGGGTGGGGTGGTGAAGTACGAGACAGCCATATCCCCTCCTCCACCACTTTCCTACTATTTAGCCTCCCCTCCCCCTCCCTTTTTTTCTTTTTCTTTTCCACTCTCACTCCTTTTGACATTTTTCTTACACGAACAGCAAAACAAACGGATGGGTGGTGTTCAAAAGGGGGGGGGGGGGGGGGGGGGGGGGGGGGGGAGCAGATAAAGAGATATATGTTAACAAAAACCTAGAGTTTCTTTCTTCTCTGAAGACCTTCTGCTGTCCAGCTCTCCCTAGAGTTTCTTTCTTCTCTGAAGACCTTCTGCTGTCCAGCTCTTCTTTCCTCTAGAAGACCTTCTGCTGTCCAGCTCTCCCTAGAGTTTCTTTCTTCTCTGAAGACCTTCTGCTGTCCAGCTCTCCCTAGAGTT
>CM065700.1:9162039-9182039 GCA_017654935.2 Phymorhynchus buccinoides | reverse complement strand
AAGACTAGACGTTGCCTAAAATCTTTATCCTTGGAAAACAAAGTTTAAGTTTTCAAATTTCTCTCTCTCTCTCTCTCTCTCTCTCTCTCTCTCTCTCTCTCTCTCTCTCTCTCTCTCTCTCTCTCTCTCTCTCTCTCTCTCTCTCTCTCTCTCTCTCTCTCTCTCTCTCTCTCTCTCTCTCTCTCTCTCTCTCTCTCTCTCTCTCTCTCTCTCTCTCTAAGAATAATTTGATATGAGGAAAATGTTTTTAATTCGGTTGTTTGTTTTCCTGCTGTTTGTTCGCTGTTGGTGTAATTTGGTTTGTGTAACATTAGTAATGGGAGTGTGACTGATTCTGGAAGTCTTGATAAAGATTAATAAATCGAAATGTTGACATGTATATGCTGAGCTTTTTGTTTTGTTTCTTCCACCCTCAGATCTCTCTCTCTCTCTCTCTCTCTCTCTCTCTCTCTCTCTCTCTCTCTCTCTCTCTCTCTCTCTCTCTCTCTCTCTCTCTCTCTCTCTCTCTCTCTCTCTCCCTCTCTCTTCTCTTTCTCCCTCTCTCTCTCTCTCTCCTCCACTATCTTAAAATAATAACATGTAAGCGGCATAGAGATTTATTTGCTCGATTTCGAACTAGAAGTATGGGCCTCAATGCCAATAAAAGATGGTTTCTAAACTCTGAAGTCGACTTGATTTGCCCAATGTGTTCCAAAGAAACTGAAGATGAATATCATTTTATATTTCGATGTCAAGAGTACAGTAAATTTAGATATGATTGTGTTGTTTTCAATTCTCACTTTGGTCAAACCTATAATCTTACTGCTATTTTGTCGTGTGAGAGAGAAGATATTCTGACCACATTTGCTAAATATGTGGCGGATGCATTTCATTGTAGAGAGAAAAAACTTGAAACATTAACTTAAAATGTTATCGTGAAAATTATGTTTGATAAGAAAAGTATTCATTTAATTGCAATTGTTGGATGGATGGTCGCATTTCTTATAAGTTTTCTCTATATTAATTGTTTTGTTACCTTATTATTTACAATGTATTTAGTTTTTTGTGTGTTAACTCTATTATATTGTGCTTCTTAGTTTATCTACAATATTGCGCATGTACCCCCTTGGCATAAGGGTTGTAAAACTATTGTCAATAAATAATTGTCATGTCATTGTCATTCTCATTCTCTCTCTCTCTCTCTCTCTCTCTCTCTCTCTCTCTCTCTCTCTCTCTCTCTCTCTCTCTCTCTCTCTCTCTCTCTCTCTCTCTCTCCCTCATCTCTCTCTCTCTCTCTCTCTCTCTCTCTCTCTCTCTCTCTCTTTCTCCTCCTCTCTCTGTGTCTTTCTCTCTCCCCCCCCCCCCTCTGTCTCTCCCGCTCTCTATCTACCTCCTCTCTCCATCTCTTCTCTCTCTCTCTCTCTCTCTCTCTCTCTCTCTCTCTCTCTCTCTCTCTTCTCTCTCTCTCTCCCTCTCGCTCTCTCTCACTCTTTCTCCTCCTCTCTCTGTGTCTTTCTCTCTCTCCCCCCCCCCCCTCTGTCTCTCCCGCTCTCTCTCCCTCTCTCTATCTACCTCCTCTCTCCATCTCTCTCTCTCTCTCTATCTCTCCCTCTCTCTCTCTCTCTCTCTCCTCTCTCCCCCCTCTCTCTCTCTTTCTCTCTCTCTCTCACTCTCTCTCTCTCCCCCCCCCCCTCTCTCTCTCTCTCTCTCTCTCTCTCTCTGCCCCCCCCCCCTCTCACTCTCTTTCTGAACCCTGTCAAAGCACACCGCACATATAACCGGATTATCCATAGAGGATTAACTGATTATTTACTGCTGATCTGTTAATCCGCAATATCAATGCTAGAACATACTCAGGAGATTTGTAGTCTTTATCAGAAATCAGTGCACCCGTTTTTCTCTCTATAGACCCACCGTACCCAGTTCATTTGTCTATTATGTGTTGTTTGTTGTTGTTTGTTGTTGTCTTACTCCGGCTTAAAGACTCCAGGGATCATGCCAAACAGCCAAAGCACTGGAACACTATCGCACAAATGCACCAGCAAAGGACGAGAACATTACGCGTGTGACCGGTTTTTTAATTTCATTACCCCGCGCCACGTGGGCAGCCACACTCCGACTTCGGAGGAAACATTGTGTGTAATAATGATTTGAAAAGCATCAAGGGAGAGTCTAGATTGAGACTTTAGACTTCAGACTTCACTTCAGATGCTTTATTTTACAAGGAAAAGAATTTAGGCTGGGCCTAGTCTTCCATTCTGTCCTTGGTTCTAAGCATGCATTCAATGGTACACCCCCCCCCCCCCCCCCCCCCCCCACCCCCCCACCCCCCGTACGGAGGCATTCTGGGACCTTCCTACATGAAAGAATTCACGGAAATATCAGTCACGGGGCACTGAAGTGGAACACGAATGGCAGACTTCTAATAATAATTAATTCATGTTCATTGCTTTCTAGGAATGGGTGACGTTGTTTGATGTTGTCCTTCCAAGAAAAGATTGTTCGCTATGATTATTGGTAGCGTGTGAGTGTAGCGTTTTGATGTGTTTAGTTCAATTATGATTGTTGGTAGAGGAAAACAACAACAACAAATTGTATGGTTCGTTCGTGACAACTGTCAATTCATATTTCGGTGCTTATATTATAATAATAATCATCATAGCAATAATAATAGCAATAAAATAAAAAATAAAAATAATAATAATAATAATAATAATAATAATAATATAATAATAATAATAATAATAATAATAATAATAATAATAATATAATAATAAAAAACACACATAGGGTTAGACGGGGTAAAAAGCCCATGGGCGGGTAAGAAGTCCATACCAATTATCTCATGAAATGAAGACCCGCCCATCGGCTTTTTACCCCGTCTTACCCTACCGGCTTAGCCTGAAATAACGACCCCATAATAACCCCGTGTACCCCCCCCCCCCCCCCACACACACACACACACACACATACTACCCATCCCTGTTCAAGGGATTGCCACGTACGAGCTTTGACCTTGCCCTTGCCCTTGACCTTATTTCTTACATCGCCAGGGCCTTTCTATTAAACCTGTCACCCCCCCCCCCCCCCAACCCCCAACCCCCTACCCAGCCCTACCATTAACCGACGACCCACATCCGCAAAAAAAAAGGGTGTGGGTCTTACCCACCCGAATCAGGGCCGAATCTAGGGGGTTTTCCGACCCCCCCCCCCCCCCCCCCCCCCCCCCCCCCCCCCCCCCCCCCCACCCCCCCCCCCCCCCCCCCCCCCCCCCCCAAAACCCCCCACCCCCCCCCAACCCCCCAACCCCCCCCCCATCTGCCCCAAGCATGTACCTAACACAAGAGTGAAAAGTAAGAAAATGACTCGATTTTTGCCTTAAAAATAACTAAATTGCAAAAACGTTTTCCGGGGTTTTTGCCCTCTGACCCCCCCCCCCCCCCCAAAAAAGGCACTACTCCTTAACCCGGAACCTATGCAGCTAGCTCCTTGGACCTCCAGTGGAACCCCCCCCCCCCCACACACACACACACACCACCACCACCACCACCACCTGGCCTTACGAATCACTTGGTCCGGCCCTGCGAGTGAATCTTTTTTTTTTTGGGGGGGGGGGGGGGGGGGGGGGTGGCTTAAATGTGCACCCTGACGGATGCGTTTTTGCAAGAAACACGTCGAGATCACCAGAAAGACAGCCTTTTCAAGGATCGGAACACTCACTTTCCTGTGGTTTCCTAGAAATTAAGCCGTCAAAACGGCGATTCCTCCTTGGCGGAGATGCCGGAGAGAGTAGGTCACTCATTGTGGTTGAAGCGTTTTCTTTTTTTGTAGTGCAGTAACAAAAAAAATTGGAGCTATTTCCTTTGTTGTGAGCGAAACTCCTTTAGATAGACTGTATCAAATAAAAAAAATAAAAAGGCTTGTATCGCGAAAATTTCGTGCAAACGATTTGGCGGCCATTAGAAAAGAGACGACAAACGCGTTCTCTTTGGGTAAAACAGTTTGACTTCCAGCACCTCCGCCAAGAAGGAATCGCCGATTTGACGGTTTGGTTTCTAGGAAACCAGAGCAAAGTGAGTGTTGCAGTCTATGTAAAGGGTGTTTTCCTGGTGATCTCGACGTGTTTCTTACAAAAACTCATCCGTCAGGGTGCCCCTTTAATACATTCTTTGGGTAACGGAATGAAAATGAGATTGAGGTCTCCGTACACGTGAACATTTTTCACTCTTTCCCCATGGCAACACAGTGATAACTAACCAAGTTTGTGTGCCTGGCATATCACTATGTTGCCATGGGGAAAATGTGATAAATGTTAACGTGAATTTGAGACCATTACTGGGGCCCGGTCTAACTACAGTCACGGTTTTCTGAAACCTTTGTTTCAAAGGAGTAAGTTTAACCCTTTCGCCGCCAGCCAGTTTTCAGCCAAAAAAATGACCATTAATCTTACCTGGGTAGAGAAAAACAAATCTGAAATCTTGCGAATTCCTGTGACATGTTTAACATTAGGCCTGTCCTTACCTCCCAAACTTACGAAAAATAGGGTCTTCAGATAACAGGCCCTGATTCGATGCTTTTTATGTGGTTTAAACAAATCTTTATTCACTCACTCGGAAACGATCAAACAAAAAGACAATTAGAGCAACAACAAGCTCGAAGCTTATACCGTGCTCCTTAAATTAACGTCATAATTGCACAATTGATTGAACAGATGGAGACTGCATTTAAACCAATATAAACTGTGAATACAAACAAGAGCTTTTTATGTGACATGGGTGTTAAACCATTGTGGTGCAAAAATGCGACATTGGCGGTGAAAGGGTTAAAGAGATGCGTAAACTAATGCATTGCAGTTGTGTGATGATGATGATAATGATGATGATCATGATGATGATGATGGTAATTAAATACCTTTTTATTTTGATTTGCGACCAATTAAAATAACGCGAAAATGTTGTTCACATTCACAGGTTCTGTTCTATAAGCCTTAATTAATAAAAAAAATTAAAAAATTGGAATGAATGAAAATCCGTTTAACGTCCTCTCGGTCTGGAACAGACACATAATTATGGGACATTTGTAGATATAAAGATGGTGGGAACGATCCTGGAGGCAATGCCCGGAGGCAGTGTAACACCAGTAAACCGATTGTTTAACAATAGAGATAGGTGTAGCGGTAACCACGCCTCGGTTAAACCTCATCGGCTATGGTACCGCCACAAGTGACCTCTGAGTAAAAAATATGTTGGAGCAAATAAATAAAGCAAAACTCAGTACACGAAGCCAAAGTAATTCACGGGCAAATAAAAATATCAATTTGTACTACATATCAAAAAATATCCAGAGGGCAAAAAGGCTTCAATAAGCCTACAGAGCCTAATATGATAATTATTGCAAAAGCAGCATGAAGTCTTCTTCTTCTTCTTCTTCTTCGATCGCTCAGTTTCCTATCAATTATGAGCGCAGATGCGTCATTCTGCCGTTATGCGCCTAAGCAAGAAATAATTAGGCCCAGCATGTCCGTCTCCGGCTGGAGGAAATCTTTTTGAAAGTGTTTCTTGAAGAAAAAAAAAAGGGCAGGAGAATGGACCGGTAAGGCAGAAAGATAGTAGATGACAGCAAGCACGGGGAAAAGGCAGAGTCAAAGAGAGCGATAGATTAGAGGAAGTTACAAGCACAGAACTTCTAGAAGGTGGGGGAACTATTTATACAAAAGACCCCCCAGGTATCACCACGGGGGGGGGGGGGGGAGAGATGAAGTGACATCGCTTGGAACAGCGCAAGAAAGACAACCCACCGTAATGAAACGGTCATTTTGTAATTTGGGGATGGCTTACATCCCTTAATCTACTGACTTGTAGGAATCGGCCCATGACAGGGGCGGATCTGATGGGGTTTCCAGGATTTCCGGAACCCCCCCTTTGCCCCAAATATGTATCTTATACAAGAGCAAAAAGTACAAAAAATGGCTAGATTTTTGCTTTAATAATCACTAATTTTCAAAATGTTTCGGGAGCTTCGCACCTCTCTCAAATGAAATATTTCCACTTTTCCATTTTATTGGACGAATAAATATTGTGATTGTGTGTAATTGTGATATTCAGTGTTCAATATATATTATCTGTTTAATGTCCTCCGGTCTGGAACAGACACATATGGGACATTAATAGATATAAAGGTGGTGGGAACGATCCTGGAGGCAACGCTCGGAGGCAGTGCAAGACCAGTAAAGTTCCGAATTTATAACAATACAGATAGTGAGTATTCAGTGTTCAATGTTCTGTCTCTCCCATGCATACACACGCTCCCTCCCTCCGTCTCTCTCTCTCTCTCTCTCTCTCTCTCTCTCTCTCTCTCTCTCTCTCTCTCTCTCTCTCTCTCTCTCTCTGTGTCTCTTGTGAAGATTAGATGTGATTATTGGCTCATTGACTTTTCAGATGTTCGCCTTTTTGTGTTTTTGTAAATTGTTCCTCCCCTTCGTAAGGGGATAATGGCCTATACGAATAAACTGTTCAGTGTTCAGTGTTCTCTCTCTCTCTCTCATTCTCTCGAATAGACAACTAAAAGATCCTTCTTACACATATTCTTTTGTCGTCAGGCGAATCAAAATAGAATAGCACACACGAACCTCAATTACTTCTTCTTCTTCTTCTTCTTCTTCTTCTTCTTCTTTTTCTTCTTCTTCTTCTTCTCCGATCGCTCAGACAGATTCCTGTGATATGTATGAGCGCAGATGCGTCATGCTGCTGTTACGCGCCTAACTAAGAAATAGGCCCAGCATATCCGGCCTTCAGCTGAAGAAAATCTTTGTAAGTGTTTCTTTAAAAAACAAAAAGACAGGAAAATGAAACCGATGACAATTAGCAAAGGGAAAAGGAGGTGTCAAAGAGAGTGACAAATTAGAGAAAGTGACAAGCACAGAACTTCCAGAAGGTAGGGGAACTATATACGAAAGCCAACGGGGGACATTCGTTTTGCGAATTATCTTTCTTGGTGATCTGATTCGGAATCCAAAATTATTGTTTTTTTGAAAAAAAAAAAAAAAAAAAAAAAAAAAATTCGGAATCGGTTGAACGGAAGGGTAAATGGGTAGTACTACCTTGACCTCATTTCATCGCGAGATTCCTGGGTTGAGTCTTATTCATAAAGCAGTGAATTCGTTTGACTTTTGAGTTGTGTTCACAATACACCTCTCTCCAGTTTAGACTCACTAGTCTAACTTACCCTGCAGCTACTGAACAAGAAAGAAGGAAGATACGGAGCTTCCTCCACCTACTAATATTTGAATTGTATCTTTCGGTTGTTTGGCCTATTCTACGTGTCAACTAACCAATGCAAGTGAGTGTCTTTTCTAGTAGTAGTAGTAGTAGTAGTAGTAGTAGTAGTAGTAGTATCTTCGTCTTTGAACCCCTGTATAATAATGTCAATAATTGCCAATAAACGGCAGGTGGACACTACTGGAAGAAGAAGAGGATTTGTGTAGGTGGTGTACCTTTAAGAATAGTTTATTGTCTCCCGCTATATTTAGTTCTTCTGCACTGTTTATTATATATAAATTTCGTTTTGAACGGTGACAGCTACCAACATTTGATGCATACAGGCGGGTCAGGGCCGATTACAGTCTTATTCATAAAGCAGTGAATTCTTTTGACTTCTGAGTTGTGTTCACAACACACCTCTCTCCATTTTAGACTCACTAGTCTAACTTACCCTGCAGCTACTGAACAAGAAGGAAGATACGGAGCTTCCTCCACATACTAAAATTTGAATGTTATCTTTCGGTTATTCGGCCTATTCTACATGTCAACTAACGAATGCAAGTGAGTGTCTTTTCTATTATCTAAAATATTTAGTAACACCTAACCTAAAAAGAGCACCAACACTAAACACCTTCAAAAATCTCCTTGACAAGGATGAAACTTTTAGCCAACTACGTTTCGAATACGATGATTGAATTACAATCATAATTTTAAAGGCATGCTTTAAGCAAACAAAACAGTGATCAATGAAGGGACGTTTATAAGCCGCGAGGCTTAGGCTTGAGCCAATCCTGTCTCATCCCGTGCTGCGCATCTTCGTCTTTGAACCCCAGTGTATTAATGTCAATAATTGCCGATAAACGGCAGGTGGACATTACTGGAAGAAGAAGAGTGTTTGGTGTACCTTTAAAAATAGTTTATTTTCTCCCGCTGTCTTTAGTTCTGCACTGGTTATTTCGTTTCGATCGATGACAGCTGTCAACATTTGATGCATACAGGCGGATCACGGCCGAGTCTCATGACAGGTAACTCTGCACGCGCGCACCGTTTGCGGCAAACGGGATCTAAGAAACACCAAATTACTTTGACGAACATTGGCTTCCCCCCCCCCCCTCTTCCTCTTCTTATTCTGCGTTCCCAAGCCATATGGCCATAATGGGTAAGGTATGTATGTGTCCGGCTTTCAGTATTCACTGCTCTCCCCGCTGCGTACAGCCGACACATTCCGATTTCGGAGGAGCTCAAAGAAGAAAAATTAGTTGGAAGATTTTTATTTTTAAAGGCAGGAGAATGGGCCCAATAAGTCAGAAAGATAGATGATAGAAAGCAAAGGGAAAAGGCAGAGTCGAAGAGAGTGGCAGATTGGAGGAAGTTACAAGCATAGAACTTCCAGAAGGTGAGGGAACTATTTTTCACGAAAGACCCCCCCCCCCCCCCCCCCCCCCCCCCCCCTCCACGGGGAGGAACATTGGCTAAATTCGGACAACTCGAAAGCTTACTCTTCACTTCCCCTGAAAAAGAAAAGAGTTGCTATCGAAAGGGAGATAAATCATACCTCTGTCAAACCGGCTGTACATAGATTTCGATTTCATTCACGTCTGTTTGTGTGTAACAAAGTTAATTTTGCACTATATTAATATGCCATCTAACATGGAGGGAAAAAAAAGATAGAGCACTCAAAAACACTTATTATCCCCGAGCCGAAGGTTCGGGAACTATTGTTTCTGTCTGATCCGTCCGGCGTGCCTCCGTCCGTCCGTCCGTCCGGCTATTCGTCCGTTTTTCTCAAAAACTATTCAGTCTATCATCATCAAATTTGGTATACTAGTTTGCCAAGATGCAAGCTATCCACTGATGTATTTAGTTTTACATTAAGGTCAAGGTCGCGCCAGTTACGGGGTTCAAACCCCGAAACACATAATCGCTAATATCTCGCGAAGTTTTGCATGTATTTCAATGCAGGTTTTTTTCACAACATTTCTTGATGAATGGTCTATAACACAGTTGTCATGAATTTTTCTGTGCGCTCGTGTGCGCATGATCACGCGCGCTCAAATCACGGGTCCGAACCCCAAGGCTATATAAAAAAAAACCTATTCAGTTACGTGCTGTTCTGATGCGTTTTTATGTAGTTACGTGCTGTTTTGATGCGTTTTTATGTATGTGTACAACCGACACATTCTGATTTCGGAGTAGCTCGGCGATGCTGCGAGGGGACTTTGCGGCTGGGCTCGGAGTTGCACTTGTTTGTTTAATTTGCTAAAAAAAAAAAGTCATCCCGTATAATTATTTTCTCTACTTGTCTCTGTCAAGTGTGTTTACTTGGACTGCCATTTTGAGGGGGGGTATGTACATTTTTACCCATAAGAGATAGTAGTAGTAGTAGTAGTAGTAGTAGTGGTAGTGGTAGTGGTAGTGGTAGTAGTAGTAGTAGTAGGACTTGTAGTAGTAGTAGGACTTGTAGTAGTAGTAGTAGTAGGACTTGTAGTAGTAGGCCTAGTAGTAGAATAGGGACTAGTCAAGATGATCATCTTATGAAGGGAAAAAGCAGATCGTCTTGCTCTTCTTCTTCTTCTTCTTTTTTTTCTTTTTCTTCTTTCTCCTTCTCCTTCTTCTTCTTCTCCTTCTTCTTCCTCTTCTCCATGTGTGGTCACAATCAACACTTTGATCATTTTGCCATGGATGCTGATAGTGGTGGTGGTAACAGTGAGGGGATTGGCTTATTATGAGCCTAGGCCTCGCGGCCTGTCAAATGTCCACTTCGTTCTTGTACTTTTGTTATGGGTTGCGCATACACATTTTAGTTTTGAAATACTTGCCCGTATTTTAAGGCGATAAGGCGATACTTCCCCCCCCCCCCCCCCCCCCCCCCCCCCCCCCCCCCCCCAGATTGCGACCTTGTCTACAATTGATTATCGGACCAGGCCTGGTATTGCATACAGTACCTCCAGGATCTGATCAGAGCATTGAATGATGGTTGGTTGATGGTTCGTCCCATATGTGCTGTTTTGCAGCCGAGTGGACGTAAAACCTAACTTTCATTCCAGATTGAGAACCCTGTACCTTATATTATTATGACTAACAATATTATAGTACGAAAATTATAATAACAAAATCTGAATTTTGTGTAAGAATTTGAGGGGGCGCGGCTTATAACTAGGTGCGCCTTATAGCGGTAAAAAAACACACCCAAACTTTTACATGTTTTGATCGCTGTCCAGAAGACTTTTGAATTCTCTTACTGTCATCAGATTATCTCCCCTTTTCAATGTTTGCGGTAGTAAATGCGGAACGAAAACTCTTCTACTATTAGCAATTAGCAGCAGCAGCAGCAATAGTAGTAGTAGTAGTAGTAGGAGTAGTAGTAGTAGTAGTAGTAGTAGTAGTAGTAGTAGTAGTAGTAGTAGTAGTAGTAGTAGTAGTAGTAGTAATAGTAGTAGTAGTAGTAATAGTAGTAATAGTAGTAGTAGAATCATTAGTAGGGGAAGACGGGGTAAAAAGCGCATGGGCGGGTAAGAAGCCCACCCCCAATTATCTCATGAAATGAAACAAATTTCAGTCTCATTTTGCCCATGAGACGAGCGTTAATATCTAGCATTCGTCTCATGGGCAAATTTGACTGAAATTTTCTTTATTTCATGAGATAATTGGGGTGGGCTTCTTACCCGCCCATGCGCTTTTTACCCCGTCTTCCCCTAGTAGTAGTGTAGAGTGGCACAGTGGTAGCGCGTTCGCTTCGTGTCAAGTAAACCCGAGTTCGAACCTGGGTACAGGGGATTTCTCCCTCTTACTTTGCACTAGGCCTTGCTGTCTGTCTTGCGGATGAGACGATAAACCGAGGTCCCGTGTGCCCATGCACTTAGCATAAGTTAAACCCAGTAGCAACGAAAAAGTTGTCATTTATTTCCTTCCTTATAAGTCACACAAAAATCACATGCACAAAAAAACAAAATTGGTGGCGCGCCTCTGGTTGTGACGCGCTCTCCAGGTGGGAGCAACCCGAATTTCACAGAGACGCCTCTGTGACTATGAAATACCTAATACCTAATACCTAGTAGTAGTAGTTTTTAGTTCTGTGACTGACAATTTTAGTCGGCCTTTGGGGGGCCATCCCCCTGAATGCCAAAATGTTATAAATTCCTCATGACAAAAAGTGGGGATGTACCCTGGCCAAACATTAATACTCTCCAGCAGAAGAAAACCCCAACCCAAATGTCTATAGAACAGCTTTTTGTTTATTGGTTGTGGCAAGCGAACTTCACGAGAGTGTTGAGAGAAAGAACCGGATGATTTAGCTGCATATTGTTGTGTATGTTGCTGTGATGTTGGTTCAAAGGAAAGACCATTGTGGTGTACCTAAGTAGGCATATATTCTAAGAAGTAAAATCCACAATAATTTCCTTTATCTAAGGGTGGGGTGGGGGTGTCGTTAAACTATTCTTTTACTTATGGGCGAATATTAGGATTATTTATACCCACAACTTGTGATTCGAACAAGTTGTGATCTTTTATTTCATCCTAGTTATTTTATTTTCATCTTTTGTTTTATTAATGTTCTGATTATTATTATTTATCATTATTTATTATTATTATTATTATTATTCCTTTAACATTTTCCGTTTTCTGTTGTTTGTCTTCCCCAGAAACAGGCGTGTGGATGAAGATTACCCTGACTTGCTACGTCAACTTTCGCCATGTCCTTACCACGTCAAGTTTCGCCATGTCCTTGCCACGTCAACTTTCGCGATGTTCTTGCCACGTCAACTTTCGCCATGTCCCTGCCTTGCCACGTCAACTTTCGCCATGTCCTTACCACGTCAACTTTCGCCATGTCCTTGCCACGTCAACTTTCGCGATGTTCTTGCCACGTCAACTTTCGCCATGTCCCTGCCTTGCCACGTCAACTTTCGCCATGTCCCTGCCTTGCCACGTCAACTTTCGCCATGTCCCTGCCTTGCCACGTCAACTTTCGCCATGTCCCTGCCTTGCCACGTCAACTTTCGCCATGTTCCTGCCTTGCCACGTCAACTTTCGCCATGTTCCTGCCTTGCCACGTCAACTTTCGCCATGTTCCTGCCTTGCCACGTCAACTTTCGCCATGTTCCTGCCTTGCCACGTCAACTTTCGCCATGTCCCTGCCTTGCCACGTCAACTTTCGCCATGTTCCTGCCTTGCCACGTCAACTTTCGCCTTGTTCCTGCCCTACCACGTCAACTTTCGCCATAATCTTGCCCTGCCACGTCAACGTCGGCCATGCTCACAAGGCAAGTATTATTTATTATTGTATTCATCGTATAGGATTAGCGGGTGCGCACGTCACTTATGTTTCGCTAAAGACTCGCGATACGATGATTGACTGAGAGCAATGCCTGACAGGTGTCGTGTTGACTTTGGTCAGGTCAGGTCAGGTCAGAAATTTATTTCTTCTTGTTCTGTGTTTTCAGGCCGTATGGCCATAATGAGTGAGACAGGCTCTATGTATGTGACCGTTTTCAGTTTGAATAGGTCTCCCGGCTCACTGCATTCAGCCGACACATTCTGATTTGAGAGGAAGTCAAAGGAAGTCAAAGGATAACATTATTTGGAAGATAGACAATGCCTATGCAAAGACAGCTGTTTCGTCTCGTGAAAGACTCTTCAGTCTGCATGTCAGCCTGCAAAGAATGTTCACAGTGAAGGTTCAAGCTGAGCTAGAAGACTTTCTACAAGAGAATGGTTGTCCTCTTTGCACCAGATTGAAAGTCCACAATAAAAGCAAACCAGCACTTAATTCAAAAGAAATGGTAAAAATCTTATGTAAAATAATAAAAATAATAATGTCCTAAAATTACAATCCCTCGAAGAGACTAGAAGAGATGGGATGCCATGTTGGTGGATCCAGTGAAGGATTCAATAGGGGAGGTCATAGAAATCGTAGTAAACACCAACAGACATCCGGTGCGGAGGAATGTAGAGAGGTGTGGGGAAGGTCAGGAACAAGTGGACAGTTAGGCTTCGCGGCCTCTTGACGCTGTCACTATCCCTGCTCTCGCTTGATTGGCTTGCTCTACCCCCCCCCCCCCTCTCCCTTTCCCTTTATTTACTGACTTCCACAAGCAAACCAAATTATTAGGACTACTATCCCTCGACGTCGGAGTGTGGCTGCCCACGTGGCGGTGTAATCAAAAGCGGTCAGACGCACGTACTAATTTCATCCCTAGCTTGATGCTCTTGCACCATAGTGTTCCGAGTGCTTCGGCTGTTGGGATGATCCCTGGAGTCTTTTAGCCAGGGTAAGTCAACAACATCTACTTAAAACAATATTGCAAAGGGGCACCCTGACGGATGAGTTTTTGCTAGAAACACATCGAGATCACCAGGAAAACACCCTTTACAGAGGTCGCAACACTCACTTTGCTCTGGTTTCCTAGAAATCAAACCGTCAAATCGGCGATTCCTCCTTGGCGGAGGTGCTGGAAGTCAAATTCTTTTCTAATGGCCGCCTGAGTTTAGCCCAAATCGTTTGCACGAAATTTTCACAGTACAAGTCTTTTTTTTCTTTTCTTTTTTTAAAATGTTACACAGTTTACCTAAAGGAGTTTCGCTCACAACAAAGAAAATAGCACCTTTCTTTTGTTACTGCACTACAAAAAAAGAAAACGCTTCAACCACAATGAGTGACCTCCACCCACCCCATCCAAAATGGCTTCTCTCTCCGGCATCTCCGCCAAGGAGGAATCGCCGTTTTGACGGTTTAAATTCAGGAAACCAGAGCAAAGTGAGTGTTCCGATCCTTGAATCGGCTGTGTTTTTTGTGATCTCGGCGTGTTTCTTGCAAAAACTCATCCGTCAGGGTCCACCTTTAATGATTAAAACATGGACGTATTTCTGAAACTGTTCAAGGCAAATGGTCAGGCCGCATTTGGAATATGGAAATTCAGAGTGGTATCCAAAACTGAAAAGAATAATTAGAATAATTAGCATTAGGAAAAAAGGTATAACGAAGAACCACAACGGTTTTTTAAAATTGTTAAAAAAAAATGCATGACTTGTGAAGAAAGAATTGAATTCTTGGAATTCCCCTCGCTTAAGAGGGTAGACTCCCCCCCACCCCCCCATAAAGAAGCAAAGATCACTTCTTTTTTGTTAATAGTTATATTGAAATGTTCGTACGAAAATGATTATAATTTCATATAAAATTTGAATGTTGTTCTTTGCATTATAGATTTTGTACTGTTTTGCATTGAAAATCTCTTGCGTAAAAAGTGAGTTAGCGTAAATTGAGCATAAAGGACAACCTTTAATAGGGTCTCTAAATACAGTGGAACCTCCCTTATAAGACCTTCACAAATCATGCAAAATGAGGTCTTATAAGGGAGGGGTCTTAAAAGGGAGGTAATTTTAATACTTACAAAGAAGGGCAATGTCTCAGAGAAGTAGGTTTTATGTGGGAGGGAGTCTTATAATGGGAGGTCTTATAAGGGAGGTTCCACTGTACTTACAAAGAAGGGCAATGTCTCAGAGAAGTAGGTTTTATGTGGGAGGGAGTCTTATAGTGGGAGGTCTTATAAGGGAGGTTCCACTGTACATTGCAAAGAAGGGCAATGTCTCAGAGAAGTAGGTTTTATGTGGGAGGGAGTCTTATAATGGGAGGTCTTATAATGGAGGTTCCACTGTACTTACAAAGAAGGGCAATGTCTCAGAGAAGTAGGTCTTTATGTGGGAGGGACTCTTATAATGGGAGGTCTTATAAGGGAGGTTCCACTGTACATACAAAGAAGGGCAATGTCTCAGAGAAGTAGGTTTTATGTGGGAGGGACTCTTATAGTGGGAGGTCTTATAAGGGAGGTTCCACTGTACATACAAAGAAGGGCAATGTCTCAGAGAAGTAGGTTTTATGTGGGAGGGAGTCTTATAGTGGGAGGTCTTATAATGGAGGTTCCACTGTACTTACAAAGAAGGGCAATGTCTCAGAGAAGTAGGTCTTATATGGGAGGGAGTCTTATAATGGGAGGTCTTATAAGGGAGGTTCCACTGTACTCCGAATAGTGCCTTAAGATTAGTACGTTGTATTGATGCATTTTCTTAGCTAGGCTAGACTTTAGACTGTGATTTCTCAAAATGGCAGACAGTCACCCTACCAACTTTAAATGCTCACAACTCCTGAATGGAAAAAAAGATACAAGAATAATTTTTCATATCATTAGTAAACCAATTGCCTGAAGTTTCCAACCGTGCCATTATCTCAAAATGGTCATTTTGACACTTAATGTCCCTTTCTTAATGCAATAGAAAACAAATTGCCTGAAGCTTCCAACCGTGCCATTATCTCAAAATGGTCATTTTGATACTTAATGTCCCTTTCTTAATGCAATAGAAAACAAATTGCCTGAAGCTTTCCAACCCTGCCATTATCTCAAAATGGTCATTTTGACACTTAATGTCCCTTTCTTAATGCAATAGAAAACAAATTGCCTGAAGTTTCCAACCCTGCCATTATCTCAAAATGGTCATTTTGACACTTAATGTCCCTTTCTTAATGCAATAGAAAACAAATTGCCTGAAGTTTCCAACCCTGCCATTATCTCAAAATGGTCATTTTGACACTTAATGTCCCTTTCTTAATGCAATAGAAAACAAATTGCCTGAAGTTTCCAACCGTGCCATTATCTCAATATGGTCATTTTGACACTTAATGTCCCTTTCTTAATGCAATAGAAAACAAATTGCCTGAAGCTTCCAACCGTGCCATTATCTCAAAATGGTCATTTTGACACTTAATGTCCCTTTCTTAATGCAATAGAAAACAAATTGCCTGAAGTTTCCAACCGTGCCATTATCTCAAAATGGTCATTTTGACACTTAATGTCCCTTTCTTAATGCAATAGAAAACAAATTGCCTGAAGTTTCCAACCCTGCCATTATCTCAAAATGGTCATTTTGACACTTAATGTCCCTTTCTTAATGCAATAGAAAACAAATTGCCTGAAGTTTCCAACCCTGCCATTATCTCAAAATGGTCATTTTGACACTTAATGTCCCTTTCTTAATGCAATAGAAAACAAATTGCCTGAAGTTTCCAACCCTGCCATTATCTCAAAATGGTCATTTTTGACACTTAATGTCCCTTTCTTAATGCAATAGAAAACAAATTGCCTGAAGTTTCCAACCCTGCCATTATCTCAAAATGGTCATTTTGATACTTAATGTCCCTTTCTTAATGCAATAGAAAACAAATTACCTGAAGTTTCCAACCGTGCCATTATCTCAAAATGGTCATTTTGACACTTAATGTCCCTTTCTTAATGTTGAGTCGCATTTATCAATAATAAGGATTTAGCCTTGTAGCGATAGACTGTTGCCCCACCTAACAGATGAAAGAAAAATATTCATAGATGTTACCCAGAACTAAGAAGATTGGTTTAAACAAAAGTAGTAGGCCTAAGGAAGGGTGAGGTGGAAGGGAGAGAGGGGGGGGGGGGCGGCAGGGTGGTTGGTTGGGGGAGGAGGTGATGTAAGTGTGAGCTGTTTCCGATGGCCTGATGCTCGCTATACCAAATCCCCCAAATGTCAGTCCCTCGTGAAATGTTGAACTATCTGAACTCGCATTCTCTCCATGGAAGAAACTACAGGTTCGTTCTTTAATTTAAAAAAAAAATGTTTGCTGTCCCATCTTCTGGGCTGTACAGTGGCGTTGCTCCCACGCCGCTCGTTCCGAATCCCAATTCGCAGCTACACCCGGGTTTGTTCAATTATCTCATGAACTAAAGCAAATTTCAGTCCAATTTGCCTATGAGACGAATGTGTTCTTACCTGCCCATGGGCTTTTTTTTTTACCCTGTCTTACCCTATGCATGTGTATTTTCTTTTTATTCTTCGATCGCTCAGTTTCCTGTCAATTATGAGCGCAGATGCGTCATGCTGTCGTTATGCGCCTAATAAATAGGCCCAGCGAGTCCGACTTCGGCTGGAGGAAATCTTTTTGAAAGCATATCTTGAAAAAAGGCAGGAGAATGGACCGGTAAGGCAGAAAGATAGTAGACGACAGTAAGCAAAAGGAAAAGGCAGAGTCAAAGAGAGTGACAGATTAGAGGAAGTTACAAGCACAGAACTTCCAGAAGGTGGGGGAACTATTTATACAAAAGACCCCCCGGTATCCCCACAAGGGGGCATGTGTATGATTATGTGCAATTGTTCGTCTGAGGGGGTTTGTGGGTGTGCGTGTAGAAACGGGGTGATAATACGTGTATCTGAGCACCTGTATGATTTAAACCCTGTATATTAGTGAAACGTCAATACAATACTTAAACTTAGAATTATTTCTAAACAATTAAAGGAAAAAATAAACAATGTATGAACAATATTAAACTCCCCCAAAAAAGGAAAGTAAAACAATTAACAAGCACATCAAAGCAAAGGTCACAGAGGTGTATCATGATACATAGATGGTCCTATAGAAAATTTGTGACCTTGATTTTGAAAAACCGAAAGTTCCTTTGCGTGTCCTTTTTAATGTTATCTTATACTTACTTCCTACATAACATGGCTCAACATAGGAAGCGCAATGAGGTAAATTTGTTTCCTGACCATGTACGTTCGTACAGCGAGTGTAGAGGTAACACGATTCACAGCTCGAAACTTGAGTGGAACTTTTCCAATTCTGACAAACGAAGATTACTAACTAATGTATCTAAATAGATAGAGAACCCCCCCGTGGGGATACCGGGGGTCTTTTGTATAAATAGTTCCCCCACCTTCTGGAAGTTCTGTGCTTGTAACTTCCTCTAATCTGTCACTCTCTTTGACTCTGCCTTTTTCCCTTTGCTTACTGTCCATCTACTATCTTTCTGCCTTAACCGGGTCCATTCTCCTGCCCTTTTTTCATGAAAAACTTTCAAAAACATTTCTTCCAGCCGAAGTCGGACATGCTGGGCCTAACTGTTTCTTAGTTAGGCGCATAACGGCAGCATGGTGCATCTGCGCTCATAATTGACAGGACACTGTCTGAGCGATCGAAGAAGAAGAAGAAGAAGAAGATAGAGAATAGTGAAGTCAGGAAAGGTAACTCCCTCTGAAATTAACTCCCTTCACCAAATATATTTGTTGAGGATGAACCTGGCTGGGTCTGTCTCAATGTGGCTGTTGCTTATGCTTTGCTAGGCGACTCGGTGCCGACAATAACGTTGGTGAAGGGAGTTAAATTCAGAGAGAGTTACCTTTCCTTACTTCACTATTATTATTCTCTCTCCTTGCCTCACTATTTCTTTCTCTAGATAGAAAATGTTGTAAGTAAATGAAAAACAACAACAAAGCCATTCAGTCATTCTTGACAGCACCCTGAATTCAGATCTCGATTTGGAAATAATTATATATTTTAACTTTTTTGGTAAACAAACGCTTCTTGTATGAAAACCACAAAAATGCGAGCAACGTGAAATTACTATCACTATTGCACTGCCTCCGGGCATTGCCTCCCAGTATCGTTCCCACCATCTTTTGTATCTACAAATGTCCCATATGTATGTTCCAGACCGAGAGGACGTAAAACACCATTTTTCTATCACAATGAAGACAAATCCGATTTTAACAATAAAAGTTTAAAAAGTGGATTTTTGTAAAACTCATGGCCCTGGAATTTTGACAGTGGAAAAGCAACCGGTTAGCTAAAAGCAACCGGTTAGCTAAAAGCAACCGGTTAGCTAAAAGCAACCGGTTAGCTAAAAGTCCAGATTGTTATTTTAGCATACATCTGGTCAATTGTAACCTCTTTAAACCGCAGCAGTACTATTAACAAATACCTATACTACTATATCCTTATAATTTAAAAAAAATCATCATTATTAATCCTTTCATTCTTGATGCCCCTTCTCCATTTCTTTTTCTTCCCCATCTTCATCCTAACAAATGTCCCATAATTATGTGCCTCTGAGCAGGTCGGAGGACGTAAAACAAATTTATATCTAAGTTACCATACACATCTGTATTGCTAGAAATTCGGGACTTTCTTGGGGTGTTGCACTGCCTCCGGGATTGCCTCCAGGATCGTTCCCACCTTCTTTATGTCTGCTAGTGTCCCATATGTGTCTGTTCCAGACCGGTGGAAACTAAGCATAATTTTATCAAGTTACTATTTTACTAATGCATGATAATATATCTGTATTGTTAAACTTTTCGGGACTTTACTGGTGTTGCACTGCCTCCGGGCACTGCCTCCAGGATCGTTCCCACCATCTGTATATCTACTAATGTTCCATGTGTGTTTCAGACCGGAGGACGTTAAACAGATTTTCATTCATGTTGCTATATTCATTGTCTTTCGGATGAGACGATAAACCGAGGTCCCGTGTGCCCATGCACTTAGCACACGTTAATCCCAGTGGCAACCAAAACGTAGTAATTTGGTCAAAATTTAATACCATCCTTTCCTTCATCATCGGTCACACAAAAACCGCATGCAAATTTATTTATTTTAAATTGGGTGGCGCGCCTCTGGCTGCGACGCGCTCTCCAGGTGTGAGCAACCCGAATTTTACAGAGACGCCCCTGTGACTATAAAGTACCTAATAATAATAATATCAACAAAGTTAAAGCTGTACGTCCTCCCGCTCTTAAAAAGACCATATGGGACTGTAATAATATATTTAACAATGTCCCATATGTGCCCGGCTGAGTCAAGAAGACGTAAAATTCAAATTTTCGTTCAAGTTACTGGGTGCGCCACACGTCGCCAAAGCACACTTCGCCAAACCTTTGATGTTCACTCTCGGCACCGACAACCCCTCC
>CM065700.1:9142039-9144539 GCA_017654935.2 Phymorhynchus buccinoides | reverse complement strand
TTTGCCGTTAGGTTTGTCCCTATTACCTTTCGTTCGTGCCCCATTTATTTTTTCCTTCTCACTATCCTTCCTCCAAGACTTTCTATCTTTCCTTCCTTCCTTCTTTCATGCTTTCTTTCTTTTTCTGTTCATTGAACCATTTCACTTTGTAACCTAGACGTCATCGACATCGTACGCGACCCCATCAGCTCCAACGACTACAAACCGGAAGAGGACCCCAAGCTCTTCCGGTCGACCATTACCGGAAGAGGCCCCCTGGAGGACGGGTGGAGGGAGGATTACCTCCCTTCGTCGAGGGGCGACAGGCCGGTGATGACGGCCTACAAGGTGTGCCGAGTGGAGTTCAAGTACTGGGGCATGCAGACCAAGATCGAGCGCTTCATTCACGACGTCGGTATGTGGTTGTTGGTGTTTTTGTTGGGGGGGCAATAGAAAAGTGAGATTAAGAGCTGTATTAGGCCAACTAGTATTGCTGTAATGGTCTCTGATTGCCTAGTTTGGTCTAGGGGTTGAGATAAGTATCGGCCAGAAAAAAGTGTGCCATGTGGAGTTCAAATATCATACTGGGGCATGCCGATCAAGACAGAGCGCTTCATGTCGGTTTTCGGGGGGGGGGGGGGGGGGGGGGGGGGGGGGAAAAAAGTGAGATTAAGAGCTGTATTAGGCCGACTAGCATTGCTGTATGGTCTTCTCGGATTGCCTAGTTTGGTCTAAAAAAAGAGATAAGCATCGGCCAGAAAAAAGTGTCACATGCATGGAGGTCCCAATATGATACCAAGACCGAGCGCTTCATTCACGACGTCGGTATGTTGTTATTGTTGGTGTTTTTGGGGGGGGGGCAATAGAAAAGTGAGATTAAGAGCTGTATTAGGCCAACTAGTATTGCTGTAATGGTCTTCTCTGATTGTCTAGTTTGGTCTTTGGAAGGAGATAAGCATCGGCCAGAAAATAAAGTGTGCCACGTGAGGTTCAAATATCATACTGGGGCATGCTGACCAAGGCTGCGCGTTTCGTTCACGACGTCGGTATGTTGATTTGGGGCGGCCAATAGATATTAAAGGTGAACCCTGACGGATGAGTTTTTGCAAGAAACACGTCGAGATCACCAGAAAGACAGCCTTTTGAAGGATCGGAACACTCACTTTGCTCTGGTTTCCTAGAAATCAAACCGCCGAAAACGGCGATTCCTTCTTGACGGAGATAATGCCGGAGAGAGAAGCCATTTTGGAGGGGGGGGGGGGGGGGGGGGGGGGGGGGGGGGGGGGGGGGGGGGTGGGGGGGGGGGGGAGGACACTCATTGTGGTTGAAGCTTTTTTCTTTTTTTGTAGCGCAGTAAAATAAAACTGGAACTATTTTTTTTGTTGTGAGCGAAACTCCTTTAGGTAAACTGTATACAATATTTTAAAAAATAAAAAGGCTTGTATTGTGAAATTTTTACAATGAATAAGAGAATGCAAAGATGTATCATTCTGTTCTCTTTCCCCGGTGCCCCAGCGCTGAGGCGGACCATGCTGAGGGCCCACCGGCAGGCGTGGTGCTGGCAGGACGAGTACCACGGCCTGTCCATGGAGGACATCAGGCGCCTGGAGAGGGAGACCCAGCTGCACCTGGCCCAGAAGATGGCCTCCTCCATGATCTCCATATCCTCCGCCTCAGCCTCCTCCTCCTCCTGCTCCTCCGTGTACGACGAGAGAGGTTCGTGCAGTGTGTACTACTCCCAAGTTCTGTATTGAATTATGTACATAAAATTAAAAGATGTGGTGTGGGTTTTTTAAAATATTTTTTTCTTCTGACTGGAACGTACGTCTGTGTCTGGATGTTTTTCTGTCCCCTCTGTGTATCTCCGTGTTTTCTTGTTGTTGTTGCTGCTGTTGTTGTTGTTGTTGTTGCTGTTGTTGTTGTTGTTGTTGTTGTTGTTGTTCTTCTTCTTCTTCTTCTTCTTCTTCTTCTTCTTCTTCTTCTTCTTCTTCTTCTTCTTCTTCTTCTTCTTCTTCTTCTTTTTCTTCTTCTTCTTCTTCTTCTTCTTTTCTTGTTCGTTTTGTTCTTCTTCTTGTTCTTCTTGTTATTCTTTTTGTTCTTCTTTGTTCTTCTTTGTTCTTTCTTTCTTTCCTTCTTTCTTTCTTTCTCTTTCTTCTTCTTCTTCTTCTTCTTCTTCTTCTTCTTCTTCTTCTTCTTCTTCTTCTTCTTCCTTCTTCTTCTTCTTCTTCTTCTTCTTCTTCTTCTTCTTCTTCTTCTTCTTCTTTTCTTCTTTCTTTTCTTGTTGTTGTTCTTGTTCTTGTTCTTGTTCTTGTTCTTGTTTGTTGTTGTTGTTTATTGTTCTTGTTCTTGTTGTTGTTGTTCTTCTTCTTCTTCTTCTTCTTCTTCTTCTTCTTCTTCTTCTTCTTCTTCGTCGTCGTCGTCGTCGTCGTCGTCGTCGTCGTCGTCTTCTTCTTTTTTTTTTTTTCTTCTTCTTCTTCTTCTTCTTCTTTTTCTTCTTCTTCTTCTTCTTCTTCTTCTTCTT
>CM065700.1:9134539-9137039 GCA_017654935.2 Phymorhynchus buccinoides | reverse complement strand
GCAGATCTATAGAAGGCTAAACGACTTCACTTCAGGCACACAATCACTCAGTCTTGAAGAAACGCATTAAAAACTCGTGCTCGCGCGTGCTTGCTCACTTACGCTCGTACGCGCGCGCAAGCACGCACGCACACGCACACGCGCACACACACACACACGGACACACGCACACGCACACACAACGCCACGCACGCACACGCACGCACGCACGCACGCACACGCACACACACACACACACACACACACACACACACACACACACACACACACACACACACACACACACACACACACACACATAAACGCGCATTCAAGCACATACACAACAAGCACGCACGCACGCACGCGCACATACACACACACACTCTATCTCACTCACACACATACACACACACGCGCCCGCCCGCAGACGCTCGCTCACACACATGGGCGCACACGTGCGCGCACAAGCACAAACACCACAATCACGCACGCACGCACACGCACGCACACGCACACACACACACACACACACACACACACACACACACACACACACACACACACACACACACACACACACACACACACAGACACACATACACACACACACAGAGTTGTTACACTGCTTTTACTGTTTTTATGTTAGTGTGTGTTCATTTGTTGATACACCACAAGCACGCATGTACGCACGCGCACATGCACACACACACTCTCTCTCACTCACACACATGCACACACACGCACACTTGCTTACATTCATCTACTCTCTTATTTTTTGCTTGGTGACAAGTTTCATTGTGTAGGCCTAATGAAATGTCCCAAATACAATATCAGATGTCAGTTTATTTCCAGAAAATGTACATGTGTAAAGTCCGTCTTTAACTACTGTCGACTGCTCTCTGGTGGTAAAAAGGTGTTATTAAATGTAGCTATTTTTTTAAGGTTTAGTAAAGTTGTGTGACATTTTGGTGTGTTAATTACATTAGAGTTATCTTTTGTAACCGTTTTCAATTGTTGCATTTGTATTTGCTTGATTTGCTTCAAGTCCTCCATGCCCCAAAAGGGGTCAAAGGATTAAACAATCTTTGAATCTTTGAATCTTTGAGTGTGTGCGAGCGTGCTATCTTGCTCGCGTGCCTGTGCATGTGCTTGCGTGTGTGTGTGTGCGTGTGTGCGTGCCTGCGCCTGTTCCTATGATATTTGTTGTATCTTCTCATCCTTGTTTCTTCTTCTCTCATTCAACAGGGGGAGGCGACGACGAATCAGAGAGAGGGGAGGAGAGGAGGGGGGAGGGCGGGGGAGGAAAGGGGATGGTAAGGACCTCTTCCATGGAAGCGGGGGTGGGGGTGGGGGGCTATGAGAGTTGTGACACCACCACCCCCACCACCCCCGCCGAACATATGGAAGGTAAGGTATTGTATTGTGTGCATTATAATAGTATATGTCTTGTTACCCCCATGGGGATACCGGGGGGGCTTTTGTATAAATAGTTCCCCCACCTTCTGGAAGTTCTGCGCTTGTATCTTCCTCTAATCTGTCACTCTCTTTGACTCTGCCTTTTCCCTTTGCTTACTGTCCATCTACTATCTTTCTGCCTTACCGGTCCATTCTCCTGCCTTTTTTTTTTCTTTCAAGAAACACTTTCAAAAAGATTTCCTTCAGCCGAAGTCGGACTTGCTGGGCCATGGGCCTAACTATTTCTTAGTTAGGCGCATAACGGCAGCATGACGCATCTGCGCTCATAATTGACAGGAAACTGTCTGAGCGACCGGAGAAGAAGAAGAAGAAGAAGTATCTGTCTTGTTGTGGGTATCATTTGTAGAGAATAGGTCATAAGTCGGAGTATTCTCACAAAGGCATACAATGGTGTGTTCGTATTATTCAGCTTGCTTACATTTTACGTTGGCTTATGTCTCGCACTGACAAATATTCTGTATAGTATGGCAATGTTTGATGTGTGTGTATGATAATGGCATAGATTCTGCTTCGTGTGGTAATGTTTGATGTGTGTGCATCATAATGGCATAGATTCTGAATCGTATGGTAATGTTTGATGCGTGTATCATTATGACATATATTCTGCATCGCATAGTAAGTTTTGGTGTGTGTGTATCATAATAGCATATATTCTGCATCGTTTATTATTTACGAATTTTATTTTTCCATGCCTGGTGTTATCGGTTTTTGTGTGTTCTGGCAGCGGCGGACATGTTTCGTGCCGGTCGCATGAACGACAACTCTGCACCGGAAGCCAACCCAGTGAAGATCCTCTTTCTGGTCATACATGGAGGTGAATCTATCTGTCTCTGTCTGTGTCTGTCTGTCTCTGTCTCTGTCTCTGTACCCCCACCCCCCTCTCTCTCTCTCTCTCTCTCTCTCCTCTCTCTCTCTCTCTCTCTCTCTCTCTCTCTCTCTCTCTCTCTCTCTCTCTCTCTCTTCTCTCTCTTCTCTCTTCTCTTCTTCTCTTCTCTCTCTCTCTCTCTCTCTCTCTCTCTCTCTCTCCTCTCTCTCTCTCTTC
>CM065700.1:9109539-9117039 GCA_017654935.2 Phymorhynchus buccinoides | reverse complement strand
AAGCTACCAACTTTGCCTGGTTTGATTTATATTGTTTGGTCTTCCTTGAAACTGAACCCTTCCTGTGTGTCCAGGTGTTCCACCAGGAGGTGACGGTGGGTGAGGGTGCGGAGAGGGGGGTGTCTTTAAACTACCAACTTTGCCTGATTTGATTTATATTGTTTGGTCTTCATTGAAACTGAACCCTCTCTGTGTGTCCAGATGTTCCGCCAGGAGGTGACGGTGGGTGAGGGTGCGGAGAGGGGGGTGTCTTTAAACTACCAACTTTGCCTGGTTTGATTTATATTGTTTGGTCTTCCTTGAAACTGAACCCTTCCTGTGTGTCCAGGTGTTCCGCCAGGAGGTGACGGTGGGGGAGGGTGCGGAGAGGGGGGTGTCCAGCCCCATGTCCTTCAAGATGACCCGCCCCAGGGAGAAGTGGCTCAAGAGACGGACCGCGCTCAAAGTCAGGGTCAGTCAGAAGTTTTGGGGTTCCCTCCCCCATGCTTAAATAAGACTCTTTGTGTTGTGTTGGAATTTGTGAGGACAACATTTTGTTTGTGACCCAGCACCACGAAAGGGACATTAAGTTGCTGGGCCAGTTTCTCACAACAGGCTTGCAAAGTATAAAAAACATTTTTTTTGTCAGTTTTCAGTTAAGGGTATTTTCGTGTTCTCTAGCATCCCATCTTTCATATTTATGAAGGACAATCTTTATTATGGTCTCTAAATATTCCAAAAAGTGCTTTAAAATGAGAAGGTCAATGCATTTTCTTCAGCTATGTTAAACTTTAGACTGTAATTTTTCAAAATGGTAGACAGTTACCCTACCAACTTTAAATGCTCATAACTCTAAAACAGAAAAGGTTACAAGAATGGTTCTTATATCATTTGAAAAAGAATTGTTTCAGACAAGACGAAATAAAATCAGCAACACCGTGTTAAAAGAGCGATATTTCAATTTATTATAAAATCTTTGTCCAGCTAAAACGTTGGCCAACGTTTGAAAAAGAATTGTCTGAAGTTTCTATCTGTACCATTTTCTGAAAATGGTCATTTTGACACTTAATGTCCCTTTCGTGGTGCAGAGTCACATTTTTTGTGACTTTGTAAAGTGGTTGTCTGTTTTCTGTCACGATGTATTCTTGGCCATACAGGGGAAGTTACTAGCTCCTACACCGCTCATTCCAAGTCTCAACTCGCACCCACATCCATATATTTATTTTTTTAAATGTATATAGCGCTTCACCTTTAAGCTCTAAGCGCTTTAGAAAACAACTGTCTGAAGTTTCTAACTGTACCATTTTCCCAGAATGGTCATTTTGACACTTAATGTCCCTTTCGTGGTGCAGAGTCACATTTGTGACTTTGTAATTTTGGGCCAATATACCAGTTTGGTCAGGTTCCAGAACACCTCCAGCATGTCTCTGTGTCTAGGCAGTAGATTGTAAGGCTGCATAATTACACAGGTGACTTGTTTTATTATGCTCCGGAATCTTTAGTCAGTTCTAATATAATATAATAGGTGTGTATAATATATTTTTGTCGTTTATTTATTTATATTGCTTGCTGGTTTATTCATTTATTATTGTAAGCGCTTAGGGCTTTTTTAAGATTAAGCGCTATAAATGCTAATTATTATTATTATTATTATAATTTTTTTATATTTTATTATTATTATTATTATATTCCTTCTTTGGGTTTTTTCTTCCTTCTCATCAACCATTCTTTGAGACTTGAGGGCATAAAAACGGCAACACTGTTGCAAAAGATAAGCAATATTTAAAAAAAAAAATTTTTTGCATTTTACTAGCTAAATGGTTGGCCAACTGACAAAATCTTTCACGCCCTAAAAACATCCCTTGTCATCGGAGAAGAAAAAATCCCGATTAAAACTCAAAGGGAAAGAGGAAAAAAAAGATCACAGAGAAACCATTCTTTATCAAATCAACAGCACAATTACTCTTCATCAGTCAGCCATTTACTCCAGTGGCTTCTGTTGTTTTTCACCGGTTGACATGAGCCTTCCTCACACTTCCTCACTTCTGATCTGAACACAACCTTACTTATCCCCCACCAAGCCCCTTCGCTCTCAACGTATTTTTTTGTTTGTGGCTCAAGCCACAAACCTATAACTCACTTTGTCGGTCGGTCGGTCGGTCGGTCTGTCGTTCCAAAATTGTCGCACTTCAAACCGAGGCTACACTTCAAAATTAATTGAGGCCGCTCTTTAAAATGATGTATTTTAAAAGCGTACAAAATAATAAACATACGTAATACAGACACTACAACAGACACGACGAGTATGCGGTGCTTCTTTTGATGAGTATAAGTAGGATACATAGTTTTAAATGTTTTCCAAAAGATATAAAAAGTTACGAAAGGGTGCAGAGATAACATTCTGGTTTACAGATTAAAATTATTGAAAAGCCAGGGGAGGTAACTCATGATTGGAGTGGTAAAAATAGACCGCGCGCCACAAACTATTGCGATTTTGCGCTTGTTTTAATATATATATCTTCTTGTTAAGCTGTTGTTGGTTGGCTTACCCTGGCTAAGCGACTCCAGGGCTCATCCCAACAGCGGAAGCACTTGAACACTGTGGCACAAGTGCATCAGCTACGGATGAGAACATTACGTGAGTGACCGTTTTTTGATGACCCCGCCCCGTAGGCAGCCACACTCCGTCTTCGGGGGATTTTGGAGACTGACGATGTTATGCTAGGAGCTTGTCACGGCTAAAGACAATCCCCGCTTAACTATGGCAGAGCATAACAACATTTTGATGTAGCCTTGGTGTTCTAGCCTATTTTCAGTTGGTCTGACACAGCCACAAGGCCAAGGCGATTCTTGTTAAAGACCCACCAGGTCACGTGTCAAAATCACGGGTTTCACGTGTTTTCCCTCTTATAGCTGGTAATAAATCTTGTTTTGACCACGTTAGACTCACATACAAATGTCCCCAAATTGAAAACGACACATAATTTTAAAGAGCAGCCTCAATTTAAGTTGGGGACAAAGTCATCTGTATGTGGGTCACAGCTACCCAGAAAACCCCCCACCGTGATGCGTCAGTGTATCTTTAAAGACCCACCAGATCACGTGTCAAAATCACGGGTTTCACTTGTTTTCCCTCTTATAGCTGGTAAGACATCTTGTTTTGACCAGGTCTGACTCCCATACACATGTCCCCAAATTGAAAGCGAAACATAATTTTAAAGAGCAGCCTCAATGTGAAGTTGGGGACATCTGATTGTGGGTCATAGCTACCCAGAAAAAACAGCCAAGAGACTTAATCGTGGTGGGTCAGTGTATCTTTAAAGAGCAGCCTCAATTCGAAGTTGGGGACATCTTTATGTGGGTCACAGCTACCCAGAAAAGAAAAAAAACCCACCAAGGGACTTAAAGACCCACCACATCACGTGTCGAAATCACGGGTTTCACGTGTTTTCCCTCTTATAGCAGGTAAACAAAATCTTAAGAAATCTTACTGATAGAGGGAATGTGACACGTGACATGGGGGGGTTCTTTAATCGTGGTGGGTCAGTGTGTCTTTGAGCAGTGTCGTGTCCTTTCTGTTCTCCGCACGGAGACAGAATCTGCAACAGAACCATCGGGCCAACGACGTGATAGTGTTGGAGGATCATCCTCAGGTGCTCCAGGCCCGCTTCATGTATGGCTCCCTGGACATCGCCTGTCTGTCCGGAGAAAAGGTATGTGTGTGTGTGTGTGTGTGTGTGTGTGTGTGTGTGTGTGTGTGTGTGTGTGTGTGTGTGTGTGTGTGTGTGTGTGTGTGTGTGTGTGTGTGTGTGTGATAGTGTTGGAGGATCAACCTCAGGTGCTTGAGGCCCGCTTCACGCATGGCTCCCTGGACATCGCCTGTCTGTCTGGAGAAAAGGTATGTTTTGGGGGGTGGGGGTGCGTGGGGGGTGGGGGGGTGATAATGTTGGAGGATCATCCTCAGGTGCTTCAGGCCCGCTTCATGTATGGCTCGTAGGACATCGCCTGTCTGTCTGGAGAAAAGGTATCTGTGTGTGTGTGTGTGTGTGTGTGTGTGTGTGTGTGTGTGTGTGTGTGTGTGTGTGTGTGTGTGTGTGTGTGTGTAGAAAGACAGTAGATGGTACTAGGCAAAGGTAAAAGGCAGAGTCAAAGAGAGTGACACTGACAGATTAGAGGAAGTTACAAGCACAGAACTTCTAGAAGGTGGGGGAAGTATTTATGCAGAAGACATCCGGTATACCCACGGGGCGGCGGGGGGGAGTGTCTAATAACTCTCCTGTCTCTCGCACTCAATCTCTCTCTCTCGCTCTCTCGCTCTCTCTCTCTCTCTCTCTCTCTCTCTCTCTCTCTCTCTCTCTCTCTCTCTCTCTCTCTCTCTCTCTCCCCCACCTCTCTTTCTCTCTCTCTCTCTCTCTCTCTCTCTCTCTCTCTCTCTCTCTCTCTCTCTCTCTCTCTCTCTCTCTCTCTCTCTCTCTCTCTCTCTCTCTCTCTCTCTCTCTCTCTCTCTCTCTCTCTCTCTCTCTCTCTCTCTCTCTCTCTCTCTCTCGTCTCTGTCTGTCAATCCCCTCCTATCCCATTCTCTCTCTCCTCTCCTCCTCTCTCCGTCTGTGTCTCTCTGTCCCTCTCTCTCTCTCTCTCTCTCTCTCTCTCTCTCTCTCTCTCTCTCTCTCTCTCTCTCTCTCTCTCTCTCTCTCTCTCTCTCTCTCTCTCTCTCTCTCTCCACTTTTGTGTGAATCTGTAAAAACAAGGGGGGAGGGTAGTGTGATGGGGGTGAGGAATGCGATATATTTATCGACTGTTTAAGTGAGTCATGTTTTCAACAGTGTCTGGTATATTGCTGGCCAAATTCTGCATGATTTTGTTCCGTCTATTCCGAATTTACCTTGATTCATGTTATTTTTCTTATTTGATATCGCCCCTACCCCACTGTTCCGTTTGACATGGGCAGATGGCCCAGTTCATTACATCGTTGTTGTTGTTGTTCATTGTTCTCTCTCTCTCTCTCTCTCTCTCTCTCTCTCTCTCTCTCTCTCTCTCTCTCTCTCTCTCTCTCTCTCTCTCTCTCTCTCTCTCTCTCTCTCTCTCTCTTAATTTTCTCCCTTGCAAGTGGTTGCTTTGTGTCTTTAGAAGCAAATTACTTCCCCTTTTGTTTCATGAACGTGTAGCCATTGTATACAATTGCCTTACCTTACAATTAAATTTTCAGAGTTTCAGAGTTTCAGAGTTTCTCTCTCTCTCTCTCTCTCTCTCTCTCTCTCTCTTTCAGGTGGACGTGTACCTCATGAGTCAGCCCCCGGCTGGGGACTGGACTCTGCTGGGCACGACCTTGACCGACGGTCACGGCAAGATGACCTTCACCTTGACCCCTGACCAGCGCCTCAGCCACGGGATGTACCCCGTGAAATGTGTGGTCAAGTGAGTTCGGCCCCTCCGAGTGTTGATATGAGTGCAATTTTTTTTTTCTCAGCGCAAATAGTTCCCCTACCTTCTGGAAATTCTGGACGCTTGCAACTTCTCTTAATGTAATCTGTCACTCTCTTTGACTCTGGCCTTTTCCTTTTATTGCTATTGTCTCGAAGGGGTGGCCATACTATGCAAAGGATTTTTGTTGTTGTTTCTATTGGACTGTTTTTTTGTTTGTTATTTGCTGTTTTCTGTCTGCATTCTTTTGACACAAAGTGTTTACCATATATACATCAATGTACTTTTATATATATATATATATTTTTTTTTTTTAACCTGCATTTTTTCGACACAAAGGGGTGAAAATACCTCAATGGTCTTTTTCTGTTTGCAATCTTTTGACACAAACTTGTGACCATACCTTAATGGGCTTTTTTCCCCCTATCTTTATTCATTTGACACTAATGCGTTGGTGGATTTTATGTTTTATATTTTGTTAATGTCTGCATTCTTTATTTGACCCAAAGGGGTTACCATACTGTAATGGACTTTTACTCTCTTTTTTTCTTTCTGCAATTCTTTTGACGCTCAGGGGTGACCATACGTTGGTGCATTTTTATTTTTTTAATTATTATTATTTTAATGTCTGCATTCTTAATTTGACACAAAGGGGTTGCCATGCCTCAATGGATTTTGACTTTATTTATTTGTTTTAATTTCTCTTTCTGCAATTCTTTTGACGCTCAGGGGTGACCATACGTTGGTGCATTATTATTATTTTAATGTCTGCTTTCTTCATTTGACGCAAAGGGGTTGCCATACCTCAATGGTCTTTGTTTCTGTCTGCAATTATTTTGAGACTCAGGGGTGACCATATTATTATTATTATTATTATTTTAATGTCTGCATACTTTATTTGACACAAAGGGGTTAACCATACCTCAATGGACTTTTACTTTATCTATTTGTTTTAATTTTTCTGTCTGCAATTCTTTTGACACTCAGGGGTGACCATACATTGGTGTCTTATTGTTATTATTATTATTAATTATTATTATTATTATTATTATTATTATTATTATTATCATTATTATTATTATTATTATTATTATTATTATTTTAATGTCTGCATTCTTTATTTGACGCAAAAAAGGGATTAACCATACCTTAATGGACTTTTTTCTTTCTGTCTGCAATTCTTTTGACGCTCAGGGGTGACCATACGTCGGTGGACTTTTTCCTGGCGGTGGTTCCGGCGCGGACGGAGACGGTGGTGTTCAGCATTGACGGGTCCTTCACGGCCAGCGTCAGCATCATGGGCAACGACCCCAAAGTCAGGCCCGGGGCTGTGGACGTCGTCAGGTGACTAGAGCTTCCTAGTTCCTCCCGCCTTCTGGAAGTGTTCCGCGTGTAACTTTCTTTTCTTTTTTTGGAATCTGTGGCTTTCTTTGTTGACCTGCCGTTTCCTTTGCTTAATGTACAGTACGGTATCTTCTCACCGAGTCGACGTTATCGGGTGAGGTGATGATGATGATGATGATGATTTCTCTCTTGGTAGACACTGGCAGGACTTAGATGATGATGATGATGATGATGATGATGATGATGATGATGATGATGATGATGATGATGATGATGATGACTATGCCTGACATGATGATGATGATGATGATGATGGCCAGACCTAACATGCTCGTCATGGTGATGATGGTGGTGATGATGATGACGACGATGACGACGATGACGACCACGACGACGACGACGATGCTGCTGCTGCTGCTGCTGCTGCTGCTGCTGATGATGATGATGTTAATAATGATGATGATCTTTCTCTCCTTTAGACACTGGCAGGACCTAAGTTACATGACTCTGTACGTGTCGGCTTGACCATGCATGAAAATACAATACTGATGAAGAAGAAGAAGAAGATGATGATGATTATGATGATGATGATGATGATGATGATGATGATGATGATGATGATGATGATGATGATGACGACGACGACGACGACGATGAAAATGATGATCTTTCTTTCATCCAGACACTGGCAGGACTTAGGATACCTGATCCTCTACGTGTCGGCTCGGCCAGACCTCCAACAGAGGAAGGTGGTGA
>CM065700.1:9089539-9097039 GCA_017654935.2 Phymorhynchus buccinoides | reverse complement strand
GTCTATGTAAAGCTAGTATGCTTGTGCCCATGTAAAGCTAGTACGTTTGTGACTATGGAAATCTGCTATGCTTGTGTGTCTATGTAAATATTGTATGCTTGTGTCTATGTAAAGCTGCTATATTTCTGTCTATGTAAAGCTGCTATGGCTGTGTCTATGTAAAGCTGCTATGGCTGTGTGTATGTAAAGCTACTATGTTTGTGTCTATGTAAAGTCTATGTAAAGCTGCTATGCGTGTGTCTATGTAAAGCTACCATGTTTGTGTCTATGAAAAAACTACTATGTTCTTGTCTATGTAACTCAACTATGTTTATGTCGATGTAAAGCTACTATGTTTGTGTCTATGTAACAGTACTGTGCTGTCTATGTAACGCTACTATGATTGTGTCTACATAAAGCTACCATGCCTGTGTCTATGTAAAGCCACTATGCTAACAGCATAGTATGTGGTGGTAGAGAGCTGATGGAGTTATGCAGTTACTAATTACGAAAGTATTATGATTGCGTTTATGTGTCAACTATCAAACTGTTTATAAAGTATGCTATAATGCGACTATAAGGCCTACTCTTGTTTTGACGCTTTTAATATAGATTTTGCTGTGATTCTAATTATATCGTCTATACAAAAGAAAATATGAAGAATAATGCTGTGTACACACATAAGCGGATATTCTATGCGTAAACCCGTGCGCAATCCATAATTAAGTGAAACAAAGAAGGGAAAAGATTTGCGCACGTGTCCGAATTTACCCCATATGCGTAAACTTTTATCCTTCTTTCTTCCACTTATGTAGGGTTTTCCGTGCGGAACTTACCCGTCTAAATGTGAACCCGGCCTAATGCTCAAATGTGTGTTTTCATTGAATGTTCATGTACTAGTTTCGTTTTCTATAACAGTGATATAATGCACCATTGTTATGTTTACATATATATAGGACCTTATTTGATCAAAGAAACCAAATATTATCTCCATTATGGGTAGAACCACTGGCATCCTTTATGGATCCACCACTATTAACAGTGGCATGTTAAGCTATAAAGCCTTTTCAAGCCACATTTGAACAGTGCATGGAGGGTTGGTAGTGTTTTGTGGTATAATTTGTTCATATATACAGGACCTGTGAGAGTGCTCTTTAGATTGGCTATGTTTGTGTTCAGGCCGGACCGACTATGCTTATTATTTTGTTGTTGTGTGTGTACTTGACACTTTGTCGCTGTGCTTGTTTGCGACACCAAAGCGGTTATCAAACTAATGCGGTCATACTAATTGCCGTCCGGAGCCGTCCCGATGCCGTCCGGAGCCGTCCGGATGCCATCCGGAGCCGTCCGGATGCCGTTAAAAGTTAATAGATTATAGGGTGGTTTTTTTATAATGGCTTCAAGATGAATCGTTAGAAGTTATCACAGAGTTGATAACATATCACATTTAGGGAGATAGAGATATACATATTGAACTCGTTTGTCAGGTACTTTGGTAAAAGCTCATATGAAGACTTTATAATTATTCCTATAATATACTACTAAACCACTCCCATTGGCTGCAGCACGTACAAGAGCCAGAGAGACATACAGACAGAGAGAGAGAGAGAGAGAGAGAGAGAGAGAGAGAGAGAGAGAGAGAGAGAGAGAGAGAGAGAGAGAGAGAGAGAGAGAATTTAAAAAAAGACACACTGAAAGACTGGCATTTTGAAAATAATACAACAGTGCTTTATTAAAGAATCGACTCCAAAAGGACCTAGGAAAACTTCAGACGGCATCCGGACAGCATCCGGACGGTATCCGGACGGCTCCGGACGGCTCCGGACGGCAATTACTAGGACCCAACTAACGTTTACATTCAGGTAGCGTCCATGCATTAGGACTAATGCTGAATAGATATTTATAATAATATATTATTATAAAGTATTGCTACGTCTGTGATTTGTATTCAAAACATTTTGTTCAATACACCTTTGTCTCCGTAATGTATAATTACAGAGCGTAGCACAGTTACAAGGCATCTGCTTGAATTTTTAGTAAGGGGAATTATAATTACTGTAGTTTACGGACTACAAGCCGCACCTGATTATAAGACGCACCCCCGAAATTTTACGCAAAATTCAGATGGTGTATCCCCGTGGGGATACCGGGGGGGTCTTTCGTAAAAATAGTTCCCCCACCTTCTGGAAGTTCTGTGCTTGTAACTTCCTCTAATCTGCCACTCTCTTTGACTCTGCCTTTTCCCTTTGCTTTCTATCATTTACTATGTTTCTGACTTATTGGCCCATTCTCATGCCTTTTTTCAAAGAAATCTTCCAAATAATTTTTCTCTTGAGCTCCTCCTAAATCGGAATGTGTCGGCTGTACGCAGCGGGGAGACCAGTGAAAACTGAGAACCGGACACATATGTACCCTACCCATTATGGCCGTATGGCCTGAGAACGCAGAAGAAGAAGATGGTGTTAATATAGTTTCTTAATATATTATCAGTAACATTATAAGGCGCAGGGAAAACAATATCGCCTTATAGTCCGTAAAATACGGTGTTATTTTTATGTATTGAGTATAGCTTTAAGCTTGAAATTGCCCTTTGATTACATTAAAAGGGACTTACGACAAAGCGTTAACGGCACTTGTAATAATGTACCGTATTTTGCGGACTATAAAGCGATATTTTTTTCTCCTAGACAAGACCCCTGCGCCGTGAGTCTTTCGGATGAGACGATAAACCGAGGTCCCGTGTGCCCATGCACTTAGCACACGTTAAACCCAGTGGCAACGAAAAAAGTTGTCATTTGCTCAAAATGTACCCCTCTCCCTTCCTTCCTCATCAGTCACACAAAAATCGCATGCAAAAAAAAAAAAAATGGGTAGCGCGCCTCTGACTGCGACGCGCTCTCCAGGTGGGAGCAACCCGAATTTCACGGAGACGCCTCTGTGACTATAAAGTACCTAACCTAACCTTATAATGTTACTGATACTAATACAGTAAGAAACTATATTAACACCATCGGGGTTGCGCCTTATTATTAGGTGCGCCTTGTAATGTAGTTCGTAAAATGCGGTACATTCACAAGGGAGCTACCTCCTCTTGGTGCACGAGTTTTCATTCAGGATGATAACTGTGCTTGTGTTTGTGTATGTAATTTATAATTAATTTGGACGTACGGGAGTCGAAGAAAAAAACACAAAACAACAACAACAACAATCACACCTTCAGTCCCAATATTGTAGTTGATTTTTATAACAACTGTCCTTGGGGGGGACTCCTATGATAAAAATAATAAAATAATAAATACATTTATTGTACTGCATATGCTTAAGATCTCACGTTTATTTTATGCATTCTATATCTGTCTATGTATTTGCTGTTCATCACCAATGCAATGGATGTCAATGCAGTTCTTTTTGGCCGAAGTGTAGCAGTATACTTATTATGTTCTACGTGTATTCAAAATAGAAACTATGTTTGTGCATAATTATGTGACCCAGCACCACGAAAGGGACATGAAGTGTCAAAATGACCGTTCTGCGAAAATGGTACCGTTAAATACTTCAGGCAATTCTCTTTCTAATGAAATAAAAAAACATTCTTGTATTTTTTTTCTCTCGGAGTTATGAACATTTAAAGTTGGTAAGGTGACTGTCGACTGTTTTGAGACATCACAGTATAGCCTATCCTAAGAAAATACACCCACCAACTAATTTTAAAGCAGGAATATTTAGAGACTGCATATTAAAGCTTGTCCTTTATGGATATGAACGATAAGATGTTAGAGAGCACGAAAATACCCATAACTCTAAATTGAAAACTCAAAATAAATGATTTTTTTGACTTTGCAAGCTTGTTGTGAGAAACTAGCCCAGCGACTTAATGTCCCTTTCGTGGTGCTGAGTCACATATGTGCATTCAACGAATATGCTTGATGTCTGGGTTTCATGAAATTGTTGGTCTATTCACGATAGAACAGTGGTATGACTTGTTCCTTGTTTCTTCATCTTGGAGCTGTTGGGCATCTGAATACAGAACAGTTCAGCATTGTTAGGCGAGTATGTGAGCACATATTAGGCCTAACTATTGAATGATTATTCTTGTCGTAGCGACACTATATGTGACCCAGCACCACGAAAGGGACATTAAGTCGCAGGACTAGTTTCTGACAACAGGCTGGCAAAGTCAAAAATCAAAACAAAAAATCCATTTTGAGTTATGGGGGTTTTTTCCCCCTCAAACATCGTGCGTGTGTGCTTATGCGTGCATGCACGTGCGCGTGTGTGTTCATAATAATAAAGACAACCTGGACAAAGGCAACGCCGAAACGTTGAGGGGAAAATAACCTGTGCTTGTTGGTTTGTCTGTTGAATGAATGTTGTATCTTATCTTTCATATTTTTAAAGGATAATCTTTAATATGGTTTATAAATGGTCTTATAAGTGTTTTAAAACGAGTAAGTCCACGCATTTTGTTCTTCAGCTTGGCTACACTTTAGACTGTTTTCTCAAAATGGCCAACACTCACCCTACTCATTTTAAATCCTCATAACTCTGGAACGAAAAACGATACAAGAATGGTTCTTGTATCATTAGAAAGAGAATTGTCTGAAGTTTTCAAATGCATAATTTTCTCAGAAAGGTCAGTTTGACACTTAATGTCCCTTTTGTGGTGCTGGGTCATATATAAAAATGAAGGCACTACGTTATTTGCAATGTTCTTTGTTTTGGATTGAAACTGCTACTTATATGCGCTCAATAACAGAATATATCTATGGGATGTTAGTTAGGGCTTAAAGACCCCCCACGTCACGTATCACATTCCCTCTTATGCTTGGAAGATTTCTTAAGGTTTCTTACCAGCTATAAGAGGGAAAACACGTGAAAAAAACATGATTTTGACACGTGACGTGGTGGGTCTTTCAGGTATAAAGCATGAAAACCTCTTTGTTACGTATTATAATTGTGTGTTTAGCTTGAACATGCCACACGTGTGATACGTGCATGGTTAACTTTAGAACGCTTTATGGATGTACTTATGGATATTGCTCAGCCTAGAGAAATTGCTTATGCGCTGTATTGATGTATGTTCAGAAACCCTTGTCCCTTAAAGACCCCCCACGTCACGTGTCACATTCCCTCTTATGCCATGAAGATTTCTTAAGGTTTCTTGCCAGCTGTAAGAGGGAAAACTCGTGAAAACCGTGACGTGGTGGGTCTTTAAGGGCCAGCTACACTACATACGATGCGATCCGATTGTGACGAAGTAGCCTACTGTGAGGCATGATTCACGTCAAAGACTTCCGTCTAAGATAACTCTACCATTTTCGTCACAGTGAATTCCCCTCATTCTAGCTCTTTTCAGTTTTCCACAGAGAGCTATTGTTTCAAGTTATTTCTTTTACACTAGGCATACGATGCGATCATTGATTGTGGTTAGGATAGTAAAAGACCTACAAGTGGCATGACCTTAAAACAATGGCCTATGATTCACGTGGTGACACTTCCAAAAGTCTAAAGAGCTAAAAAGCTCTACCATTTTCGTGCACTATTCTCATGTAGAGTTATGGGAATCAATACATGAATCAAATAAAATACATGTCAAATGATACAAAAATACAGATATTTCACCTGTTCGTGTAGTATTATTATTTAACCCTTTCACCGCCAAAGTCGCATTTTAGCACCACAGTGGTTTAACACCTATGTCACTAAAAGGCATCAAATTGGGGTCTATTATCCAAAGACCCTATTGTCTCAGTTTTGGGAAGTAAGGATAGACCTTATTTTTTATATATGTCACAGAAGAATCCCCAATACTGCAGATGGATTTTGTTCTCTACCCAGGTAAATTTAATGGACATTTTTGGCTGAAATATGGCTGGCGGTGAAAGGGTTAAGAAAATTTACATAGCGCTTCACCTTTAACCCTTTCACCGCCAGCCATATTTCAGCCACAAATGTCCATTGAAATTACCTGGGTAGAGAACAAAATCCATCTGCAGTATTGGGGATTCTTCTGTGGCATATATAAAATAAGGTCTATCCTTACTTCCCAAAACTAAGACAATAGGGTCTTTGGATAATAGACCCCAATTTGATGCCTTTTTAGTGACATAGGTGTTATATCATTGTGGTGCTAAAATGCGACTTTGGCGGTGAAAGGGTTAAGCTCTAAGCGCTTAAGTTATAAAGACTGAAAAGCTTATGGATGTAAAGGGGACTAGAAGCATAGCGAACATAACTAGTAGGATTTCATCAGATATATTCAGACAGTAGAATTTCACGAGAATCATGCGTCACGAAGTTCACAATCCGATCGCATTGGGGTCGAATCGTATGCAGTGTGGCTGGCCCTTTGCTCTGACCACACAAACGTAATACAGTGGAACATCCCTTATAAGACCTCCCGTTATAAGACTCCCTCCCAAATAAGACCTACTTCTCTTGAGACATTGCCCTTCTTACTAAGATTGTGGCAGTACCATAGCCGATGAGGTTTAACCGAGGCGTGGTTACTGCTACACCTAATCCGTATTGTTAAAAAATCGGGACTTTACTGGTGTTGCACTGCCTCCGGGCATTGCCTCCAGTATTGTTCCCACCATCTTTGTATCTACAAACGTCCTATGAATATGTGTCTGTTCCAGACCGAGATGACGTAAAACACCATTTTTCATTCGACATTGCCCTTCTTTGTAAGTATTAAAATTACCTCCCTTATAAGACCTCATTTTGGATGATTTTTGAAGGTCTAATAAGGGAGGTTCTACTGTATACCCTTTTGTTTTTCGCCGACTTCTTTTCCCACTCCCCCCCCACCCCACCTTTCTCCCTTCTTATGATACAATAACATCAGATATATGCATCAAATTTGGTGTGCTGTTTCGACATGGTGTGGTTTATCACCATGCCAAAGTTGGTGAAGATTGATTGATTAGAAGTGCCTGTGGCTAAGGTAAAATAACTGGCACATTGGTCAAACAAATTCTTTGAACCCCGTTTTCTCAAAATGGCTCTCTGCTGGGTTACCCGCTTTCACGGAGAATCATGCGTCACGAAGTTCACAATCCGATCGCATTGGGGTCGAATCGTATGCAGTGTGGCTGGCCCTTTGCTCTGACCACACAAACGTAATACAGTGGAACATCCCTTATAAGACCTCCCGTTATAAGACTCCCTCCCATATATTAAGACCTACGTCTCTGAGACATTGCCCTTCTTACTAACTTACTCATTTTTTTGGAGTAGAGCAATAAATCATATATCAAAAGAGAGGTAATTGTCTGCATTTTATGACAATGCTAATATATCAAAATCTGCCATTATCACCTCAAGACCCACTTTGTGGCGATGGGTCACATATTATAGAATGTAAATTATTAGCGTGTTGCTTAGTCTTTTCGTGGGCTCAAAACAAATCATGATTGCTGGTCAACAAAATGGACAAAATGCCTATAAAAAAAAAAATTCTGCTGTTAAAATAAAGAGTTGTCATGAGTGTCGATTGCCTAGTTTGTGTTTTTGAAT
>CM065700.1:9082039-9084539 GCA_017654935.2 Phymorhynchus buccinoides | reverse complement strand
TTTGTAAAAACACGGTAACTGACAAGACAGTAAAGTAGAACCGTAGTGAACAATGTTCGTACCTTTGAATCCGTTGTTATAGTAGTAGACAACCATTCAGATTATACACGGGCGGACCAAATGGTTCGTAAGGGGGGGGGGGGGGGGGGGAGTCTGCGTGGAGTTCATGGAGCTGCATAGGTCCTGGGTTAAAGTGTAGTGGCCTTGTGTGTGTGTGTGTGTGTGTGTGGGGGGGGGGGGGGGGGGAGTTCTGCGTGGAGTTCATGGAGCTGCATAGGTCCTGGGTTAAGGTGTAGTGGCCTTGTGTGTGTGTGGGGGGGGGGGGGGGGGGGGGGGGGGGGGGGGGGGGGGGGGGGGGGTTCTGCGTGGAGTTCATGGAGCTGCATAGGTCCTGGGTTAAGGTGTAGTGGCCTTGTAGGGGGGGGGGGGGGGGGGGGGGAGCAAAGCCCCCACAAAATGTTACAATTTAGTGATTATTAAAGAAAACAATTGAGCCATTTCTTACTTTTTGCCCTTGTATAAGGTACATGCTTGGGGCAAAAGGGGGGGTCCGGAAACCCTGGAAATCCCCCTAAGATCCGCCCCAGAGATATGGGTATCAATAAAGTGACTAAAGCGGGCTTCTGAATGAGGTAAGACTCTGAATGTCCTGTCAGTTATTTGGGAATTGACCACTTATAAGCGGCGTCTTTCATGAAAAAGTGTTGATATTCTGTCCACTGACTACAGTCTAGTCCATGTATCAAAAATGACTAGGCTATGTAATGCTGATTATCCTGATGACCAAGAAGGAAAGTCTTTAACTAGATCCACGACACTGTTTCACTGTAACAACATTGGTCTAATATATTCAATCCATTGGAAAGTTTCCGGGAAATCATAGTGTGACATAGAGATACAGACAATCAGAGGGAGGGAGAGGGAGAGGGGGGGAGAGAGAGAGAGAGAGAGAGAGAGAGAGAGAGAGAGAGAGAGAGAGAGAGAGAGAGAGAGAGAGAGAGAGAGAGAGTGAGACAGACAGACTGAGAGACAGACAGACAGACAAAAACACACACAAGCAGAGAGAGAGAGAGAGAGAGAGAGAGACAGAGAGAGAGAGAGAGAGAGAGAGAGAGAGAGAGAGAGAGAGAGAGAGAGAGAGAGAGAGAGTGAGACAGACAGACTGAGAGACAGACAGACAGACAAAAACACACACAAGCAGAGAGAGAGAGAGAGAGAGAGAGACAGAGAGAGAGAGAGAGAGAGAGAGAGAGAGAGAGAGAGAGAGAGAGAGAGAGAGAGAGGGAGGGAGGGAGAGAGGAGAGAGAGAGAGAGAGAGAGAGAGAGAGAGAGAGAGACAGACAGACAGACAGAGAGACAGACATAGAGGGAGAGAGAGAAAGAGAGAGCGAGCGAGCGAGAGAGGGCGAGCGAGCGAGAGAGAGAGAGAGAGAGGATGAGAGAGAGAGAGAGAGAGAGAGAGAGAGAGAGAGAGAGAGACAGAGAGAGAGAGACAGAGAGAGAGAGAGAGAGAGAGAGGAGAGAGAGGAAGAGAGGAGAGAGAGAGAGAGAGAGAGAGAGAGAGAGAGAGAGAGACAGACAGACAGACAGACAGAGACACAGAGATAGAGAGAGAGAATCAGAATGTGCCTCTCTTTTTGTGGACAAAACGACTAACATAAATCTCACTTGACTGAATTTGAGCAAAACCAAAGACTGAAAAACAGAGAAGAGAACTCGTCGCTATCTCCATCATGATCATCATCACCATCGTCATCATCAACATCATAGTCATCATCGTCCTTGCTATCAACTAGATCTGTATCTCTTTCGAACAAAAAAACCAACAACAAAAACACCCAACGATTAATAATTTTTGTTCGACAAAACGTCGTAAAGAATGTCTTCCCCCCCCCCCCCCCCCCCCCCCCACTGCGTGCGCATCTCGACCCTCTCGGAAGTGTCGCCATCTTAGTCCTTTTTCCCAAATGTGTAAAAAAGAAAAAGGAAAAAAAAAGAAGAAGAAGGAAATAAAGAAACCCACCCAGACACGCAACATGACGTAGAGCCTAATGACGTAATAATGCTGACAGTCCACCCATCACAATGACGTCAAACTTGGACTATGACGCAATTGCAGTAAAGACTAATAATAAAGTCCTCATTTTGTATCTTGGCTTCTACTAGAGACTCAAGGCGGAGACTTCACTTCCAAACCTCTTCCTACTAGCTTAGATCTCCTAGACTAACAGTCACGGTTGTTGTTGTTGTTGTTGTTTTGCTAGGGGGAGGGAGGGGGTCGATCACCGCTAATTCTGAAGACCTGGGAATGCCCCGTTTGCTTCTGGTTGTAGTGACCACGGTGGTGGTGGTCAGTGTGTGGGGGTGGGGGGTGCACAGCTGCCCCTCGGCACCGGCCAAATCCAAGCCACCTAAAAAGCCGCAGAAAAGGCCCGCCGTCAATCCGAGAGAGCCCCAAAAGCGCGTATACAGTAAGTGGGTTTTTTTATGTCCCCGAGCC
>CM065700.1:9069539-9077039 GCA_017654935.2 Phymorhynchus buccinoides | reverse complement strand
GTGTGTGTGCGCGTGTGTGTCTGTGTGTGTGTGAATTGTGTGTATACGCATGCCCGCGTGTGTGAGTATGTGCATGTCTCTGTTGCACGCGCGCACGCGCACACATACGTGTGTGTGTGTGTGTGTTGTGCTTTAGCATGCCTGTGCATGTACGTATGTCTGTCTGCCTGTCTGTCTGTGTCTGTCTGTCTGTCTGTGTCTGTCTGTCTGTCTGTGTCTGTGTCTGCTTACAGAATGAATGCATGTGTGCTAGCGCGCGCAAGCGAGTAGGTTTGTGCATGTGTGTGTATGCATATGCGTGTACATTCATGTGTGCTAGGGTATGTGTGTGTAAAGTGTGCATGCGCGCTTATGAGCCCACGTGCATCTGTTTGCAAATACAAGCATTTGAATGATCACAATGAATAAGCATCCATCGATGTCCATTTCCTTAAAGACCCACTGACCCAGTAGATATAAGTCCCTTGGGTTTTTTCTGGGGTAGGTGTGACCCACATACAAATTCCCCAAGTTCAAATTGAGGCTGCTCTTCAAAGTCTCTGTCTCGTTTTCAATTTGGGGGCATTTGTGTGGGAGCCAAACCTGGTCAAAATAAGATTTCTTACCAGCGAGAGAGTGAGAAACACGTGTGAGACCCTTGATTTTTAACTGATGGGTGTGGTGGGTCTTTAAAGAGAAGGAACTATGCCGACACATCATTCATGCATTATCATTTGTAATATACATCTTCTAGTATAAGGCCGGGTTCACATTAGACGCGTAAGTTCTGTGCGGAAAGCCCTAAATAAGTGGAAGAAAGAAGGATAAAACTACGCATATAGGGGAAATTCGGACACGTGCGCAAATCTTTTCCCTTCTTTGCTTCAATTATTTATGGATTGCGCACGGGTTTCCGCATGGAATATCCGCTTATGTGTGTACACGGCCTTATTCCCATCACATTGGTTTTATATTGACTATCCCTCCGAAGTCGGAGTGTGGCTGCCTACGTGGTGGGGTAATCAATAACGGTCACACACGTAATGTTCTCACAACTAGCTGGTGCATTTGTACCATAGCAGAGTTCAACTAGAGGGCGCGATTGCGGGATTCGCGCATTAAAAAAAAAAATCCCGCAAATGCGCGAACGCTCGCGCAAAAAAACCCCCATCCCCGCACTTTTAAAACTGATGAGCGCGATCATTACGATCAAGCTAGTCACCCTTGGCAGGGCCTCTCATTCTCCCAACAGACAGCAATTTCATTGGACAGTAAGTTGATACTATGATCGATGAAGCTTGTTTAATGTAATTTAGCGAGCGGGCTTGGTCTCAGCACTGGGTGCAAAAAATGGCGACCAAACGCAAAAGCCTTTGTTCGACTTCCGTTTAAAAATCACTCGTCCCCACCACCTAGTCCTTCGACATAGGACTTCAGAAGATGAAGAGATTATGAAGAAGCCAGCTTTGAACACACAAGTGATTCAGACTGTTGACCCTCGAGTGCTGATAAATCGAAAAAGGGAACAAAGTTCCAAGACGACTGGAAAAAAACATGGCCGTGGGTGACAAATGAAGTCGACGGATTGCGCTGCAGTTTGTGTTCCAAGCAGAAGAAGAATTCACTAAGCCCTGGCTGCAGGAATTATCGCACTTCCACTCTAACACGCCATGCCCAGACATTCACCACAGGCTTTTTTTTTCTAATCCCCTTTTTTTTTTTTTCTCCCAAGTCCCCCCTTTTTTAAGGTGAGGGGGGGGCTTTGCCCCCACTTTTTTGAAATCCTAGTTGCAACTCTGCATAGTAATCAAGTGCTTTGGGATGATCCCTGGAGTCTTTTAGCTAGGGTACTACGACAGCAACAAAATAATTGAGTATGAAGCTTTTCATGATCCTTGTCCTTTAATAATCCTTGCCCTTTAATAATCCTTACCTTTAATAATCCTTACCCTTTAATAATCCTTACCCTTTAATAATCTTTGCCCTTTAATAATCCTTACCTTTAATAATCCTTGTCCTTTAATAATCTTTGCCCTTTAATAATCCTTGCCGATTAATAATCTTTGCCCTTTAATAATCTTTGCCCTTTAAAAATCTTTGTCCTTAAGTTTAATTAACCTTGTCCTTTAATAATCTTTGCCCTTTAATAATCCTTGTCCTTTAATAATCATTGCCCTTTAATAATCCTTGTCCTTTAATAATCCTTGTCCTTTAAAAATCCTTGCCCATTAATAATCTTTGCCCTTTAATTAATCTTGTCCTTTAATAATCTTTGCCCTTTAATAATCCTTGTCCTTTAATAATCTTTGCCCTATAATAATCCTTGCCCTTTAATAATCTTTGCCCTATAATAATCCTTGTCCTTTAATAATCTTTGCCCTTTAATAATCCTTACCTTTAATAATTCTTGTCCTTTAATAATCTTTGCCCTTTAATAATCTTTGCCCTTTAATAATCCTTACCCTTTAATAATCCTTCTCCTTTAATAATCTTTGCTCTTTAATCATCTTTGCCCTTTAATAATCCTTGTCCATTAATAATCCTTGTCCTTTAATAATCCTTGCCCTTTAATAATCCTAGCCACTGATGTGTTTAATGTAATCCTGTTCTTCATTCTAATCGTCACTTTCACTTGATACTAATGATGCAATGTTTGTTTGTTTGTTTGTTTGTTTGTTTTGTTTCTTCAGAACAAGTCCAACTAGGTAAGCATACTTTGATGCCTACTTATAGAGTACATTGTTTCGCTAGACTATTATAATTAGGATTTTATACCCTATTATTGTAATTATAATAGGGTAGAATCCTGGGGTGTTTTTTTTCAAATTCTTCTTCTTGTTGTTTCTTTTCTTTTAAAGGGGCACCATGACGGATGCGTTTTTGTAAGAAACACGTCGAGATCACCAGGGAAACACCCTTTACAGAGATTGCAACACTCACTTTGCTCTGGTTTCCTAGAAATCGAACCGTCAAATCGGCGATTCCTCCTTGGCGGAGGTGCTGGAAGTCAAATTCTTTCACTTAAAGAGAAGGCGTGTGTCGTCTCTTTTTTAATGGCCGCCAAATCGTTTGCACGAAATTTACACAATACAAGTCTTTTTTTTTGTTTTTTTTTTTTTTTATACAGATTATCTAGAGGAGTTTCGCTCACAACAAAGGAAATAGCTCCTCTTTTTTTTTTAATCTGCACTACAAAAAAAGAAAACGCTTCAACCACAATGAGTGACCTCCACCCACCCCATCCAAAATGGCTTCTTTCTCCGACTTCTCCGCCAAGGAGGAATCGCCGTTTTGACGGTTTAATTTCTAGGAAACCAGAGCAAAGTGAGTGTTCCGATCCTTGATAAGGTTGTCTTTCTGATGACATCGACGTGTTTCTTGCAAAATCTCACCCGTCAGGGTCCACCTTTAAGATAAATTTGTCTAATGAGAATAATACTACCTAGGTATCAATTTCTTTTTCTCTTTATAATCTTAATCAGCATGAAAAGTGACTAGAACAGAACTGCAATTTGTTTAAACTGAAAAATTAAAACTCACTATCACTGAAAGAAAGAGGAAGAGAAGGACCAAGGACAGGAAGAAAGAATAGACTCAGCCTAAATTCTTATCCTTGTTACATAAAGTTTCTGAAGTCACACACACACGCACGCACGTACGCGCACACACACGCACGCACGCACACGCACGCGCGCGCACACACACATATACAAACATAAACACACACACACACACACACACACACACACAAAGCAGACACACACACACACACACACACACACACACACACACACACACACACACGCACGCACGCACGCGCGCACACGCACGCGCACACACACGCACACACACACACATACACACATAAACAAAACACACACACACACACACAAACAGACACACACACACACGCACGCATGCACGCACGCACGCACACGCACGCACGCGCACGCACGCACACACACACGCACACACACACACACACACACACACACACACACACATTCAAGACTCAAGACTACTTTATTATTTCATAAAGATATTTTTTCACACACACACACACACGCATGCACGAACGCACGCACACACACATACACGCGCGCGCGCGCGCTGTTCTTTTCAATGTCCAATGAGCATTTCTCCTCATCCTAATAATGATAGAAGTTATGACGCAAGCGTCGATTTGAATAAGTACTTCAGAATATTAAATTGTTACAATAGATGTAGAGTGAATTAGGGATATGCATGCATGGCTGATTAACCAGCCCCGAAACAAAAGCTGGTTCGTGTTTTCAAGGCAGTCTATATCAAGGCTGTCCATCCATCTATCTATATAATTATGTGACTGTCAATGTTAGCACGATAACTTTTGAACGGAGGGACCTAGGAATGCGCACATGTTGCATGCGGATAGATAATTAGGACATCTAGGCCAAGTACGAAGATGAAGGTCATTGGTCAAAGGTCAAGGTCACTGGAGCTGTTGTTTTTATGCAAGACTAATGTCCAAGGGAGACAAATCTTGCTTTAAAACCCGCCACCAATAACAGATTCTTACTTCCCTGTACTTGTGTTTAATTTAAGGTACTTACCTGCTCGGCTCCCACGTGTCAAATTTTGCATGCGGATACATAGGTAGCTATGATATCTATTGTAGGCCAAGTTCCGAAATGAAGGTCATAGGTCACAAAGGTCAAGGTCACTGTACCCGAAAAATGCTGCTGAGCGGCTGGTTGATAAATAGCGTTTTTACGATTCTATAGTTTGATTGACTGACTGCTTGATTGACTATTGGATGGATGGATTGATTGGTGGATTGATTGATGGATTGGTTGGTGGATGGATGGATTGATTGGTGGATTGATTGATTGGTGGATTGATTGATTGGTGGATTGATTGATTGGTGGATTGATTGATGGATTGGTTGATTGATTGATTGGTGGATTGATTGATATATTGATTTGTGGATTGATGGATTGATTGGTTGGTTGATTGGTTGATTGATTCATAGATTGATTGGCGGATTGATTGATGGATTGGTTGGTGGATGGATGGATTGATTGGTGGATTGATTGATTGGTGGATTGATTGGTGGATTGATTGATTGGTGGATTGATTGATTGGTGGATTGATTGATTGGTGGATTGATTGATTGGTGGATTGATTGATGGATTGGTTGATTGATTGATGGATTGATTGATATATTGATTTGTGGATTGCTGGATTGATTGGTGGATTGATTCATAGATTGATTGATGGATTGATTGGCGGATTGATTGATGGATTGGTTGATTGATGGATGGATTGGTTGATGGATGGATTGATTGATTGGTGGATTGATTGATTGGTTGATGGATGGATGGATTGATTGGTGGATTGATTGATGTATTGATTGGTGGATTGATTGATTGATTGGTGGATTGATTGATTGGTGGATGGATTGATGGATTGGTTGATGGATGAATTGATTGGTGGATTGATTGATTGATTGGTGGATGAATTGATTAATTGATGGATTGATTGGTGGATTGATTGATGGATGGTGGATGGATTGATTGATGGATTGATTGATTGGTGGATTGATTGATGGATGGTTGGGTGGATGGATGGATTGATTGATTGGTGGATTGATTGGTGGATGGATGGATGGATGGATGGAATGATGGATTGATTGGTGGATTGATTGGTGGATCGATCGATGAAACCCCAGACATCCCGAGAGGGGGAAATGCGACCGTCAACTGCACCAAGCCGAAGGGGCTGGAGATCGACGATCTGAGGTGGACCAAAAACGAGGTCCCGCTGACCAACTCGGGTCGCTACCTCGGAGGGTCGCTGGCCAGTCCCAACCTGACCATCAAGCCCCTGATGGAGCGCGACAAGGGCAACTACACGTGCCAATTCTTCGTGGATAACGTCTGGCACAGCAGCAGCACCCTCTACATCTTGGACATAGTGCGTAAGTGAAGGAATAGTCCCCCCCCCCCCCACACCCACCCCACCCCCCGTGGGGATACCGGCGGGGCGTGTGGGGGGGGGGGTGTCTTTTGTATAAATAGTTCCCCCACCTTCTGGAAGTTCTGTGCTTGTAACTCCCTCTAATCTGTCACTCTCTTTGACTCTGCATAGTGCGTGAGTGAAGGTATAGTCCCCCCGTGGGGATACCGGCGGGGGGGGGGGGGGGGGTGTCTTTTGTATAAATAGTTCTCCCGCCTTCTGGAAGTTCTGTGCTTGTAACTCCCTCTAATCTGTCACTCTCTTTGACTCTGCATAGTGCGTGAGTGAAGGAATAGTCCCCCCGTGGGGATACCGGGGGGGGGGGGGGGTCTTTTGTATAAATAGTTCTCCCACCTTCTGGAAGTTCTGTGCTTGTAACTCCCTCTAATCTGTCACTCTCTTTGACTCTGCCTTTTTCCTTTGCTTACTGTCATCTACTATCTTTCTGCCTTCTCCTGCTTCTTTTTTTCACGAAACGCTTTCAAAAAGATTTCCTCCAGCCGAAGTCGGACTGACTTGCTGGGCCTAACTATTTCTTAGTTAAGCCGGCGACAGACTATGCGACTGCCTCATGTGACTCGATCAGGTCGTGACGTTTCACCTCATTTGCATACCATCTAACTCGATCAGTCTGACTCAGTCGGGCCCAGTCAGGTGACAGGGCCGAATAGGGCGGGTTCTAAATTTCACTGATCGAGTCAGATGGCGTGTGACCTCTTCTGTGCGGGAAACAAAATTTGGTCTACGTCACGACCTGATCGAGTCATATGAGGCAGTCGCATAGTCTGTCTCCAGCTGTAGGCGCATAACGGCAGCATGACGCGTCTGCGCTCATAATTGACAAGAAGCTGTCGGAGCGATCGAAGAAGAAGAAGAAGAAGAAAGAAGTCTTCAGAAAGATGAAAAATGTACCGTGACCTGCAGTGCCTTCATGGTTTGGGTTGCCTTTTCTCTCTGAGACTGGTAAAGGCAGCATGGCTCCCAGGGACCCCCATTTGGGGGTCTATGAAGTACTAAAACTCTTAAAGGACCCTCTAAAATAATGTGCAGGGGGTCCCAGGGATGCACTAGAAAACATATTTTTAGCATTCGCAATGCCACTGGGACCCTCTATCCCGCCTCTAGGACCCTCTCTATACTGTAAGTGAAGGAGTCCCCTGGGACCCCTTGTTTTGCGAGATGATTGGGAGCCCTGAAAGGCCTGTGTACACAGTTAACATTAATCACGAGCTGTTTCTATTTCCCCACCAAGGCAACACAGGGACAGCCCACTCTTAATATGACTTAGGCCGGGTTCACATTAGACGCGTAAGTTCCGTACGGAAAACCCTAAATAAGTGGAAGAAAGAAGGATAACAGTTAGCGCATAATATAGGGGAAATTCGGACACGTGCGCAAATCTGTTCCCTTCTTCGTTTCACTTTATTTATGGATTGCGCACGGGCTTCCGCATGGAATGTCCGCTTATGTGTGGACACGGCCTTACAGCTCACTGTGATGCCATGGGGAAATAGAAATATCTTG
>CM065700.1:9057039-9062039 GCA_017654935.2 Phymorhynchus buccinoides | reverse complement strand
GCAAGGACTGGATATGCCGAATTTGGCGTGGTAAGGAGTTCCAAACTGATGGGGCCGAAAAGGAAAAAGAGCGCTCACTAAACATTTTTGTTCGTGTACTAGGAACACAGAGAATTTTGGAATCTGAAGATGACCGCAATGGCCTTGATGGAGTATAGACAGAAAGCATGTCAGAGATGTAGCTAGGGGCATTTCCGGAGAAATAAGAATGACATAGATCAGGGGAGGGGGGGGGGTAAAGAGATGGGGGGGGGGGAGGAATCAAGGGAGAAGGGAGGGGAGGGTAGCACAACAGGGGCGTAAAGGGAAAGAGAGAGAGGGGAGGTGAATGGAAAAGCTTAGAGAGGGAAAGGAGGTCAGTGAATGGGTGGTTCAGCTTTAATATCTCCCTAGAGCGGTTATATCATTGGGAGAAGTTGCAAACAGAACAATAATAATCAAATATCTCTCTCTCTCTCTCTCTCTCTCTCTCTCTCTCTCTCTCTCTCTCTCTCTCTCTCTCTCTCTCTCTCTCTCTCTCTCTCTCTCTCTCTCTCTCTCTCTCTCTCTCTCTCTCTCTCTCTCTCTCTCTCTCTCTCTCTCTCTCTCTCTCTCTCTACTCTCTCTCTCTCTCTCTCTCTCTTCTCGTTTTTGTGTGTTTTCTCTCTCTCTCTCTCTCTCTCTCTCTCTCTCCTACTCTCTCCTCTCTCTCTCTCTCTCTCTCTCTCTCTCTCTCTCTCTCTCTCTCTCTCTCTCTCTCTCTCGCTCTCTGACTACTAGGTGACTACTTATTAGCCAGTTCTCGAGATAGTCACTAATTTCTCCTTTTCTGTTCATACTGTTTGTTTATTACTGTACTTGGGTTTTTTCTTTGCTTGTGAATGCATGTGTACAGAGGCTGGGGAGAGAGAGAGGAGGGTTTTTTTTAATCTTTTTTTTGGTGTTACAATCTAGACGAAGGGAGCGGTGACTCCAACGCCCAATCCTTGGCAATAGGGGTGGGCGTCGGGGCTCCGGCGACGCTAGGTTTCGCGGCGGCAATGCTGCAGCTCGTCAAGTGCATGGCCAGCGGCCTTCCCAGTGTACCAACCTGCGGGGGCGGAGACTCTGACGACGAGGAAAACGAAGACGAACAGCAGGCCCTCTTCCCGTTCATGGGTCCCACTCCTGAGGGACAGCTTCCCCTTGGAGTTGAGCCTCCGCCCGGTATCTTAGTGGTGCCACCGCCGCCTATCCCGGGCGAGCCCCCATTGGGAGAAGGAGCCGTTTTTCAGGTGCAGCCCCCTCAAAATGGAGAATCGTCGCCCAGCGTGTTTAGCATCGAGGATGAAAGTAGTCATGCTTCTGTTGACAGTGCCTCCAACTGAAGGGATGCAATGCTGAAAATAGTTGCAGACTGTTGAGGAGAGGCTTCTTACCATGGAGCAAGAGAGGGAGTGGGCGAGTTAATAAGAAACCTAAGTGCTAGGCAGTTTTTGTGGGAGAAAAACAGCACTATCAAATTTTTTTATATTTTTTTATATATAAATGAAAACATATTTTTCTATGCACTTTTGAAACTTTAGTTATCTAATTCTTCTATAATTGTTCTTCGTTTGTATATCTTATTTTTCCATGCATATTATTGTGCTGTATTTAATTAAGCTATATTATATATAATGGTTGTGTTTTGTCTTACTTCAATTACAACACTGCAGATTTCACTTCCTTGTTTTGTGCTCCACATTCTGTAAGTGTGCAAAGCGCTTTGCGTGTGTGCGTGGGAGGTGTGTGTGTGTGTGTGTGTCTTTCTGTCTGTCTTTCTTTCTGTGTGTCTGTTCCAAAAAATATGTAGTCAACTAAACAGTACTTTTCTGATCATATTTGATTTTGGCGTATTGCTTTTCAGTCTCCAAAGGATGATACAATATTCTGCATTCTGTATCAATGGATTTTAACAACTGAAGTAAAATGTTGTGTGTGTTTTGCTTTACATGGGACCAGTGCATAAACATCTTGGGTCGATATTTTCAATACACGTATGTGACCCAACACAACGAAAGGGACATTAAGTGTAAAACTGACCATTCTGAGAATATAATTTATACATTTGAAAACTTGAGACAATTCTCTTTCTAATGATACAAAAAACATTCTTGTATTTATTTTCTACGTTCCAGAGTTATGAGCATTGACAGTTAGTAGCGTGAGCGTCAGCCATTTTGAGAAAACACAGTCTAAAGTCTAGCATAGCTGAAGAAAATGTATTGACCTACTCGTTTTAAAGCATCCATAAGACCATCTAGATACCATATTAAAGATTGTCCTTTATCAATATGAAAGATAAGATGTTGGAGAACACGAAAATACCCATAAGTCAAAATAGAAAAAAAATGATTTTTTTTTTTGCTTTCCAAGTCTGTTGTGAGAAACTAGCCCAGCGACTTAATGTCCCTTTCGCGGTGCTAGGTCACATATTTGATTAATAATTATGATGGATTTGTTCTTTGGGCAGCAGCCTCACCCTCCGCACAGTTCCGTTTTAATTCGTGTGTAACGTTTTAAGTAGACTCGATAGACCACCCGAAGAGAGGACAAAGGAACATTATGACTTATATCTTAGAAGATAAAAGGAGGTTGGTGTGTGTGTGTGTGCGTGCGTGCGCGTGCGTGTGTGTGTGTGTGTGCGTGCGTGTGCGTGCGTGTGCGTGTGTGTGTGTGTGCGCGCGCGTGCGCGTGTGAGTGTGTATATGTCTTTCTCTGTTTCTCTTTACCTCTCTCTGTTTCTCTCTCTCTCTCTCTCTCTCTCTCTCCCTCTCTCTCTCTCTCTCCATTCGCTCTCTCAAATATTGTATTGTGGCCCAAGGCCAATGTACAATTAAACTTTCCGAGTTATCTCTCTCTCTCTCTCTCTCTCTCTCTCCCTCTCCCTCTCTCCATTCGCTCTCTCAAATATTGTATTGTGGCCCAAGGCCAATGTACAATTAAACTTTCCGAGTTCTCTCTCTCTCTCTCTCTCTCTCTCTCTCTCTCTCTCTCTCTCTCTCTCTCTCTCTCTCTCTCTCTCTCTCTCTCTCTCTCTCTCTCTCTCTCTCTCTCTCTCTCTCTCTCTCTCTCTCTCTCTCTCTCTCTCTCTCTCTCTCTCTCTCTCTCTCTCTCTCTCTCTCTCTCTCTCTCTCTCTCTCTCTCTCTCTCTCTCTCTCTCTCTCTCTCTCTCTCTCTCTCTCTCTCTCTCTCTCTCTCTCTCTCTCTCTTCTCTCTCTCTCTCTCTCTCTCTCTCTCTCTCTCTCTCTCTCTCTCTCTCTCTCTCTCTCTCTCTCTCTCTCTCTCTCTCTCTCTCTCCAGTCCTTCAAATAAAACACATACATGTATTACTATATTAAACAAAATTGAACACATGAAAACATTTGAATAATAAAGCAAAGAACAACCGAAATAGGAAAAACAAAACCATGAAAACCAAGGGGGGGGGGGGGGGGGGGGGGGGGGGGGGGGTGGGGGGGGGGGGGACCACACGACAATGCAATTGCATGTATATTAAACATACATACATAGGTCTAATGTCATTCGCATCCAAAGGTAAGGGTTAAACTGACGTCAGTATTTGATTTATTTAAATTTTCCCGTTGATTGTCAAGTCAAGTCAAGTCAAAATGATCGTTATTGACGATAAAGGAATAAGCTATAATAAAAAAAAAGCTTTTTATTTCATCCTGTCGTCATAAATAAATGAGTTCTAAACACCACTGAAGCAAAGAAGATGAAAAACTAAAAATGTTAAAAAAACCATTAAGCAATTCGCAATTTTAAAAAATGGAAACAATACACATATTATGTTCCGCAAGCACAATACAATAATCATGTACAAAATATTGACAAAAGTAATCATAGGGAGAGGAGAAGAAGAAGTTTGGGGGAAAAAACAATGACTGAGACAAAGATGACAGACAGACAGAGACACATAAATGAAGAGAGAGAGAGAGAGAGAGAGAGAGAGAGAGAGAGAGAGAGAGAGAGACAACAGAGAGAGACAGAGAGAGAGAGAGACAACAGAGAGAGAGACAGAGAGAGACGCTTCAAACGCTTCAAAATGTTTTTATTGACATTGGCATAATAATACACCCTAATGTCACGGGGCCTCTTTTTTCTTCTTTTTTTTCCCGCAGCGTATGCATTATATCGTAACAAACAATAAGAATACAAACAAATAAATCAACTAAAGTGAAACTCATAACCATTATAGTAAACACAATCGTAATACATGACCAACTTATCCTGGTCAATAATTGTTTATCGAACTACTCAAATAATAATGGTAGTAATCAAATAATGTAAACAGGTACAAAAATTAAAGACAGAGAGAGAGAGCTAGAGAGACAACAGAGAGAGAGAGACAGACAGAGAGAGAGAGAGACAACAGAGAGAGAGACAGAGAGAGAGAGACACAGAGAAACAGAGAGAGAGAGACAGACAGAGACACCGAAATGAAGAGAGAGAGAGAGACAGAGAAAGAGACAGGGAGTCACACAAACAAATTACAAATGCAGAAACACACAAAGAATCAAATAATGCTTTAAGGGCGTAGACCCACTTGTAATTACCAAAAAAAAAGTGTATGAATAAGATATCGAAATAGGCGTATAAGTGACTCACGTTTTCAAGAAAATAGGCGTATTACGCTTGATATGTGTTATATACTATAACCAGAAAAATGGTGAATATTACAGAAGCACGCGTTAGAAGGGGTTTTAATCTGTGTACAAGCACGCATGCACACGCAAACACACACACACGCACGCACGCACGCACGCGCACGCACACGCACACACACGCACACACACACACACACACACGCCGTTTGAGCCAATGATCAATGGCGACGTGGCACTTAACTCGAAGACTGTCACGCGAGAAGGCGACATGAAAAACAAAAGGTGATATTATGGTAAAAGGGGTGATCGGTCTTTTCCCACCCCAGGACTTTTCACACCCCAGGACTTTGCCCACCCGGACTTTTCCCACCCGGACATTGCCCACCCACG
>CM065700.1:9039539-9042039 GCA_017654935.2 Phymorhynchus buccinoides | reverse complement strand
GCGCGAAACGCGCATCTGCCGGCCTCTCGGCGCCCGTATCTCCGTCGTTTCTGGGCCGATTGCCTTCGAATTTGTCAGGTACATGACTGTGGACGGTTTCTATCGGTGTGCCAAACCGGAAGCGAATCGGTTCAGAAACGCGCGCGCTATGCGCCGCTTCACCTTTTCACGAATAACTCCGCCGTTTCTTAACCGAATCGCCTCAAATTTGCTGTCAGGCTTGCTATGGCCCGGGCAAAGCCTAGCAGAAAATTGGAAGAGAATCGGGAGAGCGCGTCACTCTCAGAGCAGCGCCAACTTGAAAAGGGGCCTTATAACTCCGCCGTTTCTTAACCGAATCGCTTCAAATTTCCTGTACTCAGCGTTACCAGTACTTGGCGTTACCGTTACTAGGCGTTACCAGTATGGTGCATTGCCAGTACTAGGCGTTGCGCTAGAATAAAAGAAAATGTGAAGGGCACAGCATCAAAACCCGGTCAACACCAAAGAGAAGAAAAAATCAAAGCCATTATCCAATGCGTCACAAAACCGCGATGAATCGTTATACTTTCATCCTTTTTCTTCTTCTTGCATAATAGGTGAAGACGGGGTAAAAAGCCCATGGGCGGGTAAGAAGCCCATGCCATTTATCTCATGAAATAAAGCACATTTCAGTCACATTTTGCCCATGAGACGAGTGTTAATGTTTAGCATTCGTCTCATGGGCACATTTGACTGACATTGTGTTTACTTTTTCGTCTCATGGGCTGAAATTTGCTTTATTTCATGAGATAATTGGCATGGGCTTCTTACCCGCCCATGGGCTTTTTACCATTAGCATTCGTCTCATGGGCAAATTTGACTGAAATGGTCTTTATTTCATGAGATAATTGGCATGGGCTTCTTACCCGCCCATGGGCTTTTTACCCCGTCTTACCCTATAGCATCCTCCATCAACAATTTGACGATTATGACGTTTGGTACTTACTTGGTGAAGGGAATTTCCATGCGACTATCCTCGTCATCGCGATATCGAAACGATCTTCTTTTTTTTCACCCCACAGAAAACTGACGTGGAACCCTTGCCTTTATCTATGTGTCACGTCAACTGCAACAGCATGATGAAAAACGGTGTTTCACTGTAGTAGTAGTAGTAGTAGTAGTAGTAGTAGTAGTAGTAGTAGTAGTAGTAGTAGTAGTAGTAGTAGTAGTAGTAGTAGTAGTAGTAGTAGTAGTAGTAGTAGTAGTAGTAGTAGTAGTAGTAGTAGTAGTAGTAGTAGTTGTAGTAGTAGTAGTAGCAGCAGCAGCAGCAGCAGTAGTAGTAGTGGTAATAGTTGTAGTAGTAGTAGTTGTAGCAGAAGAGAGTATAAAAAGCGTATGTAGTAGTAGCAGTAGTAGTAGTAAGAGTAGTAGCAGCAGAAGAGAGTATAAAAAGCGTATGTAGTAGTAGTAGTAGTAGTAGTAGTAGTAGTAGTAGTAGTAGTAGTAGTAGTAGTAGTAGTAGTAGTAGTAGGGGAAGACGGGGTAAAACGCGCATGGGCGGGTAAGAAGCCCACCCCAATTATATCATGAAATAAAGAAAATTTCAGTCAAATTTGCCCATGAGACGAATGCTAGACATTAACGCTCGTCTCATGGGCAAAATGAGACTGAAATTTGCTTCATTTCATGAGATAATTGGGGTGGGCTTCTTACCCGCCCATGCGCTTTTTACCCCGTCTTCCCCAAGTAGTAGTAGTAGTAGTAGTAGTAGTAGTAGTAGTAGTAGCAGCAGCAGCAGCAGCAGCAGCAGCAGCAGCAGCAGCAGCAGTAGTAGTAGTAGTAGTAGTAGTAGTATATAAAGCGTCTGTGGTAGGGGAAGACGGGGTAAAAAGCGCATGGGCGGGTAAGAAGCCCACCCCAATTATCTCATGAAATGAAGCAAATTTCAGTCTCATTTTGCCCATGAAACGAGCGTTAATGTATAGCATTCGTCTCATGGGCAAATTTGACTGAAATTTGCTTTATTTCATGGGATAATTGGGGTGAGCTTCTTACCCGCCCATGCGCTTTTTACCCCGTCTTCCCCTAGTAGTAGTAGTAGTAGTAGTAGTAGTAGTAGTAGTAGTAGTAGTAGTAGTAGTAGTAGTAGTAGTAGTAGTAGTAGTAGTAAGTGTATTGACCGATTCCTGTAACAATCCCTGTAGCAATAATGTAACAACTCGGGAATATCGATAATCGTAGTTAGAGACTTAAATCCCTTTCACCGCCAATGTCGTATTTTTGCACCACAAATGGTTTAACACCCATGTCACTAAAACGCATCAAATCGGGGAGAGTAATCCAAAGACCCTATTTTCTTAATTTTGGGAGGTAAGGATAGACCTAATGTTATACATGTCACAGAGGAATTCCCAACATTGCAGATACATTATCTTCTCTTCCCAGTTTAGTTTAATGGTATTTTGGGGGACTGAAAAATGACTAGCGGCGAAAGGGTTTAGATGAAAAACCTGTTTTGAGCCAGGGTTGGTTCGCTACA
>CM065700.1:9029539-9032039 GCA_017654935.2 Phymorhynchus buccinoides | reverse complement strand
ATTTGACTGAAATTTTCTTTATTTCATGAGATAATTGGGATGGGCTTCTTACCCGCCCATGCGCTTTTTACCCCGTCTTCCCCTAACGTTTTGTAGGCTTTTAACCCTTTCACCGCTAACGTCGCATTTTAGCACCACAGTGATTTAACACCCATGTCACTAAAAGGCATCAAATCAGGGTCTGTTATCCAAAGACCCTATTGTCTCAGTTTTGGGAAGTAAGGATAGACCTTATTTTATATATGTCACATAAGAATCCCCAATACTGCAAACGGATTTTGTTCTCTACCCAAGTAAATTTAATGAAAATATTTGGCTGAAATATGGCTGGCGGTGAAAGGGTTAAAGGAATACACTGTTCATCACAGCTGTTTTCGAGAGGAATATTTAGTTCATCTATATTTTTAGAAGTTTTTTCAAGCCAATTTTAGTTCACCATATTAAGTAACTTTTCATAAATAATAGTCAAGAATATATGTAGTATGTGACTAAATTAGTTTTATTTAGTTCAAATGGCCAGATTTTTCACTCAAGGGCAATGCTATTTGTTTGCGATACTAAGTGAATTGCTTAAGAACATTTTCCATGATACTGCTCAACAAAAATAGTTTTTACAATTAATCTGATGAAAGAAATATATTTGAAATACTATGCAGAACATACACCCTGTTTGTCTGTCCCTTCTTTAATACTGAAAGAAATAGATATCTTCCACGGCACTTTTTTGTGCAACCAAATGCGTATAAATTTAATGCTTTGTTTTCCTCAAAAAATAAAAAAACTTTTGATTAAACTTAAGCACTTTGTTACAGTTATAAACAGTTCTTTTCGATGATTTGTATGGACAAAATGTAACATGTTTGTTTGTTTTTTGTAATAATGGTATAGGTATATTTGTCCTAGTTATTTCCTTGTCGTTCATAATATAGACATCACTCTGTTTTGATGTTCGATTGTTTATCTATGTGTGTACTTTGTTTTATATTTCTGTGCCCCAAGTGGGTATGAAATAAAACATTTGCCTTGCCTTGCCTGGCCTTACAGCCAAAATATTTCAAGGATGTGCTCGGTGCATTTTCTTTTATCTAAGATTTCTAGATTCAGCCGTTTAATTTAATCCCTTGACTGCCACCAACGTATTACGTACTGACCTGATGACATCACTGATGACGTCATCAGATGAAGAGGAATAACTCTGATATGCTGGCTTTTTCTCTAACACAGTCAAGAGAGTAATATCCCCGGACCATTTTGCCAGATTGGCTCTATCAGTTGTCTTTTTCATGGCATGATTTGCCCAATGATTTTTTTATTTTATTTTCTCTGGCAGTCAAGGGGTTAACTTTGAAGCTCGACTTTGAATGCAACGGAACAGCTGTGTCATGCATTCCAGTTATTTGTAACCAATACTTTACACAATTTGCATACGCAGTTATGTATAGTGGATATCTTCCCGTTTCACAATGATTTATTGATCAACGTGGTTGGTGTTTTACGTGCTTGCTTTTTTTTTTTTTTTTTTTTTTTTGCTGTTCCATCTTCTGGGCCGTACAGTGGCGTTGCTCCCACGCCGCTCGTTCCGAATTCCAATTCGCAGCTACACCCGGGTTTGTTCAAGTCGCAGAAACCGAGACCAGCAGTCCAAGTGTTTTACGTGCTTAGTTTAATAGCAAATGTATGAAGTCTTTCAAGAACGGTTTGATCTCCGCCATTAGTCCCCAAACTTCTGAATCGTAAGGTAAGCATTGGCTGGATTGCATTTTAAAGAATAATTTAGGACTGTGGTTTTTTTTAATCTATATTCCAAAGACATTTTGGAATGCTATAAGTACCCTTTTTAGCCTTTTAATGCATACGGGGGAAAAACAGAGAGAGAGAGAGAGAGAGAGAGAGAGAGAGAGAGAGAGAGAGAGAGAGAGAGAGAGAGAGAGAGAGAGAGAGAGAGAGAGAGAGAGAGAGAGAGAGAGAGAGAGAGAGAGAGAGAGAGAGAGAGAGAGAGAGAGAGAGAAGAGAGAGAGAGAGAGAGAGAGAGAGAGAGAGAGACTCAGACTCAGACTCAGAAACTTTATTTTACAAGGAAAAGAATTTAGGCTGGGCCTAGTCTTCCATTCTGTCCTTGAGGAGAGAGAGAGAGAGGAGAGAGAGAGAGAGAGAGAGAGAGAGAGAGAGAGAGAGAGAGAGAGAGAGAGAGGAGAGAGAGAGAGAGACAGAGAGAGAGAGAAGAGAGAGAGAGAGAGAGAGAGAGAGAGAGAGAGAGAGAGAGAGAGAGAGAGAGAGAGAGAGAGAGAGAGAGAGAGAGAGAGAGAGAGAGAGAGAGAGAGAGAGAGAGAGAGAGAGAGACTCAGAGACTCAGAAACTTTATTTTACAAGGAAAGAGAGATTTAGGCTGGGAGAGAGAGAAGAGATTCTGTCCTTGGAGAGAGAGAGAGAGAGAGAGAGAGAGAGAGAGAGAGAGAGAGAGAGAGAGAGAGAGAGAGAGAGAGAGAGAGAGAGAGAGAGA
>CM065700.1:9007039-9022039 GCA_017654935.2 Phymorhynchus buccinoides | reverse complement strand
AAATAGGGTCTTTGGATAACAGGTCCCGATTTTGATGCCTTTTAGTCAAGTGTGTGGTCAACCATTGTGGTGCATCATTTTGCGACATTGGCGGTGGAAAGGGTTTTAAGAGTGAGTGTAGAAGCAGAAGCAGTAGCAGCAGCAGCAGCAGAGTCGAAGGAGTAGTAGGGTAAGACGGGGTGAAAAGCCCATGGGCGGGTAAGAAGCCCATGCCAATTATCTCATGAAATAAAGCAAATTTCAGCCACATTTTGCACCCATGAGAGGAGTGTTAACCTTTAGCATTCGTCTCATGGGCAAATTTGACTGAAATTTTCTTTATTTCATGAGATAAATTGGCATGGGCTTCTTACCCGCCCATGGGCTTTTTACCCCGTCTTCCCCTATACAGGAGCAACGAGCAGTCAGCGATCATGGTGTTCTGTGAGAGGACGTGGCAGACCTACTGGGTCTCTTTCTCTCTTCTGCTTTCTCTGTTGTGCTCCGCTCGTGGATTCCCAGGTAAAAGGACGAGATACACGTTGCTATTTTTCATTGTTTTCCCTCAGCATGGCAACACAGTGATAGACAAATATTGTAATTACTATTATAGAGTATCGCTGTTGTTGCCATGGTAGGGGAAAAGAGTGAGAAATAACAACGGGTAATTGGACCTTAAGATAATGTCTAGGACCAATGTTATAGGGTAAGACGGGGTAAAAAGCCCATGGGCGGGTAAGAAGCCCATGCCAATTATCTCATGAAATAAAGAAAATGTCAGTCAAATTTGCCCATGAGATGAATGCTAAACATTAACACTCGTCTCATGGGCAAAATGTGACTGAAATTTGCTTTTTTCATGAGATAATTGGCATGGGCTTCTTACCCGCCCATGGGCTTTTTACCACGTCTTCCCCTAATGATGGTAAATAGGATTATTATTATTATTATTATTATTATTATTATTATTATTATTATTATTATTATTATTATTATTATTAGTATATTAGTAGATAGTTTGAGTGAAGTAATAGCATTAGTAGTAGTAGTAGTTTTAAGCATAATAGTAGCAAGTTTTCTGATTGATCATCATCATCATGGTTTCGCATAATTGCAAGTCGTCGTCGTCATCATCATCATCATCATCATCATCATCATCGTCATCGTCGTCGTCGTAGTCGTCGTTATCATCACCATCAGACTTATTCTGTTCTTCTTCTTCTTCTTCTTCTTCTTCTTCTTCTTCTTCTTCTTCTTCTTCTTCTTCTTCTTCTTCTTCTTCCCACTGCAATATTGTTGCAAAGTGTGTGTGGTGCGCGTGTGCAAATGTGTGTACCTTAGGATCTATTTCTCAATCGTCTTTGGTTGAATGCATTAAGAATGTTTAACGTGTGTGTGCGCTTCGATTTGATTTAGAACTATCAATATTTATCGCCGTATAAATAATGTATGTTGCTGGTGTGTGTGTGTGTGTGTGTGTGTGTGTGTGTGTGTGTGTGTGTGTGTGTGTGTGTGTGTGTGTGTGTGTGTGTGTGTGTGTGTGTGTGTGTGTGTGTGTGTGTGTGTGTGTGTGTATGTGTGTGTGTGTGTGTGTGTGTGTGTGTGTGTGTGTGTGTGTGTGTGTGTGTGTGTGTGTGTGTGTGTGTGTGTGTGGTGTGTGTGTGTGTGTGTGTGTGTGTGTGTGTGTGTGTGTGTGTGTGTGTGTGTGTGTGTGTGTGTGTGTGTGTGTGTGTGTGTGTGTGTGTGTGTGTGTGTGTGTGTGTGTGTGTGTGTGTGTGTGTGTGTGTGTGTGTGTGTGTGTGTGTGTGTGTGTGTGTGTGTGTGTGTGTGTGTATGTGTGTGTGTGTGTGTGTGTGTGTGTGTGTGTGTGTGTGTGTGTGTGTGTGTGTGTGTGTGTGTGTGTGTGTGAGAGAGAGACTCAGACTCAGTGTCAGAAACTGTGTGTGTACAAGGAAAAGAATGTAGGTGTGTGTAGTCTTCCATTCTGTGTGTGTGTGTGTGTGAGAGTTGTGAGAGAGAGAGTGTGTGAGGTGTGTGTGAGTGAGAGAGGTGTGTGTGAGAGAGAGAGTGTGTGAGTGAGTGTGAGAGAGAGAGAGAGTGAGAAGTGAGTGTGACAGAGTGAGACAGAGAGACAGAGTGTGTGACAGAGTGAGACAGAGACGTCTAATATCATGTGGTAAAAACTTTATTTTACAAGGAAAAGAATTTGTGTGGGGCCTAGTATTCCATTCTGTGTGTGTGAGAGAGACTCAGACTCAGACTCAGAAACTTTATTTTAGAAGGAAAGAATTTAGGCTGGGCCTAGTCTTCCATTCTTCTGTGTGTGTTGTGTGTGTGTGAGAGAGAGAGAGAGAGAGAGAGAGAGAGAGAGAGAGAGAGAGAGAGAGAGAGAGAGAGAGAGAGAGAGAGAGAGAGAGAGAGAGAGACAGAGACGTCTAATATCATTAATGGTAAACTTTATTTTACAAGGAAAAGAATTTAGGCTGGGCCTAGTATTCCATTCTGTGTGTGTGTGAGTGAGAGAGAGAGAGAGAGAGAGAGAGAGAGAGAGAGAGAGAGAGAGAGAGAGAGAGAGAGAGAGAGAGAGAGAGAGAGAGAGAGAGAGAGAGAGAGAGAGAGAGAGAGAGGAGAGAGAGAGAGGAGAGAGAGAGAGAGAGAGAGAGACAGAGACGTCTAATATCATTAATGGTGAAACAGACGTTAAATAAACCACTGAACTGAACTGAACTAAGACAATAAGATCCCTCAAAATGAATTTGAGGATTGCTGGCGTTGGGGGGTCCCGGGGGGGGGGGGGGGGGGGTCCCCAAAAGACCAACCCATCCCTTTGGCTGCAGCATCAGAGCCTGTGCCGGTGCCAAGCCCCCTCCTCGTTTGAGAGTCATTGTCTTCTGCAAGAGACTAAAACTGTACCACGATTTTCCATTAGGCCGGGTTCACATTAGACGCGTAAGTTCCGTACGGAAAACGCTAAATAAGTGGAAGAAAGAAGGATAAAAGTTTACGCATATAGGGAAAATTCGGACACGTGCGCAAATCTTTTCCCTTCTTTGTTTCACTTATTCATGGAATGCGTACGGGTTTCCGCATGGAATATTCGTTTATGTGTGTACACGGCCTAACTGTAAAAATAAATCCTCTATTGTACAGCTCTCATGGTACTGTTGGCCTACCACCACCACCTAGTACTACTAACACACACAACCCCCCCCCCCCCAAAAAAAAAAAAAAAAAAAAGTTGTACTAGTGCACACAGGGGGTTGGGGGTGGTGGGGTGGGGTGTGTGTGGGGGGGGGGGGGGGTCAACCTTAAACAAAGGCGGAAGCCAGGAAGATACCTGATACACTTGGGACAAGGAGTAGAACGGAGAGACAACACAAAAAATGTGTTAGTGTAGAGATGGGGCAGGTGACATGACATGACGTGACATGACATGACATGACAACAGGAAGAAGACAGCGTGTACCACTCAGGCGTGTCCGACTATGACTACCAGATTGCTTGAGGAGGCGACTGCTGTTAGAAAGGAAGGAAGGAAGGAAGGAAGGAAGGCGGCAAGAGCGGGTTAATTAAAAGACGTTCGCCGGCCGATTCCAATGCGTGACTGCATGCGTGAGTGACGGCGGGGGTTCGAATCCCGGCCTCGCGCCTTTTCTTTCTATAAGCTCGACCAGGAAAATCGAACTGAACTCCCGAGTCCCGAGTCCTTCGGAAAGGGACTTAAAGCTAGTCTGACCCGTGCGCTAATTTACGCACGTAAAAAATCCCACGGCAGTTAAAAGTCGGTAAGAGCAGGGAGAAATCCAGCTGCCTGGTATGACCAAAAGTGATAGTTAGTTTTCCCAAGTCTGACACCCCCCCCCCCCCCCCAAAAAAAAAAAATGGGTAGGCGGCGACGCTCTCTCCAGGGGAGAGCAGCCCTAATTTCACAGTGATAAGTCTCTGTGACTAGAATATACCAAATACCAAATAATGGAGGGGTGGGATGGAATTATTTTTAAATGGAAAAACCTTGCCCTGGGGTATATCCGCACTCTTTGGGACAGAGAAAACTTAAAGGTGGACCCTGACGGATGAGTTTTTGCAAGAAACGCGTCCAGATAACCAGGAAAACACCCTTTACAGAGATCGCAACACTCACTTTGCTCTGGTTTCCTAGAAATCAAACCGTCAAATCGGCGATTCCTCCTTGGCGGAGGTGCTGGAAGTCAAATTATTTCAGTGAAAGAGAAGGCGTGTGCCGTCTCTTTTCTAATGGCCGCCTGAGTTTAGACCAAACCGTGTGCACGAAATTTTGGCAAAGCAAGCCTTTTTTTCTTTTCTTTTTTTAAATTTTATACAGATTATCTAAAGGAGTTTCGTTCACAACAAAGGAAACAGCTCCAAACGCTTCAACCACAATGAGTGACCTCCACCCACCTCGTCCAAAATGGCTTCTCTCTCTGGCATCTCCGCCAAGGAGGAATCGCGTTTTGACGGTTTGATTTCTAGGAAACCAGAGCAAACTGAGTGTTCCGATCCTTGAAAAGGCTGTCTTTCTGGTGACCTCGACGTGTTCCTTGCAAAAACTGCATACGATTTGACCCCAATGCATTTTATTCAGCTATGCTAGACTGTGTGTTCTCAAAATGACCGACGTTCACTCTACTAACTTTAAATGCTCATAACTCGTGAACGGAAAAAAAGATACAAGAACGTTTTTTGCATCATTAGAAAGAGAATTGTCTGAAGTTTTCAAATGTAGGGGAAGACGGGGTAAAAAGCGCATGGGCGGGTAAGAAGCCCACCCCAATTATCTCATGAAATAAAGAAAATTTCAGTGAAATTTGCCCATGAGACGAATGCTAGACATTAACGCTCGTCTCATGGGCAAAGTGAGACTGAAATTTGCTTCATTTCATGAGATAATTGGGGTGGGCTTCTTACCCGCCCATGCGCTTCTTACCCCGTCTTCCCCTATACTTGTCTCAGAATGGTCAGTTTGACACTTAATGTCCCTTTCGTGGTGCTGAGTCACATATGTTCCGAAACAGTGTTGCCGGTAACATGACAGCAGGAAGTATATATAAAAAACTGATAATATTGTAAGACGTAGTGTGTGTGTTGTAAAGACATGACGCAGTTACGAACATGCAAATCAGGAAGTTACAGCGTCATGTCATAGCTCCAGTAACTGAGGCTCTTTTCCCTTGAATGATAACCTCCTTTGAAAGTATGTTTTGTATCAAAGAATGAAATAGTGAGGCTAAGAGAGGAAATAACGAAATTGAACAAAGGGGGAGAACTCTCTTTTTAATTAACTCCCCTCCACCAAAGTTGATTACGATACCAATCATCTAGCAATGAGTGGATCAGAGCCAAAGTGAGACAAGCAAAGCATCATTCTAAAAAAAAGAACGTGCCAAGTTCGCCTTTATGACCCTTCACCCACACAGTACGTAACAACAATGGTGGAGAGGACGACATATAAACAGATCAACATTTATTCAAGAGTGGCATAGCCTTCTAACCTTGTTTTGTATTAGTTCGGGACAGTGGGTGCATGGATGCCTAGAGCCCCCTCCACGAGTCTCTCCCCGTGGGGATGACTGAGGTTCTTTTCTACCAAATAGTTCCCCCCACCTTCTGGAAGTTCTATGCTAGCAACGTTCTCTAATCTGTCAATTCTCTTTGACTTTGACTTTCCCCTTTGCTTTCTGTCATCTACTATTTGTCTGCCTTATTGGCCCATTCTCCTACCTTTTTTCCACAAAAAAAGTCTTCTAAATAGTTTTCCGCTTTGAGCTTCTCTGAAATCGGAGTGTGTCGGCTGAATGCAGCGGGTAGATCAGTGAAAATTGAAAACCGGACACGTCATACGTAGCTTACCCATGATGGCCATATGGCCGGAGAACGCAGAAGAAGAAGAAGAAGAAGAAGAAGCATTAGTCTGGTTTCAAATGCTGTAAACAAAATTACTCGAAATAATTAATGTGAAGGCATTTAATACCTTTAATTGTCGAATGTCTGTGTGTTTTTTGGTCTACAAAAATGATCCATTCATTTTAGAGTTCAGTACAATAAGGATACTTTGAGTCTCTCTCTCTCTCTCACTCTCTCTCTCTCACTCTCTCTCTCTCTCTCTCTCTCTCTCTCTCTCTCTCTCTCTCTCTCTCTCTCTCTCTCCCTCTCTCTCTCTCTCTCTCTCTCTCTCTCTCTCTCTCTCTCTCTCTCTCTCTCTCTCTCTCTCTCTCTCTCTCTCTCTCTCTCTCTCTCTCTCTCTCTCTCTCATAATCCATTTCATTTGAAATTAAAAGCAAGATGATCATTAAGATGCTCTAAGTTCTCTCCATTGATACAAATTTGCATGTTCTTGTTCAAGCGTTATTGTGTTGTGTTTTTTAACAATAAATGAAATCAGTACTTGATTTTAAACTCATCAACAAATGGAATATATTCGTCACCACAGCGTCCAATGAAACGCCGATGGTGACTGCCCGGGTGAGTCCATCCACGGTAAAGGAAGGGGTGGCAGGTTTCAAGCTGATCTGCCAATATCTTTCACCACAGCCTAACGAAAGCTTCCTCAAGGTCACATGGTCTAGAGTTCCGCATAACGACAGGCCCCCTGAGCTCATTTTTGAAAAGTTCCTGTCCGCGGGGCATTCTGGAAACAACCACCGTTTCCTCGGGCATGCTGGAAGCAACGGCGACAGCGCCTTGGGGCATTCTGGAAACAACAACAGCAACGACTTCCGTTTCTTCGGGTCCTGGAAGCAGAGAGGGGCCACGCTCGACGTGGCGTCATTGGCTGACGTCAGCCTCGATGGCCATGACGTGTCCCGGGATGACGCGGGAACGTACCGATGTCGGCTGTCCAGTGACGTCACGACCGTCTACGGTGACGTCACCTTGAAGGTTTTGTGTAAGTGGGCGCGGCTCTTTAGAGCTACGAAAGGGGCGTTTTGACATAATTGTGTAAAAGCTTTGTTGTTGTTGTTGTTGTTGTTGTCGTTCCCTGGCTTGAAGACTCCAGGGATCCTCCCAACAGCCGAAGCAATTGAACACTGTGGTACAAATGCACCAACTAGGGATGAGAACATCACGTGTGTGACCTTTTTTTGGAGTACCCCGCGCCACGTGGGCAGCCACACTCCGAATTCTGAGGATTTGGGAAGACTGATCGTGTTATGCTAGGCCAGGAGCTTGCCATGGCTAAAGACAATCCCAGCATAGCTATGCAGAACATAACAACATCTTGATGTAGTCTCCCCCCCCCCCCCCCCCACACCCCACACGCCCTCTCTCTTTCTGGTCGGTTTAACGTCTAGTTAGGCGTAGCCTCTTATAGACAGTGTTCCTTGATGTAGCCTTGGTGTTCTAGCTTATGTCAATTGGTCTCACACAGCGTTATGCCAAGGCGTGTAAATGCTTTAAAACGTTTTGTTTTTCAAGTTATGATTTATACTGACTGCATTAAATTTTGTTCTCAAATTTTCACTCAACGTTGATTTGTTTACGCTCTGAAGATGCTCTTCGTTCTAAAATGTTGTTTAAAGCTTTGATGCAGTGCAAGGTTTCTATCCATAGCTTCTATCCATTGTCGGTATGGTTACATTTTCTATCCATACTTTCTATCCATTGTCAATATGGTTTTAAGTGTCCACTGATTGTTGACTTGCAGTAAAAACAAATCTTGTCTTTCTATTTGTTATTCATGTGTTGATTTTCTTCTTTTAAAAAAAATCCAAAATAGGTAAACGACCATATACGTGTGTATCCTTTATACTTCACAATGAAGTGTTTATCTGTTCGTTTAACAGACGTGGCACTTCAATATTTATTTGACAATTTGACTCAGGTCAAGTTTCACATTTTCTATTAATGGTTTTAATCAGTCGATTTAACAGATGTAGCTTTGGTTTCCCTCTTATAGCTGGTAAGAAATCTTGTTTTGACCAGGTTTGACTCCCATAAAAATGTCCCCAAATTGAAAACGAAACATCATTTTCAAGAGCAGCCTCGATTTGAAGTTGGAGACATTTGTTTGTGGGTCACAGCTGCCTAGAAATTAACCCAAAGGGACTTAATCGTGGTGCGTCATTGTGTCTTTAATTGTCGACCTGTTGCTCTCCACAGACGGTCCCGGGTCTTCGATACAAATATCATCCCTGAAAGGGCCCCTCCGAGTGCGAGAAGGGGAGACCATTACGCTGCTCTGCACTGCCGATTGTCTCCCTTCCTGTCACTTCCGCTGGACGTGTTCTGGGTGCAGGGTAAGGCTAAACACGACGTTCAAATAATGCACACAGAGTCCTTCCAAATATGGAAAAGACGCCCAAATATGGAAGATGACGTCAGTCGCTTGAAAAATATGGGTTTTCAGCGGCGAAAGGTTAGAATTTGTATCTTGTAACCTTTCAAACTGACACTAAATTGACCCTAACCCTATTTCCAGCCCTAACCTAAACTCAAACCATCAAATACACCCAAAACAAATCTGAAAAATCTGACCGGAAGGACTCTGCACGCAGTTTTGAACGGCTTGTGGCTAAACGTTTCATTTGCACATAGATATTTGTTATTAGCATGTACGGGAAGACGGGGTAAGAAGCCCATGGGCGGGTAAGAAGCCCGTGCCAATTATCTCATGAAATAAAGAACCTTTCAGTCAAATTTGCCCATGAGACGAATGCTAAACATTAACACTCGTCTCATGGGCAAAATGTGACTGAAATTTGCTTCATTTCGTGAGATAATTGGCATGGGCTTCTTACCCGCCCATGGGCTTTTTACCCCGTCTTACCCTAAATAGTAAAGTGGGAGGTGTACAACAAATGATTTTCTACAGTAATGGAAAGCCATTAGATTAGAGTTTAACTCTTAGGTCATAGTTTTAGCTTAATCTCCCATGAGGGTCCTTCATTGCATCTTTTATAATCGAATTATCTTCACAATATGATTCAGTACAGCACAAACATACTGTTTATACCCTACATGTTAGGGTTTTAGTCATGAACGCGCCCCATTATACATTTATAGACAAGTAGGGAACACGGGGTAAAAAGCGCATGGGCGGGTAAGAAGCCCACCCAATTATCTCATGAAATGAAGCAAATTTCAGTCTCATTTTGCCCATGAGACGAGCGTTAATGTCTAGCATTCGTCTCATGGGCAAATTTGACTGAAATTTTCTTTATTTCATGAGATAATTGGGGTGGGCTTCTTACCCGCCCATGCGCTTTTTAGACCCCGTCTTCCCCTACCATCGAAGAATACTTGAAGCTATGAACATTTGAACATAATTTCTTATTTATTTCAAAACGTTTTTCTACGTGTTACAGTAGACACAAAGAGAGAGAGAGAGAGAGAGAGAGAGAGAGAGAGAGAGAGAGAGAGAGAGAGAGAGAGAGAGAGAGAGAGAGAGAGAGAGAGAGAGAGAGAGAGAGAGAGAGAGAGAGAGAGAGAAGCACACATGCTAGAATATACGAAATACCAAAATACCAAATATTGTAAAATCGGCATACAAAATAATACAATACAACACGGTAAAATTATACATTAGGCCTAGTGCCCTGTGTCGCAGGCTACGCGGGCCGCCATATTGACTCTTCCCAGCATTCAGCGCGACCAATCAGGAAGCTACACGTGTCTGGCCTACAACCACGTGTCACGAGGAAGAGCTGACGTCACACTGAACGTTTTATGTGAGTCATTTTTTTTAGTAAACTGAATCTTTCTTTCTTTTCTTTTTCTTCTTTTTCTTTCTTTCTTTCTTCTTTCTTGTTCAAACTTTCTTTTCTTTTTTTTTTCTTCTTTTTGCTTCTTCTTCTTCTTCTTCTTCTTCTTCTTCTTACTTCATCTTTCTTTCTTTCTTTCTTTCTTTCTTCTTCTTTCTTTCTTCTTTTTCTTCTTCTTCTTCTTCTTCTTCTTCTTTCTTCTTTTCTTCTTCTTCTTTCATCTTTGGTTTACTTTTCTTTCTTTCTTTCTTTCTTCTTTTTTTCTTCTTCTTCTTCCTCTTCTTCTTCCTTTTCTTCTGTTCTTCTTCTTCTTCTTCTTCTTCTTCTTCTTCTAAACACATAAAGATCCATCGTTCACTTAGAATATTTTTGTTTTTGTGTTTCTTGCCAGGTAATTTCACATTTGGTGTTGTTGTTGTTATTGCTGTTGCTGTTGTTGTTGTTGTCTGCAGCAGCTGCTGCTGCTGTTATTGTTGCTATTATTATTACTGTCATTGTTGTTGCTGTTTTTGTTACTGTCGTTTAGTTGCTAACCCACTTGCAATTTTGTCTATCTGGTATTGTCCGCCCCCCTCACACCCCCACACCCACCCCCCTTTGTAAAAATTGAAAATGAACACTGAGAATCCGCATGCTGCCATTTTACGGGAAAGAATCTTTACCTTGAACGAACGAAAATAGGATTTTAATTCGTCCTCTCGGTCTGGAACAGACACATGTGGGACATTTGTAGATACAAAGATGGTGGGAACAATACTGGAGGCAATGCCCGGAGGCAGTACAACACCAGTAAAGTCCCGATTTTGTAACAATACAGATAGGTGTAGCAGTAACCACGCCTCGGTTAAACCTCTATTTTCGGGAAAGAAACAAAACCTCAGGATTATTGTTAGTATTGTCATTAAAGAATGAAATGTTGAGACCGGGAGAGGAGATAGTAGAAATGAACAAAGGGAGGAAACTTTCTTTTAGTTAGCTCCCCTCCAACAAAATTGCTTTACGAGACCCGTCGGCTAGCCTTGCATGGGTAAAGAGTCAAATGGAAGGGAGGAGGATGTTAGGTTCGCTTCCCCGTGACTTTTTATTCGTATAATGCTAGGCGGTTGGTGTCGTAAGTAATTTTGGTATAGAGGGGAGATAACTAACGGAGAGTATCCTCCCTTTGTTCATTTCTATTCATTGTCATTACAACTGCTGTTTTCATAATTTGTTAACCCATTGAGACCCGGCGCATATCCCAACATATGCAATTCTCCTACGGCAACAGAAGTTCCCCGGATAGTATCCTCCCTTTGTTCATTACAACTGCTGTTTTCATAATTTGTTAACCCATTGAGACCCGGCGCATATCCCAACATATACAATTCTCCTACGGCAACAGAAGTTCCCCGGATAGTATCCTCCCTTTGTTCATTACAACTGCTGTTTTCATCATGTGTTAACCCATTCAGACCCGGCGCATATCCAACATATACAATTCTCCTACGGCAACCGAAGTTCCCCGGTGGAGGAAGGGGAGAGTGTGTCCATTAGTTGCCAGGCAACCGGAAACCCCCCACCCGACAACGTCACGTGGTCTGTCTCTGGCCAATCAAAGCGCAACAAAACTTTTCAAATGAGGTGAGTGCGGTAGTGTGCTGCATGCACACACACGGGCGAAGCATGCATATACGGAGGAACCGTGCAGACACGAGCAAACACATACACATACATACAGACATATGCACACACACATACACACACACATCACGCACTCGTACGCACGCGCGCGCACGCACGCACGCACGCACACGCACACGCACACACTCACACACGCACACGCGCGCACGCACGCTACACGCAATTTTGTCACACACACACACACACACACACACACACACACACACACACACACACACACACACCACGCACTTACACGCACACACAGAGAGAAGGAAAGGGGGCAGAGAGAGAGAGAGAAAGAGAGACAGACAGACAGACCAGACAGACAGATAAAGAGACAGCGAAACAAAGGAGAGAGAGAGACAGACAGATAGACAGAGACAGGGTCAGAGAGTGAGAGAGGGGGGGGAGAGAGAGAGAGAGAGGGGGGGGAGAGAGAGAGAGGAGGGAGTGTGTCTCTGTCTGTCTGTCTGTCTGTCTCTCTCTTTCTCCCTTCCTCCCACACTCCGTCTCTCTGGCACGCATAATTATGCGCGAGTGTGTGTGTGTTGTTCGTCCGTGTGTGTGTGTGTGTGTGTGTGTGTGTGTGTATGTGTGTGTGTGTGTGTGTGTGTGTGTGTGTGTGTGTGTGTGTGTGTGTGTGTGTGTGTGTGTGTGTGTGTGTGTGTGTGTGTGTTCATGTGTGTTCTGTGTGTGTGCGAGCGCGTGTGTGTAGCTATGATTCATAACGTCGGTTCCCCTCATTATTTTCACAACTGTCCTCTCTCTCGCTCTCTCTCTGCGAGTGGTATGTGCGTTGTGTGTCTGTCTGTATCTGTGAAAGAGATATTATATGAATACATTTTCTTTTAATTTGTTTTACACTAAATCTATTTTTTTGGTCGTCGGTTTTTAACCCGTGAGTGCTTTTATGAGCGTGTTTCTCTATTTTTGAATGTTTGTTAACCTTGTGTGTACCTATATGTATACTTTACTTTTGCGGTCATTGTGAATGTGTAACTTGTTTATGTAAATTGAAAATTGATTTTTTTAAATTTAATCTGATTGTAAATTGTTATTTTATTATGTATATGTATTTTATTTATATTTAGTTTAATATGTACATATTTCTTTGTGTGCGCATGTGTATGTGTGTGTGTGTGTGTGTGTGTGTGTGTGTGTGTGTGTGTGTGTGTGTGTGTGTGTAAGAATGTGAAGGATAGTGTGGAGGTATGTAAGCGGTTGTTTTCAATATGAATAATTTTAGGGCAATTGTAAAGCGCTTAGAGCTTAAAAGGTGAAGCGCTATATACATTTTCTTAAATAAAATAAATTTCAGAAACATTACTTGCCAAAGATAAAGAATAATTATGGAGTTGTGTGATTTTAAAAGCACTTTCGCCAATATGAAGCATAGCGCTTGATGAATTCTTTATCCAAATGTTTTGCCCTCTCACATACAGTGTAGTTGGTGCAATAGAAGACATTTTGTCGGCGACGGCTAGCTCACTCTCTGTCTCTCTGTCTGTTTGTCTGTCTGTCTCTCTCTCTCTCTCTCTCTCTCTCTCTCTCTCTCTCTCTCTCTCTCTCTCTCTCTCTCTCTCTCTCTCTCTCTCTCTCTCTCTCTCTCTCTCTCTCTGTCTCTTAATTATGTATGTGTAATTCTATGCCTTGCCATGTTTGTATTCTATGTTCGTATATGTACAAAGGTGCTACCTTTATGTTCAAATTTGTATGTGTAATATCATGCCTTGCCATGTTTGTATTCTATGTTCGTATATGTACCAAGGACAGATTGGAAGACTAGGCGTTGCCTAAAATCTTTATCCTTGAAAAATAAAGTTAAAGTTTTCAAGTTTTCAAGTTTTCAAGTTTCTCTCTCTCTCTCTCTCTCTCTCTCTCTCTCTCTCTCTCTCTCTCTCTCTCTCTCTCTCTCTCTCTCTCTCTCTCTCTCTCTCTCTCTCTCTCCTCTCTCTATCTCTCTCTCTCTCTCTCTCTCTCTCTCTCTCTCTCTCTCTCTCTCTCTCTCTCTCTCTCTCTCTCTCTCTCTCTCTCTCTCTCTCTCTCTCTCTCTCACGTGCGTGGTAAAAATAGATGATGCCTGCTATTATTAATTTGATCAAGAGAAGGTGCAGTGATTGTTTAAGCCATGAGAGCTATCTCCGCGCAGCAATTGTAGGAAAAGCAGAGCTCATTACTTTGACTTGACTTTTGACTTGACTTCGCTTGGCTTTGACTTGTCTTAGCTTGACTTAATCTTTCACTTGACGATCGACTGCATTTCAGCTTGATTGAGTTTGTACGTGACTTGGCTTTGTCTTATCATGTCAACATTTTGACTTGACTTTAATCGCTTGACTTTTGACTTGGATTTCTACTTGACTCCATTTAACTTGAACTTTTGCCTTGACTGTTTGCCTGACTTGGCTTGTCCTCTTTTATGACTTGACTTTTTATTTCACGTTTGACTTGATTTTTTTAAACTTGAGTTTCGAAGTGTCTTCCCCTTTCTATTTGACTTTTGGACTGACTTGGCTCGGGTTTGTTTTTGGTTTAACTTGACTTACCGTGACTTTTGACTTAACTTCACTTGTGAATTGACTTGTCTTTGACTTGACCTTTGAATCGACTTGCTACTGTTTTGTGTGTGTTTTTTGCTTGACTTCAATTTTGAACTAACTTGTCTTTTGACTGAACTCTTGAATCGATTTGGATGGGGTGTTTTTTGTTGTTTCTTTTTTTTAAAAATTGATTTGACTTTTGAATTGACTTCTCTCTTTACTTTGACTTTGACTTTGACTTTGACTTGACTTGACTTGCTGCAGGTATGGCCATGATCAGAGTAGCGTGCTGATGTTGTCTTCGGTGGGTTGTCATGACAACGATGTCTACACGTGCAGCACGGGCAACGCCTTGGGAACGGACGTAGATTCCGTGCATCTTCGCGTGCTGTGTAGGTACCACGTGACTTACTCTTCTAGCACCATGTATTTTTTTAAAGGTGCACTCTGACGGATGGGTTTTTTTTAGAAAAAAAGCACGTCGAGATCACCAGGAAAACACCCTTTACAGAGATCGCAACACTCACTTTGCTGTGGTTTCCTAGAAACCAAACAGTCAAATCGGCGATTCCTCCTTGGCGGAGGTGCTGGAAGTCAAATTAGTTCAGTGAAAGAGAAAGCATGTGCCTTCTCTTTTCTAATGGCTGCCTGAGTCGCTTAGAAAAAAATCACGAAATTTCCACAATACAAGCCCTTTTAATTACAGTTTACCAAAAGGAGTTTCGCTCACAACAAAGGAAATAGCTCCAATTTTGTTTTTACTGCACTACAAAGAATAAAAAGTTTCAACCACCCTGAGTGTCCTCCACACACCCCATCCAAAATGGCTTCTCTCTCCGGCAACTCCGCCAAGGAGGAATCGCCGTTTTGACGGTTTGATTTCTAGGAAATCAGAGCAAAGTGAGTGTTACGATCCTTGAAAAGGCTGTCTTTCTGGTGATCTCGACGTGTTTCTTGCACAAAAAACTCACCCGTCAGGGTGCCCCTTTAACGTTATTAGCTGTCCGTTGTATTTCAACCGACCAGAGGGGAGTAAAGGGGTTTTTTTTCAAGAGTGCATGCATTGCTTTGACGACAGAAACAGTGACAAAAGCTCTCAA
>CM065700.1:8997039-8999539 GCA_017654935.2 Phymorhynchus buccinoides | reverse complement strand
GAAGTCAGCATCCTCGGAGGAAACGCTACGAAGCACACAGATGATGATGATGACATCGGCAACGATCGAGGAGACGCCATGACTCATGCAGAAAATGATGACGTCATGACTTACTGCGTTGACGGTCTGCAAGATAACACTGCGTATTACGTCACCGTCTGTGCAGAAAATAAGTTTGGAAGAAGCAGTGGGAGAACCATGAATGTCACAACTTTGAGAGAAGGTGAGTAGTGATCGGTGCGATGTTTTTTAAATCGTATATATATTTTTTGCAAAATGGGTGGCGCGCCTTTGGCTGGGACGCGCTCTCCAGGTGGGAGCAACCCTAATTTCACAGATACCCAGTTGCAAATAACATACATTGACAGCGATTGCTAGTTTTTAACGTGACAACAATTGTATCTGTATTGTTAAAAATTCGGGAGTTTCCTGGTGTTGCACTGCCTCCGGGCATTGCCTTCCAGGATCGTTCCCGGCCACCATCTTTATATCTACTAATGTCCCATATGTGTCTGTTTCAGACCCGAGGACGTTAAATAGACTTTTCTTCTTCGAATTTTGCAATCATTTGAAGTTGAATTATGTTCAATAATTATAAATTTAAACTATAATGTACAGTTCGGCTCTTTGTTTCTAGAAAATTGATTTCAGGAAACCTGAGCTTAACCAGAGCTTACATTTATAAATGATTCCGATTTTTAATTTGTTTAATTGATTGACACAAAGTTTGTCACAAACCCATATACCTTTACTAATCAATTAAATCAGACAATTTATTGATTCTAATTTTTGGCTGTCGACTGTGTTTTCCCTTTACTAAAAAAAATATTAAATACTTGCTTTGCTCTAGAGAAGGTGAGATTAGCGTCCAGTCCGTCAGAGACCCTTATGGACGTTTTGCTCTTGAACAGTGACAATTTTTAAGTTAAAGCAAATTTGTATCCACTTTTAAGGACAACTCAAGCAGACGGCTTCCCCGGCAGCCTCGCCGTGGCTCAAAGCAGGGGCGTCACTGGCAACGCTTCTGCTCCTGGGGACGGTGGTTGCTTCCCTTGTTCTCTGCGCTGTCAGGAAGCGACGACGAGTCAGATTAGACCGCGACTCTCGTCAAGAGGGTATTGATTGATTGATTGGTTGATTGATTTGTTGGTTGATTGGTTGGTTGATTGATTGATTGGTTGATTGATTGGCTGGTTGGTTGGTTGATTGATTGATTGATGGACTGATGTGTTATCAGCCGCGAGCGAAGAGTGAGCGAAGCTAGTAATGTTTTGAGATAAATCTGTTTGTTCTTGACTATCTGATTGACTATCATATCTATGTAACACGATAACGTTTGAACGGACGGACCTATAGGACGCTCACATTTTGCATGCGGATAGCTACTATTTACCGTACTAAGGATATCTAGGCCAAGTTCGAAAATGAAGGTCAAAGGTCAAGGTCACTGGAGTCAAAAATACTGCAGAGTACCTGGCACGATAACGTTTGACCGGAGGGACCTAGGATGCTCACATTTTGCATGCGGATAGGTAGTTATATGTAGGCCAGGTTCGAAAATGAAGGTAATTGGTCAAAGGTTAAGGCAGAGATAGTTTAGGGGAGATAGCCAACTTGAAGGTAGGGTGATGACGACCCTAATGAGTTATCTTTCCGTACAGGTAGGAACAATGGCGGCCCCATCGAAATTTGATTCTGAATCGAAGCGACTGTTCCAACCACATGTTCAAACTTGGGTGGTTGGGGAGCCCTCTTTCTATTTAAGCAAGATTTTTAAAAAAAAGGTAAAGAAGCTGGAAATCGAGCATAGAAACCTATAAAACATTGACGAACAGTCTTAGATCAACTGCTTATGTGTGCACATCTGACATACGATATCATGTTGAAACTCAAACGAGAAATCTTCTTCTCTTCAGGGCGAATCCTTGTTCTTTTGGTAATTTCCCCCGTCAAGAACAATAATATGATGACTAAAAAAACAATGGGCTATGTTCTTTTCTGCTACAAATTATCGTTCTTGGCGGGAAGAAATGTGATCATTACCCACTTGATCACGTTGATGTAGATCTAATTACAGATCTGTCATGACTCATGAAAAGACAACTCTTTGAGGCTGTTTCACATTGAAATTTGAACACTTGAGTTGCCCTCCTTACTTACAGGTTCATACCTGCAGGGAAAGATAACCAGGGAGGTTGGCCTCACTTCTCTAATAGGGAAAAGAGTTAAGTTCCCCCTCTCTATATATAAGCTCTCTGGTTAAGGCCACTGGGTCAAAAAAGCTGTTGGAGCACCTGGTTTTGTAGGATCCTCACTCAAGTAAGAAGCAAATAGGTGGGTTGAGGTGTGTATGTGCGTTCCAGTGACTGCTGCCTGAACAAAAAGGCCAAGTTCGAAAATGAAGGTGATTGGTCAAAGTTCAAGGTCACTGCCGAGCCCAAAATATTGCCAAGCACCTGGAACGTTAACGTTTGAACAGAGGGACATAGAACTCTCACAT
>CM065700.1:8984539-8987039 GCA_017654935.2 Phymorhynchus buccinoides | reverse complement strand
CTCGGGTGGAAGCCAGAAGGTACTATCATTCTTCTCGGGGTGAAAGCCATAAGGTACTATCATTCTTCTCGGGTGGAAGCCAGAAGGTACTATCATTCTTCTCGGGTGGAAGCCATAAGGTACTATCATTCTTCTCGGGTGGAAGCCATAAGGTACTATCATTCTTCTAGGGTGGAAGCCAGAAGGTACTATCATTCTTCTCGGGTGGAAGCCATAAGGTACTATCATTCATCTAGGGTGGAAGCCACAAGGTACTATCATTCTTCTCGGGTGGAAGCCATAAGGTACTATCATTCTTCTCGGGTGGAAGCCATAAGGTACTATCATTCTTCTAGGGTGGAAGCCATAAGGTACTATCATTCTTCTCGGGTGGAAGCCATAAGGTACTATCATTCTTCTCGGGTGGAAGCCAGAAGGTACTATCATTCTTCTCGGGTGGAAGCCATAAGGTACTATCATTCTTCTCAGGTGAAAGCCATAAGGTACTATCATTCTTCTCAGGTGAAAGCCATAAGGTACTATCATTCTTCTCAGGGTGCCATAAGGTAATCATTCTTCTCAGGTGGAAGCCATAAGGTACTATCATTCTTCTCGGGTGGAAGCCATAAGGTACTATCATTCTTCTCGGGTGGAAGCCAGAAGGTACTATCATTCTTCTCGGGTGGAAGCCAGAAGGTACTATCATTCTTCTCGGGTGAAAGCCAGAAGGTACTATCATTCTTCTCAGGTGAAAGCCAGAAGGTACTATCATTCTTCTAGGGTGAACGCCAGAAGGTACTATCATTCTTCTCGGGTGGAAGCCACAAGGTACTATCATTCTTCTCGGGTGGAAGCCATAAGGTACTATCATTCTTCTCGGGTGGAAGCCAGAAGGTACTATCATTCTTCTCGGGTGGAAGCCATAAGGTACTATCATTCTTCTCGGGTGGAAGCCAGAAGGTACTATCATTCTTCTCGGGTGGAAGCCATAAGGTACTATCATTCTCGGGTGGAAGCCATAAGGTATTATCATTCTCGGGTGGAAGCCATAAGGTACTATCATTCTTCTCGAGTGGAAGCCAGAAGGTATTATTATTCTCGGGTGGAAGCCATTACCAGCCTTCTTTATTCCTACTCTGATAGTTCCTTCTGCCTTGTACCCGAGAGGAACGTTAGTGTCTTCTGACATTTAGGCCGGGTTCACATTAGACGCGTAAGTTCCGTACGGAAAACCCTAAATAAGTGGGGGAAAAAGAAGGATAAAAGTTTACGCATAATGGGGAAATTCGGACACGTGCGCAAATCTTTTCCCTTCTTTGTTTCACTTATTTATAGATTGCGCACGGGTTTCCGCATGGAATATCCGCTTATGTGTGTACACGGCCTAATCCTTCGATATCTGTATTGGCTGTAGAGGTTTTTGAAACGTGTGCCACATTCCAGTATGTGCATTATTTTCTGAAGATAGTGTATTATCCACTTAAATCCTTTTGTATTGTGTGTGTGTGTGTGTGTGTGTGTGTGTGTGTGTGTGTGTGTGTGTGTGTGTGTGTGTGTGTGTGTGTGTGTGTGTGTGTGTGTGTGTGTGTGTGTGTGTGTGTCGTGTGTGTGTACGCCTATGCTTATCATGAAGGGGAAAAAAGCTCGTATGTTTAGCTGCATGTGTGTCAGAGTGTTATCTGAGTTAATCGATTAACTGAACTAAATGCAAGCCATTCGTGTTTCTTTACTTTTCCCGTGCATACATAATAATGTTATTATTATTGTCATGTCTTTTACATAACAAAACGAGGTGATTATGGAAGGGAGGGGGTGGGGGTATGGGTGAGTGGGAAGGAAGGTGAAAATCTGCTTAACATCCTCCGGTCTGGAACAGACACACATACGGGACATTAGTAGATATACAGATGGTGGGAACGATCCTTGGAGGCAATGCCCGGAGGCAGTGCAACACCAGTAAAGTCCCGAAACTGTAACTTGGGAAGGAAGGTCGGCCCCAAACAGGGAGTTTAATTACACTTGAGTTAAGGTCCGACCCACACATCCAATTTCAGCCGTACGACTTATCTATGACGACATCTGTGACTGGCATGAAACTAATGAAAACCCTACGACTGCAGTGCAGTGTCTCCTCGGCTGGTTGCCTCCTGACGGCCTAACATAGATTCGCTCCCCTTGGACCGCTGATCTCGGATTCTGCTACTTGAACAAGGCGGGGTGTGGCTGCGAATTGGGATTCGGAATGAGCGGCGTGGGAGCGACGCCAATGTACAACCCAGAAGATGGGACAGCAACAAAAATCAAATAAATAAAAACCCTACTATTTTGGTTCACTAATAATTATTCATATAAACCCCAATACACGAATGTAATACAGTCTGCTATAGAAATGCAGATATTTCATCAGATTCGTGTAAGAGGGACTACAAAATATAAATATAGTGAACGAAACTGAAGTAGGATTTCGTCAGAATCTGATTCATTTAGACAACAGTAGTAGTATTTCATGAAGATCATGCCT
>CM065700.1:8927039-8977039 GCA_017654935.2 Phymorhynchus buccinoides | reverse complement strand
TTTTGGCAGTGTGACTGTTTTTATTCTGTCAAACCGATAATTATAATCTGAGCATCAAATTCTGGATTATGGTTTGCAACATTACTGACCTACCTCCCTTGAATTTGACTGTGGCTATCGGCTGTTTTAGACCATGTTTAGCTATCCACCTCATGTTCTCGCCTTCCAGTGTCAACGCATCGTTCTTTCCGTTTCATGAATATAACCAGGACCTAATCCTAACCCTATCCCTTTCCCGAGCAAGGCAGAATGTGGCTTCTTAATGAGCAGATTGCGTTCATGTTGACGGTCTGCGAGTAGCCAGGCGTTGTAGGTGTAGTGTCAGATAGTGCAAAAAGTAGAAGTGCAAAAAGTAGATAAATTCATAGAGCTCTCGACACATCTATGATCTAGTCAATCGTCTTCTTATAAGCTCATTAATCTGATGAAGGCATAATTAAAAAGTGTTTTAAAAAAAAGAAGAAAGATGATGTAACATTGTGATCGTTGCAGGGTCTTTTCATGTTCGTCAAAATGACCAGTCACCAGGTAGGTGACTGCTAGTTCAGTTCTTGAATTGACTTAGAAGTTAGACGTTTGAGGCCCAGTGTGTGTGTGTGTGTGTGTGTGCGTGTGTGTGTGTGTGTGTGTGTGCGTGTGTGTGTGCTTGTACGTGTGTGTGTGTGTGTACGTGTGTGTGTGCGTGTGTGTGTGTGTGTGTGTGTGTGTGTGTGTGTGTGTGCATGCGTATCAGCACGATGACGGAGGATGTCTTGTGATAAGAAGTGTGTGTGTGTTTTGATGAAACCTGAAGACATGATTTAAGCAAGGATATACTATTATGATATAGACCTATAGTATTTAGTACTCACATTCAGTCAATGACAAATTCATTCCAATGGGTTCACACACAGTGACACACACACACACACACACACACACACACACACACACACACACACACACACACACACACACACACACACACACATTCACACACACACACATTCACACACACACACACACACACACATAATGACAAAATACCTGCATGTGAATTCACACACACACACACACACACACACACTCACATCTATGACAAAAACATATGTATGTGCATGCATGCATGCGCTGTGTGTATGTATGTATCTATCTCTTTCTCTCTCTCTATCTCTCTCTCTCTCTCAGTCTCAGTCACACACACACACACACACACACACACACACACACTCACACACACACACACACACACACACACACACACACACATGTATAGAGTAATACACGTGCACGCACTCACATACACACACACACTGATTCTGAATACATACACACACTCACACTCACATTGTATACACACAATGACACACTTTACTACTCCCTGCCAGTCCCATCCCTCCCCCCCACCCCCCCACCCACCTCCCCGACCAACCCTCTTCACCCCCACCCTCCATATTCACACATTCTCAGCATTTTATTAACAAATGGATGACAAGTAGCAAATTAGTACAGTGGAACCTCCCTTATAACACCTCCCATTATAACATTAACAATATAAGACTCCCTCCCAGAGTCCCATATATATATATATATAACAGTACACTTTTCTGAGACATTGCTCTTCTTTGTAAGTATTAAAATGACCTCTCTTATAAGACCCCTCCCTTATTTAAGACCTCATTTTGGATGGTTTTTGAAGGTCTTATAAGGGAGATTCCACTGTAGCATTACAATATTGTCAGTTCATGGTGACACCACTTGTCACATGTGGCAAGCGAAACAAGGTATGACATTATAATAATAAAGCATGGTGAATTTGATGTTCTTTTTTATGGGCCTCTGACTGTCTACATTCATTGCTGTACTCAGAATCAATAAAATATATATTAATGCAATAACTGAATAAGTAGCTTGCTTTTTTTTTTTAAAGCATAGCAAGTACTGTAGTATTAATTATTATTATTTATTTTAGTACTCTGACTGAGTGACTGACACAGACACACACACACACACACACACACACACACACACACACACACACACACACACACACACACACACACACACACACACACACACATAATGTGAGTATCTTCTGATCTGTGTCTGTCTCTAAACTGAGAGAGAGAGAGAGAGAGAGAGAGAGAGAGAGAGAGAGAGAGAGAGAGTCTCACACTCAGTCTCTGTCTTAGAACTCTCTCTCAGTCTTTCTGAGCTCTTTCCTAATGTCTCAGGCTAGAAGATCATAGTAGAAGCATGTTCTCTCTCTTCTCTCTCTCTCTCTCTCTCTCTGCGTGTGTATGTGTGCGTGACTCCCCCCGTGAGTGTGTATGTGTGTGTATGCGAATGCATGCGTGAATGTGTGTGTGTGCACAAGTGTACACGTGTGAGTGTGTGTGTGTGTGCGCGTGCATGCATGAATGTGCATGCATACACTACAGGTGGATTTGTGGGCCAGTATGTGTTTCTGTTCTTATAACTAAGTGCTTGCCATTTTATGCCCTCTAGAAGCTTGGCAAGGACTGTGAAATTTGACACATTATATAAAATTTAAGCCCAATATATTTTAATGATGATTGTATTTCTAATACCTGTAGGGTATAGGCTACGCAATAAGGCATAAATATAGGGTTTTTAAAATAAAAAGTTACATTTTTTACACACACAGACAGACACGTGTACAGAGAGAGAGAGGGAGAGAGAAGACACTGACACTGACACTGGTGTATTGTCATTACCACCGGAAGGGGTCTATTGACAAGGGGGGATGGTAACAGTGTTTCATTAATTAGAACAATAAATCATATCAAAAATAAGGGGAAAAAGCAATTCATTCCAAATAAAAATAATCTGTTTGCCATTAGATCCTTGAGCAAAAGCAAAAGGGAATCATATTATAAATTTAATTAAACAAAACATATAATGACATAAAAGAAATTAGCTCGCGGCCATCCGCTTTAGGCAAGTAATATATATATACATGAGCATTCCATCACACGACAGACATGGAACAGCAAGACATGGATTTAAACAACCGACTGTGAATATATGTCTTATTCTTAGGGCTTCCGAAATAAATTTGGCCAAAGATTTAACCGTGTTTTCGTCGTCGGACGATAGAGTAGCAGAAACATCGTTTCTCTTTGCCATTTCCGACTTAAAAAAGATGGGGAGAGAGAGAGAGAGACTCAGAGAGAGAGAGAGAGAGAGAGAGAGAGAGAGAGAGAGAGAGAGCTCTTCAATCAGTTGTATGTAACTTTATTATAGCTACAGGCAACCTGAGTAAGAATAAGATCATTCATCCTGCCAAGGATTTAATTGCTTTAAAATGAATCTATGTTACGTCTCAATCAGATAATATATTTTTTAATTCAAGTGTGACTTTCTTTTCCTTTTAATGTTTTATGAGCTCTAATCAGTAAGTCTAATTACCCATGTGTCATAGCACAGCATAATGTTTTATGAGCTCTAATCAGTAAGTCTAATTACCCATGTGTCATAGCACAGCATAATGTTTTATGAGCTCTAATCAGTAAGTCTAATTACCCATGTGTCATAGCACAGCATAATGTTTTATGAGCTCTAATCAGTAAGTCTAATTACCCATGTGTCATAGCACAGCATAATGTTTTATGAGCTCTAATCAGTAAGTCTAATTACCCATGTGTCATAGCACAGCATAATGTTTTATGAGCTCTAATCAGTAAGTCTAATTACCCATGTGTCATAGCACAGCATAATGTCGGTGACATTCAAAAACCTTGTATCTCAATTTTGGTAGTTTTGAGAAAAAATTAAAAAAACTTTTAAAAATTAACCATGTTGACCACAATTGATTACGGTAACTATGATGAATATGTTGTTCAAGACATTGCGAGTTAATCCTGCATTTGGTTAAAATTACTTAAAATCTTTTTTTTTTGACTTCAAAGAACGAAGATACGAGGTTTAACTAGATCTGAATTTGGGACAAATATACGAGTTTTTCGTCTTTTTTCACAACCTCTGATTTACCCCAGATAGAAAGTCGTTAGACATACGAGCTTTTGGTGGAAGGTGGCGGGAAAAATTAGAGAGCTGACTATGTATCTAACTCAAAAAATAAATACATCGAGATGCAAGGTTTTTGAATTTCACCGACAATAAGTGCCATGATCTCATTGGGTGTGAACCCCCCCCCCCCCCTCCTCCCACCCCCCACTCCATAAATATTTACTCTCTTTTTTATAGAAAAAATTGAATATCCCAGCAGACCTGTTTACTCTACTCTTTTCGAGTAGTAGTGATTACAGTGGAACCTCTCTTATAAGACCTCCCATTATAAGATTCCCTCCCATATATTATAAGACCTACTTCTCTGAGACATTGCCCTTCTTTGTAAGTATTACAATTACCTCCCTTATAAAATATAAGACCGCACCCTTTTAATACCTCATTTTGGATGATATTTGAAGGTCTTATAAGGGAGGTTCCACTGTATTAGTATTCTACTCAATTTGGACCTCTACTACATGTACTCTTCAAAATTAAAAATAAATGCTCTAACTACTCATTTTCAGTGAAATTTGTTTGATGGTTTAATGAATAAAACTACACATTTTGCACCAAAACTACTGATTTCAGCTAAGATCCATACTAAAAACTTGTGTAGGGGAGGTAAACAGGTCTGTCCCAGTCTAGGTTTGCCCAATATGGGAGTCTAAAAAAGTTTTGTTTTTTTTAAACCCCAAAAAACCAGAGCTTCAGATTGTCGGCGGGCCCGGGCCAATATTTGACCCGTATTGACAGTGATTTAACCCCTCATTTTGCGCACCCAGGGGTCATTTGACCCATGAAGTTTGCAACAAAATTCAAGTTCGACACATTACTGGCCCATTATTTTGGAAATTGACCCTCATTTTGTGTAGTCAGGGGTCATTCGACCCATGAAGTTTGAAAACAATCTGAAGCTCTGAAAAAATGGCCAAGAAGATATATATATATATATATATAAACATACAAGAATTGAAGAAGAAAAAACAACCACACCATTAAACTTTCCTCTAATATATACATGTATATATTTTGCTTTAATAAAACTTTGTTTGTGTCCAACTTATAAGTTTGTGAACCTAAGAAAGAAACTCAATAACTTTAATTTTAACTTTACGATTTGTTCTGTGTTTTGAAAAGAATAAAATAATGTGCTGATTTACTTTTCTCCCAATGGGGGAACTTTAGTTTGCTTTTATAAAACTTTGTTTGTGTCCAATGTATAAGTTTATGAACCTAAGAGAGAAACTAAATATATATATATATATATATATAAAACTTTGTGAGAGGAGCAAGTGATGTTGTTTTTTACATTCATTCCTAGAAAAAGCTACCAAGCGAAACATTGGAATTAAAGTCTGGAGAACAAAAAGAGTTGCAGTGGTTTGTGTTTACTCTTTATTGTTTATATATATATATATATATATGCATATGCATGTGAATCATAAGCAAACAAATAGCAATTGAGTCATTTCGTGAAACGTGGAGTAACACGAGAAGTGATAATGTGAGAAAGAATGCTGTGGGAGATGATGACTTGCAGGGCTCCCAGGGACCCTCATTTGGGGGTCTATGAAGCACTAAAATTCTAAAGGACCCTCTAAAAGAATTTGCATGGGGTCCCAGGGATGCACTAGAAAAAAAAAAAATTTAGCATTCGCAATGCCACTGGGACCCTCTATCCCGCCTCTAGGACCCTCTATACTGTAAGTGAAGGAGTCCCTGGGACCCCTTGTTTTGCGGGGCGATTGGGAGCCCTGCGAAGCTCTGAAAAAATGGCCAAGAAGATATATGCATGTGAATCATAAGCAAACAAATGGCAATTGAGTCATTTCGTGAAACGCGGGGTAGCACGAGATTTAGTGATAATGTGAGAAAGAATGCTGTGGGAGATGATAACGTGGTAAATGATAAAGTGAGAAACATGGCAGTATAAATGGACCGAATAACAGGACAGATTCATTGCATTAATTAATCAGCTTTTGTTTTTCCCTTAGATAATTAAGTTTTTGAAATTAAGCTTCAATCAAATAGACTATATTTCTGCTTTTGTTTTTCCCTTAGATAATTAAGTTTTTGAAATTAAGCTTCAATCAAATAGACTATATTTCTGTTGACTCATTATTCACTGTATCACAATACAAGAAAGTCTGAGGGCAATTTTTTTTTATTATTATTTTAACTAACATTAGGAAATATTGTTTTTCTAACAGATTTTTTTTTATACTGGAATGACCTCCCCACTAATATTAAATATGCACCAAATTCTAATTGTTTCAAGAATCTTGTATTAGGTAGTATTAGGTAATTTATAGTCACAGAGGCGTCTCTGTGAAATTCGGGTTGCTCCCACCTGGAGAGCGCGTCGCAGCCAGAGGCGCGCCACCCATTTAAAAATAAATAAATTTGCATGCGACTTTTGTGTGACTGATGAGGGGGGGGTAATTTTGACCAAATGACAACTTTTTCGTTGCCACTGGGTTTAACGTGTGCTAAGTGCATGGGCACACGGGACCTTGGTTTATCGTCTCATCCGAAAGACTCCACGTTCAGACCGTAATGCCTAGTGCAAAGTGAGAGGAAAAATCCCCTGTACCCAGGTTCGAACTCGGGTTTACTTGACACGAAGCGAACGCGCTACCACTGTGCCACTCTACACCCTTGTGGACAAATTACCAAAATTTAGAGATCTCTTTCTGGAATTTGATTAGTACAGTGGAACCTCCCTTATAAGACCTTCAAAAATCATCCAAAATGAGGTCTTATATGTTAGGGGTCTAAAATATAAGGCAGGTAATTTTAATACATTAAATTACAAAGAAGGGCAATGTCTCAGAGAAGTAGGTCTTATATGGGAGGGAGTCTTACAAGGGAGGTAATTTTAATACATTAAATTACAAAGAAGGGCAATGTCTCAGAGAAGTAGGTCTTATATGGGAGGGAGTCTTACAAGGGAGGTAATTGTAATACTTACATTAATATTACAAAGAAGGGCAATGTCTCAGAGAAGTAGGTCTTATATGGGAGGGAGTCTTACAAGGGAGGTAATTTTAATACATTAAATTACAAAGAAGGGCAATGTCTCAGAGAAGTAGGTCTTATATGGGAGGGAGTCTTACAAGGGAGGTAATTGTAATACATTAAATTACAAAGAAGGGCAATGTCTCAGAGAAGTAGGTCTTATATGGGAGGGAGTCTTACAAGGGAGGTAATTTTAATACATTAAATTACAAAGAAGGGCAATGTCTCAGAGAAGTAGGTCTTATATGGGAGGGAGTCTTACAAGGGAGGTAATTGTAATACTTAATGTCTCATTAAGTTTCAAAGAAGGGCAATGTCTCAGAGAAGTAGGTCTTATATGGGAGGGAGTCTTACAAGGGAGGTAATTGTAATACTTACATTAAATTACAAAGAAGGGCAATGTCTCAGAAAAGTAGGTCTTATATGGGAGGGAGTCTTACAAGGGAGGTAATTGTAATACTTACATTAAATTACAAAGAAGGGCAATGTCTCAGAGAAGTAGGTCTTATATGGGAGGGAGTCTTACAAGGGAGGTAATTGTAATACTTACATTAAATTACAAAGAAGGGCAATGTCTCAGAGAAGTAGGTCTTATATGGGAGGGAGTCTTACAAGGGAGGTAATTGTAATACATTAAATTACAAAGAAGGGCAATGTCTCAGAGAAGTAGGTCTTATGTGGGAGGGAGTCTTATAATGGGAGGTCTTATAAGGGAGGTTCCACTGTAATTATTAACCCTTTCACCGCCGGCCATATTTCAGCCAAAAATTTCTATTAAATATACCTGGGTAGAGAACAAAATCCGTCTGCAGTATTGGGGATTCTTCTGTGACAGATATAAAATAAGGTCTGTCCTTACTTCCCCAAACTAAGACAATGGGGTCTTCTTTGGATAATAGACCCCATTTTGATGCCTTTTAGTGACATAAATGTAAAATCACCGTGGTGCTAAAATTGGCGGTGAAAGGTTTAAAGATTATTTGATTGCTTGTATTTGTATTTTTGTGTGTTAAACCCCAATGCAAAATCAAAATGTATGGGACGTTTTATAGGTGGTGAGGACTAAGGCTGATGAAAGCCTGTCCCTAATACCTAACCTGACCTAGATGCCATCCAGCTGTGCTGTGTTAGAATTACAGGGGAAACGAAGAGGTTCCTAACCTACTGGCCGCATTCTTTGGTACTATAGGGTATATATATATATTTCTGAAAACCCACGTCACTTATAAAACACAGTCTACTTCAGTACTTGGTGGAAAAACTCAAAGTACGTAAAATGTTATTATAAAAAAAAATTGCTCTACCAGTCTTCTTCTTCTTCTTTTTTATTTATTTATTATGTACATTTCTATAGTGCTTATTCATCAAAGCTCTAAGCGCTTTATCTTCTGCATTCCTAGGCCATATGGCCATAATGGGTAAGGTACGTATGTGTTCGTTTTTCAGTTATCACCGGCCTCCCCTGCTGCGCACAGCCGACACATTCCTATTTCGGAGGAGCTCAAAGGAGAAAATGTATTTAGGAAGATTTGTTTTTTTAAAACTCAATAAAAGGCAGGAGAATAAGACAGAAAGATAGTAGACGATCGAAAGCCAAGGGAAAAGGCAGAGTCAAAGAGAGTGGCAGATTAGAGGAAGTTACAAGCACAGAACTTCCAGAAGGTGGGAGAGCTATTTTTACGAAAGACACCCCCCGGTATCCCCACGGGGAGATTGGTAGACTACAAGCAAACAAAAAGTACAATGTGTGCTTTCAGATTGCACAAAATGTGATGTTGATCGGCGTCTAACCCCAACGACTTCAACAACAAAGTTTGACACTTCGCCTGCCTGAAGCCTGATCGACATCATCATCACCATTGTCGTTGTTGTCACCATCGTCGTTGCCGTCACCGTCGATCCGTCATGGGTCGGTGCGGCTCAGTTCCTGCCGTTCACGTGTTTGCCGTCCTTCTGGGCTCGGTGGAGATCATGCTGTTTGGAGGTGAGGCGACACGACACTGACACTGACACTGACAATGACAATGACCTTAATTTAATGTCAGGTGCTTAGGCAGTCCTACTGAAGTTTGCCGTGATGTGTTTTTTCCCCGTTGACAATGAAGAAAGTGAATTCTTTTTTTTTAAAAACAAATTTGGAATCGCGATGCGTAAAAGATGGTGGTGGTGACATGAAGGTGATGATAAGGATGACGATTATGATGGTGACGATTATAAAGATGATGATGATTTTGCTGATAGCGTTGACATTGTTGATGATGAAGGTGATGATGGTACAGTGTAATACTAATACAGATGACATTAACCCTTTCACCGCCAACGTCACATTTTTGCACCACAATGATTTAACACCCACGTCACTAAAAAGGCATCAAATCAGGGTCCGTTATCCCAAAAGACCCTGTTCTCTTCATTTTGGGAGGTGGTGATAGGCCTAATACTTTAAATATATGTCACAGAGGAATCCCGAATATTACAGACATCTACCCAGGTAAGTTTAATGGAAAACGTTTTGCTGAAATATGGCTGGTGGCGAAAGGGTTAATACAGAATTGAATACCTGAAATTTTTTTTAATTTTATTTTAGGTATTAGGTACTTTATAGTCACAGAGGCGTCACTGTGAAATTTGGGTTGCTCCCACCTGGAGAGCGCGTCGCAGCCAGAGGCGCGCCACCCAATTTTTTTTTTTTTTTTTTTTTTTTTTTGCATGCGATTTGTGTCACTGATGAGGGGGGGGGGGGGGGGGGGTAAATTTTTACCAAACGACAACTTTTTCGTTGCCACTGGGTTTAACGTATGCTAAGTGCATGGGCACACGGGACCTCGGTTTATCGTCTCATCCGAAAGACTCCACGTTCAGACCGTTAAGGCCTAGTGCGGAATGAGAGGAAAAAATCCCCTGTACCCAGGTTCGAACTCGGGTTTACTTGACACGAAGCGAACGCGCTACCACTGTGCCACTCTACACCACAATGATGTTACGGATGAATTGTAATAATGTTGAAGGTGATGATTTAGATGATAACAATGATTGTGATGATAGTAATGATTAAAATGCTATTCATATACTATATCGTCGCTGAAATTCACAAACCTCGTATCTCGATGTTTTGGGGGGTTTGAGTTGGATACATTAGTCAGCTCTCTAATTTTTCCCGCCAACTTCCACCAAAAGCGCATATCTCTAACGACTTTCTATCTGGGGTAAATGTGGTTGTGTAAATAGAAGAAAAGCTCTTAAGTCCCAAAGTTCAGATGATACTTAAGGACAATTGAACTAAAAACATCAAAACGCTACACTCACACAAGCACATGAAGGTGAAATGAACAATAAACACGGCGAATAATACTTAAGGACAAAAATCTTGTATCTTCGTACTTTTCAAGTACAGACAAACCTCTATTTTAAGACTTCCAAAATGTCCGGAAAAATCGGTCGTAAATTGGAGGGGTCGTATGACGGAGGTTTTCACTGGCAGCCGTAGAAAGAAAAAGTTCAGCACAGTTCATACTCTCTTCTTCATGCACACATACAATGACATATTAAAACTGGATTTGGGTCTTTCCAACTCCATAGGATTGTGCAATTGATATTACAGTTTCACTTTGCCGACTTCTTTTAATCACCTCCACTCTCGTCCAAAGTCAGTGGTTTTCTTTTTCAAAGTCAGTGGTTTTCGTGCTTTTCCTACGCTCTCCGCCATCTTTTCTACAACAAGGGAAGCGACTCCGCTTTCAGGCCCTTGACCGTGGTTGTTTCCCTTTGCTCGAAGTGACTATGCAGACGACAGCAACGGTCGTAAAAACCAACAAAATGGCGGTCGTAAGTCGCGTTTTAGAGGAAGTGGTTTAAGAGAGGTCGTTTACATAGTAAAATGCATCTGTGCCAACAAATCCGGTCTCAAATGAGAGGTGGTCGCTTAACAGAGGGTCGTAAAATAGGGGTTTGTCTGTATATATAATATCTAAAAATTGTTTTTTTAAGGTTTGTGAATTTCATCGACGATTGATGATAAGGATAATGATGGAGATTATTTATGATGATGAATATGATGGTGATTAATCAGTGATGTACCGAGGATCAAAAAGTGACAGGACAAACTGTCCTGAGACAAGAGAAACCAATAGGACAAAATTGTCCTGGCTGACTTGAAGAAATCAATAAGACAAAGTTTGCCAGTGTTAAAAAATTAATCAGATTGTCCTGACAAGGGGGAACACAATAGGACATTTTCAATTTTAATAGGTCAATGGCCTATGACCGTGGCCTTGAGACACCACTGATTTAACCCTTTCGCCGCCAATGTCGCATTTTTGCACCACAATGGTTTAACACCCAAGTCACTAAAAAGCATCAAATCTGGGCTTGTTATCTGAAGACCCTATTTTCATTAGTTGGGGAGGTAATGTTAGGCCTAATGCAGGCATCAGAATTGTCAGAGGATTAAGAATTTCTGACAGAGGATTGGCTTCTACTGTCAGAGGTTTACCTTTTTATTCAGTGTTATCCTTTGTGTTAAATAGCATTTTTAAGCGCTTTATCACTGTATTGAGCCTATTTGGTGATGTTGGGAACTCATTTCAGTGTTGTCCCTTTATAGTCTGGGGCCTTGATGGCCCTTTTACCGCGGTTTTCAGAGGATTGGACTTCAGACTATTCTGATGCCTGTAATGTTATGCATGTCTCAGAGGAATTCGTAATATTGCAGATTTTTTGTTCTCTACCCAGGTAAGTTTAACTCATTCAAGTCGTTCCGGCCATATAATTGTCCGGAATTAATAGATAGCTGTCAATTTTATGCATTTGCTTCAAGGGAAGTAAATCTGTGTGAACACCATACCTTGATCACTTCTAAACTCACTTCCCTCCCTTAGACCACAATTTTGCCCCTGACTTTGCTTTTTTAGTGGTTCGTTGTGGGGGAACCAATCGGTGTAGAGAGTTTTTATATATAAAGTCTATATATAAAAACGTCTGATCTACCACTTCCCTATGTCTAAACCTGAAGTAAAAACCTGTAATCTTCCTTCATTTCTCCTTTTGTTTGTGTATGCTTTGTTTGTCAGTGCATGGCTGGAGTGATTTGTGAGGTTTTTTTAATAATTCAAAATTGTTGCGATGCGAATGAGTTGATGGTATTTTTTGGCTGAAAAATGGCTGGCAGCGAATGGGTTAATGCGATGATAATGATGACGATGGTGGTAATATTAATGAGAAATGCTGATAACAGTGACAAAGATTCCCATCACCTTTTCCCCCAGGTGTGATCTTTGGTTGGCATTCGCTGGTCTACGTCTACAAGGACACTGGCTATTTCGCCGACCTTTGCCCTCACCACGGCACCCACCCCCCACTCAACGGCACCACCGACATCACAGTGAACCAGCCCCTCCCCCACCTTCCCCTCAACGCTACGCCCCCTAGCGATGGCAGTGGGAGTTTTAACGACAGTGTCGGGGAATACCGTTGGTCGACAGTCGGGACCGCTACGGCGGGGTCTTCCAACGGTACTGAGGTTAAGAGGTATGTGAGTTTGTGACTGATTCTTAGTTTTGACTTGGTTTAGGTGGCATCCAGGTTAGGCGCTCAGGCTAGAGCCTGACCATTTTTTTTCGAGAGAAAAAAGACACACAAAAAACGCACCCACCCCACGCAATTTTGCATTAAACCCCTTTCATCGCCTCTTGGCACCACAATGATTTGACACCCATGTCACTGAAATGCATCAATAGAGGGTCTGGTATCCTGTGACCTTATGTTCTTAATTTTGGGAGGTAAGGGTAGGCCCTATTTTATGCACACCGCAGACGAATCCCCAATATTGCAGACGAAATCTTTTCTCTACCCGGGTAAGTTTAATGGTAAATGTTGGCTGAGGAATGGCTAGCGTTGAAAGGGTTAAATTAACAAAAACTGCATTTTTGCTGCTTTTTCTAACTTAGAATCGTCATTTAGAAGCATCACTCCATCTTGATCATGACTACTTGATTTGGAAAATAATGCAACATAAACTGATAAAGCATCTACAATTTGCCAAAGCTAAACATGACACCCCCCAAAAAAACACCAAAAAACGACTTGGGCGTAAATTGTTGCTTTACTTTAACCCCTTGACTGCCACCAACGTATCACATACTGACCTGATGACATCACTGATGATGTCATCAGATGAAGAGGAATAACCCTGATATGCTGGCTTTTGCTCTAACACAGTCAAGAGAGTAATATATCCCCAGACCATTTTTCCGGATTGGCTCTATCAGTTGTCTTTTTCATGGCATGATTTGCCCAATGATTTTTTTTTTAATTTTCTCTGGCAGTCAAGGGGTTAAGCATGACGTGTTTGCTTCATCGTATCCGCAGCATGGCGCTGTACATAGAAGAAAAACAGCAACAAAGCAACATTGCAATTCTAATCAGATGTGGAGGTAGGAGTCTGTGAGATAAATCCACGGAATCTGAAGTGTGTTTGAAACCCAAGTTCAAGAGTAAATTGTTTGACTAAAAGAAAACAAAGGTGGGTGTTTTTTTTTGTCTTGAATGATTATTTTCTTCTTCATCTTATTATTATTATTATTATTATTATTATTATTATTAATATTATTATTATTATTATTATTATTGCAGTCATGACAGTGAGCCATGTCCATGATAGGTAGGTAGGTAGGGACAGGCTTCAGCCTTCAAGCCTCGCGGCTTATATAAACGTCCCATCCATTTGAAATTCACTTTACATGTTTGCTTATTCATTATTGCATGCGGTAAAAAATACGATTTCAAATCAGTCGTGAAAATTTAAAAAATTTGACTAAAAAATTTTGTTACTGTCCAGGAGATTTTTGAATTAGTTGGTTAGTTGATTGTGCTCTTTTAAAGTTAGGTGGCAGTGAGTTCCAGAGGTTAGCAACACGGTTACTAAGACAATGTTGTCTTATTGGGTTGATGATTTTCTACAGAAATGGAAAATCATGATGCAGTTCAGTCTTGTGTGGAAGATGATAGCTCTCAATCTGGGAGGCTTTTGCACTGGCTCTAGTGTCGAAGTCAAAGGGATTGGTTGGTTGGCCTTTTGGGACCTGCCCCTCCACCACCACCCCCACCCCCACCCCCACCCCCATCGCCAGAATTCCATCAGCTGAGCGGTTCTGCGAAGAACAAATGGAAATTGGGGAGGGGGAGGAAGAATCGGGTCTTAAGTTCAACTTGCTCTTCAGACTCTTCACAGGCATCGACGGCATGAATATTACTATAATTATTGATTTATTTCTATCATCATCGTCGTGGTGTGTATTTCAGCGTGCCCTTATCGGAACGGTCGTGCGAGGACCAGATGAAGATCCGTGCGGAGGACGGGGTGTCCGCAGTGTGTGAGGCTCAGGATGAGCAGTTCAACTTGGTCTTCAGCCTCTCCACCGGCATCAACGGCATGATGTCCTTCCCCAGCGGCTTCCTCTACGACCGCCTCGGCACGCGCATCTCCCGCATATTCTCCATGTGAGTTCACGGGTGAAAGTAGTTGCAGGCATGCTCGTGACATCAGGATTGAAAAAAGCTGATATATAGAAAGAGTCTTCAGGATTGGCCTTCTTGACATCCGGAACTTATAATGGTCTTATAAAACCAAGCATTCCTGCCAGCATTGATGGCAGATTAAAGCAAGATGATAGCATGGGTGAAAGTAGTTGAGGCATGCTCCTGAAATCAGGATTGAAAAAAGCTGATAGAGAGTCTTCAGGATTGGCTGGCCATCTTGTCATCCGGAACCACGGTCTTATAAAACTCATCTCTATGTGCCCCCCATCTCTATGTGTCCTCATCTCTTTGTGCCCCCATCTCTATGTACATATGTGCCCTCATCTCTATGTGCCCGCCGTCTCTATGTGCCCTCATCTCTTTGTGCCCCCATCTCTATGTACATATGTGCCCACGGTCTTATAAAACCCTACAGTCATATCCAGCTCTGGAATTGCAAGATTACTTTAGTTCATGAGTTAATTAACTTTAATTTTGTTTTCTTTTTCACTTTTTTATTTATTTGTTGTTATTAATTTGTTAGGGATTTGTTGCACACGCACTCATATTCACATATACACACACGTGCGCACGCGCACACACTTTTTTCTTTTTTTTCCCCTCCCCCCCGTCTAATATCACCATTGTGTGAACAGACTTTAAATTAAATCAAACAAATCAAATCAATCTTATAAAACCAAGCATTCCTGCCAGCATTGGTGGCAGATTAAAACAAGACGATAGATATGGGTGAAAGCAGTTCAGGCATGCTCCTGAAATCGGGATTGAAAAAAGCTGATGGAAAGTGTCTTTAGGATTGGCCATCTTGACATCCGGAACCACGGTCTTCTTAAATCAAACATTTTTCTGCCGTAATTGAAGGCAGATTGAAACAAGACGATAGATATGGGTGAAAGCAGTTCAGGCATGCTCCTGAAATCAGGATTGAAAAAGCTGATATATAGAAAGAGTCTTCAGGATTGGCCTTCTTGACATCCGGAACCACGGTCTTCTTAAATCAAACATTTCTCTGCCGTAATTGAAGGCAGATTGAAACAAGACGATAGATATGGGTGAAAGCAGTTCAGGCATGCTCCTGAAATCAGGATTGAAAAAGCTGATAGAAAAGAGTCTTCAGGATTGGCCTTCTTGACATCCGGAACCACGGTCTTCTTAAATCAAACATTTCTCTGCCGTAATTGAAGGCAGATTGAAACAAGACGATAGATATGGGTGAAAGCAGTTCAGGCATGCTACTGAAATCAGGATTGAAAAAGCTGATATATAGAAAGAGTCTTCAGGATTGGCCTTCTTGACATCCGGAACCACGGTCTTCTTAAATCAAACATTTCTCTGCCGTAATTGAAGGCAGATTGAAACAAGACAATAATATGGGTGAAAGCAGTTTAGGCATGCTACTGAAATCAGGATTGAAAAAGCTGATATATAGAAAGAGTCTTCAGGATTGGCCTTCTTGACATCCGGAACCATGGTTTCTCTTCTAAAATCAAACATTTTTCTGCCGAAATTGAAGGCAGATTGAAACAAGACGATAGACATGCACTTCTAACACCACCCCCACCCATCCTGTATACACACAGACACACGCACTTTGGACATTATTTTGTAATGTGGTCACCAAAAAAAGGCTTTGTCAGCTTATTCTTTAACCCTCAATAAAGATGATTTTGACTTGACTTGACTTGACTTGACTTGACCACTTCAGAATTGGGACGATTCAGAGAACATTGAAGCGTGTCATTTCAGGATTGAGAGAATGTTTTGCAACCGTGTAAGTTTGACAGGGTTTGTACTCCCCTTGAGAACCCTTGAATCCTTTTGAATTTCAACCCGTCCTGTCCAAGAAGGTTGCTTGGAAACCCGTTTTGTTTTCTTCCCTGGACATATTTTTTATGATCACTATGGGCACGCATTTCTGAAATCTTTTCTATTTCGTATTTGGTATTTTCTAGTCAGCGAGACTCTTTGTGAAATTCGGGTTGCTCCCACCTGTAGAGTAGCACCACCCCCTTTTTATTACAGGGGGGATGTGGGGGGTGGGGGTGGGGTGAGGAGGTGGAGCGAACTTGGGAAACCTAGCTATTCTTTCTTTAAACATCCTCCTTCAGCTTGCTGAAGATTCTGATCTTAATTTGGTTCATACACTCCCCGTGGGGATACAGGGCGGCGGGAAGGGGGGGGGGTGTTCTTCCCTGCAAATAGTTCCCCCATATTCTGGAAGTTCTGTGCTTGTAGCTTCCTCTAACCTGTCTCTCTCTTTGACTGTCTTTTCCCTTGCTTTGTGTCATCTACTACCTTTCTGACTTTTGGCCCATTCTCCTGACTTTTCCCCCCAAAAAAAAATCTTCCATATAGTTTTCTCCTTTGAGCTCCTCCGAAATTGGAATGAGTCAGCTGAATGCAGCAAGGAGACCAGTGAAAACTGGAAAACGGACACTTACGTACCCATTGTGGCCTTATGGCCTGGGAACGCAGAAGAAGAAAATAATTGTATTGCCAGTAGAATTAGGGTACTATCAAGCTCGATAGTACTAAAGAATATATGAATATTAAAGCCACAATGTATATGGAAAAAAAAAATGAAAAAAAATAAAGAAAGGTTCATACCAGCTCTTATCAAATGTCATGGGGTTTTTTCATGCGTAAAATGCACAGGTCCATCAGACTTGCTTTAACCCTTTCGCTGCCAGCCATATTCGAGCCAAAATTTTCCATTGACCCTTTCATCGCCACTGTCGCTTCTTGGCACCACAATGATTTAACACCCATGTCACTGAAAGGCATCAAATGAGGGTCTGTTAACCAATGACCTTATGTTCTTCATTTTGGGAGGTAAGGATAGGCCCTATTTTATGCATGTCACAGAGGAATCCCCAATATTGCAGGCAAAATCTTTTCTCTATCTGGGTAAGTTTAATGGTAAATTTTGTCTGAAGAATGGCTGGCGTTGAAAGGGTTAAACTTACTTGGCAACAGAAAAGATTTCGTCTGCAGTATTGTGGGATTTCTCTGTGACACATTTAGAGTAGGGTCAATCCTTATTGCCCAAATTTAGGAACACAATATAATTGAAGAACAGACCCTGATTTCAAGGGTTTTAATGACATGGGTGATAAATCATTATGGTGCAAAAATGCAACATTGGTGGTGAAAGGGTTAGCTGAAGTCCTGTCCAAAAGACTCGACGTTCAGTTCGATTTTCCCTGCCGAACTGGAAAGAAAGGGTGAGGCCGGGATTTGAACCAGGAATCGTATTCACGTTGAGATAGCATGAGACTTAGCATGATGCTAACTTAGAAGCTCTTCCAATGTCCTATAGGATTTAATAGGACTTTTGGAAGAGCTTCTAAGTTAGCATGATGCTAAGTCTCATGCTGTCTCAACGTGAATACAGGCCCTGGACTACTCGCGCATTGAATTGGGCAGGTGAACGTCTTAAACACCCTGCAACCTTCCCTCCATGTTAGTTTCAAATGGCTTAGGACACACTTTGTTTGCTTCTATCAGAGTAGTGAGTGTCCGGCAAATGTTAAGATCAGCCCCCTCCTCTGCCCCTTCCATTGATTTCAGACGGTTTCAGTTAGGGTTAGGGACAGGGTTTGGATAGGGTTAGGGATAGGTTTAGTGTCAATCTCATAACATACCATCATTTTATTTAGGATAGGTTTAGGGTCAGTTAAGTGTCAATCTCATAACATACCATCATTTTATTGTGTGTGTGTGTGGATTAGACAGTTTCAGGTTAGGGTTAGGAATAGGGTTTGGGATAGGGTTAGGATAGGTTTAGGGTCAGTTAAGTGTCAATCTCATAACATACCATCATTTTATTGTGTGTGTGTGTGGATTAGACAGTTTTAGGTTAGGGTTAGGAATAGGGTTTGGGATAGGGTTAGGATAGGTTTAGGGTCAGTTAAGTGTCAATCTCATAACATACCATCATTTTTTTATTTTTGTGTGTGGATTAGACGGTTTCAGGTTAGGGTTAGGGTTTGGGATAGGGTTCTGAGGGATAGGTTCTAACCCTAACCTGAAACCGTCTGAAATGAATGGAAAGGGCAAGGGAGGGGGCTATTCTTAACATTTGCCAAGTGTCCTAAACAGCAACATAAGAGTAATAAACGAATTATCAGAGGGCTGAGATGTAAAGAACTGGCTTCATACATCAATAGTTTCACTTAAGGTAGCTGTGGAAAGTGATGAGTTTGTTAATTAATGACATTAAAATACATGACACAGGCCATGTTTCTGATAGCTTGGAGTTGGACTGAGCCTGAACGAAAAAGTTTCAACAATGAACTGGCATAGGCTCCCAATTATTTCCTTTTTTTAAATTTTAACATAGGCCTTTTTTCAACTTTGTCATTCAAACACAATATGACTGTTTTGGACATTTCAGAATGTGATGATGATTATGATTTATGAAGGTCCATTGTTTGTGTGTGTTTTTTTTACAGAGTGAGTTTTCTGGCGGGTCAGCTTTGCCTCATCTTTGCTTCACCCGGTGAGTGAAACTGATGTCTTCTTTATAAAAGAAATGTCTTATCTCTTAATCATTACCTACAGTACACGGATTCCCCTCATTCTGGCTCCTTTCAGTTTTTCACAGAGAGCTATTTGTTTCAAGTTATTTCTTTTAACAGAGGCAAATATTCTTATCATTGATTTCGGTTAGGGATAGGAAAAGACCTTGTAAGTGGCATACCACCATAAAACAATGTAAGCCTAATGGATAAAACCCTTTAAATTGCTTTATGCTGGTGGTGAGTGTTAACAAAAGGCATGAACTGAAAGGAGCTGAGAAAAGCTACTGTGTACCCTCTTCTTCCTCATTTAGACTGCTATTAACCCTTTCACTGCCAGCCATATTTCAGCCAAAAATGTCCATTAAATTTACCTGGGTAGAGAACAAAATCCATCTGCAGTATTGGGGATTCTTCTGTGACGTATATAAAATAAGGTCTATCCTTACTTCCCCAAACTAAGACAATACGGTCTGTGGATAATGGCCCCCAATTTGATGCCTTTTAGTGACATAGGTGTTAAATCATTGTGGTGCTAAAATGCGACTTTGGCAGTGAAAGGGTTAATGCTGCACAGGGTGCATGTTATGTGATTTTGCGTCATCCATCCCACTGGCACAACACGGCCTACTCCTAGTAGGCTGAAGAGTCTTTCCGCCCCAAAGAAAAAATGTAACTGTCCAACCATACTGAGGCGCCTTGGTTAGAGTCACCACTCGTAACCCAATCGGTACTTGGCACTGTCATCAGCTATCAAAGCTAGTGACGTCCCTTGACTCGTTACTTCCGGTCAGTCCGCTTCCTGTGCACAGACCCAGACCTCTATTTCCGTAGGTGCGATCGCAATTATGGCGGATAAACAACAACACATGTAAGCATCATCGTCGTGCGAATAACCTTATGTGAATGATAAAAGTATCGCCTTATCATATGTTATCATAAACTACTGTGTAATTGTGTGTTCCTCACTAGAGGTGGGAGAAAAAAACGGTTTGAACCGAAAAACCAGTGCTAAACTTTTGCGGTTCGAAAAAACGGTTCGAGTTGCTGTGAACCAGTTTTTTAACTGCAAACTGAAAGTAAGTTTTTTCTTAGAATAACACATTCTTTTCGAAAAACAACGCTCATCCTCAGTGCAGATTGGGTGTTTGTAAACCAAGAGTAGCTGTTTCTAGTTTGTGGTGGTGGTGTATGGCTTTGACTTTGACTGAGTGTTGAGTTGAATGTGTGTGTGTCATAAGTCATAAGTTTCCTTATTGTGTGTGTGTGTGTGTGCATGCGTGCGAGTGTGTGAATATTCTGACAAATAAATGTGTTTGCATAGATGAAACTAGCGATGCGAGTACTGGTAAAAAAAAAAACACCGGTGCTATAAAACCGGTTTGAATAGTGAAAACCGGTTTAAAACCGGTTCGGATTATTGAACCGGTTCCCAACTCTCTTCCTGACAGCTCAGCCGTACCTGCTGTACCCTGGGTTTGTGGGCCTGGTGTATGGGGGGTATCAGATCCTGCTGACCAACCTGCAGCTCAGTGGGCTGATCCCTCCCCTACGTTCCACCATCATGTCCCTGTACTCCGGGTCCTATGACACCAGTGCCTCCATCTTCCTCTTGTTCAAGGTGAGTTGATCCCTCCCCTACGTTCCACCATCATGTCCCTGTACTCCGAGTCCTACGACACCAGTGCCTCCATCTTCCTCTTGTTCAAGGTGAGCTGATCCCCCCTCCCCTACGCTCCACCATCATGTCCCTGTACTCCGGGTCCTACGACACCAGTGCCTCCATCTTCCTCTTGTTCAAGGTGAGTTGATCCCTCCTCCCCTACGTTCCACCATCATGTCCATCCGGGTCCTACGACACCAGTGCCTCCATCTTCCTCTTGTTCAAGGTGAGTTGATCCCCCCTCCCCTACGTTCCACCATCATGTCCATCCGGGTCCTACGACACCAGTGCCTCCATCTTCCTCTTGTTCAAGGTGAGTTGATCCCTCCTCCCCTACGTTCCACCATCATGTCCCTCTACTCCGGGTCCTACGACACCAGTGCCTCCATCTTCCTCTTGTTCAAGGTGAGCTGATCCCCCCTCCCCTACGCTCCACCATCATGTCCCTGTACTCCGGGTCCTACGACACCAGTGCCTCCATCTTCCTCTTGTTCAAGGTGAGTTGATCCCTCCTCCCCTACGCTCCACCATCATGTCCCTCTACTACGGGTCCTACGACACCAGTGCCTCCATCTTCCTCTTGTTCAAGGTGAGTTGATCCCTCCTCCCCTACGCTCCACCATCATGTCCCTCTACTACGGGTCCTACGACACCAGTGCCTCCATCTTCCTCTTGTTCAAGGTGAGTTGATCCCTCCTCCCCTACGCTCCACCATCATGTCCCTCTACTACGGGTCCTACGACACCAGTGCCTCCATCTTCCTCTTGTTCAAGGTGAGTTGATCCCTCCTCCCCTACGCTCCACCATCATGTCCCTCCGGGTCCTATGATACCAGTGCCTCCATCTTCCTCTTGTTCAAGGTGAGCTGATCCCCCCTCCCCTACGCTCCACCATCATGTCCCTCCGGGTCCTATGATACCAGTGCCTCCATCTTCCTCTTGTTCAAGGCGAGTTGCTTGCTGTTGTTAGTAGGGACGTTAGAATTTTTATTTTATTTGTCTTTAAAATTATACCCAAATTATCAAAATCGGTCGAAAATTGAGAAAGTTATGACGTTTTAAAATTATAGCCTTGTTTTACATCAGCTATATAAGAAAAAGTTGATCCACTCGATCGTCAGTGTGACGCGGCAAGAAGAAAAACAAAATGTCGGACATGGTCGGACTAGGCTAACACCTCCGATTAAATTAACCTCGCAAAGTACCTGATTATAAACTTACATGCACCAAATTTTGCACACTTGTAGCAAATTGGTTGAATCTATTATGCTATTATTTTCATTAATGTTCAGTTCTATTCGACGGAGGAATCAGACCTAAAAATTGGAGCGCTTGACACTCGCAAACTTGCGTCCACTTGTAAACAAAAGCCGGTCATGTCTAACGGGACAATGGCTGCTACACGAAGAAAATTCCCGGATGGGTCAGCAACAAGAATAACTACCAATGAAAACAAAGCAAAGACAGTGACCACTTGGCATAAAGCCAAAACACGGGTTCGACATTTTGAGGGGAAACTATCGAGTTGGTTTGACCCGATTCCGATGAGCCTACTGTTAGTGATGTATATTGCTAATTATTATCAATGTTAACCCTTTCGCAGCCAGCCATTTTTCATCCCAAAATACCATTAAACTTAACTGAGAAGAGAAAAACAAAATCTGCAATTTTGGGAATTCCTCTGTGACATGCATAACATTAGGCCTGTCCTTACCTCCCGAAATAAAGAAAATAGGGTCTTTGGATAACAGGCCCTGATTTGATGCCTTTTAGTGACATAGGTGTTAAACCATTGTGGTGCATCAATGCAACATTGGCGGTGAAAGGGTTAATATTGTTTCTGTTTGTAGAGGTACCATCTTTTTCGGACCGTAAGCCGCCGATGCTTTCTTTTCAGACAGAGACCCTGCGCCTTATGATATGAGTGATAATAATTATAGTAAGAAAAAATACCGTATTTTTGAGACCATTAGGCGCTTGTGTGTATTATAATATACGGCAAATACGACAATTTTCAAGAAAAATCTGAGAAAAAAAATTAAAGAAAATGGAGTTTTACATCCTCTTGGTCTGAATCAGACACATATGGGACATTTGTAAATACAAATATGGTGGGAACAATCCTGGAGGCAATGCCCGGAGGCAGTACGAAACCATTAAAGTCCTGATTTTTTTTATTAATACAGATAGCTGTAGCGGTGACCACGCCTCAGTTAAACCTCATCGGCTATGGCACCGCCACAAGTTATTATACAGAGAGCTTTTGAAAATTAAAGAAAAAGGCGCTCTCGTTTATAAGGCGATACATCTTGCAAAAGAAAGTCAAACTTCGAAGCCCGTACGCGTCCGGTAAACGCTTGACGACCGCCATTATGCTGTCATAAACGACAGTTGGCTCCCCTTTCAAATAATCGAACTTCCGTTTGTGCAACTTCCTGTTGTTGTTTTTGGACTTTTCTTCGCGAAAACTGTTAGAATTATGGCATTTTAAGCTCTACAACGATGCTTTTTACATCCAACGAAGGGTTATGGCATCTATTGGACGGTATATTGGACGATAATAGGATTTTGAAGCATTTTAGCATGAGTATTCGTCGTATCGGTGACTCGTGAGCACTTTCGATGTCTAGACTCACAATATACTGTACGGCAATTGTTGCCTCTCTTCTCACGATTTTGTTCACTAATAGGGCGCCCTCGTTTATTAAGCGTATAGGTTGAAATTGGAGAACAAAATATCGCCTTATAGTCAGAAAATTACGGTAATAACCAAATTTGAATTTGGTGTAAAATTTGGGGGGTGCGCCTTGTCTGAAAACTACGGTAGTATTGTTTCCACCATCATGCCTCTCTACTCTGGGTCCTATGGCACCAGCACCTCCGTCTTTCTATTATTTAAGCTGCTTGAGCTGTTAATGTAGAACTACACCTTTAACCCTTTCACGGCCAGCCATATTTCAGCCAAAAATCTCCATTAAATTACCTGGGTAGAGAACAAAATCCATCTGCAGTATTGGGGATTCTTCTGTGACACATATAAAATAAGGTCTATCCTTACTTCCCAAAACTAAGACAATAGGGTCTTTGGTTAATAGACCCCGATTTGATGCCTTTTAGTAACATAGGTGTTAAATCACTGTGGTGCTAAAATGCGACTTTGGCGGTGAAAGGGTTAATTAAAGGTCACATCCTGCTTCTTGTTGCTGAAAAATTGTTTCAAATCAGATGTCAGCGAAAAATACACTTCTGTTGACGACTGTAGTTTGAAGAATACGGTTTTCTCACCTAGTTTGGCTAAATCTGTTTTTTTGTCTCCGACTCACCTGAAGCCAGAATTGAAAGAATTTTTTGTTTGAAGTGTGGGGGTTTGTTGTGGTCTCAGTCTCTGCAAAGTTCAAGTCGAGAAGCAGTCATGAATTTTTGACTGGTGACGTAAGACTAGAGCTCCTTAAATTACCTTCTTTAAAGGCTAGAAGAGTCAGGGGTGATTTAATTCAATGCTTCAAAATATTTAACAATATTGATGACCTAAACATACAGGATTTCTTTAAATTATCAAATGTTGACAAAACCAGAAACAGTGTTGACAAAATATTTATTGAATATAGCAAGACTAATCTTATAAAATACTGGTTTACTAACAGAACTGCACCTTTGTGGAACAAGTTACTAACTAATATTAAACAAGCACCAAATACTAACATTTTCAAAAATCTATTAGACGACTGGGAATATTATAAAAATTTGACATACGAATATGATGAATGATTATCTAAAACCTGAGTGCACGATAAACCTTGTACATTATAAATGATATAGATCAAGGATGGGACGTTTGAAAGCCTAACGGCTAGGCGGACTATGTATGTATGTATGTATTTATGTATGTATGTATGTATGTATGTATGTATGTATGTATACATGTATGTATGTATGTATGTATGTATGTATGTATGTATGTATGTATGTTTGTGTGTATACATGTATGTATGTATGTATGTATGTATGTATGTATGTATGTATGTATGTGTGTATACATGTATGTATGTATGTATGTGTGTATACATGTATGTATGTATGTATGTATGTATGTATGTATGTGTGTGTGTATGTATGTATGTATGTATGTATGTATGTATGTATGTATGTATGTATGTATGTATGTATGTATGTATACATGTATGTATGTATGTATGTATGTATGTATGTATGTATGTATACATGTATGTATGTATGTATGTATACATGTATGTATGTATGTATGTATCCACAATAGCGTTTGAACGGATGGACTTAGAGTGCTCAAATTTTGCATGCGGGTAGGTAGTAGGAAGATCTAGGCCAAGTTCGATAATGAATGTCATAGTCAAGGGTCAAGGTCACTGGAGCCCAAAACGCTGCCGCGAGGTTGTTGATTTAGCGTCTTAACGCTCTAGTTAACCATTTTGCCGCGAGCCATTTTTCAGCCAAAATTTTTACCTAGGTAACGAAAAGTTGGCATCTGCAATACTGTTAATGACATGACATGTATAAAAAATCCGCCCATTTTTTTCAAGACATCCGCAAAAAAAACACATTCCACCGAAAATATATTTTTCCAAACAATAACATGTATCAAATAAACCTTTTCCTTATCTCTCAAAATTAGCAACATAAGGATATTGGATAACTGATCCAACTTTCATGCCTTTTAGTAGCACGGGTGTTAAATCAGTGTGGTGTTAAATGCGACATCGGCGGTGAAAGGGTTAAATATACAGAGTCTTGCAGAGGAAATCAATGAAAGGTACCGTTTGACACACGTGTTTGCAGTTAATCCGCCCGACATGAGCGCATTGACATCAGCATCATGCGATTGTACTTCAGGGTCTGTGTCGTCATTTCCTAGTTCAACCCAGTTCAATGTCTCGTTTAGCAGATTTTTTTTTTTTCAATTTCTGAGCGTCGTTTTATTTCAGAACCAAAATCAAAATCCAGAAAATTTGCCCTTTCAGTTTCACTGCATTTATGACATTTATTAATGTTCATCTAAACAACGCAATCAAAGCCAAGTGTGTCTGAAAACATTTACAAAACTACATGGCTGTGATCTTTAAGAGTCAGCAGTAACATATTTTGTTAGTAACATTTGGGAGGTGTGCCTTATTATTATATGGTGCACCTTATATCCGTCAAATATGGTTGGTGTGTGTGTGTGTGTGTGTGTGTGATTGTGCGTGCACAAAACCCCACTACCGGGTTCTTCAATATGATAAACTTAGTAAGCAGTGGGTTTAAAAAATTACTGGGTCTAAAACTTTGGACCCTGGTTTTTGTAAGGGTAGCATGCCTTTAAAAATGTCATGAAATAGCCCCCAAACCAGTTTGTGAGCAAGTACCCAGTAGTCGAGTTTGATCATATGTGTGTGTGCATGTGTATGCATGCGAAACATATAAATCCCCATTGTTAAACGCATCCATTGATAGCAAAATGATCTATAAATTTCCAGGCGGCCCACGAGGGGGGCGTCTCTGTCAACGCCTCCTTCGCCTTCCACGTCTCCCTCTACTTCCTCATCTTCACCTCCTCCACCTTCCTCTTCCTCCCCAAGAACCGCGTCCCCTTCCCCCTCCCCGCCGCCTACCGCCTGCGCTGCTACCTCTGCCAAAAATTCTGCGCGCGTAAAACATCCCTGCGGCGGCGACCGGACGATGGCGGCGAGTTTGTTGGGAGCAACGAGTGGAGGATTGACCCTAACGGTAGCGTGATTCTGTCGAAGTTTGCCGCCTCCAGAGACGGTTTGGATTTCGCTTCTTCTGCGGCCGAGGGGGAAGTTGTTGTAGCGGAAACGAGAACGGGTTTGAACGGTTCGGTAGCGGTTCCCGGGAGTGGGAAGTCTAACGGTTTTGGGGATGCCAGTGCCGGCGATTCCCTGTTGACGGAGAGAGGGAGAGTTCAAGCGAGAGAGACGGAAGAGGAGAGGTTAGATGAAGCGCGGAAGAAGAAGAAGGAGGAGGAGGAGGGGGATGACGCTGGGTTAGTGTCGAGTCACGATGCCGCTGTCGGCTCATCCCCGCTCGACATGGAAATGGAAATACTGCCCGACAACAACTGCAATAACGACAAAGGCGAGGAAATTGAGAACAACGCGGTGTCTTCTAAAACGGAGCAGCTGGAAAGTAAACCGACGATGACGAATAACGAAGCTCCGTCGAGCATCCAGAACTCGGCGCCACAAGAGACAGAGAGCATGCTGAAAGGAGAAAGAGAAGGAGGGGTGGGGGGTAAAAAGAAGTCGTTCCGTCAAGTGGCATTGTCTCCCCTGTTTTTAACGGACGTGATGTGGATCAGCGTGCAGCGACTGCGCAGCTGGATCTTTGTGGGCATGTTCAATCCTTGGATCACGCGATTGGCCTGTGGCGATAAAGAGCTGGGTCAGTTTGGATTCCTTTGTTTGTGTGTTGGTGTGCGTGCCTTCTTGTGGGGGTGGGGTTGGCTGGTTGCATAGCTGGTTCGTTCTGTGTGTGTGTGTGTCACTGTGTGTGTGTGTGTGACTGTGTGTGTGTGTCGCTCTTTGTGTGTATGTGTGTGTGTGTCACTCTGTGTGTGTGTCACTCTGTGTGTGTGTCACTGTGTATGTGTGCTTGTATGTGTGTGTGTGCGCATGCCTGTGTGTGTGTGTGTCTGTATGTGTGTGTCACTCTTTGTGTGTGACTGTGTGTGCATGTGTGTGTGTTGTTACAAACTGCAAGAAAACAAGAATTACCTTTATGTATCATTTTAGACATGTACCAAAAGATGGTTGTTCCAATTTTGTTATATGGATGTGAAATATGGGGCTATGAGAATCTTGATATTTTGGAAAAATTACAAATGAAATTTTTAAAAATGATTTTCAAATTAAATCGACAGACTTTGTCAGCTATGGTTCTTGGAGAACTAGGTATATATCCCATATCCGTTCATGTCAAATGTAGGTTAATTCGTTTTGGGTCAGGATTTTTGAACAGTCGTAACACAAATAAGATTTCGAATAAAATGTACGCAATTTTATTTCACTTGTGTGCAAATAAAGAATTTTCATCCAAATGGTTAAATAATATTCAAACCATTTTAATTGACACTTCAAGTGTGTATGATTGTGTTTGGTTCTCACAGAATTTTTACAACAGGGAATTGTTTTGTAAAAATGTTATTAAGAGCATAAGAGATCAATACAGTGGAATCCGCTTAATCGGCCACTTTTGGGACCAGGAAAAATATGGCCGATAAAGTGAATCGGCCGATAAAACGAACATCGAGATACTGTATGACGCAATTATGCAAGTCAAAAGCAATGACGTCAAAATTAAATGTTGCAGTTCAAATTCAAATTCTTTCCCTTTTTGTGATGTGTGTGTGTGTGTGTGTGTGTGTGTGTTTATTAATCCTACAACTTAACAGAAGCACGAGTAAAAGACAATGATTTTGTTTTCTTGAGTGATTTTAACGCCATGCAGGGTCTTTCAATTGACAACAGCTGACCTTCCAACTTCACACTCAACCATGTAAACCTCAAAAGCATGTTGTCAGTTTGTCTGCCTCTGTTGTTCTCCCTCTCAAAAAGGGGTAAAGAGGAAAAATTAGAGAGAAAAAGTGGCCAATAAAGCGAAATTGAAGATTTCAGCTTTGGCCGTAAAAACGAACAAAATAACACATGCTTAAGAAGAAAAAATTCCGTTCCAGAGGAAATTGGCCGATTAAGCGGCTTTGGCCGATTAAGCGGCTTTGGCCGATTATCCGATGGTCAATTAAACGGATTCCACTGTACATTAAATCATGGGAAGCTTTGCTTGAAGGGAGTAACAAGTGCCTGTTTTATAAAAGCATAAAACATGAATTTTGTAGAGAAAAATATGTAACACAACTTCCAGACATATACATTTATCCATTAATAAAATGTTGTTGTAGTAATCAGGATTTTCATTTTTAACCGATTGCTGATCGAGAACATCGGTTCAAATTGGCTTTGAATCGGTTGTTTTCGTTGGAGATTAAGATTAAGCTGCCAGGAGAGCTCACCAATTGGGTTGAAAAATGCTCAAAATGGTTTTCGGAAGGGGGGGTTCGCCCCCCTGGACCCCCCACCAGGGCGTTGCCCTGGACCCCCGGCCTAATCTGTTGTTTTTACTCTTTTATCTGTTGTTTCATTTCAAAATGAAAACCCTGAGTAATCATAAACTGCCGATCGAAATTGGAAGAAGAGAGGGTGAGATTAGAGAAAATAGGATATGTAAAGAATGTAGCATGAATACTGTCGGTGATGAGTTTCATTTTGTTTTACAATGCCCAAAATTTAGTCAACTTCGGAGAATGTTTATAGCTAACAAATATCGATCTTGTTTATCAATGTTTAATCTTTGCAATTTGTTCCAAGCTAACAAGAAAACACAACTTAAATTGAGTAAATTCATAAAACAGGCTAAAGTTGTTTAAAATTCATTTCATGTGAATAATTCTAAAAACATACATTTGTTGTTTTGATTTAAATGACTGTGTGAAACGTTATTTCTAAAAGTCTAAGCAAGGGTTTAATTTCTTTTTATCATTTGATGATATGACCCAATGTATCATTTTTGTCTTGTGTTGTATCCTCCACACCCCAATAGGGGTAAAAGGATTGAACTTGAAACTTGTGTGTGACTGCATACATTGAGCCTCTGCACCATGCTGTATCCAGTGCGTTGAAGTGTGTAAATGTCTCTTCTTTTTTTCTCTCTTTTTTTTGTATGACTGTGTTGTGTGTATGTGTGTGTGTGTGTTTAATAATGATCTGACTGTATCGTATGTGCGCAGTGAGTCACTACATATCGGTGTACGCTGCACTGCTGTTCTTCGGCATCCTGACCGCTCCCCTCAGTGATAGAATGATATGTGTGTGTGCGTGTGTTTAATAATGATCTGACTGTATCGTATGTGCGCAGTGAGTCACTACACATCGGTGTACGCTGCACTGCAGTTCTTCGGCATCCTGACCGCTCCCCTCAGCGGCCGGCTGATGGACCGCAAGATCAAAGGCGGGGAGAAGTATGCAAACCCCAGACACGGTGAATTTGATACCTTACTGATCATTGGTTAACATTAGCCTGTAGTATGGGCCAACAGTAACATGAGAGCTGTACAATAGATGATTCTCTACAGTAATGGAAAATCAAGGTGCAGTTTAGTCTCTTGTGGAAGACTATGACTCTTCGAACGAGAGGGGGGGGGGGGGGGGGGGGGGCCCTTGCACCGCGGTCTCTGGTACTGCAGCCAAAGGGATGGGCTGGCCTTTGGGGACCTTCCTCAACGCCAGCTGTGCCCTCAAATCCCTTTTGGCCGAGAGAGTGGGAATGTACCCTGGGCAAGGCATCTCCACTATAAACAAATTCTGGCCCAGCCCGCCAGAATAGTATCTGCCCCCCTCTGCAGTCATTGTTGGAAACGACGGAATAGCATACTCTGCACTGATTAACAACTCATGTGTTTTGTGAAAGAAATCATTCTGTTTACATTTTGCCGCGTGGGAATTAAAGTGCTTGTATCTAGAAATACTTCACTTCACAAGAGACAAAAACAAACAAAAAACAGCAGAATATTTTGGGCTCACTCATGTTAACAAAGTGAGTCTATGTTCTCATCATTGTTCGGTTGTCTGTCTGTGTGTATGTATGTATGTAGTCTATGGTCAGAACTTTAACCCTTTCACCGCCAACTTCGTATTTTTGCACCACAATGATTTAACACCCATGTCACTAAAAGGCATCAAATCAGGGTCTGTTATGTCACAGAGGAATCCCCAATATTACAGACAGATTTTTGTTTTCTCTACCCAGGTACCACCAAAAAAATCAGATAATTCACAATCATCTTTTAGTTCTTCGGTAAAGGTCAAGATGTGCCACCCCCCCTACCTATCTCGGTTAATTCTATTTTTCCGTTATTGCCTTTCTTACCATACATAAAGCTGTATTTTATTAACATTTTTAGCTAATAACCTTTTTGGAATACTAACCCTATCCCTAAACCTAACCCTACCCCCCACCCTATAAGACGGAAAAACGCAACGAACCACAACTGTGACAAATCGCGGTGTACTGCAGTACATAGTGGGGGGTAGGGTTAGGTTTATGGATAGGGTTAGTATTCCGAAAAGGTTATTAGCTGAAAATGTTCCTAAAATACAGCTTTATGTATGGTAAGAAAGGCAAAAACGGAAAAATAGAATTAACCGAGAAATGCAGGGGGGGTGGCACATCTTGACCTTTACCAGTTCTTCTTATCGCGAAAACTGTTTGGTTTCTTGTCTTCCTCGTCAATCGCTCAGACAGTTTCCTGTCACATGAGTGCAGATGCATCATGCTGCCGTCATGCGCCTAAGTAAGAAGTAGTTAGGCCCAGCATGTCCGTCTTCTTCGCCTGGAGACAATCCTTGTAAGCGTTTCTAGAACAAAGGGCAGGAGAGTTACGGATCAGCCAGGCAGAAAGACAGTAGATGACAGTAAGCAAAGGGAAAAGGCAGAGTCAAAGAGAGTGGCAGATTAGAGGAAGCTACAAGCACAGAACTTCCAGAAGGTGGGGGAACTATTTGTACAGGGGTGGTTTCTTATAAATTTACCCTTGTTGTCCCTCGTGGGGATACCGGGGGGGCTTTTGTATAAATATAGTTCCCCCACTTTCTGGAAGTTCTGTGCTTGTAATTTCCTTTGATCTGTCACTCTCTTTGACTCTGCCTTTTCCCTTTGCTTGCTGTCATCTACTATCTTTCTGCCTTTCCGGTCCATTCTCCTGCCATTTTTTTGAAGAAACTATCAAAAATATTTCCTCCAACTTTTTTCTCTTTTTTTCCCCTCTGTTTTATTCATCTTTATTTACAAGTAATCACTGTTTATTATTCATGAATGTTGAATCACACATATATAAGATGAATGTTATTTGTAAATGTATGAAGAAGGAATTAAATATTTAATGCCAAAAATATTTCCTCCAGCCGAAGTCGGACATGCTGGGCCTAATTATTTCTTACTTAGCAGGGCTACCAATCGTCCCGCAAAACAAGGGGTCCCAGGGACGCCTTCACTTACAGTATAGAGGGTCCTAGAGGCGGGATAGAGGGTCCCAGTGGCATAGCGAATGCTAAAAATAATTTTTCTAGTGCATCCCTGGGACCCCCTGCACATTCTTTTAGAGGGTGGGTCCTGTAGAATTTTAGTGCTTCTAGAACTTCTTGTTGTCGTGGCGCATTTTTGAGTCTTTCGGATGAGACGATAAACCGAGGTCCCATGTGCTCATGCACTTAGCACACGTTAAACCCAGTGGCAACGAAAAAGTTGTCATTTGGTCAAAATTTACCCATCGCATGCACAAAACAAAAACAAAAAAATTGGGTGGCGCGCCTCTGGCTGCGACGCACTCTCCAGGTGGGAGCATCCTGAATTTCACAGAGACGCCTCTGTGACATGTACCTAACCTAACCTAACCTAACCTAACCTAACGTGTTTCCACTGTGTGCAGAGCGGTTGCACGCGGCGATCGCGTCGTTCGTGCTGAACAGTTCTGTGTCTGTGGTGCTGACTGTGTGTTCCATGATCCCTGTGCTCAAACTGCAATACCTGACCTTCGTCCTGCACTGTTTGCATCGCTCATTCCTCTACGGACCCAACTCTGCCTTCGTCGCTAACGCGTAAGTTTGAGGGGTTTTTTGGGGGGTGTGGGGTGTTGTCGTCAGTTTTCAATGTTTTCGAGTTTCAAACTTTTTATTGTCTGCATCACTCATTCTTCTACGGACTCAACTCTGCATTTGTTGCTAATGCGTAAATTTGATTTTTTTTTACTTTATTGATTTTTTCAATGCTTTCGAGTTTCAAACTTTTTATTGCCAAAAAACGGACCCAGCTCTACATTTGTTGCTAATGCGTAAGTCTCATATTTTTCATCAGTTTTCAATGCTTTCGAGTTTCAAACTTTATTGTCTGCATCACTCATTTCTTCCACGGACTCAACTCTGCATTTGTTGCTAATGTGTAAGTTTGATTTTTTAATTTTATTTTTTTTTCGGGGGGAGGGGGGGGGGTTCGATAGTTTTAAATGCTTTTGAGTTTCAAACTTTTTTTGTCTGCATCGGTCCTTCTTCTACGGACCCAACTCTGCATTTGTTGCTATCGCGTAAGTTTTATTTTATTTATTTTTTTTGTCTTCTGTTTTTAATGCTTTCGAGTTTCAAACTTTATTGTCTGCGTCGGAACTTCTTCTACGGACCCAACTCTGCATTCGTCGCGAACATGTAAGTTTCAATATTTTTTTCGTCTGTGTGCATGGCTGGAGTGATTTGTGAGTTGTTTTAATAATTCAAAATCGTTGCGATGCTAATGAGTTAATGGTCTGAATGAATACCGGTGAGCATGGGGCAGGATAATCATCCCAAACTGGAAGAAGAAGAAGAAGAAGAAGCTGTTTAGCATCATGCTGACTGTGTTGGCCATATTCTCTATAGATTATTATTGTAAAAGTAGTCAGTCATGCTCCTGAAATCAGAATTGGAGAAGTTGATAAAAAGAGTCTTCAGGATCCAGAAACAATCTTATAAAATCAAACATTTCTGCCAAAGTTGATGGCAGATTAAAACAAGATTCAATTCTAACACTCATGCATTGGAAATTATTTTTTTAATGCGTTCACCACTTAGGATTGGGAAGACTGAAACATTGAAACGGGTCGTTTCAGGATTGAGAGAATGTTTTACTGTCACCCATGGATTATTTTAATGTTATTCTTTATTCTATGACCAGGTTTCCTAACGAGCACTTTGGCAAGCTGTTTGGCATCACACTAACGGTGTCGGCCATATTCAGCATGATGCAGTACCCGCTATTCCTCATCATGCAGCATAGTTTAGGAGGGGACCCTCTGATGGTGAGTGATTCACATTCTGGGGGAGGAGGGGGGGTAAAACAAAAGGGGTGGAATCTTCCTGGGTACCTAGCCTCACATTTTGGGCTCCATTCAACTCTAATGCACATGGGTAAAACTTTTCCTGGTATGCAAGGATTTCCTGTTTTTGAACTTTTCCAGAACAGGAATTTCCTTTTCTTTTCAATTTGTCAAACAAGATCTTTGTGTGTCTACAGTATTTTTCAAACACTTTAAAAATAAGCATCTGTATACTTTGTGGGAAAAGCCAACTAAAATACCTTCATAAATCATTTTTTTTTCTTCAGCTGCAGGGGGGGCATTACCCCTATACCCCGGCCTTTCAGGGTTTTTTCATTTTGTGTAGTTGCACCCATGAATGCAGGGTTCGCATGGTCTTTGAAAGTCTTTGAGAAATGGAGCGCCATTTTCAAGTCTTTGAAATGTCTGTGAAAATCATGAAATGGTTTGTGAAAGTCAATAGTCATTGACGCCTAAAAAAAAGTCAGTGAGGTCATAAATTGTTTTGGGTTTTTTTGCTTCCAGAATTGATCAAGAAGTGCTTCTTTATTAAATTTGGCTTTTTTTCCAATATCTGCAGTTTGACGATCTAGTTCCGTCTAGCAGACATCCTTGATTTGTCGAGAGTTGCTTCCCTTTGCTATCTGTATATCCTTGTCTTTTGGCTACACGGTGCAACGTGAGTGATGGTAGTCGAAGCAATCGTCATCTTTGCATGTCTATCTACATCTGATATGTGTGTGTTTGCACACATGTTCATATTATGTCACAGATCAAGGTCTTTTTACTGGTGCTGATGCTGATTTCATACATCCACACCATCTACATCTGATATAATATTATGCGTGTGTGTGTTTCTGTGTGTGTGTGCATGCGTGTGTGTATATTCATATTGTGTCCCAGATCAACGTCTTTCTGCTGGTGCTGATGCTGATCTCATACATCCACCCCATCTACATCTGATTTTTGTGTGTGTGCGTGTGTTTCTGTGTGTGTGTGTGTGTGTGTGTCTTTCTGTGTGTGTGTGTGTGTGTGTGTTCTGTATCTGTGTGTGTGTTTCTGTGTGTGTGTGTGTGTTTCTGTGTGTGTGTGTGTATTTCTGTGTGTTTCTGTGTGTGTGTGTGTGTTTCTGTGTGTGTGTGTGTATTTCTCTGTGTGTGTGTGTGTGTGTGTTTTCTGTGTGTGTGTGTTTTCTGTGTGTTTTCTGTGTGTGTGTGTGTGTGTTTCTGTGTGTGTGTGTGTGTGTGTGTTTCTGTGTTTCTGTATCTGTGTGTGTGTGTGTGTTTCTGTGTGTGTGTGTGTTTCTCTGTGTGTGTGTGTGTGTGTTTCTCTGTGTGTGTGTGTGTTTCTGTATCTGTGTGTGTGTGTATCTGTGTGCGTTTGTATGTGTATTTCTGTATTTGTGTGTGTGTGTATCTGTGTGTATGTGTTTCTGTGTATCTTGTGTGCATTTGTGTGCGCGCTCGCTTACACGCGCTCATTCACACTGTGTCCCAGATCAACGTCTTTCTGCTGGTGCTGATGCTGATCTCATACATCCACCCCATCTACATCTGGCGCTACCTCCAGAGGAAGCTGGCCTCCAGACCCCACTAAAGATCGCTCAAGGTGCTTGTCCTGCCTACCCACTCTTCATGCAGCTCAAAGCGAGTGCTTGCTCAGACCTCCTTCCCAGAGGCTCAGTTCAACGAGAAGAAGTCGAGTGTTTCTTCTTCCAACACATTTTCCTTGCCGATTACCTTGCCTCTCTTCTTTTTTTTTTTTGGGGGGGGGGGGCAATTTCTGTTTTCTGCCGCCTTTTTCTTCTTCTTCTACAACCATGGATGCAACTTTGCCTTGGATACCAGGCGGTGCCCGTTTTTCAAAATTTTGACCCCCCCAAAAAAAATGTTGAATTCTCACTTTGCAAGCCTGGAATAAGCTTCAAATTGAGTATGATTTTGCTTTTTCTTCAGCTTTTGACTGAAGGGCAGAGCCCCTGTGCCCTGTCAGGGGCCTGGGTGACCCCTGGACCCCTGCCCTGTCTGGTTTTTGGATTTTCTCCAGTTGCATCCATGTACAGTGGAGTCCGGGTAAAACGAATTTTAAGGGAACACAGACTCAGTTCGTTGTATCAGGATTTCGTTATACATGTACATGTACAATGTATGTTGAAAACAAAAACAGTTCAAACACTCACCAATGATAACCGAAAACATAAACTTGACCAGTTTGGATCGTCTGTCTTAATCACGGGATGTACAAGGCTTGAAGAAGTTCAGCAGTGTTGTCTGACACTGATCTGTTTTGGCACACTTTTCAACAAGTTTGTCCATTAAGTGACAACACATCACACAAATTTAGTTTGTTATAGGCTTTCACGAACTTTTCGATCTTTATTTTGAGCGCGAATTGTAAAGCGACCTTGAGAAACCGAATGATCTGTAGGAAGCCTAGGCCTAGCAGACGACCCAGTGTGAATCTAAATGAGTTCACGCATGCGCAGTTCATATTTTCCAACTTCCTTCCTCTTGACAACACGTTCTATTTTGGAGTTTGAAGGCCTAGGTTTTTGCAGCGCATTGCACAGGCTGAGTTCGTTATAGGCTATTTTTCCAAGTAAATAAAATTATCCTGGGGCGTAGAACATGTGTTCGTAAAAAGCGGATGTTCGTTATTTCAAAAGGAATTTTTGTTCGTTATACCCATGGCTTTGCAAGTGACAAATAGAAGGGCATTTGCCGGGAAATTGAAGTCAGTTCGTTAATCGCGAAATTTCGTTAAAAGCGAGTTCGTTATAGTTGGACTCCACTGTACAACGATGTCGTCGTCTTCTTTATATTTCTTTCTTTCTTTTCTTCTTCGTCATCTTCTTCTAAATCGAAGTTCTATATCTTCTTCTTTTACTTCGTCATCTTCTACATCTTCACTTGTTGCTCTTCTTCACCTTCTTCTTCTACTTTAGAGGGGGGGGGGGGCGTTACCCCGCCATGTGGGCAGCCACACTCCGACTTTGGAGGATTTGGGAGACTGAGGATGTTATGCTAGGAGCTTGTCATGGCTAAGGAAAATCCCCGCATAATCTACGCATAGCATAACGACATTATTGTGTAGCCTTGGTGTTCTAGCCATTGTCAGTTGGTCTGGCGCAGCCTTATGCGAAGGTGAAGAAGGTGTGTGATGGAAGAGTGGATTCGGTGTTAGTTGATCTAGCTTTTTTAGGGAAGAAAGCTGATTGTGTTTTGTGAACGATTCAAACTAACTCAATGAGTAAATATCCAGTTGTGATAGGCCATTTTGTATCATTGCATTTTGTGATAAATGATTTATTTTTGTAATACAGGATTCAGAATGGTAATTAATTTTAATGTTTTTTATGTGTCATGACAGAAAAGAATTATCTTTTTTTTTGAAAGAACGGTGTTATCTGAATTGTGGGTACATTTGTGAAAACAGATTTTATTGTTGAAGTCAAAGATGAATGCAATATTTTTCTGTCTCTTTAAAGCCCTACACTTCTAAACAAAACAAAAAAAAGAGATAATTATACAGGTTATTTTTATATATACGGAATGTTGTTCTAAAAAATTTGCATAAATGCATATTTAAGACAGGATATTGTTCATGATTGTAATCTTAAAACTTAATCGGATGCCATGACAAAACTTTTGTATATTTTAGACAGGATGTTGTTCATCATTTTAATCTTAAGCTTTAATTGGATACCATGACAAACTGTTTCTTTTGTTTAATCTGTAGTATGTTTTTAGTTTGTATCTTGTGTGTGTTTTTGTGTTTTTGAATCTCTTTTTACCCTTTTTTCTTTTAATTTTTTTTCCTTCCATTTCTTTTAAGTATGATTAAATCCATTTTGCCACCTCAATTCTCGTATGTTTTTGTTATAAAATATTATTGTACATTTCGGCACAAACTTTGTTGCCAAGGAAAAAAGGGTGGCTAGTATTGCATTTTTTGTTTGTTTTACGTTTTATTATTAATCAATGTTCTTTTTTAATGTTGGTGCATCGCATACATTAATTTTCATTGCCGGGCAATATTTGAAAGCATAGTTTTAACTGTTCATTGTTTTAAAGGGACACCCTGACGGATGAGTGTTTTGCAAGGAACACGTCAAGATCACCAGAAAGACAGCCTTTTCAAGGATCGGAGCACTCACTTTGCTCTGGTTTCCTAGAAAACAAACCAGTTGCCGGAGAGAGAAGCCATTTCGGATGGGTGGAGGACACTCAGAGTGATTGAAGCTTTTTTTTTCTTTGTAGTGCAGTAACAAACAAAAAAAGTTATTTCTTTTGTTAAACTCTTTTTGGTAAGCTGTAAATAAAAAGGCTTGTATTGTGGAACTTTTGTGATTTGGTCTAAGCGACTCAGGCGGCCATTAGAAAAGAGAAGGCACATGCCTTCTCTTTCACTGAAAGAATCTGACTTCCAGCACCTCCGCCAAGGCGGAATCTGACGATTTGACGGTTTGATTTCCAGGAAACCAGAGCAAAGTGAGTGTTGCGATGTCTGCAAAGAGTGTTTTCCTGGTGATCTCGACGTGTTTCTTGCAAAAACCTCATCCATCAGGGTCCACCTTTACAAGGTGGATTGCCTGTGGGGATATTGATTTCTGTGAAGAGGACTGAATTTAGAAAAGATAAAGCAAGAATATAATTTTTTATTAGTTTTATTTAACCTTTTTTTTACATTTTCAAATATACAATATAAACATAACTAAGAAAAATAATACAAACCATATGGCAAAATTAACATAACACATACACATACAAAACACATACGCATGCACATATTCACACACAGACACATATACACACATGCACACGCGCGCGCACATAGACACATATGCACACACATACTACATTACTGAGGTTAAATAAATAAATAGGTACATTCAATAATTAAACTTTCAACACGAGTTGGACGTTGAAAAATGTTAGTCCACTAATTCTATGACAGGTTATAATTTTTTTTTTTTTTTTTTTTTTTTTTTTTTAAATCCGAAAAAAATAATATAATTTTTGTGTCTGTGTTGTACCGTATTTTTACGGACTACAAGGTGCACCGTATTATAAGGCGTCCCCCCCCCCCCCCCCACCCCCACCCCCAAATTTATTACCAGTCACATTATAAGGCGCAGGGGTCTCAGTCTAGGAAAAAAGTATCGCCTTATGGTGCGTAAAATACGGTATGTATATTATGATAATTTTACGGGTTTTGACTTTTGGTATGGTGTTCTTTTTTTTCTGATTTTGCATGTTTTGATAATCAATAGCAGACCTGCCTACTGCTACGATTTGGCCGTAGCAGCTACGAAAAATAAAGCTTTGCTGCGGAGCTACGGCAACCTTAACGTTGCTACGGAGCAAAACATTGCCGCCGCATTTTATTTTTGCTTATGCCGTTCCCGGTTTTGTCTGTTTCTAAGAGCAGACGCCGTGTCACGCGCGATAACCTAGTCACTTCCGTTTTTATCAAAGTGACTGCGCATGCGTTCTTATTACTTTCTCTGGGAAAAAATGGCGGACTCCAGCAGCAGTAGAGATTCGGGAGATGTTTCAAATGAAGAAAAACGAACCCAAACCAGAAAACGAAAATCATCTGGCACACCATCTTGTTCTAAGAATAAACATCGGCCTGTCGCATAAGTTTTCAAAATAGCTTACACGGAGGAGTGGCCTTGCATCGTCAGAAGTCGACTCGGTGCGAACCATACTCACTGCAACCTCTGTCATGCAGACTTCTCTGTGAATCGTGGTGGTAGAGACGATTGCCGTCAACACGTTCAATCGGCGAAACATAAGCAGTGCGTTTCGGCTCAGGAAGAGAACAAATCGATTGCCGTCGTTTGTGGATGCTACGGAAAAATTTGCCATGCTACTGAAAATTGATGGCTGGGCTACTGATTGGGAAAATTCCAAGTAGGCAGGTCTGCAATAGCACAAAAAAAGAGAACTCTAATTTTTGTTTGCTAATTAATTTTTGCTCGATTTTGTTCATTGGATAATTTTTTTTTTCTTCTTTCAAATGTAGCCAAAAGCAATCAGTGCCATACATCTTGACAAAAATGATTTGAGAGAAATGTTATTGGACAAAGAATGGTATTTCCAGACAGAACCAGAACTTTTTTTTTTAATCTTAATACAAAATTTGTTTTTTTTACTCACACAATCGATTTGGATGAAAAGTGCATTGATGGTTTCTCATGAGTTTTTACATTTCATTCCCCCCCCCCCCTCTCTCTCTCTCTCTCTCTCTCTCTCTCTCTCTCTCTCTCTCTCTCTCTCTCTCTTTTGTTTTGTTTTGTTGGTGATGTTCCTGTGTCTCAATGTTCATTTATAGTATTAGTTATGTATTGCATGCTTAGAACCAAGGACAGAATGGAAGACTAGGCCCAGCCTAAATTCTTATCCTTGTAAAATAAAGTGTCTGAAGTCTCTCTCTCTCTCTCCCTCTCCATCATTTGCCCATTCCCTGATTTTAATTGTGGTCTGTGGCGAATGTTCAATTAAACCATTTTGTTCATTCGTTCGTTCTCTCTCTCTCTCTCTCTCTCTCTCTGCCTGTCTCTGTATATCTCTGTTTCAATCTATCTGTCTATCTCTCTCTGTCCGTCTGTCTCTCTCTCTCTCTCTCTCTCTTTCTCTCTCTCTTTGACATCACTGTTATCTAATGATCTCACTGATTCTGTGTCTACACATCTTACCCATCCAAGTGATTTTGTCGCTGTTTTGTGTTTTTTCTCCCTTTTTTGTTGAAGCTGAAGTGAAGATTTTGATTGTTAAAAATGAATGGATGGACTTTTCAGTGTCAATATGACTGTGTATTATAATGTATACAGTGGAACCTCCCTTATAAGACCTTCAAAAATCATCCAAAATGAGGTCTTATTAGGGAGGTAATTTTAATACTTGCAAAGAAGGGCAATGTCTCAGAGAAGTAGGTCTCATGTGGGAGGGAGTCTTATAAGGGAGGTTCCACTGTATAGTATAATGTATTAGCCACATGCCATAGTATGGTTTAACTGTACAATATATATCGCATTTAATTATTTACATTTTACATATTGTTGTGTGCAAAACATAGCCGGTAAGTCGAAAGACGTCACTTCACATGAGGAATGGAAAACTCGATGTTTCGGTCATTTCCAGTAAAATTATGTCCTTTTTTTCAATTTATTTTTATTTAGTTGTCACCCTCTGTGTTTTATCTTTGCAAATTGTTGTTTTACAGCTTTGTTAGATGACGCGGCTTGTGTTGACCGACTGGTTAAGGCCAACACAATCAAAGCTGACCAATTTTGACTTGACCCTTTCACCGCCAGCCATTTTTAGCCCAAAAATTTCCATTAAATTTAACCTGGGTAGAGAAGAAAAATCATCTGCAATATTGGGGATTCCTCTGTGACATGTATAAAGTAAGGCCTATCCTTACCTCCCAAATCATCTGCAATATTGGGGATTCCTCTGTGACATGTATAGCGTAAGGCCTATCCTTACCTCCCTAAATCATCTGCAATATAGGGGATTCCTCTGTGACATGTATAGCGTAAGGCCTATCCTTACCTCCCTAAATCATCTGCAATATAGGGATTACATGTAGAAGGCCTAACCTCCCTAAATCATCTGCAATATTGGGGATTCCTCTATGACGTGTATAGCGCAAGGCCTATCCTTACCTCCCTAAATCCTGCAATACCTCCCGTAAGGCCTATCCTTACCTCCCTAAATCATCTGCAATATTACATGTATAGCGTAAAACCTCCCTAAATCATCTGGGGGATCTTCATGTGACATGTAACGTAGGCCTACCTTACCTCCCTAATACTCATCTGCAATATGGGGGATTCCTCTGTGACATGTATAGCGTAAGGCCTATCCTTACCTTAAATCATCTGCAATATAGGGGATTCCTCTGTGACATGGGTAAGGCCTTAATCCTCCCTAAATTCATGCAATATAGGGGATTCCTCTGTGAAATGTATAGCGTAAGGCCTATCCTTACCTCCCTAAATCATCTGCAATATAGGGGATTCCTCTGTGACAATAGCGCAAGGCCTTAAAATTAGTTTCTTTGGATAACAGACCCTGGTTTGATGCCTTTTCGTGGCAGGGGTTATTTCATGGGTGTGGTGCTAAAATGCAATTGTTTTTAGTACATTTCCAGCAGCGGTATTTCATTTTTTTTGTAAAGCTTTTTTTTTTTCTTTTTTTTTTCTTCTTTTTTTTTTTTACCCTTTCAGTGCCGTCTGTTAGTCGTGCCCGTGCTTCCTGTTTGCTTCGTGATATTTTAATGCGGCTAAATCGTGAATGAGCATATACGTTGACCGCAAATTCTGAAGCGTTATAGAGGATGCATATATTGGAGAGGGTGGGGGTGAATAAATGAATGCGAGGATAGAAATGGTGGGAAAGAGGGCAGTTCTCAATGTTTTGATAGTCGCTTGTATCGACCCTAACTATGTCCAACTTCTTGCGAAGCATGATTTGTTGTCCATTTTTCCTTAGTTTTGTTTCCATTTTTAATGCATGCAAATGTGTTTCCTTGCTTGTATTGTGCTTGTACGAGACCACACTGTAATTTCACCTGACATGATAATGAAGTATTTTTGACTTTTGACTTGATATATGTCATCGACGCTTGAAGTGGTTAAGGCAGCCGTTATGTTTTCATTATTGTTATTGATTATGCGTTTGTTGCTGAGCGTCTTTTTTTAAATTTCGGTTTATCGTGTACGTCATTATCTTTCGGATTTCTTAATATTTTTTTAATAATCGCCACTAATTAGTCAGAGCCATGTTAATCAGAAATGTATAAACACAAATATGTTGTTATATATGGGAAACTTTCACAAAGCGATCAACAAGTGGTTGGTCTGGTATTAGATGTGTCTACCGTATTTTTCTGACTATGAGGCGCACCTTTATATAAGGCGCAACCCCCAAATTTTAGCCAAATTTCAGATTTTGTTATTGCATTTTCTTACTATTTTATTACCGTAAAGTATGGACTATACGCCGCTACTTTTCCCCTCAACTTTGGCCCATGCGGCTTATAGACTGACGCGGCTTATCTGTGGATTTTTTCCCATTCTACATTTATCAGTATGATTAAATCTGTTTCTGGCCACATTCTTCAGCCTGTTTTGAGCTTCTTCAGACTCAAAACTGGTTTTGGTAATCAATAGATTCAAATCTCATGTTTAAAGTGTCTGAAGACATTAAATACTTATGTTCTGATAGGAGAATTTCTATATTTGTGTTGGTTTGTGCACATACAATTTTCTCTGCGGCTTATATACTGGTGCGGCTTATATGTGAATAAATACCTACTATTTTGTCAATTTAGGGGGTGCGGCTTATATACAGGTGCGTCTTATAGTCCAGTGTTTACGGTAGTCACATTATAATGCGCTTGGGTCTGAGTCTGGGAAGAAAGTATCGCCTTATAATCAGAAAAATATGGTCATTGCTTATCATAATTAATTATATATTGGTCAAATATAACTAATTTGTTTTTGTTTTTCATTTCTGTTGTACTGGAAATTGTTTGTGCAGTATTGGCAATAATATGTGTTGAGAAATTGTTTTTGATGTGAAAAGATAATACAGTGGAACCTCCCTTATAAGACCTTCAAAAATCATCCAAAATGAGGTCTTCTAAGGGAGGGGTCTTATATGGGAGGTGATTTTAATACTTACAAAGGGCAATGTCTCAGAAAAGTAGGTCTTATATGGGAGGGAGTCTAATAATGGGAGGTCTTATAAGAGAGGTTCCACTGTAGTTTCGAAAGTGTACACTCTACAGCACAAAGATGAAGAGAGGAACGCCAAAAACTGTTTTCTGAGGATGCCAACATTTTCATCCTGCATCCCCCCCCCCCCCTCCCCCCCCCCCCTCCGTTTTATTTGTATTGGCCACTGCAGAGAACACCTTTTGCAAGAGTGAATGCCCTTGGTGGGTGGGAGAAGATGGTTGAGCATTGACCAAACAAGGGCATAACTCTCGCCAATAACCCTATTTGAGGCCACTTAATGGCTGCCTTTTGCAATTAAGAGTGAATGCCCTTTTAGATACTGATCAATAAGGGCTTAACTCTTGCCATCAAGGGCGTTAATAACCCTACTTGCAGTGGCCAATAAGTACTGGGGGAGTTTTTCCATATAAATGATTTCCCCTAACAAATAGTAGTTCTCTTCTATAGTAGTTTGCTATGTTCTATTTTGTTTCTTTTTGGTTTATGTGTTTCTTATTTTCGTTGTTTTTTAAAACGGGTGCAACTCTTTGTGTTTCACACTGATTTAATTTTTTTTTTTAATTTTACCAGAAACTGAGCTTCAGTTTGTGGGGGTTGTTTTTTTAAATTTCATCCAGGAAAAGAAAATCCACCACAAGCGATTTGGGGCGATTTGAACTTGGTTGTTCTATCCGAAAATCTGTTTAACGTCCTCCGGTCTGGAACACACATATGGGACATTAGTAGATATAAAGATGGTGGGAGTGATCCTGGAGGCAATGCCCGGAGGCAGTGCATCACCAGTAAAGTCCCGAATTAGTAACAATACAGATGTATATGAGTGGAGACGATACTAACATACTGATGAAATTCTGTTCAACGTCCTCCGGTCTGGAACAGACACATATTATGGGACATTAGTAGATATAAAGATGGAGGGAACGATCCTGGAGGCAATGCCCGGAGGCAGTGCATCACCAGTAAAGTCCCGAATTAGTAACAATACAGATGTATATGAGTGGAGACGATACTAACATACTGATGAAATTCTGTTCAACGTCCTCCGGTCTGGAACAGACACATATGGGACATTAGTAGATATAAAGGTGGAGGGAACGATCCTGGAGGCAATGCCCGGAGGCAGTGCATCACCAGTAAAGTCCCGAATTAGTAACAATACAGATGTATATGAGTGGAGACGATACTAACATACTGATGAAATTCTGTTTAACGTCCTCCGGTCTGGAACAGACACATATGGGACATTAGTAGATATAAAGATGGAGGGAACGATCCTGGAGGCAATGCCCGGAGGCAGTGCATCACCAGTAAAGTCCCAAATTTTTAACAATACAGATATGTATATAATAATACTGTACTAGAGTCTCTCTCGAAGAATCTTAAAAGCAGCGTAATGATCTGATGCCTTGATAATTGTTTTCAAAGGCAATTTAATAATTTTACAAGGCTTATCTTGTTCAAATTGTCTCTGCCTGTCTGTCTCATTATCTCTCTTGCTCCCCCACGGACTTCCACCTTGTCGTGGTAGGGGAGCTTTAAACTAAGAGTAGCCCCTCGTCCCCATTTTTCATTCTCTCCATCCTGATACAATTTATGACATGCCAGGTTGGGTTTTTTTATTGTTCACTGGCTTTCACGCGTGAGACCTTACGCACTTGAGTGGGCACATGTTGCCCATTCTGCAGTGCATATTTGCCTATATGGCCTTTCTTTTTACTAGGATGTGTTTGTTATCCTTTTTTACTGTTTTCTTTTTTTAACCTGGATCCGATAATAATAATAATAATAAGCGGATATTTATATAGCGCTTTTTACCGAGCACAAAGCGCTTTACAATCAGTATTGAAACACTCACACACGCACACACACGCACAACAGACACACACGCAAAACAGACACACACGCACGTACGTGCACGCACGAGCGTGAACGCGTTCTTGCACACAGACATACACACACATACCCACACACATTTCATCAAACACACAGAAAACACATTATCACTGAAACGCACACAAACTTCGATAACTAGAGTAGAGTGGCTCAACGTTTCCAGCACTGTGTGAAATTATGAGCTATAGGGTACAATGATGGAGATGCCATGTCGTGAATTGTACTGTTCATTTATTTTGTTGTTCTCAGGTTTTTGAACGTTGTTAAGAATCATTGATGTGTGTTTTGTTATACATGGTCGAACTTTACACAGTGACAGTCCTGAGATAACCATAGCTGTTGACGGGGGATAGCAGACTAACAGGGGATTTTCCTCTCACTTTGCACTAGGCCTTGCGGTCTGTATGTGGAGTCTTTCGGATGAGACGATAAACCGAGGTCCCGTGTGCTCATGCACTTAGCACACGTTAAACCCAGTGGCAACGAAAAAGTTGTCATTTGGTTCAAAATTTACCCCCCTCCCTTCCTTCCTCATCAGTCACACAAAAATCGCATGCAAAAAAACATACAAACAAAAAAATGGGGTGGTGCGCCTCAGGCTGCGACAAGCTCTCCAGGTGGGAGCAACCCGAATTTCACAGAGACGCTTCTGTGACTATAATGTACCTAACGAACTAACCTCTCTCTCTTGCATCGCCCCATGAAGCCTCCAACAGGGTTCTGCCCCTGTCCCCCGCCCCCCCGGACCCTGAGCGGTAGAGTTGAGAACCGGTTCAAAAATCTGAACCGGTTTTAAACTGGTTTTCCCTATTCGAACCGGTTTTACTGAACCGGTTTTTAAACCAGTACTCGCATCACTAGTTTCACCTGTGCAAACACATATTTATTTATCAGAATATTCACACACGCACACGCACACACACACACACACACGCACACAATAAAGAAACTTGTGACTTATGACACACACACACACTCAACTCAACACTCAGTCAAAGTCAAAGCCATACACCACCACCAACTAGAAACAGCTACTCTTGGTTTACAAACACCCAATCTGCGCTGTGAATCAGTGTTGTTATTCTAAGAAAAACTTACTTTCAGTTTGCAGTTAAAAAACCGGTTCACAGCAACTCGAACCGGTTTTTCGAACCGCGAATGTTTAGCACCGGTTTTTCGATTCAAACAGGTTTTTTCCCCCACCTCTACTGAGCGGCCCCTGGACCCCTGCCTTTCAGTTTTTATTTTCATTTTGGGGAGTTGCACACATGTATTATTAATGTTGTGATATCTCTTTGTTGAGGTCTTCTGTTTCCATAATCTCTTGTGGTTTTTTTGTGTGTGTATCTATAATTTAGGAAGTGTTTTATTATCATTTTGTTCATAATGTTTTGTTGTTTGTTCTAATTTCATCTGGCTTAACGCGTAGTGAAAATATGAAACAGCCTGTGTTTTATGTTACCCGGTAGTTAGCTAGCTGTTCTGTTGCATATCTTAGGCCATGTCATCTGTGTGTGTGCGTGTGCGTGCGCAAGCGCTTTGTAGCCTTCTTGTATTCATTTTTATTTTCATATTTGTCACTTTTTAAATGTTGGACAAAGACATCTAAAGCCTGTTCTTAACAGGTCATTCCTCTGTGTTGTGTGTGTGTGTGTTTCTGTGTGTGTGTGTCTGTGTGTGTGTGTGTGTGTGTCTGTGTGTGTGTGTGTGTGTCTGTCAGTGTGTGTGTTTGTGTGTGTGTGTGTGTGTGTGTGTGAGAATGAGTGTTGTTGTGAGCCTAGTGCATCATTATGTAAAAATATATGTAAACGGTTTTGTGTCTCTTGCTGTCTCTCATGGACATGCACACACACACACACACACACACACACACACACACACACTGGACTGGACTGGAACCAATTTATTGTCAGATTAACTATAAAAGCTGTACTGACATTGAAAATAAAAGTAAAACAAAAAAACGATGAAATTCAATAGATAATAAAGAAATTATACAAAACTTGAGATATTGGGAAAACACACACACACACACACACGCACGCACGCACGCACGCACGCACACACACACACACACATTTTCTCTCTTTCTCATGCAATCTCTTATTCCCTTACTTTTGCATTAATCCATATTTATAATATCCATCATCATCCGAAATCGGGAGTGTGGCTGCCCACGTGGCGGGGTAATAAAAAACGGGCGCACACGTACTGTTCTCATCCCTAGCTGGTGCATTTTACCGTGGTATAGCTGTTCGGGTGCTTCAGCTGTTGGGATGATCCCTGGAGTCTTTGAGCCACGATATGACAACAACAACATAGTATCCAATCTCACGCAAAGGCCTCATAATACTTATCACTTGTTTTCAGCTGTATTTATGCTGGAAATCTAATGATGGAGAAATTATGCTACAAATATTTCATATCAGTGTTGCTCTGTTGCTTTATAATTAAAGGCTTGCTTTTATTTTTTGACCAAAAGACAAATAAAGATGATGTATTTTCGCATTTATTTAGTTTGTGCGAGTTTAACATAATTGCGTCTCTTTAAATTTGACTACACCACCTCTCTCTCTCTCTCCCCATCCTCTCTCTTGTTTTATTTCTCTCCCCCTCTCTCTCTCTCTCTTGCTCCCTTTCTTTCTCCTCTCTCTCATCCCCCCCCTCTCTCTCTCTCTGCTCCTTCTCTGTCTCCCCCCCCCCCCCTATGTTTCTCTCTTGCTCCCTCTCTTTCTCTCTCCTCTCACTTCCTCACTCTCTATCTCACACACACACACACACCCCATCTCTCTCTCTTGCTCCCTTTCTCTCCTCTCTCATCCCCTCTCTTGCTCCCTTTCCTCTCTCATCCCCTCTCTCTTGCTGTCTTTCTTTCTCCCTCCTCTCTCATCCCCTCTCTCTTTCTCTCTCTCTCTCTCATCCCTTCTCTCTCTCTTGCTTCCTCTCTCATCCCCTCTATCTCTCTCCTCTCATCCCCTCTCTCTCTTGCTCCATTTATGTCTCCTCTCACACTCCCTTTCTCTCTTGCTCCCTTTCTTTCTCTCTCCTCTCTCTCTTTCTCCTCTCTCACTTCCTCTCTCTTGCTCCCTTTCTTTCTCCTCTCTCTCTTTCTCCTCTCTCACTTCCTCTCTCTTGCTCCCTCTCTTTCTCTCTCCTCTCTCTTTCTCTCCTCTCTCTCTTGCTCCCTTTCTTTCTCTTCTCTCATCGCCCCTCTCTCTCTTGCCCCCTCTCCCCCCCCCTCTCTTTCTCTCTTGCTCCCTCTCTTTCTCTCTCCTCTCTCTCTCTCTCTCTTTCTCTCTATCTTGTCACCATCCATATAACATGTATATACAGTGGAAATTGGCCAAGTCAGAATTGCAGGGACCCACATTTTATTTCGAGATTTTTGGGGAATGAAAAGACTTTTTCGCATAAAACGGTTTAAACTGGGACCAACAAAAATTATTGAGTTATCTAGCCTTTTTGAGTTATCCGTTTTTGAGTTAGCAGGAATCCACTGTAAGTATGGTTGTGCCCATGTGTGCATGCAATCGCATTCAGTGTGTGTTGGTTTTGTGTGTGTGCGTGTGTGTGTGCGCGCGTGTGCGTGTGTGTGTGTGTGTGCTCAACTGCTCATGCATGTGTGTGTAAGCGTGTAAACATAATTATGCTGAGCGAAACTTATTTGGGTAAACTTACTCACTCACGTAGGTCTTCACTGGAAGCAAACCAGGTTTTTTCAGTCAGTCAATAACTGAATAAGTAAATAAGATTATAATGTCTTCAATCCTCAATTTTAAACAGTGAAACTCAATTTTACATTTAACTCAACTCAACTTTTATTTTGTCCTCATACAAACAAGGATTTTTTTTGGGGGGTGGACACGTGAAATATACACATATGAAACCAGTTTATACATTTATTATTTATATTTACGTTGCCAAGATGGACTTCAGTATAATGTGTCGCGATGTATTAATGTAGGCATGGGTGAAGGTAGTTCAGACATGCTCCTGAAATCAGGATGAAAAAGCTCATGGAAAAGAGTTCAGGATTGGCCATCTTGACATCCGGAACCACGGTCTTATTCTGTCTTCTTCGATCGATCAGTTTCCTGTCAATTATGAGCGCAGATGCGTCACGCTGCCGTTATATGCGCCTAACTCAGAAATAGTTAGGCCCAGCAAGTCCGACTTCGGCTGGAGGAAATGTTTTTGAAAAGTGTTTCGTGAAAAAAAAGGCAGGAGAATGGGCCGGCGGTAAGGCAGAGAGAGAGTAGATAACAGTAAGCAAAGGGAAAAGGCAGAGTCAAAGAGAGTGATAGATGAGAGGAAGTTACAAGCACAGATCTTCCAGAAGGTGGGGGAACTATTTATGCAAAAGACCCCCCGGTATCCCCCCGGGGGGACACTGGCCTTATAAAATCAAACATTTTCTGCCTACATTGATGGGAGATTTAAACAAGATGATAGATGTGCAATTCTAACACAATCCTCACCCATCCTGTATAAACACACACACACACACACACACACACACACACACTCACTGGAAATTATCTTTCAAACCCTTTCAACGCCAGCCATTTTTCAGCCACAACTTTCCATGAAACTTACCCGGGTAGAGAAAAGATTATGTCTGCAATATTGGGGATTCCCTCTGTGACATCCATAAAATAGGGCCTGCCCTTACCTC
>CM065700.1:8914539-8919539 GCA_017654935.2 Phymorhynchus buccinoides | reverse complement strand
CATTAGCTAACAAGCTCTAGTAGTGACAGGTGTGAGTGTGTGGGGGGGGGGGGGGGGGGTTAACATATTCATTTAGGTGTGGGTGGGGGGGGGTAACATATTCATTTCTTAACAATAAAGAGAGAGAAAAAGAGAGAGATCAGACAGACAGACAAACAAACGCATATGTCACAGAAATAAAACGGCGGGCTGGTTAAGGAAAAGGCAGAATAGGGGAACAATTAATGGTCCTAGAATCACATTCACAATTATTATCCTTCCTTTTCAAGAGAGAATGAAACGCAGACAAACAGGAAAAAAATGGCGGGAATGAATACATCACTGTATACACGCATGGTTAGGCTATTGGCCACTGCAACGACCACCTTTTGCAAGAGTGAATGCCATTGGTAGATGCTTGAGTACTGACCAAACAAAGCAATAAATATCGCCAATAGTCCTATTTGAGGCCCTTGAATGGCTGCCTTTTGCAAGAGTGAATGCCCTTCAGGATACTGACCAACAAGGGCATAACTCTCGCCAATAGCCCTGTTTGAGGCCACTAAATGGCTGCCTTTTGCGAGAGTGAATGCCCTTTTGGATACTAAACAAGGGAATAACTCTCGCCAATAGCCCTATTTGAGACCACTGAGTGGCTGCCTTTTGCGAGAGTGAATGCCCTTTTGGATACTGACCAACAAGGGTGTAACTCTCGCTGTCAAGGGAGTTAATAAAACATAGTTGCAGAGACAGACACGCCTGGCTACGCAGACCGTCAACATGAACGTGATTCGCTGTGTGTATGTTAAATAGGTATATACTGCGATCAGTTTTCTGTGTAATAGGCCATGGTCCCACACCCGCGGGGTTCAAAATAAGGATTAATCCTCTGTTTGTTTTCGCATACGTATTTTGCAGCGTGACTGTTTTTATTCTGTCAAACTGATATATCTGGGCATCTATTTCTGGATTATGGTTTGCAACATTAGTTGACTTACCTCCCTTGAGTTTGACTGACTATCGGCTGTTTTAGACAATGTTTAGCTATCCACCTCATGTTCTCGCCTTCCAATGCCAACGTATCGTTCTTTCCGTTTCATGAAAATAACCATGACCTAATCCTAACTCTATCCATTTCCCGAGCAAGGCAGAGTGTGGCTTCTTGAAGGGGCACCCTGACGGATGAGTTTTGTAAGAAACACGTCGAGATCACGAGGAAAACACCCTTTACAGAGATTGCAACACTCACTTTGCCCTGGTTTCCTAGAAATCAAACTGTCAAATCGGCGATTCCTCCTTGGCGGAGGTGCTGGAGGTCAAATTATTTCACCCAAAGACAAGGCGTGAGCCGTCTCTTTTCTAATGGCCGCCAAATCGTTTGCACGAAATTTTCGCAATACAAGCCTTTTTTTTATATTTGTAAAATGTTATAGTTTATGTAAAGGAGTTTTGCTCACAGCAAAAGAAATGGCTTTTTTTTTTACTGCACTACAAAAGAAGACAACGCTTCAACCACAATGAGTGTCCTCCACCCACCCGTTCCAAAATGGCTACTCTCTCCAGCACCACGCCAAGGAGGAATCGCAGTTTTGACGGTTTAATTTCTAGGAAACCAGAGCAAAGTGAGTGTTCCGATCCTTGAAAAGACTGTCTTTCTGGTGATCTCGACGTGTTTCTTGCAAAAACTCATCCGTCAGGGTCCACCTTTAATGAGCAGATTGCGTTCATGTTGACGGTCTGCGAGTAGCCAGGCTTCAGACAGACAGACAGACACAGAGGAAGAGAGTGAGTGACAGAGAGAGAGAAAATGAACAAGAAAGAAACAAACACACACACACACACAAATGTCAGGAATCGAACCCCAAAAAAAACAAATCACTGTCTTCTACACTGATAATATACAAGCAGGGGTAGTAGCCTCTAATAGGGGAAGCGGGCCTAAATCAGAGTGTGTAGAGGAAAGGGAAGCAATCGTTGTCTAGCACTTTGTGGAACTCCCTGTCGAACTCCTCAGTCTCCTCCTCTGTCAGGTGGTTGCTCCAGTCCCCAACCTCGCCTGAAACCAAATTTTGGTAAAGGTAAAGATGTGCTCCCCCCCCCCCCCCCCCCCCCCCCCCCTGTATTTCTAGGTTAATTCCGTTTTTCCGTTTTTGCCTTTCTTACCAAACATAGCTGTATTTTATTAACCTTTTCAGCTAATTATCTTTTTGGAATACTAACCCCTGAACAAAGATAATTAGCTGAAAATGTTCATAAAATACAGCTTCATGTTTGGTAAGAAAGGCAAAAACTGAAAAATGGAATTAACCGAGAAATGTAGGGGGGGAGGGGGCACATCTTGACCTATGCCCAAATTTTAAAAAACCGAAGCGCTATAATATTATACAATGGAACCTCCCTTATAAGACCTTCAATAATCATCCAAAATGAGGTCTTATAAGGGAGGTAATTGTAATACTTACAAAGAAGAGCAATGTCTCAGAGAAGTAGGTCCTATATGGGAGGGAGTCTTATAAGGGAGGTTCCAATGCATAGGCTGGGGCTAAATCCTGAAATGACACGTGGAAAGTCCTGATGTTTAAAAACAATTCTTCAACTTCAGGCTTTCGTTCATATCAGTTGAGCAGCGAGGCACCAAGCCTAGGGGAAACAACTGCACAAAGTGTAACTCTGACAAGGCTTACAGTGATTGCTTCCCTTTATTTGTTTATCTGATCTGGACGCGAGTGCTCTCTCTCTCTCTCTCTCTCTCTCTCTCTCTCTCTCTCTCTCTCTCTCTCTCTCTCTCTCTCTCTCTCTCTCTCTCTCTCTCTCTCTCTCTCTCTCTCTCTCTCTCTCTCTCTCTCTCTCTCTCTCTCTCTCTCTCTCTCTCTCTCTCTCTCTCTCTCTCTCTCTCTCTCTCTCTCTCTCTCTCTCTCTCTCTCTCTCTCTCTCACCTTTTCGATAGAGTTTCTGCTCCAGTTGCACCCCGAGGAACTTGACCTGCTCTTTGGTGCAGTCCGCCTTCTTCATCTTGGAGAAGGAGCAGGCCTCCACGATCTCCGACACCAGAGAGTCACTCACCAGGGGACCTAACTCCAGGTACTCCGCCACGCGCCTCACCGTGCTGTGAGGATCCTTATAGGAACAACAAAAAACATCAATGCAAATTCTCATACATATGTGTATTGCTAAGCATTCGGGACTTTCCTGGTGTTGCACTGCCTCCGGGCATTGCCTCCAGGATCGTTCCCACCATCTTTATTATCTACTAATGTCCCATATGTGTCTGTTTCAGACCGGAGGACGTTAAGCAGAATTTCACGCATCAACGCAAATATAAACAAAAATTACTATAACATGCACGCACACAAAAATACCAACAATATCAAACAAAGGTCAATAGTCATGATCAAGGTCATCAAGGCAATCGATACTTTGCACCACGTGTGACCTTGAGCCCGTCTACCAACCTGCCAAATTTGAAGCCGGTAACTGCAAAAAACATGAAAGTTATAGCTAAAACACGTAAAATCCTAATTATAAGTAACACATAAAAATATCTACATTTTAAATGTTCCTGTATCCGATTCACTGCTCGCATCAATTCCAAATGAAAATTGAGGAAAAACAAAGTGTGGTTTTCTTTTTAAAAGATGCCCAAACCCCTCACCGAAATTAGTCATAAAGAAGTGTGTTCATAATTTTTTTACTTCATGCAGTTGTAAAAAAAAAAACCCCAAACTTATACTCCTTTGTCGATCATAGATCGGGCAAAGGACAAAAAAAACAACCACAGGCAAATGTAAGAACCTAACCTTCATGGCGAACACATAATAAAACAGACAAATAAACAATAAGGAAATAGCTTCCTTAGCAGAGAATATTGGGGGGAGGGGGGGGGGCACAACTTGTTCGTTGGTTTAGTTGGTTGTGTGTGTGTGTGTGTGTGTGTGTGTGTGTGTGTGTGTGTGTGTGTGTGTGCATGCATGTGTGTGAGTGTGTGCATGTGTGTGTGTGTGTGTGTGTGTGTGTGTGTGTGTGTGTGTGTGTGTGTGTGTGTGTGTGTGTGTGTGTGTGTGTGTGTGTGTGTGTGTGTGTGTGTGTGTGTGTGTGTGTGTGTGTGTGTGTGTGTGTGTGGTGTGGTGTGTGTGTGGTGTGGTGTGGGTGTGTGGGTGTGTCTGTGTGTGTGTGAGATATTCGAGAAAAAGAAACTCCCTTACCAGTTTCATCTGTTCATAGGACAGTGTGAATACGGGCAAGTCTGGGTTGTCCTTGATGAAACTGTTCATCTGGTTCAGATAGGTAGCGTAGTGTCCGTAGGCTACTGCAATAGCACACAGCATATGCACACACATGCGCGCGCACAAATACACACACACACACATATGCGCGTGCACACAAACACACACAGTTTATAATAGTGTCCGTAGGCCACCGCAGTATCACACACACACACACACACACACACACACACACACACACACACACACACACACACACACACAGAGTTTATAATACAGTGTTCATAGGCCACTGCAATATCACACACACACACACACACACACACACACACACACACACACACACACACACACACACACACACACACACACAGAGAGTTTATAATACAGTGTTCATAGGCCACTGCAATATCACACACATACACAGTTTATAATGCAGTGTTCATAGGCCACTGCAATATCACACACACACACACATAGTTTATAATACAGTGTTCATGGGCCACTGCAACATCACACACACACACACACACACACACACACACACACACACACACACACACACACACACACACACACACAGAGTTTATAATACAGTGTTCATAGGCCACTGCAATATCACACACACCACAGCTGTTTCGCCGGGGAGGAAGATTTAGTTTTTAGTTTTTTTAGTCAACTTTAGTTTACCATAAGTAACTTTTCATATTTTTATTTTTTAATAACAGTCAAGAATATGTTGTAGTATGTGACTAAGTTACTTATATGCAGTGGATATTGCTAGATTTTCTCTCATGG
>CM065700.1:8882039-8892039 GCA_017654935.2 Phymorhynchus buccinoides | reverse complement strand
TATAATGGGAGGTCTTATAAGGGAGGTTCCATTGTAGCAACATGAAAGGTTTAGACGATGTGAACTTTGACTCAAAGAACCCTACCCGCGTTGACAGTCTAAGTCACACGAAACACAAAACATTCAGATCAGGTATTTGGTCCTTTCATTGAGGCTTAAAGACCCCCCACGTGACGTGCCACATTCCCGCTTATGCTAGGAAGATTTCTTAAGATTCCTTACTAGATATGAGGGAAAACACGTAAAAACCGTGATCTTGACACGTGACGTGCGGGGTCTTTAAAGACCCACCAGGTCACGTGTCAAAATCACGGGTTTCACGTGTTTCCCCTCTTATAGCTGGCGAGAAATCTTATCTTGTTTTGACCAGGTTTGACTCCCATACAAAATGTCCCCAAATTGAAAACGAAACATCATTTTAAAGAGCAGCCTCAATTTGAAGTTGAGGATATTTGTATGTGGGTCACAGCTACCCAGAAAAAAACAAATCCAAGGGACTTAATCGTGGTGCGTCAGTGTGTCTTTAACAGACAGACGTTTCTTATGATACATACGTTTTCAATGTAAAAAAAAAATGAAATGAAAGACTGACCAGGGCTCCCAGGGACCCCCATTTGGGGGGTCTATGAAGCACTAAAATTCTAAAGGACCCTCTAAAAGAATGCGCAGGGGGTCCCAGAGATGCACTAGAAACAACCTTTTCAGCATTCGTAATGCCACTGGGACCCTCTATCCCGCCCCCTAGGACACTCTATATTGTTAGTGAGGGAGTCCCTGGGACCCCTTGTTTTGCGGGTCGATTGGGAGCCCTGGTGACAGACAGCAAGCAGGTAGTAAAAGGACACAAACTCATGACTGTACTCAACAACACATGTATTATTATTATTATTATTCTCACCTGCTTTGGGGTAAGCGCAGATCAGCACGTCGTCTCTGCGCATCTCCAGCTCCCGAATGACGGAGATTTGTTTCCGCCAGGAGGTCAGGTTGGGAAGAGGGGGCAAGGGTAGCCCCTCCACCTCCGTCAGGGGCACCACCTTCCTTCCTATCAACAGCTTCGTCGTCATCTTCGTTTTGTGTCGTCTGCTGGGGTGTTGCTTTGTTGTTGTTGTTGTTGTTGCTTTGTTTTTGCTGCTTTTTTTTTTTCTATCTGTCTTTGTTTCTGGTTGGGGTTTTTTGTGTTTGTCTTGTCTTTCTTTCTTTCTTTCTGTCTCTCTTCGTTTCTTTCTGTCTTCTTCTGTCTTTGTTTGTTTTTCTTTCTGTCTTCTTTTCCTTCTCTCTTCGTTTTCCCTCTCTCTCTTTATCTCTCTATCTCTCTGTCTCTCTCTCTCTCTCTCTCTCTCTCTCTCTCTCTCTCTCTCTCTCTCTCTCTCTCTCTTCTCTCTGTCTGTCTCTCTCTCTCTCTCTCTCTCTGTGTTTCTTTCTTCCTAGTTTTCTTTGCTTTCTTTCTTTCTTTTTTTTCTTTCTTCTTTCTTTTTGTTTCTTTCTTCTTTCTTTCTTTCAGTTTATCTGTTTTTCTTCCTTTCTTTTTACTGTCCGTTTCTTCTCTCTTCTCTCTCTCTCTTCTCTCTTTCTCTTCTCTCTCTCTCTTCTCTCTCTCTCTGTCTCTCTCTCTCTCTTCTCTCTCTCTCTCTCTCTGTCTGTGTTTCTTGCTTGTTTCTCTCTGCCTAGTTTTCTTTTCTTTCTTTCTTACTTTCTTTCTTTCTTTCTATCCGTCTTACTTTGTTTCTTTCTTTCTGTTTATCTGTTTTTCTCTCTTTCTTTTCACTGTCTGTTTCCTTTCCTTTCTCTCTCTCTTTCTCTCTTTTCACTTCAAAAGTTTGATTTTTTTTCTAGTTCATTTTTTTTCGGTTGTAAATTTTGTCGTTTTTTTTTTTTCTTCTTTCCCCTTCAATATTCTTTATTATAAAAGTTTCTTTATCTATATCTTTCCTTTTCTTGTGGGTTTTTTTCTGTCTCTCTTTTTTTATGTCTTTCTTTCCATTTTCCCCTTTCACAGTTTGTTCTTCCCTGCGTCTTTCTTTCTATCTTTGCTCGTTTCTCTCTTGTTCGATTATTTGCTTTCTTTTCTTCTTTCTTACTTTCTGTCGTTCAGAGTTTTTCTTGTGGAGTTTCAGGTATACACGTACTATTCTACCTTGTTGCATTAAGACTTGACTTCTTCCAATCTTGATCTTGAAATCATGGAATCAACAGTATCGATGCAAAAACTGAGAAACGCACGAAAATCGAGAATTCGTCAACCTTCTCTTTGCAATTCCATATTTCTTGTTTGTTTGTTGTTTTTTTGTTTAAGTATGGTCTTCATTTAGTGTCTTAGGCTCTTTTCAATTAAAAACAAATCAAATCTAATATGGGTTTTGGAAGTCACTGACGGAGTATCAAACAAACTCAGGTTTAGGTGTTGTTATTGTTTTTATATGTGTGTGTTTTGTTCGTTGTTGTTTTTGTATTAACTATGCAACAAAGCAAAATGCGCATCAACGCTCTGTCTGTCTACTTTGCTTTTTTTCTTGCTTTTTCTTAGTGTCCAATTGTCCAATCTATTCCCTTTCCCCCCCCTTTCCAACTCTGAATTTTCAAGCTGAGGGCATGCTGATTTTTTTTTTTTTTTAGTCAACAAGCAATCATGGCATGTGTAATTAGTAAGTAATTATTGTTGTTATTCTTGCTGTCGTTACTGCTGCTGCTGATGATGATGATGACGTTATCGTTTCAGAATGACGTCACGAGTTTTGAGTGACGTCAGCGTAGGAGGCGGTCTCTGGTGACGTTGGGTTCGCTTGTGAGGCGGGTCGATGGTTTGTTTCGTGCAGCAGAGTGTGTGTGTCTGACTGCCCATGGGCTATGGACTAGAGGGGGAGGAGGAGGAGGTCAGTGGCGAGTTCCCCGTGGTGACCTGAGCGTCGTCCTGCGCGTCTACAGCGCCTGCAACGTTGGAGAGAGAGAAAAAAAAAGTCCAGATGACGAGCAACAGAAATAGAGAGAGAGGGGGGGGGGGGGTAGTAGAAGGTGGGGACAGAGACAGGAAAGGGTAGAGAGAAGGGAAAAGATGTCCAGGTGACGAGCAACAGAAAGAGGGAGAGAGGGGGGGAGGGGGGAGGTTGGTGGTGGGGACAGAGACAGGAAAGGGGAGAGAGAAGGGAAAAGATGTCCAGATGACGAGCAACAGAAAGAGGGAGAGAGGGGGGGAGGGGGGAGGTTGGTGGTGGGGACAGAGACAGGAAAGGGGAGAGAGAAGGGAAAAGATGTCCAGATGACGAGCAACAGAAAGAGGGAGAGAGGGGGGGAGGGGGGAGGTTGGTGGTGGGGACAGAGACAGGAAAGGGGAGAGAGAAGGGAAAAGATGTCCAGATGACGAGCAACAGAAAGAGGGAGAGAGGGGGGGAGGGGGGAGGTTGGTGGTGGGGACAGAGACAGGAAAGGGGAGAGAGAAGGGAAAAGATGTCCAGATGACGAGCAACAGAAAGAGGGAGAGAGGGGGGGAGGTTGGTGGTGGGGACAGAGACAGGAAAGGGGAGAGAGAAGGGAAAAGATGTCCAGGTGACGAGCAACAGAAAGAGGGAGAGAGGGGGGGAGGGGGGAGGTTGGTGGTGGGGACAGAGACAGGAAAGGGGAGAGAGAAGGGAAAAGATGTCCAGGTGACGAGCAACAGAAAGAGGGAGAGAGGGGGGGAGGGGGGAGGTTGGTGGTGGGGACAGAGACAGGAAAGGGGAGAGAGAAGGGAAAAGATGTCCAGATGACGAGCAACAGAAAGAGGGAGAGAGGGGGGGGAGGGGGTAGTAGGTGGTGGGGACAGAGACAGGAAAGGGGAGAGAGAAGGGAAAAGATGTCCAGATGACGAGCAACAGAAAGAGGGAGAGAGGGGGGGGGGGGGTAGGTTGGTGGTGGGGACAGAGACAGGAAAGGGGAGAGAGAAGGGAAAAGATGTCCAGATGACGAGCAACAGAAAGAGGGAGAGAGGGGGGGGGGGTAGGTGGTGGTGGGGACAGAGACAGGAAAGGGGAGAGAGAAGGGAAAAGATGTCCAGATGACGAGCAACAGAAAGAGGGAGAGAGGGGGGGAGGGGGGAGGTTGGTGGTGGGGACAGAGACAGGAAAGGGGAGAGAGAAGGGAAAAGATGTCCAGATGACGAGCAACAGAAAGAGGGAGAGAGGGGGGGAGGGGGGAGGTTGGTGGTGGGGACAGAGACAGGAAAGGGGAGAGAGAAGGGAAAAGATGTCCAGATGACGAGCAACAGAAAGAGGGAGAGAGGGGGGGAGGGGGGAGGTTGGTGGTGGGGACAGAGACAGGAAAGGGGAGAGAGAAGGGAAAAGATGTCCAGGTGACGAGCAACAGAAAGAGGGAGAGAGGGGGGGAGGGGGGAGGTTGGTGGTGGGGACAGAGACAGGAAAGGGGAGAGAGAAGGGAAAAGATGTCCAGATGACGAGCAACAGAAAGAGGGAGAGAGGGGGGGAGGGGTTGGTGGTGGGGACAGAGACAGGAAAGGGGAGAGAGAAGGAAAAGATGTCCAGGTGACGAGCAACAGAAGGAGGGAGAGAGGGGGGGAGGGGGGAGTTTGGTGGTGGGGACAGAGACAGGAAAGGGGAGAGAGAAGGGAAAAGATGTCCAGGTGACGAGCAACACAAAGAGGGAGAGAGGGGGGGAGGGGGGAGGTTGGTGGTGGGGACAGAGACAGGAAAGGGGAGAGAGAAGGGAAAAGATGTCCAGATGACGAGCAACAGAAAGAGGGAGAGAGGGGGGGGGGGGGGGAGGTAGGGTGGGGAACAGAGACAGGAAAGGGGACAGAGAAGGGAAAAGATGTCCAGATGACGAGCAACAGAAAGAGGGAGAGGGGGGGGGGGGGGGGGAGAGTAGGTGGTGGGACAGAGACAGGAAATGGGAGAGAGAAGGGAAAAGATGTCCAGATGACGAGCAACAGAAAGAGGGCTGAGAGAGAGGGGGGGGGGTGGGGTAGTAGGTGGTGGGGACAGAGACAGGAAAGGGGAGAGAGAAGGGAAAAGATGTCCAGATGACGAGCAACAGAAATAGGGAGAGAGGGGGGGGGGGTAGTAGGTGGTGGGGACAGAGACAGGAAATGGGGAGAGAGAAGGGAAAAGATGTCCAGGTGACGAGCAACAGAAAGAGGGAGAGAGGGGGGGAGGGGGGAGGTTGGTGGTGGGGACAGAGACAGGAAAGGGGAGAGAGAAGGGAAAAGATGTCCAGATGACGAGCAACAGAAAGAGGGAGAGAGGGGGGGGGGGGAGGTTGGTGGTGGGGACAGGCAGGAAATGGGAGAGAGAAGGGAAAAGATGTCCAGGTGACGAGCAACAGAAAGAGGGAGAGAGGGGGGGGAGGGGGGAGGTTAAGTGGTGGGGACAGAGACAGGAAAGGGGAGAGAGAAGGGAAAAGATGTCCAGATGACGAGCAACAGAAAGAGGGAGAGAGGGGGAGGAGGGGGGAGGTTGGTGGTGAAGACCTAACACAGGAAAGGGGAGAGAGAAGGGAAAAGATGTCCAGGTGACGAGCAACAGAAAGAGGGAGAGAGGGGGGGAGGAGGGGGGAGGTTGGTGGTGAATTTCGAGACAGGAAAGGGGAGAGAGAAGGGAAAAGATGTCCAGGTGACGAGCAACAGAAAGAGGGAGAGAGGGGGAGGAGGGGGGAGGTTGGTGGTGAAGACGGAGACAGGAAAGGGGAGAGAGAAGGGAAAAGATGTCCAGATGACGAGCAACAGAAAGAGGGAGAGAGGGGGGGGGAGGGGGGAGGTTGGTGGTGAAGACGGAGACAGGAAAGGGGAGAGAGAAGGGAAAAGATGTCCAGATGACGAGCAACAGAAAGAGGGAGAGAGGGGGGGGAGGGGGGAGGTTGGTGGTGGGGACAGAGACAGGAAAGGGGAGAGAGAAGGGAAAAGATGTCCAGATGACGAGCAACAGAAAGAGGGAGAGAGGGGGGGGGGGGGAGGTTGGTGGTGGGGACAGAGACAGGAAAGGGGAGAGAGAAGGGAAAAGATGTCCAGATGACGAGCAACAGAAAGAGGGAGAGAGGGGGGGAGGGGGGGAGAGTTGGTGGTGGGGACGGAGACAGGAAAGGGGAGAGAGAAGGGAAAAGATGTCCAGGTGACGGGGAACAGAAAGAGGGAGAGAGGGGGAGGAGGGGGGAGGTTGGTGGTGGGGACAGAGACAGGAAAGGGGAGAGAGAAGGGAAAAGATGTCCAGATGACGAGCAACAGAAAGAGGGAGAGAGGGGGGGAGGGGGGAGGTTGGTGGTGGGGACAGAGACAGGAAAGGGGAGAGAGAAGGGAAAAGATGTCAGATGACGAGCAACAGAAAGAGGGAGAGAGGGGGGGAGGGGGGAGGTTGGTGGTGGGGACAGAGACAGGAAAGGGGAGAGAGAAGGGAAAAGATGTCAAGATGACGAGCAACAGAAAGAGGGAGAGAGGGGGGGAGGAGGGAGGTTGGTGGTGGGGACAGAGACAGGAAAGGGGAGAGAGAAGGGAAAAGATGTCCAGATGACGAGCAACAGAAAGAGGGAGAGAGGGGGGGAGGGGGGAGGTTGGTGGTGGGGACAGAGACAGGAAAGGGGAGAGAGAAGGGAAAAGATGTCCAGATGACGAGCAACAGAAAGAGGGAGAGAGGGGGGGAGGGGGGAGGTTGGTGGTGGGGACAGAGACAGGAAAGGGGAGAGAGAAGGGAAAAGATGTCCTAGATGACGAGCAACAGAAAGAGGGAGAGAGGGGGGGAGGGGGGAGGTTGGTGGTGGGGACAGAGACAGGAAAGGGGAGAGAGAAGGGAAAAGATGTCGAGATGACGAGCAACAGAAAGAGGGAGAGAGGGGGGGAGGGGGGAGGTTGGTGGTGGGGGGACAGAGACAGGAAAGGGGAGAGAGAAGGGAAAAGATGTCCAGGTTGACGAGCAACAGAAAGAGGGAGAGAGGGGGGGAGGGGGGAGGTTGGTGGTGGGGACAGAGACAGGAAAGGGGAGAGAGAAGGGAAAAGATGTCCAGATGACGAGCAACAGAAAGAGGGAGAGAGGGGGGGAGGGGGGAGGTTGGTGGTGGGGACAGAGACAGGAAAGGGGAGAGAGAAGGGAAAAGATGTCCAGATGACGAGCAACAGAAAGAGGGAGAGAGGGGGAGGAGGGGGGAGGTTGGTGGTGGGGACAGAGACAGGAAAGGGGAGAGAGAAGGGAAAAGATGTCCAGATGACGAGCAACAGAAAGAGGGAGAGAGGGGGGGAGGGGGGAGGTTGGTGGTGGGGACAGAGACAGGAAAGGGGAGAGAGAAGGGAAAAGATGTCCAGGTGACGAGCAACAGAAAGAGGGAGAGAGGGGGGGAGGGGGGAGGTTGGTGGTGGGGACAGAGACAGGAAAGGGGAGAGAGAAGGGAAAAGATGTCCAGGTGACGAGCAACAGAAAGAGGGAGAGAGGGGGGGAGGGGGGAGGTTGGTGGTGGGGACAGAGACAGGAAAGGGGAGAGAGAAGGGAAAAGATGTCCAGGTGACGAGCAACAGAAAGAGGGAGAGAGGGGGGGAGGGGGGAGGTTGGTGGTGGGGACAGAGACAGGAATTGGATACCGGGGGGTCTTTTGTATAAAATAGTTCCCCACCTTCTGGAAGTTCTGAGCTTGTAACTTCCTCTAATCTGTCACTCTCTTTGACTCTGCCTTTTCCCTTTGCTTACTGTCATCTGCTAATCTTTCTGCCTTACCGGTGGTCCATTCTCCTGACTTTTTTCACGAAACGCTTTCAAAAACATTTCCTCCAGCCGAAGTCGGACTTGCTGGGCTTAACTTATTTCTTAGTTAGGCGCGTAACGGCAGCATGACGCATCTGCGCTCATAATCGACAGGAAACTGTCTGAGCGATCGAAGAAGAAAAAGAAGAAAGTTTATCGATGCTGCATCTGACAGCTGAAAGGGTGACCTGGAATTGTCAACTTCTTCTCTTCTGCGTTCCCAGGCCATATGGCCGGTGTGACGCTCTCAAAATGGATTTGTTCTCAAGATTCCTGCGCATGCGCAAAATCGATCATGACGTACCATCAAATTTTATCTTTTGTGTATTCGACACTAAACTGACCCTAAACCTATCCCTAACCCTATTCCTAACACTAAGCCTATCCCTAACCCTATACCTAACTCTAACCTGAAACCGTCCAATCCACAAAAAATAATTTCGCACATGCGCAGACATGTTGAGAACAAATCCATTTTGAGAACGCCACACCGGGATGGGTCATGTACGTATGTGTCCGGTTTTTCAGTTTTCACTGGTCAGCATACAGCAGACACATTCCTAGTTCGGAGGAGCTCAAAGGAGACAATTATTCAGATTTGTTTTATATATAAAGGCAGAAGAATGGGCCACAAGTCAGACAATAGTGGATTATAGCAAGAAAAAGAAAAGCCAGAGTCAAAGAGAGTGACAGATTAGAGACGTTACAAACACAGAACTTCCAGAAGGTGGGGAAACTCTTTATACAAGACCCCGTATCCCCACGGGGGAGAGACTCGTGGAGGATGGGGTCGTCAGCTCCCCGAATGGAGGCACGAGGCACCCACTGCCGGAATTATGCAAACAATACAATATGATTATCAATGATACACAACACTTCCAAAAAAACACTACATTTGAAATCCACAAAAAGCTTATCATGACTATTTGTATACCAACCTGTTGAAAGGAAATTTTATTTTATTTTTAAATCCAAAAAATCATGACCACGCTATATTAAGAGTTATTTCATAATAAATAAAATTATCACAGTAAGAAATAATAATAATATCTAACCTCCTGCTTGAGTCCTCCTACAAGCTCTACTACTTAACTGCAACATCCGACTAGAGAAGTCAATTCTCAATACAAAATCCAAATCACCTGATGTCGAAGCACATGACATGGGATGATACTTATTCCTTTGAGTTGGTACAGTCTTATGAATATATTACACGTGTTTAGCTTTCGCCTCAGTCGTATGTATTGGGCGTAGTTGGGGGGGGGGGGGGGGGGGGGGGTTAAAGTCTATACACAGTATCTCTAATTTTGCTTCAACACCCTCTGGCAAGATTTGTTGAAGCTTACGATTTTGCGGACCGAATGACTTAGTAATAAAGCGTTTGTGTTTTGTTGTTGTTGTTGTTGTTGTTGTTGTTGTCTGTGTTTTTGTTGTTTTTATTTTGTTTGTTTTTTAAATACGCTTTTTACTTTGCTTTTACTTTGTGGTTTTGTCGTGTCTGTCTATAACAATCATTTAGTAAGATTTATTTTAATTTTTTAGTACCGGAAAGGGAGGGTTGGGAAAAGAAGGGTGATTAGACACAAAGGTTTAAAGACCCACCAGATCACGTGTCAAAATCACGGGTTTCACGTGTTTTCCCTCTTATAGCTGGTAAGAAATCTTGAGCACCAGGTTTGACTCCCATATAAATGTCCCCAAATATTAAAACGAAACATCATTTTAAAGAGCAGCCTCAATTTCAAGTTGGGGACATTTGCATGTGGGTCACAGCTACCCAGAAAAAAACCCTCCCAAGGGACTTAATCGTGGTGCGTCAGTGTGTCTTTAAGGGATTTTTTTAAATTTTTATCACAGCGATTCTCCCTCGATGTCTACAAATTTAGAGACTTGCTGTGGGAAGGGCACAACAACAACAAAAACATCTTTTTTCCCCTCGTAACTTTATCAACTTTCATATTCTGAATGTAATTATTTTTTTCTCTTTTTCCATTTTATTCATATATCTTATTGTTTATATTCTGTGTTTTGCGTATTTCACAAAGTTTGGATTTATCTTTTTTCTCATTTTCATTGATTGTCATTGGTTTCCTGATGTATATTTCACGAAGGATTTAAAATGTACCTATCTTTATCTATTTTTTCTTTGATAATGTTTAGATTAACCCGTTTAGTCTTGTACTTGCTAGCCGCCATTCAAAAATTCATGTCGAGTACGTTGGCACAGTATAAGCTTTAAGCTTGTTGTTGCCGTTATGCTTGCTTAATATGTGTGTAATGTGCTTTTTGAT